>CM067338.1:148533819-149733819 GCA_034376525.1 Nicotiana benthamiana
ATAGTGTCTCAATGTGATTTACCTTATGGGTGTATCCTAATTTCGTGCCATCAGTAAAATATTTTCTCCTTCTCTTTTTCTCTTCTCTTTTTCTTTTCAAATCATTATTCAAGCGAAAGTGTAAACGTCATCCTTTATCTGTCACAATAATATCCTTATTTTATTACCAGGTCAGCATTTCATTCTTTCTAAATGCTATTAATCTTATACTCCTTTGAGTTCATTCAGGCTATGCTGAACTTTCAATAACTTAGAGAAACTATTATCTCTCTTGTTTTCATGGACTTAATTTCGAGGACTTATCCATTTTCGTCACTTTTTCACTTGCCTTTCCTTATCCTTACTCATGTTGTTTATTTTCTAAACTTTTTTGCTCTACCATACTTTAGCTTGCGACCTATACATATCCATTATACTACTCACAACTTTTCTCCAATTTCTTGAACCATAGATTTTCTTATCTTATTATGGAATGTCAAGCGAAACATCACATCGTTTTTAACCCTTCTCAACCTTCTTAACTATATTTCTCAGTACTTAGAAACCATAGGTTGGAAGACATGCCACTGAATCATTCCTAGTTATTGGATCCTCGTGCTTATAGCCTTCTATTCGAAGTATGGACTATTTACAAGTTTCTGCATTTGAGTATGTCATACGTTATTCACCTTTACCTTACTTACTTAAAATCTTGTATCATATTTTCTAACTCCTTCATAACCTTCCTTCCACATGGGTATGATTCACACCACAACTTGAAGCTCTTACTATAATACTACAATCTGGTGGGAGCCTTATAGTGACTTCTTATTACAGGCTATTACTTTTTTAAACATGCTTTATAGTAGAGCCGTTATAGACTATGGTTGTTGTACTATCTCTCATGTACCTATGATTTATAAGGGATATCCTGCAATATTCTCGATCACGATGTTTCTAATTTTGTGGTTCCAATAATCAGACTCTTGATTTACTTGGCCAATGAAATTTTATAAGTTTCCTCTTCCTTCTGATCAGCCTTTACGTAGGCTTAAGCAATTGATCACTCTCAACTGAGTTTCATAAAAGACTACGGGGGCGTTGCAAATATAATCTTAGTATTTACTCCATAGTCGAACCACAGAGAATTAACCTACCAATTACTCTTATCGGAGTTACTCAATTCATACAATCAATTTTTCCAAACTTTTTTCTTCACAATTGATGATATTTTTAACAACTAAAAACTGAAAGTAATTAATAGCTGAAAATTAAATATGCTTGATATGTAAACAGTTGGAATAAGGTCTAAGGTAATGGTTTCCCTCGTTGGTGATTTCCTTGATTGTATATGTCTTATAACTATGACTTAGTTGTCTCTATCAATCATGAACGCTCCAGCTATCATAAATCTTTATCAATCAATTATGATAATTTACTAGACGCACTCTCTCAAGCTACGCTAGCTAGATTCACAATACGGTTCACTTAGACTGAACCCGAGGTATCGTTATCTCTAATCCAACATCTAAACCCTCGGTTATGACTCTCGTCTATACTCCGGGACTGATGTCGTTTATACAATTACCTAAATATATACTCTCTCTCAAGTAGATACATACTAAATAAGAATGGATAATTGGGGGCCCTTTTAACTAACCACAATCAAAACATAGATGAACAAATAGAGATTAACAGCCAATTCCAATTATATTAATGTAAAAACCAAGTCATCCCCAACAAAACCTTAGATTAAGGTATTGAGCTACTCATAACAATGGAGGAATAAACTAAGAAAATATTCATAATGGAAAATTTCCCGAAAAATAGAAGAAATAAGAAATATGATGTTATGGGTGATCTCTCACACTTATTCTTCTTGCAAAAGTAATCTAAAAACATAACATGCCTTTCTTGGGTGAGTTTTCTTATTTAATAAAGGGTTTAGGGCTTAAAATTCTATATTTTGCACTTTAGTCCTATGAACTTTACGCGTCCTGCCGTGGTCCTACTGCAGTTACGCCAGGACCGCGGCCAGAGTGGCCCTCAAAATTTGCAATAGCATTCTGCCGCAGTCCTACCGCGGTTATGCCCAGATAGCGGCAGACCCACTTCTGTTCTGGTTTTGTCCCTTCGTTTGGTGCACTTTGAGGATATTGTATGATTGTCCTCTTTTTCTCTGTAATCGATCCCAAAAATACTCCATAAACTTCTTTTATTAGATATAGCCTGGAAAGTATGAAAAGCACTAATCAGAGCATTTTGTTATCACTTTTTACCGTAAAAAATATACAAGAATGTGATTCTTTAGGGCCTAATTATAGTCTAATTCACTTATTATCATCTATCTTCTGATCTGTGGCTCATGGTATCAGTTATTACCTTATCCTTTCATGGGCGTTACGAAATATCCATGATACAATCTTCTAATAATTCAATCATTTGTCTATGCCCTAGGCTCATTTAACTTACACTGGGTCTTTTTTTGCTGTATGATTGTCAACAAATATGTTTTATGGATAATGCTCCTAAATCTTGAGTGTATCTATAACGTACTAACTCTGGATCATTGATTAAATAATTCTTTCATTCCATCTTATCTTTCTTTCAACGTAAACTACTACTTTTCCTAATCTTTCTGCCCCCTCGTTGCGTCCATGCTTAGCTTATCTTAGTGCCCACACTTGCCAGAGTTTTCTTACAACTCATATGATCTTGAATATTACTTTTAATTCTTTCTTCCCATTCATTAGCCATGGTAGGTGCCACTTTCCTTTGGAATGCTTACAATGTTATTGTGAGATTGTTGTCAAACGATCATTTCCTCTTTAGGTCGTTGTGCTTAGGTTGAAGCCTTCTTTCTTATTTCCTCAACTAGTCTTTCGTTGTAATACTTTGGAAGGACTCTCTGACTCTTGTAAAGTTGTAGGCTTATTACATTGTATCCTCGATGGACCTCCTGATGTCCTTCCTTGCCTATACTTATTCATAGTTACTTACCTCCACGCCCTGAAGCTTGTGGGTTGCTTCTGAACTGATATTTTGACTGTCTTCCCAGTGAAGCTTGTGGGTTGCTCCACGACCTCGATGGCACTCTCTTTTATCCCAAAATGACAAATTTCAATGAAATTCATTTTCTTTGAATTTTTTTCCCACTCACCTTCACGAATTTACTCACCACTTATAATCCTTATAATCTCCAAGAAATATTTTCCTTGGACTGATGTCAATTCAACGTATAATACTACAGGATGCAATATCGTTGTAACTTAATTCTGCAAAGCGTAACGTCACCGTAATATTGCAGGGTGTAACACAAACTCAGTGCGCTATGCATCTCTGAGACACTGGGGAAAATACTCCATAAAAAACATATCCGAGAACTGAGTCCAATTAAGTGAAGCTGCCTCAGCTTGACTACCACATTCATAAGCACGTCACCATTTATTGGCTGTTCTTTTAAGCTGGAACGTAGTGAAAGAAACCCCACTCGACTTCACTACGCCCATAGTATTGAGGATATGGTGGCATGCCTCAAGAAAACTCTGGGCATCCTCTGACACCAAGCCACTAAAAGTAGGAGGGTGGTACTTTTTGTACCTCTTGAGCTTGAGTTGCTCCTTCACGGAAGTTTCTACCCTACCCTCGGGCCGAACTAGGGCTATGAGGTGTACTGGTGTAACCTTTGGAACCTGATTGACCTGATATTGCTGTTATGGGTTGCGGGCGGCGAGAGTCAGTGCCCTCTCCCGGCCTGAGATGCAGCAGGAGTAAGTACAATCAACCCTGCTTGAGCTAGTGTACCGAACATGCTCAGGAACTGTGCAAGGGTCTCCTGAAGAGCTAATAAAATAACAAGCATCTCAGGTGCATGCGCTCCAACTGTAGCTACTGGTGGCTACTCTACTCTAGATGCACCACGTGGATATCACCGTCCTCTAACCCAGCCTCGGCCTCTCACAGATCTAGTAGGGGGCGCGGGTGCTTGGTCATCTGATCTGGTTGTATGTGTCATCACCATCTGAGAGAGAATAGAAGACAGAAGTTTAGAATTTGGAGGTCAACAATTTCGCACGACAAGGAATCCAAAGAAGTGAAATTTTCCTAGCAGTCCCATAGCCTCCCGAAGATAAGTACAGACGTCTCCACATCGATCCGCGAGACTCTACTAAACCTATTGGTGACTAACGACACCTATAAACCTAGAGCTCTGATACGAACTTATCACGACCCAATTCTCCCTCCGTAAGATGTCGTGATGGAACCTAGTCTCTACGACTAGGTAAGCCTAACAAAATGCAGAATAACATTAATGAAAATAAAATTGAGCAACAAGACTGCAACAGTTAACTATAAAATGATAAAATGCCGCTCGGCATGCACAAGTAACCCAGCACTCGAGTATACACAGTATTCCCAAAATCCGAAAAAAATCATAAGTCACAAGCTATAGAACAAAAACTGATTATCTCTATACACCCGAGTCTAAGAAAAAGTACGGAAAGGTAAATAACATAGTAGGGAATAGAGGTAGACTCCAAGGTCTAAGGATGGGGCAGATATACCGTAAAGTCTCCAAAGTCTCACTGCTCGCTGATGACGAGGCTGATATGAAGTACCTGGATCTACACATAAACATGTGCAGAAGAGTATCATGAGTACACCACAACGATACCCAGTAAGTGCCAAGTCTAGCCTCGGTCGAGTAGTGATGAGGTCAGGTCATGGCCTTACTGGTATATATAATAAATAAGGCAGAAAAATATTGCAGCGTAATAAGAGTCTGGAAATTTAACAAAAGAAAACGACAAAAAATAACGGCACAACACACGTGGATAAAACAACATTGGATCTCCCGAGATACCGTCTCGTAGTCCCAAAAGAAAATATATAGGGAGATCTCCCGAGGTACCACCCCGTAGTCTTAAAGTAACTGTACAGGGGGATCTCTCAAGGTACCGCCTCGTAGTCCCAATGTAAACACGCATATTGAAAATGATGAATACAACAATTAACATCAAGAATTCTACAGTTAGACTGATACAGATAAAGGAAAAATCAAAAATTAACTAACCATGCTGCACAGAGTTCAAACAAGCATTTAAGACATATAGACATGCGATATTAGGCTAAACAGGATAACCACACATGTTGGTATAATTCAATTAAGATGAAACAAGTTATTACTCTATATGAATCAAATTTTATAATAAATAGTCTGCGTATGCACTCGTCACCTTGCGTACACGATACCTACATACCATAGAAGTATTACAATAGTACCAAATCCTATGAGGATTTCCCCCACATAAGTTTAGGCAAGCCACTTATCTCAAATCAAGCTCAATCAATCAGTAAGAATGTCTTTTCCACGATTTTCTCACTTCCGAATGGCCCAAATCTAGCCAAAAGCAATAACATATCATAAATAGAAAACTACATAAGTTACCCCTTGAACTAAGGACCAAATCCCTAGTACACACTTTTTACGGACAAAAATCACCTTACATACTTAACCTTTCAAAAATGTGTCTAATACACACCTCTTTTATATTTGACCACTTCTTTTTAGCAAGTGTATACCACGCATCTGTAATGATATGACACATGTAATTAACTTAAACAAAGAAAAAGAAAATGAAAAACCGTCCTTTTTCAAAACAGAAAGAAAAAGAAAACAACTCGCCGGAACCCTCATCGGCAACATTGCCATCTTCTCCCTCAGTCACCTCCCTCAACTAAAATCATAAATTTCTCCTAATACATTACAATAATCTTCAGCCCCCACCATAATGCTCCCCCTTCCCTATATCAAGAGCCCCATTTTTCAAAACATAGGACACAAACCTGCAACCGTAAACCCCTCTTTTCCCCTTTTTTTAATTCTTACATACACCTCTAATCCCCGAAGAAATCACCATTGCAAAATTCTTCTTTCATTTTCACCCACAAAATCCATCACTAATAAGATTCCAACAATAAATAAATAAATAAATAAAGGAAACACGCTGGAGTTATTTATGTCAAATGGGTGATGTGAAAATGGAAAAGAGATACTACAATATAAAATGGGTAAAAAGAAGTGCATGGGACTGTTTCCATGGAAAATTTGCGTTGTTCAGGTGAAGAAATATATGAAAAATATGTGTGTGTGAGCTTATTGATTATTTTGAATCCTGGATGGTGAATCTGTGAACATGACAGTGAATTCAAACTTAGTGAATATTCAGTGTGCAGGTGAATTGTGGAGTGCAAAAATGTCATCGGCGAAGGCAGATCGGCGAATAGGAAAATGAAAATAACTCACAAAAATGGACACGTGACATCCGTATAAAGATTCAGACATAATTTTTAGCACTCACTCGCTTCTCTTGTGTAACTAACACGCGCATGGCACGTAGCTAAAGAGGTGTGCATTATAAATAGTTTAGAAAGGTTAAGTGTGTAAGGTGATTTTTATTCGCAAAAAGTGTGTACTAGGGATTTGATCCTTAGTTCAAGGGGTAACTTATGTATTTTGCCTAAATATAACTATAAGAAACTAATCTAATTAATGAAATCAGGGCTTATGCAAAAAATAGAAAATCGCCCCAAAAATTCGATTCGGACCAACGTCTCGGAATCAGGTAAAAGTCACAAAATACGAACACTCATTCACTCACGAGTTCACGCATACCAAAATTATCTAAATCCGATATCAATATCCTAATCAAAACTCAAAATTTTGGTTGAAGAACTTTTCCCATTTTCCCCAAATTTTTCAACCCAAATACGAAACTAAAGGATAGAATCAACTATAGATTAATGCAATATAACCATTGATGAGTCAAGAATTGCTACCCAATAGCTTCCTCTAAAAATCTCCCAAAATTTATTCCAAATCTGAGCTCTCTCTCTCTCTCTCTCAAGTTTTGATGAAAATAACTAAACTCTCATTTTTGAAATGTTTATAATTGCCTAGTGATCCCTTCTTCGCGAATGCGGAAAAACCCTCGCATTCGCGACGTACAAAATTGCTTCAGTCCAAAATTATTCATCGCGAATGCGTTGGCCTAATCGTAAACGTAAACCTTGCTCAGCTTGACCCTACGCGAATGCCGGATCATCATCGCGAACGCATAGGCAAATTGCCTAGAGACTCAGTTGACCAGGTTTTTCTATGAGAATGCGGGACCCTCATCATGAACGCGTAGACCAATTACCTTAGAGCTTTGAGAATGCGGGGCCTTCATCGCGAACGCGAAGCACAAATCCCTTTCTGCCGCCAGCTCCTCTTCGCGAACGCGAAGAAGGAAACCAGCAATTGGAATTACCAGAAATTCTACAACTTTTAAAAGTCCAATTTTTTAGTCCATTAACCATCTAAAATCCCCTCGAGGCCCCCGAGACCTCTAACAAACATACCAGCAAGTCCTACAACACCATACAAACTTAGTCGAGCCCTCAGATCAAGTCGCTAAAAACAATGAATTACCCTCCAATTCAAACTTAATGAACTTTGAAACTTCAAACTTCTACAATCGATGCCGAAACCTATCAAATCATGTTTGATTGACCTTAAATTTTGCAGACAAGTTATACTCGACCTTACAGACCAACTCCAACTTCCGAAATCAGAATCCGACGCTGATATTAAAAAGTCCACTTCCAATCAAAGAACGACTCGCCCTTCAATGCGCTAAGCTAGGCAGAGCACTTTCAGAAAGAGGATTGTACCGTTACAGAGTAGTGACACCAACCACACTCCTGGCTAGGCGCACTCTCGTCAATCTTCACAAGGCAGGCTAAAATAAAAGACTAAGAGGCGCTGCAAGCAAGCAAAGAGTTATGCTTTCATTTCTTTATTAAGATTGAAATCAAGTTATAAGGTTAGGTATAATGCACGCATATCGAGGTAGGATAGAAAATAGAATTTCTCCGGCGAGATGCGTCTGGGAAAGCCTGACGGGCTAGAGGGTGGGCTTTAGAAAGGATTACTGAGACTCCGTTATACTAAAATAGAAAGAAGTTGGTTCATGGACAAGGTCCTATTCCCATCAAGATAGATTGAATCGACGACTTATACTTCAACTAAAGGCACAAGGGCGTAGCGAGCATAGAACAGAGGAAATATCCCCAAAAATTCAACTTTCATCATTTCGCGCCTAATACAGCTGCAGCCCTCCAAAATACAATCTGGGCGCATTTCTAAGTCCAAAATACCCAACGGAGCTAGCGGAACCGACGAAACTCCATTCCCGATTCGTCTTCACACAGTTCTAACTAAGGTCAAAATCCTAGAACTTAAGCTTTTATTTTAGGGACTAAGTGTTCCAAATCACTTCGAAACCAAAAATAGAACCTCCCGGCAAGTCACATAAGCAAAAAAAGATACGGGGAAATTGGTAAGTAGGGGATTGAGACTATTACTCTAAGAAAAAAGACTGGCTAGATCGTTACACTAATTTATTTTTATCATGCAACACAATTTTCAATGATCTACTCCAAATAGAGTAATTTTAGAACCTTGTAGATGAATATAGATCAGAACTGAACCTTGTGTATCAGATGGGTTAATGTACAGAGGATGATGATGATCAACTGATTGTGCGAAGGTCTGAGTGGTGAACTGATTATCAGTAACTTCTTCATTAACCGACATAGTTGCAAAATTGAAGGAGAAACTCTGAGATTTCTCAAAATTAAGAAGAGATGCAGCTATTAACAGTCAATCGAGGCTCAATCGAACAAATCCCCAAACCCTAGCTTGTGAGGAGTGAGATTCGAATTGAGAATTGGCTCAATTGATCAATCTAATTTGGGAATATAGACAAGACTTAAGAAATCCATCACAACTGAGCTCTAACACTTTTTTAACTGAGCTCCGATACCATGTCAAGAAGCTTGAGCTATGGCGTTGAGAAGAAAGAGATGAGAGAAATAGGAAGGAAGCAGTTACTTCATAGTCGTGCAAAAAACAGAATTCATCATTGTTGTATTGATATGAGTATCTACGCTACTATTTACACATGAGACTGTTTTAACTAACTCAACAACTAACTATAGTTACTAACTACTCCTCTAACTATAGTATAGTTAAATAAGCGGGGCCTATAGCTCTCAACATTTAGAGTTACCATTTTTTCCGTCTAAGTTAATATAGCTCATCAATTATCATCGATCACATGATTCATGGAAATAATCGACCACCAATTTTATTCCAGCTACTGAATTTTACGCAAACAATATATATCGTTCTATAACCATAATTCGACTGATAAGTGAACTTGGGTCTTGACAACGTGATGGTTTTAAGATTCTTGTACCAATTATAGATTTTTCACGTGGATGCAGTATATATATGTACATAGTAATATAACGGGAAAAATTATATAGATGTTATCGATTGTCCGTGTTCAAAGCAACGAGAAACTGGAAACCAGTAAGAAGAAGAGACACAAAAAAAAATCACAGAAATGAAGAAATCCGAGACCACAGAATTGACTGTGTGTCCTTAAGGAATTTAACCCCCTCACTGTACCCGAGGTTGTGGATTATTTCCTCCCAGGATATAACGGATATACCTGTCGTAGGAGTGGCGGTACCTCAAACGCCTACGACTTCGACGAACTCAAATTCGGGAACGAAATCACACTATGACTCGATATGTTTCAGTTTGCAGAAAAGAATGCAGAATTTTTAATGCACGAATATATATTTTTTTTTTCCAGTACTCGAAAATGAGGCATTGCCTCAGTTTATATAGCCTCAAGTTGTGACTGTTCGGAAAGGCCTGGTGCCTGTTCGGGAAAGGCCATGCCTTTTTCTGAAAAATAAGAACGTTGGGAAGATTACAGTTAACAAATTAATATTTTTCCCGCGGGAATTAAAAATAATTTCAAAAAATGAAGATTGAATTTTAAATAAATTTGGTCCAAAAAGATTATCAATCAATCAGATCATTTGTCCAAATCCAAATCCAAATCCAAATCCGGAGCCGAGCGACGACGACGGCGCGAGGGGAGTCCCTCTTCTTAACCCTTTAAGAGCTAGAAGAAGTGCTTTCTAATATAAGCACATAACTTTCCCTTTCTACCACCAATGTGGTACAAAGCTCCTTTTCAAAGGAACTTTGCTTTGAAACTTCATTTTCCTTCTATTGTCTTCTTCCCTCCATTTCTCATTCACACCAACTTAGCTAGCTTTAACAATCATTAACTAGCTTTAACAATCCCCCACATGAATGGGGAATGGCTATATGATGAAAAACATGCATGACAAAAAAAAAACTGTGTGATTCGTAAGCAAGGATTAATTGCATCTGGATAAGTAGATTTCTCTTTGAACTTTCCGTAGTGAGCATATGTCGGATATACTCGGTCAATCGGTAGATTTGATATCTTTGAACCGTCGAGCTTTGGTGTATACCTAGACAACCACATGTCACACAATTAACCCTTTAACCGTTTTTGGTTCTCATTGTTTTGTTCATTTCAGCCATGAACACTTCCTGGTTCATAAGTGCGTAGAGAGCTGGCCTTACAGAGTTCTCCTTGAAGCGGCTTACACTTCACACTTACATAGGTGATTCCTAAATGTGTCATCCCGTAGATACACTATTTGATATACCCCGTATCAAACTTAGAAACCATTAAAAAGCCTTAATGCTTTATCCTGGTACTGAACATTGTCTCATCACAAGAATGGACCAAAAAGTTATTGTGACAATGTTGAACCGTCATCAATGACTTTGTTTGATCTCTTTGAACCTAGATCTTGGGATCTCATGTCTTCTAGGTAGAGTTACCGCCACGATGACTTGTCCTCGGCCATAGTCCCATTCCCCTCGATGATCTTTCAACCACTTCTCTAGTTAGGCCTTTAGTTAGTGGATCCGACACATTATCTCTTGACTTAACATAGTCAATTGTGATAATTCCACTAGAGAGTAGTTGTCTAATGGTATTATGTCTTCGTCGTATGTGACGAGACTTTCCGTTGTACATAACGCTCCCGGCTCTTCCTATTGCCGCTTGGCTATCGCAATGTATGCATATAGGAGCCAACGGTTTGGGCCAAAATGGAATATCTTCTAAGAAATTCCGGAGCCATTCAGCTTCTTCACCGGCTTTGTCTAGAGCTATGAACTCAGATTCCATTGTAGAGCGGGCGATACATGTCTGTTTGGATGACTTCCAAGACACTGCTCCTCCACCTATAGTAAAAACGTATCCACTTGTGGATTTAGTTTCAGTTGAACCGGTGATCCAATTTGCATCACTGTATCCTTCAATAACTGCAGGATACCTGTTATAATGCAAAACAAAGTTTTGAGTATGTTTCAAATATCCCAAAACTCGTTTCATTGCCAGCCAATGATTTTGGTCGGGATTACTCGTGTAGCGACTTAGTTTACTTATAGCACACGCAATATCAGGTCGCGTACAGTTCATAATATACATCAACCTTCCCAACACTCTGGCATAATCCAATTGAGAATGACTTTCACCTTTATTCTTTGCAAGAGCAAGGTTCATATCAATTGGCGTCTTTGCAACTTTAAAGTCCAAATACTTGAACTTTTCAAGTACTTTTCCAATATAATGAGATTGAGACAATGCTAGACCTTGAGGAGTCTTATGGATTTTAATTCCCAGAATTAAATCGGCAACTCCTAAGTCTTTCATATCAAACTTACTAGCAAGCATGCGCTTAGTAGCATTTATGTTAGCAATGTTGTTACTCATTATTAACATATCATCCACGTATAAACAAACAATGACGACGTGGTTCGGAGTGTTCTTAATGTAGACACATTTATCACATTCATTTATCTTGAATCCATTTGACAGCATCGTATGGTCAAATTTTGCATGCCACTGTTTTGGTGCTTGTTTTAGTCCATAAAGAGACTTAACAAGTCTACATACCTTCTTCTCTTTCCCTGGAACTACAAACCCTTCGGGTTGTTCCATGTAAATTTCTTCCTCCAACTCTCCATTTAAGAAGGCTGTTTTCACATCCATTTGATGGATTTCAAGACCGTACACGGCGGCTAATGCTACTAACACCCGAATAGATGTAATCCTCGTTACCGGCGAGTATGTATCAAAGTAATCAAGACCTTCTCGTTGTCTAAACCCTTTAACAACTAGTCTTGCCTTATATTTTTCAATAGTGCCATCAGCTTTCATTTTCCGCTTGAAAATCCATTTGGAACCTAAAGGTTTATTCCCTGGAGGAAGATCAACCAATTCCCAAGTATGATTGTTCAATATGGATTCTATCTCACTATTGATTGCCTCTTTCCAAAATTGAGCTTCCGATGAAGACGTAGCTTCGTTGAACGTTCGAGGCTCATTTTCCAACAAAAATGTTAAAAATTCTGGTCCAAAGGAAGTAGTCGTCCTTTGACGTTTGCTACGTCTTGGATTTTCCTCATCAGGAATGTTTTCCTTTATTTCTTCCCGAGGTTGTTTAGATTCTTTGCTAGACGACGCACATTCCTTTTTATACGGATATATGGTTTCAAAGAAGTCAGCATTATCTGATTCAATTACCGTATTCACCTGAATGTCGGGATTTTCTGATTTGTGAACCAGAAATCTATATGCCTTACTATTTGTGGCATATCCTATGAAAACACAATCAACGGTTTTAGGTCCTATTTTTACCCTTTTGGGTTTAGGAACTTGCACCTTGGCCAAACACCCCCACACTTTGAAGTATTCCAAATTGGGCTTCCTTCCTTTCCACTTTTCGTATGGAATAGATTTTGTTTTGCTATGGGGCACTCGATTGAGTATTCGGCTAGCTGTTAGAATGGCTTCCCCCCACAAGTTCTGGGGTAAACCAGAACTTATTAACAGGGCATTCATCATTTCTTTCAGTGTTCTATTTTTTCTTTCCGCAATTCCGTTTGATTGTGGCGAGTAAGGAGCAGTTGTTTGATGAATAATGCCATATTCCAAACATATTTGTTCAAAAGGAGATTCATATTCACCGCCCCTATCACTCCTTATCATTTTAATCTTTTTGTTAAGTTGAGTCTCAACTTCAGTTTTGTATTGCCTGAACGCTTCAATTGCTTCATCTTTACTATTAAGTAAATAAACGTAGCAATACCGCGTACTATCGTCAATAAAAGTTATGAAATACTTCTTTCCACCGCGAGATGGAATTGACTTCATGTCACAAATATCTGTATGGATTAAGTCTAAAGGACTTGAATTCCTTTCAACTGACTTATAAGGATGTTTAGCATACTTAGATTCAACACAGATTTGACATTTTGATTGATTGCATTCAAACTTAGGCAATACTTCCAAACTAATCATTTTTCGCAAGGTTCTATAATTGACATGTCCTAAACGTGAATGCCATAAATCATTTGACTCAAGCAAGTAAGACGAAGCAGAAACTTTATTATTATTAGCAACAACCATTACATTCAGTTTGAAAAGGCCCTCTGTGAGGTAGCCTTTTCCTATGTACATTTCGTTCTTACTTATTACAACCTTGTCAGAAACATAAACACATTTAAAACATTTCTTCACTAGAAGTCCGGTAGATACAAGATTTTTCCTAATTTCAGGAACATGACAGACATTGTTGAGAGTCACCACCTTGCCAGAGGTCATCTTCAGCAGTATCTTTCCATAACCTTCAATCTTGGCCGTTGCAGAATTTCCCATATATATTGTTTCGTCGGGCCCGGCGGGAGCATATGAAGCAAAGGCTTCTCTAACAGCACAAATGTGGCGAGTGGCGCCAGAGAAAATCCACCACTCTTTCAGACTTCCCACTAGGTTGCACTCGGACAACATAGCGCACAAGTCATCAACCTCCTCGTTTGTTTCAACCATATTAGCCTGACCCTTCTTCTTTTCCTTTTTCGGAGCACGACAGTCTGCAGCTTTGTGTCCGATTTTTCCACAATTATGGCAGTTTCCCTTGAATTTCTTCTTGTTGGGATAGTTCCTTGGTCCCGATGCCTTTTTCCTCTTTTTCATATTAGTTGGGGCAGTTTCAACTATATGTGTTCCCCCTATGGTTGATCTCCCATTTGCCTTTTTCTCCGCTGCCTTGTTATCTTCCTCGATTCTCAACCGGACGATGAGATCTTCCAATGTCATCTCCTTTCGCTTATGTTTCAAGTAATTTTTGAAGTCCTTCCATGAAGGAGGCAACTTCTCTATCACTGCCGCAACTTGAAACGCCCCACTAATCACCAAACCTACAACAAACAACATGTAAGTGACGGGGCACTGAATACTTTTGACAAAGGCATTAATTAAATTTATACCTTCAGCGAGGAGATCATGGATGATAACCTGCAACTCTTGAACTTGAGTGACAACAGACTTGCCATCTACCATTTTGTAGTCCAAAAACTTGGCAGCGATAAACTTCTTTAAGCCAGCATCTTCTGTTTTATATTTCTTTTCCAACGCATCCCATAGTTCTTTTGATGTTCCCACATTACTATAGACGTTGTAAAGATCATCCTCCAGTCCGCTAAGAATGTAATTCTTGCACAAAAAATCTGAGTGCTTCCACGCCTCAATTACAACAAATCGTTCATTTTCTGGTGTTGATTCCGGCGGAACCGGAATATCCTCCTTAATAAACTTTTGAAGGCTTAAAGTAGTTAGATAGAAGAACATCTTTTGTTGCCATCGTTTGAAATCAATCCCGGTGAATTTTTCGGGCTTCTCTGCCGGAGCCGGTGCTGGTGCAGTACGACTGGAGGACGCAGCATTGCTCGTAGAACCAACCACGGGGGCTGGTGTGGCAGTAACAGTAGCAGTAGCATTCAAATTTGGAGTTTGGTCTCCCATTTCTGTCGTAGGAAATAACAGAACACTTTAATAATCGGTGAAGATTTTATTTCTTCAAACCGAATCAAATTTACACAAACAGAATTAAAACAAACTTCAAATAGAATGTAATAAACTGTATGTAGTATACTTGATGAAGTTTTTATATCTTCAAATCAAGTACCCAAATGAGTAGAAAGTTCTGAAAACTTTAATCTCAACCGGAGTAGAAAATCCGAAGATTTAGTCTCCAAACAACATACAAGTTCGTTACATGCAAACAACAAAATTACAAGTTTCTTTTATTTTCTGGACAGTCACAATTTTATGTTAGGAAAAACTGTATGTAGTCACTGTTTTATGTAAGAATTTTTTTTTTCTGTACTGTTGTATCGTTCTGTAACGTTTTAATCAACAGCAGATGAATACGGAATTAAAAACATAAATTCCTTAAGCTTGTTATCGATTGTCCGTGTTCAAAGCAACGAGAAACTGGAAACCAGTAAGAAGAAGAGACACAAAAAAAAATCACAGAAATGAAGAAATCCGAGACCACAGAATTCACTGTGTGTCCTTAAGGAATTTAACCCCCTCACTGTACCCGAGGTTGTGGATTATTTCCTCCCAGGATATAACGGATATACATGTCGTAGGAGTGGCGGTACCTCAAACGCCTACGACTTCGACGAACTCAAATTCGGGAATTCCAATCACACTATGACTCGATATGTTTCAGTTTGCAGAAAAGAGTGCAGAATTTTTAATGCACGAATATATATTTTTTTTTTCCAGTACTCGAAAATGAGGCATTGCCTCAGTTTATATAGCCTCAAGTTGTGACTGTTCGGAAAGGCCTGGTGCCTGTTCGGGAAAGGCCATGCCTTTTTCTGAAAAATAAGAACGTTGGGAAGATTACAGTTAACAAAGTAATATTTTTCCCGCGGGAATTAAAAATAATTTCAAAAAATGAAGATTGAATTTTAAATAAATTTGGTCCAAAAAGATTATCAATCAATCAGATCATTTGTCCAAATCCAAATCCAAATCCAAATCCGAAGCCGAGCGACGACGACGGCACGAGGGGAGTCCCTCTTCTTAACCCTTTAAGAGCTAGAAGAAGTGCTTTCTAATATAAGCACATAACTTTCCCTTTCTACCACCAATGTGGTACAAAGCTCCTTTTCAAAGGAACTTTGCTTTGAAACTTCATTTTCCTTCTATTGTCTTCTTCCCTCCATTTCTCATTCACACCAACTTAGCTAGCTTTAACAATCATTAACTAGCTTTAACAATAGACACAAGGTATTCTTTCTTATGAATCAGTGTCTGAAGAAACAATTTAATTTATTAAAATTGTCTCCAACACTGCGCGCCTAAGTACTGATCGATCACTATGTAATTGTTGTTATTCTTAACAATGATTCATGTGTGACGTACTACAAAAAAAGACTTTTAAAAATATAGTTGTCGATGGGCTAAGGCAAGTGGATTCGGTTTAGTGCAGATAAAATAGAAAGAATCGACTGACCTTGCAACTGGAGCTAATGAGGAAAAATCTCAAGGACATGAAGACAAGGCAGAAACGCCTACAACTAGTGATCAAAATATAACGCCTTAACTGAAAGTACACCCCAAGACAGAATTTTTTTCCAGTAAAGCAAGATATATAAATGAAATTAAAGGAGGTTAAATAATGGCTGGCTATAGAATAGTCATGCCTTGTTACGTTCCTGATCTTGTCTTTGTATAGCAATTCATACATATATTTCGCCTGCATATAATAGAATACATATAAGAAATCTTATGATGAATGCTTTGTTTATTAGTCCGTTCTTCGATCATCATTTGGTAACTCTTTCATAGAACATGTATAATTGGACTAATAATGTTGTAAAATGCATGCACATCGATCATCAGGAGACAGCTACGGGCGTGCATGCATAAAAAGTCCACGTACTTATAGCCTTAATTATTCTTGACCTTGTTTTTTTTCCTTGTGTTTAAGTTAATTAAATACTTAATTGAATTGGCCGCTCATTGAGTCAATGTTTTGACGCCTCATCTGTTGGTAAAACTGAAGGATGAACTCTTCGGCATAGGCGACGATCATGTCGTCAGCGCCAATAACATCGAAGACCGGGTCAGGATCCTCTTCTTCCTCCTCGTCCTCGAGTTCTTGGAGAATGTTTGCGAAAGCATACTGGCTCATGGTGCTAGAGGAAGTTAAGGCCTCCAGTGCTTGGAGATCCTTTGCTGAAGCGTACTGGCTCATGCTATCGGTAATTGAGCGTGCAGCAGCAGCAGGTACATCCAGTGCTTGGAGATCATTTGCAGAAGCGTACTGGCTCATGGTCCCGCTGCACGACGACAAAGCTGAGGGTGAAGATGTGGTGGCACAGTAGTCGTACACCGCCTGGCTATTGTTGTCCTGGAGATGCAGAGGCCGCATGGACCCTACCAGCTTCTTCCAATCTCCCTTGGTGGATGATACAGCTACCTGAGCTGCTTTCTGCTTTCCTTTTGTACGATGGCGCAACACGAACATTGCAGCTTTGAACAAGCCAAATACACCTGGCTTCTTCTTCTTCTTCCTCATTACGTCATCGGTAAGCCTCTCTCTGTTATTAATGACGCCGTTAGGCTGCAGGGTTTCGACGACATCATTGCTGGTGTCAATATTGTAATTGGAAATTATAGACGCTTGAGCTCTGCTGTTGTCGTTGTCAGTTGCTGTGATGGTGAATACACCTTCCCGAATAATTGGAGTTATGCAAAAAGAATTTGGGTGCAATTACAAGTGTTCTTATGCTATATATAGGCGGGCCAAAAGGAACCTAGCTATCCTGGCGTTACTGTTTTGTTGGACCATTTTACCATTCAATTTAAGCTTGCAAGTACAGAAATAACCGTGCATTCACATTTGTCATAAAAACAACCACAATAATTATGAGGGAAAAAATGTACGGCTCTAGTCTTTAGACTTCAAAATAACTAAATCGACCAGTAATTGCTTAATTAGGGCAAAACGGTCAAATGGGATGGATGAGTTTGTGTGGCTGCAGAGGAAAGAGACAACCAATGGCGTCCATTTTCTACAATAGCGGAGCTTTCTCCTCGCCACCGCACAGCAATGGACGGTTTTCTTTCTCTGCTACTATTCTTGAAGGCTTTGGATAATTCAACAGGATGGTAAAACTGAAAGAAAGTTTGGTTAAGCTGATACCCATAAGTTATCACTTATCACCAAAGAGAAAAAAGTCTAAGCTGCTAAGTTGTGGGCTGTTGCTATTATAATTTGGCAGTCAATTGAAATGGGAAATATCACTGCAAAGTTTTTGATATGTGCAACAGGCCAATAATCTAATATCATTTCTCTTATTTTTCCCCTTTTAAATCAGTTCTAATTCCAAACTCAACATGATTTTTAAGCATTAGACTTCAAGGGGTTCCATCTACGTAAATCTTCTAAGGGTACTTCCATTTCTCAGTATATACTACTCAATAACAAAGTTGCCTCGGAGGTCAAACTAGACCAAACAACAACAACAACAACCCAGTATAATCCCACTTAGTGAGGTCTGGGGATGGTAGTGTGTACGCAGACCTCCGGCATCCTTCCCTCCAAGAACTTCCCACATTGCTCTTGGGGTGACTCGAACTCACAACCTCTCGGTTGGAAGTGAGGGTTGCTTACCATCAGAGCAACCCCTCTTGTCTAAAAAAGATGAAAGGTAAAGAAGAGGTTCAACAGAACAAAAATATGAGAGATATGCAGGAATACATTGCTTGCACAGAAGTGACAAAACAACAGCAGCAGCACTCCAAATGACATGAAGAACTGTTTCCCCCCTTTTTATCCCCAGCTCCAGATAGCTCCAATCCCTTTTTATTCGCCTAAGACGAAAGGATTTTAACTAGAAAAAGCGGCTATGACGATCTCATGATGCATGGTGACAGTCAGTAATCAAATAGGCCAGCATGTCATATTTTGCTTATGTGCACTTCTTCCATTTGAATAAAAGGGCAGAAGGTTTATCTAAGAAAGTAAGTTTGTCCATGCAACTAAAACAACAATACACGCCTCAATCCCAAGCAAGCTGGCTTAAGAATCTTCACTGGCATGTTTCTCCATTTAAAGTCATATCAGGCCAACATCATACAAATAAAAATTACCAAAAGTTCTCCATATTTTCTACAGGCATAAAAATCTCAGACGGTTAAAACTCCTAAAAAACATAGGACTAAACTAAATAAACTTACATGACTAAAACATATGCATAACTAATTGGTATCGCTTAGGTAGATCTTCTCCAGCATACCCCAATGGCGTATGCAGAATTTTTCGTAAGCGGTGTCACACTTCTTGAAAGTGTACAAGTAAACAAAGTATATACATATATATACATATACATACATATACATATATATATATATATATATATATATATATATATATATATATATATATATATATATATATATATATATATATATATATATATATATATATATATATATAACACAATTCGAATCATATTAATAAAACACAACCCAAATATATTACTAAAAGTTCATTTGATGTTGTTAATCAATCTTACTGGAAAAAATAGTACATACAACTTATAAGCCTAGTAATTTATTGACACAAAAATGCAACAAATTGATTGCTGATCTGCTGGCTAAAATTCTATCTTTGCTTCAAAGAGGTTAATTCTCCTCAATCCAATCAGTTTTAGTGTAAGTAAATGAGGCTATTTTAAACAACAAATGGAGCAATCCAACTTCGAACCCACGACCTATGCTGCATGAGTAGAGCATCAGACCAGTTTAACCCGGCAGTTGCTTGTTTCAAGTGGTGTCACTTTTGCTTTCTGTCTTTTAATTATATATACATATTTAACAAAAATTTCCGGCCAAGCGGTGTCACGTGACCGCCCCTGTCGTACCCTATCTTTCGCTTGGTCTGCATGGATTCAATTGTACTTGGGCAACTAAACGTTAATATTCTTTAAGACATGCACCTCGTTACAAAACCAATATGACCGCTACTGCTGATGTATTGCATACACACTTCCATTCTGCTGCCTCTTAACATAAGCTTCTAACTGTCCTGTTGCTGCCAAGACCAGACCTGTCACACAATGACAAATATGATAGATAGATCTTAGGTAGAGGGATCATCACATCATGTCGAATTAAGAAGTTGCAAACTCTGTTAGAATCCTATTTTGGTAATGGCGTAATGCATAGGAATACAGTATCATCGCATAATTAATATATGTATAACATTTGTCTGCTCAGCTTATCAGGTCGTCTCTTCCACCACCAGCCTCGGAAAAAACAATATACCCAGTATAATCCCACATAGTGGGGTCTGAGGAGGGTAATGTGTACGCACACCTTACCCCTACCTTTGTGTAAGTAGAGACCGGCCTCGAAAAAGGAAAGGAAAAAAGATCCACTTATACCAATATATTGACAGGATCAAATAAATTTGCACATTGCCACTAAAGGAAGCAATGGATGAATACAAAACATGCTTGGAGAGAGAAATGCAGAAACAAAGGATTAGCTCAATTGGCAACGGCTTCTCATAGAGGAAAAGAATGTTTAAACTAGGTATCCCCTATAACCCTCCCACTAATTGTTGCCCATATCCTTCGCCACTGCTACCCTAATCTAAAGAAACATATACATATATCTTCATATATGTGTATATATCAAGACACATAAAAACAGCCATATATTTCTTAAGCAATATAAACAACTTTGTTAAACTGATAAATCTTCCTTGTGAAGAAATAAAGGACATCATCCGATGTCACTGCCTAGAGCAACACAATATAACAATAAGCAGAGAAACTGTACGGAACTATGAAACTGCCTCTTAGATAAAGGACAATTCACATTTACAACAACAACAACAACTACCCAGTATCAATGTCAATAATAGGGAAATAATAAGCACCAAAAATGCCATTTTCTGTTAGATAAAATGAAGTCCATAGTTATTATACTCAGCACAGACACATTCATCCAACTAATCCGTACCTAGAAAAGGAGCAGAGGGCCTCCCAGGCCTCGACTTAAATTCAGGATGAAATTGCACCCCAATATAAAATGGATGATCTGGAAGTTCCAAAATCTGCATAAAAAGCGTTTGTTTTTTAGTTGGGGAGGAAGAACAAGTCCACAATAGCAATAACAGAAAGAAGAAAGTAATCAGGAAACCACAACAATGTGACCAAACAATGCACCCAAGGGTAGGGCCTAGCGGTTATGAAGTGGGAGGAGAACCATGAGGTCTTGGGTTCAAACACAATAGAGGCAAAAAAACACTGGGTGATTTCTCCCAATTTGCTCGAGCTTTGGTTTGCAAAGTTACTCGGTACCTGTGTGGGTGTGAGGTAGCAGGTATCGGGTGGAATAGAAATAACTGAAAGAAGAAAGTAATCAGGAAACCACAACAATGTGACCAAACAATGCACCCAAGGGTAGGGCCTAGCGGTCATGAAGTGGGAGGAGAACCATGAGGTCTTGGGTTCAAACCCAATAGAGGCAAAAAATACAAGGTGATTTCTCCCAATTTGCTCGAGCTTTGGATTGCAAAGTTACTCGGTACCTGTGTGGGTGTGAGGTAGCAGGTATCGGGTGGAATAGTTGAGGTGTGCTCCAACTAGCCCCAACACCACCGAGATTTTTGAAGAAAAAAAAAAGAAGACAATGTGACCAAATGATCACTGACATAGAGCAAGGACAATGTCACAGAGAACTAGTTTTTCTTTTCTTCAGGAAGTCAATAGTGACTTATAACCTATACTGCAAAAACAAACCTCCATCCGGTTCCCACTTTCATCCCTTCCTACAAATTTCAAGCCGGCTTCTTCCAAAGAGCCAACAATCTCAGGATTGACCTGCACCATACACAAAATGCTAAAACATTATGCTGCAGGGATGACAACATACATGAAACAACCATTTCAATGCAAGTATACAACAAAGTTAACTCTTATGGTTGAACCTCATATCTATGTCGATGTCGTTCGTCCACATATTCTGAATTGTTATACCTGCCAACAGAAAGAATGTTAGGTACTCTTATAAATATGCAATGCAAATATCAAAGAAATCCTGCACAGGTGCAAAAACTCAGGTAGTCTTAATGAAAAAGAATATCACAGTCCCCATCCCGATCAGGCTGACAACTTCAAGATCAGGTGTTATGCTCCTGTCAGAGGTACACAGCATAAAAATTACATTCTAAGCCTAGCTCAAAGCCTCGGAAGCCCTGAAAGCTGCCAAATGACCCAATCATCTGATGGAGGCACTCTAATGATGATAGATGAAAGCTTTCTAGTCTAATTCTTATGATATAACTGTGAAACGATGATGTATAGAATCTGTACAGCTTTGCAGTGATACAATCAGGAGTCCGGAACAACGTTCTTCGAGAACCAAGCCTCATTGTACTTCCCATATGTGTTTTTGATCCCTGCATTACCAAGAAGATGTAGTAGAGAATCTTACTAATCCGTACTTTAAAAAGAATGTAGCAGCGAAATGGGAAATTCATTATAAAAAGGCAATTCAGCATCCATCTATTTATGCTTTATAGAGAGCAAGCTACCTCTGGCATGAAAATTACAACACGCTCAGGTGTCTGGGGATCAAACTCTTCACTGTTGGCCTTTTCCAAATGTAAAACCTTCAATGGTTAAACCATATAGTGCCAACTATTAGAGAGTTATCAGACACAATGAATCTTCTGATTTGATGTTCAAGACAATGAACTCACAGATCTAGCAAACTCAATAACAGAGATCTGCATCCCTAAACAGATCCCCAGATATGGTACGCTATTCTCCCTGGCATACCTTGCAGCCAACATCATTCCCTTGACACCCCGATCACCAAATCCACCTGGAACCAAGACGCATGCTGCACCCTGCACAGGAGGATTTGATCAAATAGCCTCTAAAATGAACAACATTTCTGCACAACCTTGCTAGTGAAATTGTCGGAGAAAATAGTTCACACTTAAAAGTCTTAGTAATATTAGATGACAAAAACACTATTCATGGATACACTGAATGCTATTGTAATAGAAGCTGAGAATTTGACTGGAGTGACATATTCACACACATCTCACATTAGCACTCAGCAGTAACGAGGCATCTTAAGGTAGACCTTAGAAACCCACAACCACCATGAGCTAGAATCGGGTAGTGGGTACCCACAATAAAAGTACAAATGGAAGTAAGATGATGAAAGTTGGCAGGTGGACTAAAGGCCAGCCTTGAGTAAGTAGCAGTGCAATAAAAAAATTTGAATTGTCAAATTCATCCAAAATAAACCTCGAATTGTCAACACGCCAAGGAGATAACATCATGTGTTAAAGAGATGATCAGCTAAGAAGTTTGTCACCCTTGCTCTATGACTAATATTGCTATAAAAAACTACTGTTTTTTTCTTCTCACTAGAAAAGGCAGGTGGAGTAATTCATGTCTAAATAAAGTGAAAATATTGAGCAAACCATGAGCAATAACTGGAGCAAGAATGAAGGATGACATAACTATTACTACTAGACAAGGATCAAAATTTACCCTTAGAGTCTTCCATGCAGCTGCATGAGCTTCTGGATTCTATGGAAAAAGGTAGTTAAAATCAGCAGTCTGAGGCAGCACTTAACAGGAAAAAGAGGAAAAGCTAGGTACCAAATTAGCAGTATCATCTTCAAGATCTGATGCTGCAATCCAGTCGATTGATGGCTTCAATGAACATGCAATACATGCATGCATAAGAGCCTGGAAATATGAAAAGAAACATAGAGAGGCAGAGTAGTCAGTACCAAGTAACAGTTTTAGGCTGCAAAAGTCTTATCTTTCTATTCCAGCACCAGGAAGTACAATTTTAGCAATGTCCAATAGGAAAATGCTACTTTGAAAATAAAAACGGAAGCAACACATGCAGGCCGGTTCCTGAAATTTCAGTTTGGTCTATTATACTTTAAAAGAAATGTAGAGATGATCGTTGCAGTATCATTAATGGTACCTTCACTACAGACAAATATGAATCTGTTAGCCCAACGTACTTCCCAACCATCGCAATGCTAACCTGAAAAAAAAATAAGTTTTGCTCAGAGCATGTACTTGTTAGAAATTATACCTATATTTCCTGATCCTACTAACAGATTTGGTAATGTTATCAGATGTCTCAGCTCTTCTGGTCCACTCCTGTAAATCAACATGTCTTGCCACACTGAGACACAGATAAATATTGTCAGCAAACATATTAAGCTCTTACAAAATATCAAAATCGATGAGGCTCGTTTAGGTCCATATCAGACAGCAGCTACTTATATTTAACAAAAAAATACCAGGTTAAACTCATAATATCAGAAAAAAACTGCATATGTAGCTATTAAATAATTTTGGGATTTCAGTAGAACAGGAGGGGAATAATAGAGTAGAGAATTACTCCCTCTTTTCCAGAAAGAATGACATTATCATCAGTATTTGCGGATCCAAAAGGTTTTCTCTTTGTCTACGATCTTTTCAAAGACTTTTAACTAAAAATATATATTAAGTGTGATGCATAACAGTATTACGTACTGTATTTGCTAAATATTAAAATTTTAGCTAAGAAAATTCAAGAAAGTTGATATCTTAATTCACACCATAAATTTGATGCATTGACTCTCATTTTCGAATCCAACATTCTTTATGCGATGCAGGGAATAGTTTTAAAATTCCAAATTCTAGCTTAAAAAAAACATAGAAGAAGAACGAAGAAGCTTAGTACCTTAGTAAATCCAGTTGCTTTAGAATAGCATCATGAGCACTTTGGTTCTGTTTTAAAAATGGTAATCATGAGCAATATTTACATTACAATACGACAAATGACTAATGACAGCAAGGCCCACCTGAAGCAAGAGAGGAATGTGCCAAATGTTTGGAACATCATGGATATTTAGGATATTAGCAACCTACGGGAAAAGCAATAAAATGGAAAAGTTAAAAGTTACTTTCAAACCCAAGCCGCACAATAAGAAAAATCCTCACAGAAACTTACAGGAACATGACAAAATTGCGAAAGCTTCTGTTTGGCATTCTCAAGCAATGGCTGTAACACAATCAAAATAAACATATTTCCACTGTGTCAGCAGAATGGAGATGTGTCAAAGAAAAACAAACTCCTACAAATTGAGGTGAAACTGACATTTGAATTGCCTTGCTCTGACTCACATTGGGGAGCTTTTACTTAGAGAAAGCAAACCTATTAAGATGATAGGTCCTAATGCTTCTAAAAAAACTAGCGAGGACGTTCACTGCTAATCCATCTTACAAACTTGGAAGACAGAACAAATGAAAGGGAAAGGGGATCACAGAGATCCCTGCATCTTCTAAGCACAGTCTAGCTCATCGTAAAACTGTTATGAAATATTAACTAAACTAATCCTGTAGGTATCATATAGAATACTAAGTGCAGATTATTGCAAAGGATGGCAAAATACCTGAGCAGAACGGCATGCTAAAAAATGGGGAATCAAACCTAATGCTCTCAATTCCCGCACACTATGTTGGGTAGGCTTAGTTTTCTGCAGAGGCAAGGGAGACTACAGTGAGGAGTATAGGGAAAATAAAGGGAACAAGAAAAACCAGTCACATGCTTTAATCATATACGTGGCATAAGATATTACTTGCTCACCCACGACCCCCAGTACAGGTATAAGACTGACGTGAATGAGGCAAAAGTTATCTTGCCCTGATAGATAAAAATAGCATAGTTACACCAGGAAATTGCAATAAAGAAAAGTTAAAACTAATGAATACATTAATACAAATTATTAGAGGGCATTCAGCTAGAGACTAGAAATCAATGGCATAAATGATCCCCCCCCCCCCCCCCCAAATTTAAGCAAATTCCCACTTACCGACTGAAAAATATAGCTGTCGTAAAGCCTCAATGAAGGGCATTGATTCAATATCGCCTAAAAATGATCAAGTAAGATGTTATATGAGAAGAAACGACATGCTCATGGATATGGAGTAAGAGAAAGGAGCACCCTTTGAGTACATAAGACACCACTGCATCTAGAAGAACTTACCTACAGTCCCACCCAATTCAATGACACAAACATCTGCAGGTCCCTCCTCCCCATCCACAGGAACAAGAGATACAGACTCAATCCAATCCTTGATAGCATCAGTGATGTGTGGAACCACCTGAAAGGGAGGGGGGGGGGGGGGGACAACCCCACAGTTCTTAGTAAGAGGTTTCTTTTATACTGATTTTCTCATACACCATATCATGGCAACAAAGTATATTCACCTGAACAGTTTTTCCGAGATAATCACCTTTCCTTTCCTTCTCTAGTACAGACTGGTGCATAAACAAACTTATTTGGTGTTAAGGGGAAGCATATCCAGACACAGACATACAGACATGCATTAGTGTATATCTATAAGCACCTGATATATCTTTCCAGTTGTGATATTGTTGTCTTTAGTCAATGTCACATCGAGAAATCGTTCATAATTTCCTAAATCTAGATCAACCTGTTGAAGCACAGCAATATTGCAAAGAATGAGCGAACATCTTTGAAGCTTTGCAACATTATATGGGTTAGAACATGGTATTCTCTCTGATAATTTTCATGGAAGACAGTATTGATGACAAGAGTTGAACAAGGGGAAAGAATTTAGGTAACAATAAATATCCATTATAAATGAAGTAAAGTTGTAATTATTGAAGTGAAGTAGGGCAATACGGCAATAGAGCAAAACAAAGAGAAGGAAGGAACCTCTCCACCATCATCGAGCACAAAAACCTCGCCATGCTCAAAAGGAGACATGGTACCAGCATCAGTGTTCAAATAAGGATCTGCAAAACGCATGAATATTGTGGAAACAAAAGAGAGTAACAGTAGGGAAGTAAGCACAATTAAAAAGAAGCACAAACCAATTTTGATGGAGGTAACCCGAAGGCCACAGGCTTTAAGAACAACACCGATGCTACTTGCTGTGACGCCCTTCCCCAAACCACTCACCACCCCTCCTGTTACCACAACGTACTTCATTTTTTCCACCTTCTCCTTTTGCCAGCTACTCACTGCACGCCTCGCCGCCGGAATCTGTTGGGCAGCTGCCCGTCTGAATGTACGAGCCGGAACCCAAAAGGCGAATCTTGTCAGTATCCACATTTTTATTTTATTTTATAGAGAGACGCAACTTTGGGAGTTCCCTGCACTATACCTTATTTTTTTACTTTGCTTCCCTTTTCTCCCCCTTCAAGAGCATACAAGCTTGATTCTACATTAACCTAAACTGTTTTACATGGAACTTCCAGAAAAAGGCAAAAAGGATAGGCTTGGTATTATAAGTCTCGCACACAAGTTACTTAACAAGGTAAGTACTTGCATAATAAGTATACCATCAAATTACTTATCGGATAGAATCGAAATGAAAGCTGTTAACATTGGCCAAGTCCTTTGAGGTTGTTTAAAATTGAGGCTTAAATCAAACCTTTTTTAGGGGTCTTAACAACTTTGATTGGTCAATAAAAAATAATTCTTTCTGCTATTAAATATATAAAAATATACAATAATTATATATAAAATATGTACATTATAATTTAATATATAAAAATAATATATTTATCGACTATTATTTTAAGGAGACTATACTGTATTTTTTTAAACCCTCGGCTCAAGAAGAAGAAAATAAACAAGAGACAATATATATGTGACAACAACAAAAGCCAAAAAAATAATATCAACATCGTTAGACACAGAAAATAAATATAAAAGCAATAACAATAACTAGTAATAATGTCATAAAAATAGTGTGAAAACTACATAAACCACTAACAAACCAAGGCGAAACATTATCAGCCTAGCCCCGCCTCCCGGAACAACGTAGAAAAACACACGACTCCCTCCTAACCTATAACCCTAATACTTGACCTCCACACTTTTTTATCCACAGCCATGTCCTCGGAGATCTGAAGTTGCGGCATGTCCTGCCTTATCACCTCACCCTAATAC
The DNA here is from genome assembly GCA_034376525.1 of Nicotiana benthamiana. Lineage (NCBI taxonomy): Eukaryota > Viridiplantae > Streptophyta > Magnoliopsida > Solanales > Solanaceae > Nicotiana > Nicotiana benthamiana. The sequence continues at coordinate 148,561,642 of CM067338.1, forward strand.
TTCTTAGGCGCCATCTACCTTTACTCATATCTGCTAATATCAACTACTCACACATTCTAATCGGGGTATCTATGCTTCTCTTCCATACGTACCCGAACCATCTAAGCCTTGCTTCCCCCATCTTATCATCCATGGGAACCACACAAACCTTTTCCTAAATATTCTCATCCCTAATCTTATCCAGCCCAGTGTGCTTGCATATCCATCTTATCATCCTCATTTCTGTCACTTTCATCTTCTGGTATGAGAATTCAAGGTTGCCCAACACTCAGCCCCATACAATATGGTTGGTCTAACAATTGCTCTATAGAAATTGCCTTTAGGTTTTAGTGATACTTTCTTGTCACACAGGACTCCAAATGCTAACCTCCATTTCATCCACCCCACTCCTATACGGTATGTGACATCCGCATCAATCTATAGAATCTTCTTGGATTATTGACCCAAGGTACTTCAAACTTTCTTTCTTGGGGATGACTTGTGAGTCGAGCCCTATGTCTATGTCCGTTTTCCCCAACGCATCATTGAAATTACACTCCGGATATTTTGTTTTAGTCCTATTCAACTTGAAAACCTTTAGACTCAAGGGTCTTCCTCCAATCCTCCGGCCTCTCATTAACGCCCATCGCTTCTTATAAATCAGAACTACATCATCAATGAACAATATACACCACGGCACTTCCCTTTGAATATGGTGTGTTAGTGCATCCATCACAGGGCAAATAAGAACGGTCTAAGTGCAGACCCTAGGTGCATATTACCCTATAACAATCGGAAAATGCTCCGTGTCACCTCACACAGTCCTAACCTGAGTATTAGCTCTCTCATACATGTCCTTTATCATTTGAATATAGGCTACCAGCACACCTTTCACCTCCAGGCATCTCCAAAGAACCTCCCTATGAACCTTGTCATACGTTTTCTCTAGGTCAATAAACACCATATGCGAATCTTTCTTCCTATTCATGCATTGTTCCACCAACCCCCTGATAAGGTGGATAACTTTTGTAGTAGAACGATCCAACATGAACTCGAACTAGTTTTCAGATATAGACACTACCGTCCTCAACCCTCCCTTCCACCGCCCTATCCCAAACTTTCATGGTATGACTTAGTAATTAGATGCCCCTATAGTTATTACAATTCTGAATATCATATTTGTTCTTGCAGCGGTATCATCATACTTCACCTCCATTCATCTAGCATCCTCTTCTTACCCCCACATCTTTATATACACATAAATGTTGAATATGATTGTATTTGAGTTTGTTGAAATACATAAATAGTCATTTTATGTGATCACCAAGTATCAGATAGACATATGTTTACCATTAATATGGTACATTTGAATTTATACGTTGTTTCTAAATATGTGAATTAGTTTGATCCTGTGATAATGAAAGAATTAACGAAATATGAAATACTTAGCCTTGAAATGTAGATGAAATCATGGAAAACAATCATTCTGGGGTAGAGCTTCCGGGACCAACAATGATGAGACTAAAGAACAAGAAAGTAAGATTGTATAAAGCTTGAAATATATTATAGCATTCGTTTTCTAGAAAATTCATGTCCTTACAATGGTAATAGTGCTCACTATTTATAGTTACATCTATGGAATAAGGACCTAGGATCAAGCCCCTATTCAATGCCAATTATGAGTGTCATTTCAAAGTGTGTAACGGCGGGCATGAATGCCATATCCCTTTGTAATGGGCTATATACTAAATGTTGTGGAATATTATCCATTAAATGCTACCAGGCGGAAGGCATTTATTCCCTTTTTATGAGGTTGCTTCTTCTGGTAACATATGAGACAATTGCCTTCGATTCTGACTATCCCTTGCCTTAGGTTTCATGCGTCATTCTTTTAAGCGCCCACCTGGAACAACATATTTTACTGTATACATATAGTCCCCTATTTTCTGGTGGAACAAATATTTTACCATATGGTCCCCCTGCTTTCCGGTGTCACTCTCTATGTCACCGGGAAGTTAGTAGAAACACTCTTTTTGAGGGAAACTACTATGATTCCTTCTGAAACACTTCTGATGTTTGATTAGACGTATGCCTTTTCGCATTTAATGCCCCGAACACACATCATCTCACGATTTATCATAGATTTCGCCAGTTATCGAGGTAATCATTTCATGAATTTCGGCGTCTAAACCTTTATTTATATGCATCAATCTTCTTTACTCATACTCCATAGCTCTCCAAACTTCCCAAAACCTTCTTTATTGTTCTTCACCTTTTCTTTAACTTCCTTCAAACGAGAAAGTTTTTCCTTCATCTGTAACATATAATGGCTTCTTATTCAAAGAACACTACTCTTCAAAGAGAAAAAGCATGGCCGAGGATGATGCTCTTCCATTAATGGGTTCCATAATCCCTAGAAGTATTGTTACAACAAAAGACTTCAAAGAGAAATTCCCTTCGGTTAAGCCTCGCACATGGGCCGTTTGCAAAGAACTTAAGTGTCGAGCGGCTTCTCTTGTTGTTAAGAAAACTTACGCTATGTACAACATGAAAAGAAAAACCTTGGAAGAGGCCAAATTTGGTATCATTGACTTTGATGTTGAAATTACCGAGGCTCGTGAGCTTGAGTTAGCTACTAAAAGTGGTCTCCCAGTAGGGCCTGATGCTTTAGGTTCTTCTGGTTCTGGTTCTGAGTTCTCTGGAACTCAAGAGGTACTGGTAGTAATGATGCTTATGGCCCAAATAATGAAGGCCAAGATATTGAACTGCCGATAGATCTATCCACTTCCCCCGGGGGTACAGATGCGTCTCTTCCTTTGTGCTCCGGAGAAGAAACAATTTAGCTTTTCCTTTATTTTCCAACTTCTGTATATGTATTGTTTTGACATGTTTATTGTAAATAAACACATCTTTTGCTCAAGTATTGCATGAGTCCTTTTACGTTTTTTTCATTTGAACATTTATGCAAGTTTAGACCTTTGCATTCTTTTGTTGCTTAAGTGTTATGTGCAAGTTTTACTGTTTGCATCTTATTATGCAAAGCTTCGTGTGTATTTTATCCCGAAGACATTTTGATTCCGGGCATAAGTTCTTCCGAATTTAACCCTTTAACGCGAGAGTTTTCATAAGAGAGGGCCATCTTATGTTTGCAGTGCTCTTGAAGAAGACATCTTTTGTTCATCACGGTATTAACATTTGAAGTACTTGTTTAGCTTTCAAATGACAAAGTTAATTCATTGTTTAGACAATAAACAAGATAGAAATAAAAATATTTCAATTTAATCCTTCAATTTTCAAAAAGTGCATAAGTAGTTATTAGGTTAAAAAGAAATTTCCATTACTTGTGGCTAACTTCTGCAACTTGTTTCTACGAGGCTGGCTGCCCAGCCCTCGATCCCAAAGATGCAACTATATTTCCAATTTTTTCCTAGTCGATGTGGCAGTCATTATTTTTGTATCCTCATATCATTCCCCCAGTGTTCGAATGTGAAGAATGTGAATCGGAACACTAGAAGTTTTGCACCATCGAGGACCCCACTAATAAAGTGCTAGACAATCAACTCGGTGACAAACTTCTCTTCCCCTTAGGAATTTATGCTATCGAGCAAAAGACTATCTAACAATCCATTAGTGGTTTGTACTTGCAAACGATCGGGTAACCTTTGTTCGATCGCAAACTTAACTTCCAAGTATGAATCTTGCTATCGAATGAAAGATGAACTAACCGTCCACGCGATTATTCGCTTGTGTGCCTTGTTATTAGAAGGTCTTATTGCTGATGTTGATGCTTTCTTTGTAGTATGTTTTTCGTTGCTGCCTTGTTAAAAACCTTTCTAAAAAAATCAATTGGTGCAAAAACTAGATGAATAAAAAGACTGCAACACATACTTTTAGTATAGGTAATGTTCATCAACAATAGTATATTTTGATGTGTGCCACGTTCGAGTTGCTTGGCAATTTTTCTCCATCTCTATTATCCAATTCATATAAACCTTTCCTGGTGACAACTGAAACTCGATAGGGGCCTTCCCATGTTGGAACTAGCTTCCCTGCACTGAGCTCCCGGGTGTTTTGAGTTACTTTCCTTAGGACCAAGTCTCCTACTTTGGAAAAAATAGAAGTTGGCTCTTCGATTATAATATCGTTCTATTCTCTACTTTTGGGCTGCCATACTTATATGTGCCATGTCCTTGCATTTATCGAGCAACTCCAAGTTGACTAACATCGCTTTGCTGTTTGACTCTTCATTTTATTGGAAATATCTTAAGGCGGGGTCCCTTACTTCCACCGGGATTAAGGCTTCTACTCTATACGTAAGGGGAAACAAGAGTTTCTCCTCTGCTTGATTTGGATGTTGTTTGCTATGCACATAAAACTCCAAATAGTTCCTCAGTCCATTTACCTTTAGTTGCTTCCAACCTTTTCTTGAGGTTCTATATAACCACTTTGTTCATTGACTCTGCTTGACCATTTGCGCTTGGATGGTAGGGTGAAGAAGTGATCCTTTTCATTTTCAAATCTTCAAGGAACTTTGTGACCGCTGCGCCAATAAAATTCGACCCATTATCGCATGCTATCTATTTTGGTATTCCGATCCTGCAGATTATGTTCTCCCATAAGAAATCCACCATTTCGCATTTGCCGATCTTCTGATACAGACCTATTTGCCCCCACTTAGAAAAATAGTCAATTAAAATAAAAAAAAACACCTTACCTTACCGGGAGCCGACGATAGTGGTCCGACAATGTCCATCCCCCATTTCATGAATGGCCATAAAGACAGAACCGAGTGTAGTGGTTCTGTCGGTTTATCCATCAGTGGTGCGTAGAGTTGGCATTTACAGCACTTTTGTATGAAAGCTTTGACTTCTTGTTCTATGCGAAGCCAGTAATATCATGCCCTTGCTAGCTTTAACAGTAAAAAATCTACGTCAGAATGGTTTCCACATATTCCCTTCATGGACTTCTCGGCATAACATAATTAGCTTTGGATGCCCCCAAGCATCGGGCCAGCGGGCCTTGGAAAGATTTTCTGTACAGTTGGCCTCCTTTAAAGCTATATTGTGCTGCTTTGGCACAATGCCCGAGACGCCTTGGATTATTCGGGCAACTTCCCATGCTCAAGATAATCGATGATCTCATCCTCCATTCCAAGACCAAATTAGTCATATTTACCTCATAGTAGCTATCTGCATCCAAGACTGAGTGCATCAGTTGTACTGCTGTCTCGGACTCTGATCCCTTCATATATGTTGATTAACCAAGATTAGCTAGTGCATTTGCTTCTACATTTTCTTCCCTCGAGATATGAGTAATCGACCACTCCCAAAATTGAGCCAACTAAGCCTGGACCTCTACCACATATTGTTGCATTAGCTCCTCTTTGGATCCGAAGATCCCATAGACCCGGTTTACCACTAATTGTAAGTCGCACTTGATTTCTATGACCTCGAAATCTAGTCCCCGGCTAGTTCGAGTCCTGCAATGAAAGCCTCATACACTACTTCATTAGTAGTTAAAGGCACCATTCTGATGGCTTGCCTTAGGGTTTTCCAAAAGGCGTGTATAATACTATGCCAAGCCCGGACCTTTTTACGTTGGAGGCTCCACCGTATATAAGGTCCAAACTCCCGATGTCAACTCCGACACTATTACTACCTCTTTGGTTGCTAAAGGCAGCAATCCCATGACTGAAATTGGTCACTAAGTCAGCCAATATTTGTGATTTAATCGCAGTTCTTGGTTTATATTCTATATTGAATTCACTCATTTCAATGGTCATTTGGCCAACCTACCCGAGAGTTCCGGTTTGTGAAGGATTTTCCATGAGAAATGTGGCCACCAAAGCTATCGCGTGACATTGGAAGTAGGGTCTCAACTTCTGAGTGATGACTACGAGAGCCAAGGCAAACTTCCCCAAATGCGGTTAGCGAGTTTCTATTCCCATTAAAATTTTATTAACATAAATAGGAGATTATGTACCTTCATCCTTTCAGATTAAAACTATGCTTACCGCTACTTCATAGACTGCAAGGTAGACCAACAGTATTTCACCTTCCTTTGGTTTCTAAAGTAACGGAGGGCTTGATAGGTACCTGATCTCGCCCAAATCACACCTCAAATTGTGGTTGTGAATCAGTCTATTGTAATAATAATTACCTAGCTAGGTGTCGGGATCGAATCCACATGGATTGTAGATGGGATTAGTGGTATATATTTGGACTAAGCGCATAAAGTGTCTAGTTGCATTTCCACAAACTTTGTTTCGATTCTACTTCTAAATTATGCTACGGTTTGCAAATATAAAATGTGAAACTAGAGAATTATGTTTTTGTGGTTATTTTTCAAATATATAAAAGGTTTAGGGCTATGACTTCCAGCTAGGTATTTACCTAACAGGTTGTGGGCATTAGAGCGAGTTTCATTAGTCGGGGTGTATTATATCAATCAACACGCAATTACATACTCAATACCTCTCTATAAGAGAGTGGTTTTGTCCAATCTGGGTTTCTCAAGTCCAAATGGGGATTGCACAAAATAATTGATAAATAATCAAGTCGGGTTTTACTATCTCTAGGTTCAACTCTTTAATTGGGACTATAAATCTCTGGAGTTCATCCCAATTTCTTGTTAGCCAAGTTTTCCTACCATAAGTCTCTCTTTCTCAAGTAGAGACTAAGTCAAATAGGCTTGAATCAATATTTGCAACCACCAATTCTAGAATTATAGAAAGAACTAGGATAAATACTACACACTCAATCATAAACAAGCCATAAATAAAACATCCATTAGGAACCCACACTAGGGTTGGGTCACAACCCTAGAAAGTCGACTATTCATGGTGGGTAATGAAAAAAATAGAGAAGAAATGATAACTAAACTCATATTGAAAGATTAAAAGACAAAAATCTAATGTTTAATCACTAAAGTAAGCTAAAGTTTCTAAAACTAGTAAAGTAAAATGGCTACAGAAGTTTGTATCTTCAAAACTTTGACCTAATATCGTGAAAGAAGTTTATTAATACACAACTATAAATTTTAGATAAAACTGCCCTTTTAGAGGTTCTGTGACTGCACAATTTCATGTGTGGTCTGCACTTCTTTATTAGTCTTGGAAAGAGCTTGGTCTGCAACAACATAATTTTGGATTGCGGCCGCATATCACTTGTTCTGCGGTCCGCACAATACTGAGTGCGGCCGCATGGCTGATTTTGCGGATCGCACAATAATGTGCGGCCCGCATATCCTTGAAACTTGAACTGAGACTTCTTTGAACGTGAACTCTTTGGTGTCTTATGTGGAGACACAATAATTGTAAGTACTTTACATTGGCCACTCAATAATTGTACGGTTCACACTTTACATTAGACCTCTATTTGATTTCCTTTGTATTTTGCGGCAGCAGATTTAGCCTTTTGCCTGTTTTTGTCCTTGAGTTCATATTACTCCTTTTTGAGTTAGATTTCATCTTTGTGGCTCATTTTCCAATACTACTGCATTAAAGCATATTTCATTAGTTTTCAGAAATACAATTAAGCACTTTTGGACTAAAACGAAAGTAAAAAGGCACTAATAAGAGTCAAAATCCAAACATATCAACTTTCCCAAACTTAAGCTTTTGGTTGTCCTCAAGAAATTAAAGTAATTCCCATTTCCACATGTTAAGAGCTTTTCCAACTAAACTAAGGTTCCTTACACACATCAATTAGGACCAACAATTATCCACAACACTTATGAATTATCAACAAGACAATGATTTGAAGTTTCAAGCACCAATAGTTCTAATGTGACACTTGGGCATCAAGAGTTGATTTTATTCATCAAGGAAGCTCGCTCTTTCATGTATGTTATTGTGGATACCAAAATCTTCCTCCTCTAATATCTGTTAGCATATCTCACTTACGAATGTAGCACTTAATTCAAGAATTTGTGAAAAGATCGCTCATCTCTCTCGAATGAGTATCACAAGTAAGGCTCTAATTATCATATGCTTGCCCCTCATGTAAGTTCACTGGGCTTGAAATCACGTAGGGATTTTTAGAATTTAATAAAGTCTTTTGGACAAAGGTAGGGAATGTTGGGACAGAAACGGGTTCATCTTTCCTTAAGCACTCCATTTTTTTCTTTTTGGCTCATGTTTTGCTGACTCTTTGAGTCATTTTCTTTTTCCTTAGTGAACTAGAGAGAATTGACATTACTCTTTCTCGCTCATGATGTTCATTTTCTCCTTCTTTATTTTCTCCATATTTTGTATCATTGCTTTTCTTTGAATCCCTTCAACTCTTCACTTTATTCATTTTCTTTTTGCATTTTTCTTTAGTTCTTTTTCTTTGCCTTTCCTTTTCTTCATTTATTCTCTTTTTGTTCCTTGATTCCACTTTCATACTCCTCATCTCTCCCCCAAACTTATGTTTTAGCCAACTGCTTCTCAACAGTGTTAAGGAAAGCTAGAGTGCCAATCGAGAGTCACTTTAAAACGGGTAAAGGCTTGTAATGTTAAAGGTCTTAGGCTCAAAAGGGTTGACTAGGGATAGTAACATTAGTGGGACATAGAAAATTTCAATTGGGTCAAGGAGAGCCTACAATCACTTCTCAAGCCAAACAAAACTTAGAATTTTGCCTTGCAACACATTGAGGGAAAGTTCTAGATAATTCACATGGATACTTGGACTTGCAACAAAAATCTCAATTCTCACACAACTGGATTGTTAAAGAGGATAGAGTCGAGAGCCCACAACAACCATATTCAAGATTGAAAATCACTAATGGTTTAACTAAACCACTCGATGGTTGCTCAAGTCAACACAAGAGTCAAAAGGTCATTACGAGCTATTTTTTTTCATGAATTTATTTTTAATCATAAGATCGTAGTTAAGTGTGTTGGTACCAAGTGATCGACTCTTCTAGTTCAACTCAATTAGGTACTTTTATTCATTAGTACTACTATTCTAAATAATATATCAAAAACGGACTCAACCCCTCAAGAAGGTTGTCACATCATCCATCGCTGAGAAGAGTCACCCGGTTCACACAAAAATCACATTTGGAAAGAACCGTGGTACTTAGAAAACCAAAGGCTTATTGATCACTTTAAACATGAAGAGAAACTACTAAATTTAAAAGAAGCTATCAAAGTAAATAAGAAGTTATTAGATTAAACATCAACTACTAGGAAAGCAAGATAAAAAAGCTATAAAATAAACTACTGAAAGCATAAATGAAATGAATATACAAGATGAGAGAGGGGAGAGAGAATATATACATAAATAGAGAGAAAGAAAAATATGTGCATAAATAAAAAGACGAAAAGTGAATGCTATTAAAGTTATTACAGGCAATTGTCATCAAATCAAAATAAACTCTACCCCCCCCCCCCCAAATAATAATTAGCATTGTCCCCAATCTTACCAAAATAAAAATCAAGGAAGGAAAAGAGTAGAGAAGACTCCCTATGTGGCCTCAGTGACCATAGCATCATCACCACTCTTAGGCTCCTCCAACTGTATCTCATCGTCCTCTGTTCAAGGAGTAGTGGGATTGGTAAACATATGTAACACTCGCCTCAGTAGTGTAGGCAGCAAGGTCTGAATCATCTGATTGGCCAGCTGATGCCTCTGTTATCTCTGGGTCTACTGGTGCTACATAAGCAGATCATGTGGAAGATCCCCAACTGATATTGTCTTGGCCACCTCTTTGGTCAACTTGTCAAGTGCTTTCTTCGAGGCCTGTGATTTCCTCATTTTCTTCACCTGTTTGCATAAGTCCTCAATTACTCCCCCATGTTCCACTAGAGTGTCCATAATAGTTTGTTGGTTTTCCAAAATCTTTTTCAAAGTATCATCCACTATGGGAGACATCTAGTGTGATGGGATAGAAGACTGTGCTGCAATAGCATTGGATAAGTCATCCATCTTTGCAGTAGCTTTCTGCATCCAGTTATCGATACTTGCCAGAGTCAAGAAGCCTCTCAACACTATGAGTGGATAAGTGGAAGATGAAGGCACTAAAGCTGCTGGTGGCTCAGATGATAAAGGTGGATGTATGGCAGTCATACTGCTAGAAGGCCCGGGTGAAGCGGCAGGCTTGTCACCTGAAGGTATGGCCATTGAAGTTATAACTACGAATGAAGGCTCTTCAGACTGGCCCACGGTAGTAGTTGGATGACCCTTTTTCTTATTCTTTAGGTTCCTTGGGTCCTTGAGAGAGTACCATGAAAAGGGCTCATTTGCCCTAACCTTTGTATCGAATGGCTTTGATTCCACTCCTGCATCCGTGAGGTATTATGTGATAGTGTTTGGATATGGGTATGAGCTCTAACCCTACTTACCAATCAATGACATATTGATCGACATGATGGCACCCACATTGATTGGGTACCCGGCCATGATGGATGAACTTAAGACTGCCCGAGGAATTGGAAGAATGTTATCATTTCTTCTCGGGTATTTCCGTCTGCATACAAATGTTTTCCAACCCTTAGCTTCAAAATTGAGGGTGTTTCGTTGAATGGGAACCCCTGTTGTGATCCATGGCGGTGGTGGTCCTGGAGTTGCTAAGATCTCGGGTAGCGAATGACGAATCACATCACCCATTTGAAGCTTTTCTAGGTATTGTACCGGCTCCACATCTTCGAGCCCCACGTAAGAATTGAGTGATGCTTGATCAAATCTTACTTTTCAAATTTCTTACTTTTTTCACCTTAGTCCCTTTTTTGACGTGCGTCACATTGGCGTAGAATTTCCGGACTAAGTGCTCATTTGTGTCCACCGCGCTTTAAGTGAACTATGACAACCTTTTTCTCCCGAAACTATCTTGCCACATTTGGATTGTCTATCCAAATCCTTCAGTTCAAATTTATGTCGTTGGGTCCCACCATTCTCGGAACCTGTTAAAAGCAGTCAATCTCACAAATCAATCCTTCCAGATTTTTTTCTTCTTTGACCTCTCTAGGCAGGCAACCCGGGAATCACACCTCGACCATAATCAGGCATATCATCATCATCATTAGCTGGGATAACGGTTGCGGAGGCATGTGAGGAAGAAGGCTCTAAATCTTGTCTATCCTATTCTGAACCCTTAGAAGAGTTAGCTGAAGAGGAAGGCTTATCTCTCAATTGCAGTCTATCCAGAAATTATTTCTATTGAGATTCTACATCGGGTTGTTCTTGAACGGAATTGCCCCCAACAACAACAACAACTACCCAGTATATTCCCACAAAGTGGGGTCTGGGGAGGGTAATATGTAGACGAGCCTTACCCCTACCCGAAAGGGCAGAGAGGCTGTTTCCAATCGACCCTCGGCTCAGTGAAGGGAAGGAAAAACAAAAGAGCATTATTAACTCCAGTAGAAATAGGGTAAATAATTATATAAACATAAGAGCCATAAATAAAATAGTATGCAATAATATCATACAGTAACTACCATAAATAACTACCATAAGGGAGACACTCCAAAACACAAATCATCTATGGATAGTCCTGCCAAGCCTCACCCAACCCCGGGTGAGGAGTACAAAAAACTCTAGGAGCCCCTATCCTACAACCCTGATACTAGACCTCCAGACATTCCTGTCAAGCGTCATGTCCTCGGAAACCCGCATTCTAGCCATGTCATGCCTAATCACTTCTTCCCAATACCTCTTGGGCCTCCCTCTGCCTCGCCGAACGCCTACAATCGCCAGGCGCTCACAACTCCTCATGGGGGCATCAGAACTTCTCCTCCGCACATGCCCGAACCACCTCAGCCTCGCCTCTCGCATCTTCTCAATCACCGGGGCCACCCCCACATTCTCTCGAATAACTTCATTCTTAATCTTATCTAACCTGGTGAGCTCGCACATCCACCTGAGCATCCTCATCTCTGCAACCTGCATTTTCTGAACATGAGACTTCTTCAGTGGCCAGCACTCCGCGCCATACAATATTACAGGTCTAACTATAGCTCCATAAAATTTCCCCTTGAGTTTCTGTGGAATTTTCTTGTCACATAGGAATCCTGATGCAAGCCTCCACTTTGACCACCCCGCTCCTATGCGATGAGTGATGTCCCCGTCAATCTCTCCGTCCCCCTGAATCACCGACCCAAGACATCTGACACTGTCCCTCTTGGCAATGACCTGAGATCCAATCATCACGTCCCTGCCTACTTCACTCGGCTCAGCGCTAAACTTGCACTCCAGGTATTCAGTCTTAGATCTGCTTATTTTGAAACCCTTAGACTCGAGAGTCTGTCTCCATACCTCTAACCTCTCATTAACATCGACCCTCGTCTCGTCTATCAAGACTATGTCATCAGCAAATAGAATACACCAAGGCACATTCCCTTGAATATGTCGGGTAAGAGCATCCATCACCAAGGCAAATAAGAGAGGTCTAAGCGCCGATCCTTGATGGAGCCCCATAACCACTGGAAAATGGTCTGAGTCGCCACCCACCGTCCTAACCCTAGTCTTAACTCCATCGTACATGTCCTTGATTACTCTGATGTAGGCTTCCGGCACGCTTTCGCCTCCAAGCACCTCCCTTGGGACCTTGTCATACGCCTTCTCCAAGTCGATAAGCACCATATGCAGGTCTTTCTTCTTATCCATGAACTGCTCCATCAGCCGCCTGACAAGGTGGATAGCTTCTGTAGTGGAGCGATCCGGCATACAACCGAACTGGTTCACATATATAGATGTCATTTCCCTTACTCTCGCCTCGAACACCCTCTCCCAGACCTTCATGGTGTGACTTATTAATTTGATACCCCTATAGTTGTTGCAGCACTGGATGTCCCCTTTGTTCTTGTACAAGGGCACCACTGTACTCCACCTCCACTCATCCGGCATCCTTTTGGTCCTGAAGATCGCATTGAACAACCTGGAGAGCCACTCCACTCCTGACCTACCCATGCACTTCCAGAACTCCACCGGGATCTCATCAGGCCCGGTCGCTCGACCCCTACGCATCCTACGCATAGGCCTCATGACCTCCTCCGCCCTAATGCGCCTGCAGTACCCAAGGTCTCTATGTCGCTCTGAATTCCCCAACTCCCCTAGCTCTATGTTACTATCCCCCTCCTCGTTAAGTCTCGAAAGTACGCCTACCACCTCTGCTTGACTTGAGATTCCCCTATCAGAACTCTACCATCCTCGCCCTTGATGCACCTAACTTGGTCAAGATCACGTGCCTTCCTTTCCCTTGCTTTAGCTAACCGAGATAACTTCATGTACCCGCCTCTCTCCCCAAGTTCCTCGTACATGCGACCAAACGCCGCATTTTTAGCTTCCGTAACCGCCAGCTTTGCTTCTTTCCTCACCACCATGTAGATCTCCCTGTTCGCTCTCCTTTCTTCCTCGCTTGTGCTCCCTGCCAACTTAGCAAATGCCGCCTTCTTCACCTCCACCTTTCTTTCGACTACGTCGTTCCACCACGAGTAACCCTGATGTCTGCCTGAATAGCCCTTGGCTACCCCGAGCACATCCCGTGCTACTTGCCTAACCAAGTTTGCCGTCTCTGACCACATAGCGTCTGCTGCCCCAGAACTTCTCCAAGCTCCGCCCTCAGCTAACCTCCTCTTCAACTCCTGTGCTTTCTCCTTAGTCAAAACATCCCATCTAATCCGCGGTTGTCCCCGAGCACCTCTCCTCTTCCTCTTCACCCAGAGACCGACATCTCACTAGGAGTCTATGAAGAGTCGAAAGGGACTCTCCCGGAATAACCTTGCAGTCCTTGCACATACCCCTATCGCTCCTTCTGAGGAGAGGGTAATCAATCTGAGTCCTCGCTGCCGAACTCTTGAAGGTGACCAAATGCTCCTCACTCTTCTGAAATGTCGAGTTCCCAATCAGAAGCTCGGAAGCCCTGGCGAAATCAAGCAGTGACGTGCCTCCTCCGTTCCTAACCCCAAAGCCGAAGCCACCGCGCACCTCACCATAATCACCAGCATCAGCCCCAATATGGCCATTATAGTCTCCTCCAACAACTAGCTTCTCAGATTGGGGAATACTACTTACCAAGTCATCCAAGCCCTCCCAAAAGCGCCTCTTCGCCTCCTCGTCTAAGCCCGCTTGCGGTGCGTAAGCGCTGATGACGTTGAGGACGCAACCCCCAATGATCAACTTAATAGACATTAACCTATCATTCATTTGCCTAACCTCGACCATGGACTCCCTTAGATCCCTATCTACCAAGATGCCCACTCCATTCTTACCTCTCACGACCCCAGAATACCATAGCTTAAACCCGTCTACATTGCTCGCCTTCGACCCTTTCCACCTAGTCTCCTGGACACATGCTATGTTAACCCTCCTCTTCTGAAGAACCTTCGCCAACTCAATGGACTTACCCGTCAGAGTGCCTATGTTCCTCGACCAAATCCTTAATCTATGAGCGTCCGCTACCCTCTTCCAACTCTTGCCTCCCGCCCTACCCGCGCGACCACTCCATGCCCCCCTACTCACCCCCGCCACCGCCCCTATCCCCCGAGGACATGACCTTACACTGTTAGTATTTATCACCTTTTGGACAGAGAGTGGTAGGTTGCTCTTGCCTTGGCCTTGGGAGGGTTCATACCTCATTTTGGAGTATCGCCTCTACCACGAGATCTCACTATTGTATGCAAGTCATAGAAATAGGATCCAATTAAGTCCAACTTCACAGTTTAAAACATTAGCAGACAATTGCAGTAAAAAAAAGAAGCAGGGTCAAGAAGTGTGATTCGCACAATAGTGAGTGCGACCGCAAAAAGGCAAGTGAGAACCGCACAACTTTTAAGTGCAGACGTAGCGCTGATTCTGCGGTCTGTACAATTGAAGTGCGGACCGCACAATTCCAACATCAAACAAGCAAGTCTCTGATATCACAGAATTGGTCAATCTGCGACCGCACACAGTTTCTGCTACCGCAGCGATCACAAAATTTTGACTGCGGTCCGCACATTCAGTTCATATCTACTGCCTTAAATGAGGGATCTGCGGACTGCACAATTTCTTACGCACAGTTCAAATAATTTCGGTGGAAACTTTTAGGATTCTAACTTCTACGAAAAAATTAGACAAGGTAATGTCAATTAATCATGAATTTTTTCTAGGCAGAGTGCCGGCAAAGTACACTTATTACCCATCCCCCATTTAGCAAGTATGAAGCTACCCACATGAAATTTCACATGATGTTGAATTTTGCAATTATGGCTCAAAATAACCAAACTAACTTATGAACAAAAATTAAGAGAAGTTGAAAACATCTAAGGATGAATTTAACATACCAGCAATGTAGTGATGCGAGGAAGAGATTAAGATGATGAAATGATAATTAGAAGTTTGATTTGGATGAAATCACTATTCTTGTTCTTATTTGAAGAGTTCAGAGTGCATAAAGTTTGGAAAAGTGTGAGGAAGTCTTATTTATAGATTGACCAAGCAAAGGAAAAGTTTGAAGCTGAGTGTGGCACCACAATTTTGTGTGCAGTCCACACTATTTACCTAGTACCACAACCCTTCAGTGAAAATTTGTGGTCCACACAAAATTGGGTGCCACCGCAGATATTTGTGTGGACCGCAGAATTCCAGAAGCGGTCGTTGATTAGCCATTTCTCTGACAGACAAACTTCAGAGAGTGTGTATTGTTGATTTTCCAGTTGTGCCATCTGCACAATATTTGTGCAACCGGAGAGTTCATTCTGCTGTGGCACTCAATTTTATGTGGTCCGCACAATTTCTATAGCAAAATTTTTCTAGGCAGAGTGCCTGCAAAGCTACCTACATACACTTCAAAACTAGTTAGTATAAAAAAAAAACTACTAAAGAAGAAGAAAAAGATAAAGAAAGAAAAATACATGGGTTACCTCTCAAGAAACGCCTAGTTTAATGTTGCGACATGACGATGATTATCAATCACTTAAAATGAAGAACCGCCATGACGTGGCCATTATCAACTTTTCCAAGATAGTGCTTCCCCCGGTGCCCATTGACTCTAAACACACCACCATTCTTATTTTTCAAGCCCAATGTACCAAATAGTGTCATACCAACAACCTCAAATGAGCCACTCTATTTTGACTTCAACTTTCTCGGAAGTATCCGTAACTGAGAATTGAACAATAGCACAAGATCGCCTTCTTTAAACTCATTGTTTCGAATGTACTTGTCATGGAGGTACTTCGACGGTGTTTGGATTGGCTTTTAAGCTGGTCAAAATAACTTTTAAGCTTTTTTTAGTTTTTTCAGTGTTTGGCAAAGTCAAAAAGTACTTAAAATAACTTTAAAACTGCTTAAAACAATCCAAAGAAATAAGTTGGACAACCCCAACTTATTTTTTTGTCTTAAAAGCTATTTCTGCTGAAAAGCTACTTTTTTAAGCCAATCCAAACAGGCTCTTTATCTTCTCCTTGTATAAGGATGAACTTATATATGCATGGTACCGGAACTTATCTATCTCATTCAATTGTCCCACCCTTAAGTTGGCGGCAACATCTCATTCAAGATTCAACTTCTTCAAAGCCCACGCGGCCTTATGCACCAGTTCCATTGGAAGATGACAAGCCTTCCCGAACATCTACCAGTATGGAGAACTCCCAATCGGTGTTTTGTAAGCCGTCTTATAATCCCATAAAGCATCATCAAGTTTTCTTGACCAATCCGTCCGGTTGACATCACTGTGTTTGACAAAATATTCTTGATCTCCCAGTTAGAGACTTGTATTTGACCGATCCCTTGAGGATGATAGGGGGTTTTCACTTTATGAGTGGCACCATACTTGGTGAGTAAGGTATCAAAGGCATTGTTGCAAAAAAGCGAACCCCCATCAGTTATGATAGCCCTTGGAGTACCAAATCTTTTAAAGATATTCTTCTTCAAATGTGCAACCACACTCCTCGCTTAATTTTTGGTTAAAGAAAAGTCCTCAACCCATTTAGATACATAATCAACCGCGATTAGAATTTAGGTATTTCCACAAGAGCTCACAAATGGACCCATGAAATCAATACCCCACACATAAAAAATGTCAATCTCCAAGATGGTGGTGAGGGGCATTTAGTTTTTCTTTGAGATTTCACCGACCCTTTGGCATTCATCACAATGCTTGAAAAGCTCACTAGCATCCTTGTAGAGTGTGGGCCAATAGAAATCACGAATTATGACTTTGGCTGCCGTTCTTGCGCCACCATGGTGACCACCATAAGGCAAAGAGTGAAAAGCCTCAATAATTTCACTTTGCTCCTCCTCCGTTACACATCTTCTAATCACTGCATCCATGCAAATCCGGAAGAGGTATGGCTCATCCCAATAGTAGTCTTGACAATCCCGTTTGAGCTTCTTCCTTTGGTTTGAAGAGAACTCAATCGGAATGATTCCACTCACAAGATAATTTTCCAAACCCACGAACCAAGGCATCTCCTTCATAGAAATAGCCAAAAGTTGCTTATCGGGGAAAGAGTCATTGACTTCAAGGCCATCATGAGGCCTCATCTTCTCCTCCAAATGAGACAAGTGGTCTGCCACTTGATTTTCACTTCCTTTCCGATCTTGGATGTCAATGTCAAACTCTTGACATAAAAGTACCCACCTCATTAAACGGGCTTTAAAATATTTCTTACTCATGAGATAGAGAAATGCCGCATGATCTGTATGAACAATCACCTTTGTACCCATCAAATACGAGCGAAACTTTTCCATAGCAAGAAGTTCTTTCTCCATAACAGTGTAGTTGACTTGGGCACTATTCATGGTATTTCTTGCATAATAGACCAAATAAAAGATCTTGTTGATTTGTTTCCCCAAAATGGCTCCCACCGCTACATCACTTGCATCTCACATAAGCTCAAAAGGAACACTCCAATTTGGAGCGGTAATGATAGGAGTTGTAGTTAACTTGAGCTTTAGCAACTCAAAGGCTCTCATACAATCATTATTGAAATAGAACTTGGCATCTTTCTCCAAAAGCTTGCACAACAGGTTTACCAATTTAAAGAAGTCCTTGATGAACCACTGGTAAAATCTCTCGTGGCCTAAGAAACTCCCCACGCCTTTGACTGAAGTTAGAGGTGGAAGTTTAGAAATCACCTTGATCTTTTCCTTGTCAACTTCAATGCCATTCTTTGAGATCTGATGGCCAAGGACAATGTCCTCCTCACCATGAACTAACACTTCTCCTAGTTGAGCACCAAATTTGTTTCTGCACATCTTGCCAACACTTTGTCCAAATTTGCTAGACAACCATCAAAGGAATCCCCGACCACAGAAAAATCATCCATGAAGACTTCAAGAAAATCTTTCACCATGTCCGTGAAGATAGCCATCATACACATTTGAAAAGTCACGGGTGCATTGCACAACCCAAATGACATCAACAAGAATGTGAAAGTATCATAAGGACAAGTAAAAATAGTCTTCTCTTGATCCTCCGGCGCAATGAGAATTTGAATTTAGTCAGACTACCCATTAAGGAAACAATAGAAAGCACGACCGGCTAATCTATCAAGCATTTGATCAAAGAAGGAAAGTGGGAAATGATCCTTCCTTGTGGCTTTGTTGAGCTTGTAATAGTCCATACACACTATCCACCCAGTCACTGTTCTTATAAGAATAAACTCATTATTGACATTGGTGACCACCGTCATGCCCCCATTCTTTGGGACACATTGCACCGAAGAAGTCCATGAACTATCGAAAATGAGGTACACTACCCCGAAATCCAACAACTTGATAACCTCATTCTTAACAACCTATTGCATGGCTTTATTGAGTCTCGTTTGATGTTCAATATATGGTTTGGCAGCTTCCTCTAAGTTAATCTTGTGCATGAAAAATGCGGGGCTTATATCCTGAATATCTGCCAAAGTCCATCCAATAGATTTCTTCCTCCTTTGTAGAACCGCCAAAGTGCAGTCTACCTGCACGTTTGTCAAACAAGAGGAAAGAATAACATGTAAAGTAGAAAAAGGGCCAAGAAATTTATACCAAAGATGTGGAGGCAATGGAGTTAAGTCCAAAATGGGAGGCTCCTTAATTGAAGGCTTTGTTGGAGGAGTGGTTCTATTCTCAAGATCCAAGGACAATTTGCGGGGCTCAGAAGTGTACGACCCCATCCCTTGAAAAACATTCACATTTCCACATAGCCCTCCATTTCATGGTCATCATAATTGAGTAATACTACCTCCAAAGTATCATCCACATTCATCATGATACTTGTTTCATCAATAATCACACCGGTCGCCAAATCTCCACGAATGAACAAACTCCATTGCTATGCGATTGCCTTATAGATTTGCACACATAGAATACCCCCTTTTCATCACCCACTGGGCTTTCACATCGACAAGAGCCTTTCCCATAGCAAGGAATGTCTACCCAAAACAATCAGCACCTCATAGTCCACTTCACAATCAAGAATCACAAAGTCCACCGGGAGGATGAATTTATCAACACATTCTCTTTACTGTACGATCCTCCATTTGCAACCTCATAGATGTGGGTCTTGGTTTCCCAATCCCCAAAGTTTTGAAAATCGACTAGTGCCCTCAAATCAATAAAGCTTTGGCAAAGTCGGCGCTTCTAACAGTACAAGGGATAGCGAAAGCGCCGAGATCCTCCAATTTATGAGCCATTGAGTGCACAATTGTACTCACTTGATGCGTCATATTTATAGTTTCACAATTTATCATTCTCTTCTTCGTCACCAAGCCCTTCATGAACTTTGCATATCCAGGCATTTGCTCTAAAGCCTTAACCAATGACACGTTGATAGATAGACTTTTCATCATGTTAATGATATTTTTGAATTGGTTCTTACCATATTGCTTGGCAATCCTTTGAGGGTATGGAGGAGGAGGTCTTGGCATTGGTGCCTTAGTCTTTGGCACTACCGGTTCCGGTATGTCAATAATGTGTTCCCTAGACGGGTTCACTTCCTCACGAGTATCCTCCACATTATCATCAATATCAATTCTCACCTCATCGTTTGCTTGCATCTCATTGTTTGGCATCTTATCTTCTTGTACCAATTGCTCATCATCCACAATGTTCTTTTGACTCGAGGTGGTTGTTTCCCCAACTTTTTCACTTATTGTAGTAATGGCCATGGCATGTCCCTTGTTGTTCCCACCCTTTGGGTTCACCACCCTATCACTTGGTAGTGCCCCATTAGGACGAGTGTTTAAAGCTTGCAAAATTTACCCTAATTGAACTTCCAAATTACGAATTGCACCACAAATCACAACAAAGGAAACTTCTGCCAGTCACAACCTGTTGGCATTATTCTAAAAAAGAACATGTTGGCATTAATCAAAGCTCCCAGAACACACAAGAACCTGGGAGCCATTTGTTTAACTTGTTTGTTATTTTTCGTAGGTACCATGGCCATATCCAGATTGTTGATGCATTTACATAGTGTGATATCAACATCTCAGATGTTCAATCTCTTGAAAATGCATCAATTCTTTTGGGCATACCAAAACACTTGCAATCATGCAATCATCAACAAGAGCATCAATCTAGTTCAATACTGGACACCTAGAAGCACACAATAAAGTTCCCAGTACCCAGAAATTCACCAAATCAGCCACAGTTTATGCTACATGCTTCTGGACATTAGCAGGACACCACTAGGGGCTCAGACCTAGACTTCCTGCACTTCTTGTTCACATACACTCATCAGCAGCAGTACAACAACAGCTCATTTGTCCAATGACATGGGCTTTTTGATTCCTATCTTCAACTTGGCTTTCTTTGCTCTCACTGTCAAAGCAAATTTAAAGATATCCCCAGTTACAGTCATACACTTTTTGATATCCTTCTTTGGAGGCTCCTTCACCTAATCCAGATGCAGATCCTATGTACATGGAGTTGGATCCCCCACACCTTTTTTCTTAGGAGATCTAGGTTCAATTATACTTTTTGTATATTTAACTTAGGTACACTAAACAATGATTTTGTATATCCAACTGCCTATCATTATTGCATAAACAATTGGAATTTACTACATGTCTAACTCCACTTAGTTGTAGGTACACTTGTTGTTATTTATGGACGATCAAGTGTACAACCATTTTTTGGGAGGTAAGGTCTATGTCCCCCTCCATTGTTGTATTTTATTTTACATTTATGAAAATTAATCCTGGGCACAATGTTTAGTGGATTATTATTAAAAAAAGTGTATTGAGAGGCTAATTGAGCATCGGAGTCGACATTCTTCTCCATCATTTGTTTGAACATATTCTCTATTCGGCCAATCTCATTGTTAGAAAAATTCAGACCTTGAGAAGGATAGGGAGGTGGGTTGCTCAACTGTTGATACATCGGGAGCCTTTGAAAACCCAACTCCTGATTGTTGTTGTTGTTCCACTCGTCTTGGTTGTTGCCTCCCTAATGCCTATTGCCATTCCAATTGTCTTGGTTATTTTGACAATTTCAATTTCCTTGATTTCTTTGATTGTTACAATTCTCTTAGTTGTTTTGATTGTTCCAACTACCTTGATTGTTTGAAATCCAATTTCATTTATTTTTTGTGGTCGTCATTATTGTTGATTCGGGCATTGATTGTTGTTTCTTTGCCCTTGGAAGTTGCTCACATATTGTATCTCCTCTTCTTGTCCATTATATTGTTCATCTTAATCAAACCCACTATCATCTTGCACATTATTTTCAACCTAGTTTTACACTTGATGACCTTGTTTCCTTCTCTTGTTTACCATCATACTAACTCTCTCCATTTCGTTGACTTGCTTAGGACCTTGCACTTGTTGAAGTTGAGCTTTGGCTAGTTGATTCATTTTGGTGGTCAACTCGACAATTCCTTGCCCATGATCATGTTATTCCTTATTCAAGTGAATCACATTTGGATCACCTTGAGGAAAGTTTGCTCTACTTTTCCATGCCAATGAAGTATTAGCCGTTTCATCAAAAATCTCACAAGCTTCCACATACGACGTTGTCATGAAATTTACACCGGCAAGTTGGTTTACCACGCATTGATTGGTAGTATTGATCCCTCTATAGAAATTATGTTGAACCATAGCTTCCGTCATGTCATTGTTCGAAACTCTTTCACCGTAGTACGGTACCTCTCCCATATCTCATGCAAAGTCTCATTGGTTTCTTGTATGAAAGCTAGAATCTCATACCTAAGAGTTGCCATTTGCCCTGGAGAAAAAGAAATTTGAAATAAACTTCTCGGCCTATTTATCCCATGTATGAATAGAATGACTTGGCAACCTCTCTAACCAATACAAGGCCTTCCCTGTAGAAAAAAGGGGAATAGCCTCAACCTCAAAGCATCCTCAGAGGTATTTGTCTGTTTACTCCCCCAGTAAGTGTCAACAAACCCTTTTAAGTGCTTGTACGCATTTTGATTCAGAGCCCCAGTGAAGAATCCATGTTGTTCAAACAATGTAAGCATAACATTTGTGATTTGATAATTGCCCGCCGTGGCACTTACGTATCCTTCAATCGGCAACACCCGATGTGGAGTCGCTCTTTGGAGAGGACGGGGTGGAACGGTAATATTGTCTTGAGACGCTTGGCCTCGTGTATTTGCTTGAGGTTCAGACGAGATAATTGTATTCGTTTATGACTATTCCTTGCCTTAGGTTCCACGTGTCATTCTTTTAAGAGACCACCTGGTGCAACATATTTTACCATACACAACATCTTAATCATACTAGTTATCAAATAGGGAGAAGTATCATGCGAATACTTGAGTTTGGCAAACCGTGCTCCTAAAGTACAAAGAAAAAAATGCCTTCCTCCTCAAGTTTTTCTTTTCTTTCCTAGTTCCAAACCCCTTTTATCCTCCTTACCAAAGTCACCCCTCTCTTCCCGTTTGCATTCTTCCTAACCCTTTCCTTCCTTCTCCGCACTTGCCACCTTCAGACCTCCTTCCCCCTCCCCTTTTGAGAAATGCTCTTTTTAGTAATTGATACACAATTCGTGTTTGATCAAATTTCTTTAAGAAGTGCTTCTAAATTTCAAATTAAGCAAACAAGTATCATCTAGATTCATTCTACAACTAAGTTATCTTAATCAAAAAATAAGTTTGAATATTTATTATGAAATATTTAATTTTATTAAAATATATAAAAAAAGATAAAGTACATTGATATTCCTGATATAGTAGATGCTATCACACATACAATCATACTTAATTCGATGGAATTGTTTGATCTTAAAGAGGATAATTTCGCACGTGAGGGGTTATTTCTTGGTTTCGTCCAGTCATTTATAACTTTATTATTTTTAGATAATAGTAGATAGAAACAACGCTTGTAAGGAGTCCTATTAAAACCAAGAAATATAGGCCGGTCTGCCATCCACACCAAAATAAATAGAGTTCTGAAAAAACCGGCTAGTGGAGGGAGACCTCCTAGGGATAAGAGTCATAGGATATATATATATATATATATAAAGGAGGATAAATTTCACAAATGATCGTATAACTATATTGTTTTTCACTAAAGTCAAATAACTTTGTTTTCTTACACAAAAGTTATATAATAATGATTTTTTTCTCTAAAAACATATAACTTTGTTTTTCACACAAAAATCATGTAACTATTGACTTTTTTTCACTAAAGTCGTGTAACTTTATCTTTTCACACAAAAGTCATATAACTATGATTTTTTTTATTACCAAAATCATATAATTATATTTTCTCACACAAAAATCATAAAACGTTTACTAACTCAAAAAATCACAGTAATCGAAAAATATAAATTTTCACTTGTATTTTCTTATTTTATAGATTTTTACTTTCTTATTTTCAGCCTAATAAATAATAATCAAATTAAAACAGGAATGATGCAACCCGACCTGGCCCACCCGACCCAATACTCATATACATACATACACACACACATATACATACATACATACATACATATGTATATATGTATGTATGTACATTCCTTACTAATTTAATTCAACTCTCTTATAGAATTGTCTATATATATATATATATATATATATATATATATATATATATATATATATATATATATATATATATATATATATATATATAGACAGTTCTATAAGAGATATGAATTAAATTAGTGAGGAATAATCTGATAAATATTAAATGTTAATAAAATATTTTATCATTAAAAATTAATTTTTAAATTTTCCTTTTGCTTCTTGAAGAAGCGAGAATTGGTAGCTTCTTTTCCGTGTTGCTGCTTAAACACCTCATAGCTCAACTAAAAAGTGTTTTTTTTCCTCCCCCAGAATATCCACTTCGGCAACAATTGCAGTTGCTATGTGGATTATATTCTAAAGTTTTATGCATAAAATAAATTTTGCTGTTGGTCCGTAAGAAGTGATTCTTCTATTTTCAGAGGCGGTCCAGGATTTAAACTTTATGGGTTTCTATAACGACTTTAAGTAAATATACAATAAATAACTGGGTTCACAATCAAATATTTATAAATATTTTGTGAATTTTTAATGCATATACATGATATATGTAAAAGCTACTGGGTTCACAGAAATCCACATTCAATATGCTAGATCCGACCGTCTATTCTTAAATTTCTCTCTTACAGGTAGTTACCCCAAACTGGAGGCAAACGCTACTTTTGCTGTAGTGTTGTGGAAGACAAACTAGGGACTCAAGATATTAGAATAGCAGGACAACAAAAAAATAAAAATTCACGCTTTCGGACACTTGTGTGCATCCATGTTATGGTTCATTTCTTTTCGACGAACAGCGTTGGGGCATATCTCCAAGCATGGCTCTTTAAGAGTGTTGTCATCTTCTGGCTGAGGTGGTAGAATCCCGAATTTAAACTGCCAATTAGATTGGCATGACGTTACGCAAGTTCCAATGGTGTTGCACAAAAATTAAAATACAAGCATCCCATGCATGAGCTACCAATATTTCAACTTCCTCACAACCATCAGCTGTAGTTATATCAACTACAAGTGGGACTATATCACCATGTCTTACTCGCTCTTCGCTCAATGATCTCTTTTTTTTTTCCGTTAGACCCTTTTTTTTTTTGTGGGGGGGGAGGGGGGGAGGGGGGTGTATTGCTGCTTTCTCAATCTTGAGTTCCGTTAAAACCTTCACATGATCTGGTTGTTTTACCAATAATATGCTTAGGATGCATGAAATAAATGTGCTTTTTACAATAGCCATCACTTGGCCAGTGAAAACACTTACCTGACAGCTATAATCAGTGAAGTTTGGCTCCATCACCAATGGAACTCCCATGTGATCCTTGAAGAAAGTCTAAAAGAGAGAATGGCAGAAATGTGATGTGCAGCAAACATTAGAAGCTCAGATATGGAAACCTTGAAACATAGTTGTAATACATTTGTGGAAGCAGCCATCTGTCTTTTTAAGTAAATTTCATTAATAGAAGCAGCGATTAGTTTAAGCATTTGTAAAGTTCAAGAAGCTAATAACTCGGCCAGAAACATCATAGTGTGCCACCACAAATTAGATCATTGTAGTGCAGCCTGCCTCTAATACATTTAACTTGAGTTAAGATCCGTGTGATCTCTAAAAGGGCTCTAAGTTAACCTATACACGTAGCATCACTGAAAAAGAATGTATGTGAAAAACGCAATACGAAAAATAACGTGAGATCTCATTCCAATAACTTTTCACAGAGGTAAGAATATTGAATTTGACAACTCATGAAGCTACTGTATAACCTAATCTGCAACTCCAGTACATGTTCTAAAGTGTACATGCTTAATCAATCTTTTTACTTGGTGTAATCTTTGCAATGTAAATAATTTCCTTTTGTTTTTGGATTTTGTTAGCTCTGTGAGTATTTAGATAAAAGTCAAAAGAATGTCCAGGAGCAAACTTCTTTTGGTCTACTCAAATGCGTCCAGGAGATGCATATTGAATGAAATATTACTTCACCTAATCGTGAAAAAAAAAAACTACTTTCTAATTATAAATTACTATTATCTACAGTTTGAGTATCCGCACATAAAATATTGAGATGGGGGTGGGGGCTAAAATCCTTGAACAAGCCTTGAGCAACTAAAGTTACATGTAATGATATACATAAGGCTATATATCGCTCTTCGGGCAGTACAATCGTGCCTTTTGTGAAGAGTTACATAAAAACAACAATTATAAAGCAAGTTCGGAACGGTTATGTGAATCCTCAATATCCATATACCATATCACTCCATTTGATAACGTTTCTCAACATTTTTTACTGATATATAAATCTCTCACAAGACAAAAGACACTCCTAGTTCTAGCAAACAATGGATCTAAAGCAAACATACTAACAAGAGAAACGCTTGATTCCAACTAACTGGGATTGCCCATGCATATGTTTTCTTCCATTGTGCCTTATTTCATTCAAGGTCTATATAAATTTCGAGACATTGTAAGTCTTTTCAAGACAATTTCCTTCCCTATAAGTTTAGGTCAATCTCGTCTCCCTATAACACCTTCACCACCACGATTTCACACGTACAGATCAGTGTATTTCGACTTTGACGCAGGATATGGCAAAAGAATCTCAAACATACTTTTCTCACTTTACCATCTATGTGTGTCACTTGCACCTTTCTGCCAAATGTAATCATTTTTAATGGAACACTAAATTAAAAATTCTAAAATAGAAAAGAGGTGGTTGGGGAGGTTCAGGATATACACACAATTGAGATCTGCATGCACAAGGCTTTGAAGTCACACTAGAGTCTTAGCAGAAGGCAAAGGCACATTAGTAATTTGAACATGCAATATTGACATCTGAAGTCATGTTACATGAACTCGATTAGAAGTATACACGAGTGTGTGTACATATAAGTACATGTATGTGCAGTTTTTTGCTAATTTTTAGTTTATTCAAAGAATCCGCACGAAATCCATTAACACCTATGTCATTCATTTGATGCGGGTATGCCAACACATGATCATCTTACCCTGAACTCTCAACCCCTTCAGTCCTTCACAATGGATATGTTGTTTGTGACACTAATCAACAACAATAAAACTATCATATAGTATAAATGTTAATTACATAAATTTTCCTTGATGTCAATCCTAATTTGAAAAGCCTCGCGTGGGTTTTAAAACAACAAAAACCTTCCTCCTTTTAATTTCTGTATGCAAATAGTATTAGTCACGTGAACAGACTACTTCTGTTACCAAAAAAAATTGAAATCCTGATACAGCGAAGGACAAATTTTGAAAATTTTACTTCAGATGAGCTTTCAAGAAATACTGTTAAAAGAAGATAGACAAGTTTTCTCCTCAGAGAAGCACTTCCCGAAAACATATACCCCATCATTTTGAAAACAAGCATTAAAATCATTCATTTTACTTATCAATGAGGAAATAGCTATTGCCCCGAGCCTTAAATACTGGTTACTATTATTAATGTCATTTATCTTTTGATTTTTATGCTTTTGTCACTATCTCTACAGTTTCTGCTGACGTTACTAATGAATTGTCTCTTCTTGTTTTATTCCCGTCTTCCTGAGCCGAAGGTCTATCGGAAACAGCCTCTCTGCCCCATCAAGATAGGGGTAAGGTCTGCGTACAGACTACCCTCCCCAGACCCCACTTTGTGAGATTTTACTGGGTGGTTGTTGTTGTTGTTGAAATAGCTATTGTGAGCACTAAATGAGCAGCCCCCCAAAATCATTCATCTATATCAACTATTACCTTTATTTAAAACTCCAATATAGAAGGGTTTTATTCTCCGTTATTTCAACCTTTCTTTCCGTTAGTAAAGTCTCAACTTTAGCTCAAAACATGGTAGGAGAAATAAAGTTTTATGGAAATAGTGGAGTTAAAATAATAACCATTTACTCCCTCTGTTCCAGTTTATGTGAACTTATTTCCTTTTTGGTCCGTTCCCAAAAGAATGACTCATTTCTAAATTTGGTAACAATTTTGCTTAAACTTACAATTCTACCCTTAATGAGAAGTTTTTATAACTATACAAATACTCTAGACCCCTTTTTGCTTTGTTTAGGACCACAAATTCTAAAAGTCTTCATTTTTCCTTGAACTCCGTGCCCAGTCAAACAGGTTCACATAAATTGGAACGGAGAAAGTAATATTTTTCGACAGGATGCTAAGTAACAAAAACCAAAGTGCACATGACAAACTCTTCATTATATAAATGCTAAATTACAAAAAGGACAATCAATTACACAAATCTTACAATTGGGGAGGTTCTTGTAATTTTGAAAGCCATATGAAGGCAATATTGAAGAAACACTTACAGGTATGCAGACATTACATTGATATATTTATGATAGATAACGCATAAACAAAAATGCAACTCCTCGCGGATGCATGTACTGTCTGTTATAAACATATTCCTCGAATATACATGCTAAACCTACACATATGCAGACATAGACAACGAATACTCCTCCTATGTACCCCTTGTCACTTCCAGCCATGCTCTATTTCCTGAATTGGCTGCTTAGGCAAGGAGCAATCTGATATGTACTAGCATATGCTGCTTTGATAGAAGAACCATATTTTAAATAAATACTTACTTAAAACCTTCCTGCTCTGGATAATCCACACAACATAAAAAGCAAAAGAGAGAGGAGAACATGAATAAAGCAAAATACAATCTACTAAATATAGAAGGTTTATACACAATCCGCGCACGATATTAAAGCAACTGTCAAAGTACTTCACCAGATAAAGAATGACAAAAAGTCAGCACTGCAAATGCATCAGAAGGACGCAATTAGGAACTATAAGAAGTATCACTGTGGAAAACTGACCTGTGTAGGGAGTTTACATGTATTAATACATACACCGACACATTTGCTCTCTTCCAGATACTTGCATTTCTCCACAAAAACCTATTCGAATAATTATTTCCAGAGATCAAAATGAGGGTGAAAGCATTTAAACTAGTGGCAGTCCAACTTGTAAAAGTGTAATATCAAGGAAACCCTGATAAAATACAGAGAGTAAGAGAATAGAAATACTAACCCCACTCATCAAAGAGGAACCATTAGGAAGATCCACCGAATTAACAGAGCATGGACCCATGAGCCATTGACAAGATAATGCAGTCACCCTTGCTTTCAGAAGCATAACATTCAAATATTCAGCAGAGAAGTAGCTAGTTTAGCCTAAAGGGAGCTCAAGAAGAAACAATTGTTATCGGGCAGTGGCAGAGCTGCTACTCATATTTCACCCGAAAAATACACTATATAGAAGAGAGAGTGTGTGTGTGTGTTAACTCCCCATTGACTTCTCCGTATGTTTACTTCTTTATATTTTGACACCCCATAATTAAAAACCTGGCTCCGCCACTGCTATCAGGAAAGCAGAAAATCTAAGTTAAGGAAGAATGATCACTCACCAACCATCAAAGGCTGCAAATTTACCACTATCTATAGGTGCAACAAGCATCCGGTAGAGCTCCAACAACAGAGGAGGGAATAGTGATCTCAATATCCGGACCTGTCACACTTGTAGCTATCACCAAGTGAGATATGAAAATCTACATACCACGTAGTCACATCGGCCACAGATTCAACCACACCTCCCCGCAAAAATAAGTACTCCACCGACCAGAGGAAATTTTATACATGAAAGAAAAACAACACTAGAATGGCATTACCGCGGCGTCTCTAGTTTCAGAATTATTTTGACCAACCGTCAGACGATGTGCCACTTCAATTAGCCCCTCGTACCCAGGCTTATCAGAGTCCCACCGAGTCACCTACCCAAAATTGCAGGACTAATTGAGAAAACCAAGCAATATGAAGTGGAACCGGAGGTTTATAATGGGTTTACCTGGACCATTTTGTTCCGGAATAGACTTAGGAACAGGTTATCAAACACGCCGGGCTTGTAAGCAACAGGATACTTGTTTTTTCTTGCTTCAATCTGTGGGGAAGGAGAAATAAATTTAAGGCGAACTTAAAAAAAAACAAAAAATTGAACAAGGGAAGAGCATTTCCCACAGGTTCTGATGTACTAGTTGAGAAGCACGAAACGCGAATATCAACTTTTCCTTTGAGCGAAGAGAAAAGGGGAGAGGGCACATGAACCATAGCCATATCCGGACTTCCTATTCTATCACTGATTTCTTTCAATTACTTTCGACCTCAACTATTCGTACAAAAACTAGTAAAATCCTTTTAAATTTGGAAAGAATTAATCTTAAACTTATAATCAATTTATAAACTTATTCAAACACTCTCTAATAACAAATTTTTATAATAACACAAATACTCTATGTTCCTTTTTGATTTATTTAGAATTACAAATTTTAAAAATATTTATTTTTTCTTAAACTATATATTCAATTATACAGGTTCATGTAAATTGCAACGAAGGAGTATAATTTCATAATGGGAAAAAATTCAAATACGGGGAGTACATAATTAGCTCTTCAACTTTCCCTTGGTCAATTAATTTTGTGTACGAACCTAAATCTTGACCAGCCAAGTTTCATAAAAAGGCCTTACCGTGAGGGGTCATTTTGGTATAAGAAACAATTTACACTGCGATTATACACAAACTAGTATGTGGTTCAATTTAAAATAGTTAATTACTTTTTAGCAAAATAATAGTTTGTACACTAAGATGGTAGTTAGTTTTATTGTTTTAGTTCAGTTAAGAATTACTTAATTTTCATATTCTTTTCACATTATACCCTACTTAAAATAATACATAGATTTTCCTCATTACCTTGCGTGTATGTTATTTTGGATGGCCGGTAGCACATGAAACATGTCTAACACTTGAAAAGAAGAGGATATTATAGTATATTTGTATAGGTCAAAACTCCGCTCACTATAATTAATGAGATTAATTAATCCTTACGCGTATTCGGATTGGTTAATGGTACGACCAGTATTAAATAATAAGCGCACAAAGATCGCTCGGCCCAATCAACGAGGCTACGGCCTACTCGCTACTGACGGACGTCCCCTCAACACGACCGCGCCAGCTGGCAAGATTCACCACTATAAATACTAAGAGAAGGAATGCTAGAAAGGGAGTTGCTTCTTCTTCTTCATTTCCGCCTCTAAAATATGAGAATATCATTGTAAGGCTCTGAACTTCTCCATGGAGAGGCAGACCAAACCAATGTCATGAATAAAAGATCTTCTACCCTCATTCCTTTAATAAGCTATTACTATCTCTCGCATTTCATTCATTCGGTCTTTTGATTATTACGGTCTGCTACGATTGGTCCTCGATTTATTACGATTGTTTTTATGCTTGCAAAGCGTATGAGAACTTTGAGCTAAACAATTTGGCGCTGTCTGTGGGAATTTCATAGCAGAGTTGTGTAGTTCATCCATGGACCAAAAACGGAAAGAGAACACCCAAAAGGGAAAGCAACACAACTCGATTGAGCCAAGGTAGCACAACGGGTAAATGAAACTCGAGAGATCCGGCAAGAACTCGAAGTCCCGACTTCCCCCATTCTCAAGAGAGCAAAAGAAGAAATAGAAGAAAAAGAAGCAGATACCCCCCCCCCCCTCGCTAAGGGGAGAACACGGGCGACAGACCCTCGTCCCATTAACACGAGACCCTGCCGGAAAGTGGCACGAGACCAGGATCCATAACAAAATGGCTTTTGCGAACCAACCAAGAAAGCTACGTACAAATCATACAAGATCTCAAACGAAAACCTAACCCCCTCCCCCCCCAAGAAAACAGGTCGGGTGAAAAGGCAAAAGTTCAACTATGAGTTAAACTAGGACTCACGCTATGTGCCTTCGACATCAAAAATTGCAAAGGTTCAACTACAGTTGAGCAA
This sequence comes from Nicotiana benthamiana, assembly GCA_034376525.1. NCBI lineage: Eukaryota > Viridiplantae > Streptophyta > Magnoliopsida > Solanales > Solanaceae > Nicotiana > Nicotiana benthamiana. The sequence goes on from CM067338.1 coordinate 148,593,333, forward strand.
CATCTCAGGCTACGTGCCCTCGCCCAAAAAGTTCAACCATGAGTTGAACTGGGACTCAGGCTATGTGCCTTCAACATAAAAAATTTCAAAGGTTCAACTACGGTTGAACGACATCTCAGGCTACATGCCCTCGCCCAAAAAGTTCAACTATGAGTAGAACTAGGACTCAGGCTATGTGTCTTCGGCATCAAAAATTGCAAAGGTTCAACTACGATTGAACAACATCTCAGGCTATGTACCCTCGCCTAAAAAGTTCAACTATGAGTTGAACTGTAACTCATGCTATGTGCCTTCGACATCAAAAATTGCAAAGGTTCAAATACAGCTGAAAAACATCTCAGGCTACATGCCTTCGCCCAAAAAGTTTAACTATGAGTTGATCTGGGATTCAGGCTATGTGCCTTCGACATCAAAAATTGCAAAGTTCAACTACTGTTAAACAACATCTCAGGCTACGTGCCCTCGCCCAAAAAGTTCAACTATGAGTTTAACTGGGACTCAGGCTATGTGCCTTCGACATCAAAAATTTCAAAGGTTCAACTACGGTTGAACAACATCTCAGGCTACATGCCCTCGCCCAAAAAGTTCAACTATGAGTAGAACTAGGACTCATGCTATGTGTCTTCTGCATCAACAATTGCAAAGGTTCAACTACGATTGAACAACATCTCAGGCTATGTGCCCTCGCCTAAAAAGTTCAACTATGAGTTAAACTGTAACTCAGGCTATGTGCCTTCGACATCAAAAATTGCAAAGGTTCAACTACAGTTGAACAACATCTCAGGCTACGTGCCTTCGCCAAAAAAGTTCAACTATGAGTTGAATTGGGACTCAGGCTATGTGCCTCGACATCAAAAATTGCAAAGTTCAACTACGGTTAAACAACAACTCAGGCTTCGTGCCCTCGCCCAAAAAGTTCAACTATGAGTTTAACTGGGACTCAGGCTATGTGCCTTCGACATCAAAAATTTCAAAGGTTCAACTACGGTTGAACAACATCTCAGGCTATGTGCCATCGCCTAAAACGTTTAACTATGAGTTGAACTGGGACTCGTGCCATGTGCCTTCGACATCAAAAATTGCAACGGTTCAACTACGATTGAACAGCATCTCAGAATACGTGCCCACGCCCAAAAAGTTCGACCTCGAGTTGAACTGAGACCCATGCCACGCGCCTTCAATAACAAAATTGCAAGGGTTCGGCTACAGTCGAACAACGACGCAGAACACGCGACCTCGCACAAAAATACAATTACAGAATAAACCAAGCCTCACGCCAAGCGCCCTTACCGGTGGACACCGCAAAACCTATTCCCCTACGAACAAAGGGACAAGTTAAGCACCCTCGCCAACCAAGTAAGTACGCCTAATTTAAACTAAAATTCAGGTCGCGATGAGTTTGGCCCCAGTCGAATTACAAGGCCACGTCCAACAATTCGACCACGCCCGAACTAGGCCTAAGGCTATATGCCGACCTTACCGAACAACAGTTGTAGCTTACTCACGCCAAATAAAGAAAACGATAAACAAAAAGCAATCAACCACGGCTGAGGCCGTCGACGCGAACAACCCGCCTAATTTTTTACTAAAGCAAGCAGGCGATTCGACAATAGTTGGATTCATCCAACTTACCAAGACCATCAACGTCATCATGGCCAAGGCCGCCGACGTTATCACGACTAAAGTCGTAAGGAGATAAACACGTTCCCCCTTGAATAAGTGAAAAAGGAAATTCGAAAACAAAAAAGAGAAGAACATAAAATTGTATATGTATTCACAACATTATTTACAACAGGTCACCTCCATTTATACATACGGCCAAGGACGACAAACAAAAAAACAGAAGAAGCAAAGCTAACTCTAAAAAACCCCTTCTTACTCGGCGCAACCCGTGCCACCCGCACGGCCGTGTGCAACATCATCTGCGCCCTCAGTGCCATCATCAGTCACTGGAATGGTCGGGTCGAAGCCACAACCAAGACGAACTTCACGAGCCTTTTGGCGGGCCCTCTCATAAACAACTTCGGGCACGACGCCGGCCTTCCACAACTTCCTATACACGTCAAGATGGACCTCAGCAAATGACCAAAGGTCACGAACGGGGCCATAAGAAGCCGCATGATCCCTCAAGCGTAGGTTCTCGGCCTCCAAGGCTGCAATCTGGTCCGCTGCAGCTTGAGCGTCCAACTCATAAATGTCGATGCGTTCCTCCAACCCCGCCACTCTAAAAGCTACAGCAGACCTTTCTAGCTCCCGCTCCATCTCCCGAATGCGAACCGCTGCCTCCAGTGCTCATCCTTTGCCGAAGCGTCCCTGCTTTCTGTCTCGAAGCTGTGAGCTCCTCATCCAGCCGGAGGACCTGCTGAATCAGGAACTCAGAAAGCCTCTTCCACAGCCTCCTAACTAGGGTGCTCCTTCTTGGCTGCAACATTTCTCTCAGCCTCCAACTCCTCGTCCCTATGACGAAGTTGCTCTTCGAGAGCACTAACCCTGCTCTGAGCTTACTGCGCTAGAAGCTCCCACCTCGCCAACTCCTCAACTAACTCCCGGCTGCAATGGTCATTCTCAGACGATCGCGCAATATGCGACACCTACCCCGATAGCGGCGATATTTCTCCAGCGCCCGCAAGAACAGTCCCTAGCGGACGTTGGCCCAGCGCATGCTCTCCACCTCCAAAAGAAAAGACTGTAAGAAAAGAGCAGTGTTTAAAATAAGAAACAAACCAAGGAAAGAAAGGAGACGAAAGGGAAGTGCCACATGTACCCTAAAGCCCATCACGGCCACCTCGATCATCAATCCGATGTCCGAGACGTCCCTCAGCGACCTAATCTCCTCCTCCAAGAACAAAAGTGCAAACATTGGTATCAAATTGTCCTCCTTGAGCAGCAAGTTCTGGCCAGTAGGAATCTCAGAACAACGGTACGGCCCCTCTGCATGCACTGTCGAGTTGGTAAAGCCTCCCAAGAGCTGGCGGATGTCATCAGACTCCAGGTCGGACTCGTAATCTGACCCCCTCCCACGGTATCCCGTCTTTCTTCGACCAGCGGGAAGGTCGAAGCTTCTCCCCTTGCCAAAGGGTCGACACTTGCTTCCCCGACCAAAGCAGTCGCTGAGGAACCAACCTCCCTCTATGCAGCTGGAACTGATGATGTAGGCAGCGAAGCGACTGTGTCACTGCGGCCTAAGCCGACCGGGGCAACCCCTATTGTGTTCTTGCCCTCAAGGGCAGGCGAAGCCACCTCCTCCCCCATAGCATTAGACGGCGAAGAATCCAAATTTACAACCTCCGCGGTGGCGTGAAGGCGACCCTTCGCCTCACCAACGGTCTCTCCTCTTCTTCCTCCTCCTCCTCATTCACTGATGGTTCCGCCCAGGGGCGAACAACCCCTGAAGGCGCTCGACCCTCGTTGAAGAACGCGCTGGGGAATGGGCTGCCGACGATTCAACTGAAGTCTCCTTCGGAACGGAGCATAGGGTTGGCGCCATAGCCAAGTGAACAGTCGCACCGGGTCTACGTAAAGCAAGCTGAGGAGCCCTAACAAGGTGCACCGCCCCTGACCAACAAAAAAAGGAATTAGGAGAAAAGAAACTCAGCAGACTAAACGGGAACGGTGCAATAGCTCAGACACTCACCCACGGCTGGCCTACGGCCATGCCTCTCCCAGAAGGCCGGCCATGTTTGAATCCCCGCTGTCTGAGGGAGTACGGCCCCGCCAATGCCGGACAGAAGAGCCGGAGGCTCCCACTCATATGCAAACACAAGACATGAATTAACATCCATTAGAGCGGGAATAAGAAAGAGCAGAAGACAGGACCCGGCGAATATAAAACTCACATATATGATTCCAAGTCTCTGGGAAGTGTCTGACATTCCCCACCAAGTGATCGGTCCGGATATAGAAAAAGTTCTCACAAGAATAAGGGTCGACCGTGTCATCTAGCTCAATAGTCAAAACCTGGGCCCCGTGAGGGACCATTCGAATCATGGTCCTGCGGACCTTTTGAGGGGCGTACAGAGTCAGCATGTGCCTCAGCGTTATTTCTCTTCGCGCCAGTACTGCATACCTGTCGAGCACAGGAAAAAGCTTGAAAACAGAGGGGATGAGTTGTCCAGGGCACACTTCATAGTAACAACAGAAATCCGCTACCAGTGCCAGAAGGGGGAGCCTGAACCCTAATTTGAAAGGGAAAGCATAGAAAACGCAATACCCGGGGTGATCGGTATGAACCCTCTCCTCGCTCCTGGCTAGGGAGATGTCGACAGAACGAGGGATACTCCATTGCTCCCTCAATTGGGTGAGGCCCACCTCACCCATTAGCGGGGCCTCATCAACCTGATCCTCTCCCTCGTCGTCGGTAAAGTCGGTCGCCGGACCCCTGGGCAGAGAAAGGATATCTGCCGCCGACGGGATCCTATGAGTTTCCGCCGGTTCAATGGTCCTCGCCACCGAAGAAGACCTGTCGACCGCTGGAAAGCTCTGTGCTAGAGTGCTATTGATAACTACTGAGCAATGAGTGAACGAAGCTTGATGAAGAAGGAGTGAAAACTGAGATTGAGTAGAAGAAGAGAAAAAATAACACAAGCTGATGAAGAAAAAGAGTGAGAGAATTATCTTCTTTAGAAATCTTAGGCAGATATTGAAAAGTGGGAAACATATGACATTACTCAATATTTATACTGCAAAATGGCTTTCTCGAATTCCAAAAGCCACTATTAACTGCCCAACCAACCGCAAAACATTTCGAATCCATAAGTAACGGGTGTCATTATGACATATATCATGAAATGTTTTCGCAACCGTCAATCGACGCTTCGTCCTCGAGGCAGAGTTAACGACCTGGGCATGATGGAAAGGCGTCATGTATGCCTCCATACACCGAGCGTCATTGTAATGCAAAATAGGAGAGACCATATCCCCAGCGGCCGCCTACGGGAACACAAGGCCCTGGATGAAAACATCAAACGACCATCCTCTAAATAAGCAAATGGCTACGACCGTCCCCTAAACATAAATGGCTACGGCCGTCTTCCAAGAGCATATGGCTACGTCCGCTCCTTCAAATGTAAAATGGCTACGGCCATCCTCTAAATGGGCAAGTGGCTATGGCCGTCCCCCGAGTATAAATAGCTACGATCATCCCCTGCGCATAAAAATGACCGCGGCTGTCCCCCGAATATGAATAGCTACGGCTATCTCCCAAGTATAAAAAGTCACAGCCGTTTCTTGAAAAATGTTAGTGGCAGCGACCATCTCCTGAGTATATACCACTACGGTCACCTCAGGCTACAACCAGAATGACCTCCGATCTCCTTTTCTTCGAATCTATTTGAATCGTGCACGGTAAAGTCCGCTCATCGAGTTGCGGAGGGACTAACTGTATGGGTCAAAACTCGACTCACTATAATTAATGAGATTAATTCATCATTAAGCGTATTCGGATTGGTTAATGGTGTGACTGGTCATTAATAATAAGCGCACAAAGATCGCTCAGCCCAATCAACGAGCCTACGGCCTACTCGCTACTGGCGGACGTCCCCTCAATGCGGTCGCGCCTTCCTAGCGCCAGCTGAAAAGATTCACCGCTATAAATACTAAGAGAAGGAACCCTAGAAAGGAGGCTTCTTCTTCTTCATTTCCGCCTCAAAAATAGGGGAATATCATTGTAAGGCTTTGAACTTCTCCATGGAGAGGCAGACCAAACCAATATCATGAATAAAAGATCTTCTACCCTCCTCCCTTTAATAAGCTATTATTGTCTCTCGCATTTCACTTATTCGGTCTTTTGATTATTACGGTCTGCTATAATTGACCCTCGATTTATTTCGATTGTTTTTATGCTTGCAAAATATATGAGAACTTTGAGCTAAACAATATTTTAGGTGATTTCTGTGATGCAAAATCTATAAATCACTTATGATGCAGTTATGTTCTCTTGGACATATGAACTTTACTCTGAACATCTTTGAGGTATGCTACGTAATGGCGTAATGCCACAAAATTACTAGGATCAGCTAAGTAGCTGGCAAGCGCAACATATGAAGAAAATTTGGCAAGAAATGAACTAGAGATCTTCTGATAGAGAAAAGGAAAATTTTATTTTGTGTCTTGTACAATTGATATTAAATGTATGAGACACTTTTTTGTCTTACGGTTTTATGTATTTGAATTTTTGTGAATCCAAGAATATTAGATTGAGGTCTACAAATTTATAACACAAAAAAAAGCCTCATACAACTAATATTAGTTGCGTTAGGGACACAATAAAACTACTCAGGAGAAAAGGACAAGATTTATGTTTTAAAATATAGTAATTGTTTGCAACATTTACCGTGTTGGCATAAGAAAGAGCATTACCTGTTGGACTTCCTAGATTCAATTTTATGTAGATTTTGTACTAGTCCAATTTTATGCACTCTCTTTTGATACCTACTTGGTACTGTTTCCAAAAGGGATTTTTACCTATGTATACCATATAACAAACTTTATTACCTTTCATGTTTAAGGTTTGTGTTTATTATATTTAAGCATACCAAAATTCAATTTATGTACCATAATTCAAATTAAGGGTATAATTATTGCTTCATTTATTCTAGGCATGATTTTAGGAGCATATATTTCTTTTTCCTTTTTTTCCTCTTCTCTTTCCTAGTGTTCTGTTTGGTTGCATATCTTTCACCAAAGTCATAGCTTCTTCGTTACCTATTTAATTTTTTTCTCTTCATTTCAATGTCAAGTATTATACCAAAGCAGAAAATACGCAATGATTCCTGAAGCCAAGAGGATATTTACATGCATATACAAAGTTGTATTGCAAATCATGGGACTTCAAATGAAACGATTTATTTGCATTGGCTATTATAAAATATATTATCACAACAACAGCCAATGCATATAAATCGTTCTTGCCCTTTCCAAATTTGCGGCACTTTCAAAATTGAAATTTTGAATATTAAGAATTGATTAAATTTGGTATGCTTAAATTTTTTTGACGCAAGATTGTAGTTTAATTGTAGTATAAATGTAACAATACAACTTTATACAATACTTAAACTGATTTGTAGTATATTTGTAGAAATTGTATCTACAAACTGAATACATTGAATTTTAATATTCCAATTCTCATTTCAATTGTAGCATAATTGGCATTTTCGACATAATTGTAGAAGATTTGTAGAAGTTTTAATCTTCTCAATCTACAATTTATTTACAAATTATCTACATTTTATCTCCATTTTATCTACAATTCTACAATTTAAATTTCTGGAAAAATATGTCTTCTTCTTCTTTGACGAGTTTCAATATGAAATTCAGTCAAAACAAAGTCTAATCTTCACCAAATCCCCTCAAAATTGATATATAAACTCCTAAACATATTTCGAATTATTTACAACAACACTCAATCCAAGGGATTTTCAATTGTAGCATAATTGGCATTTTCGACATAAGTGTAGAAGACCTGTAGAAGTTTTGGTCTTCCCAATCTACAATTTATCTACAACTTATCTATAATTTATCTACATTTTATCTATAATTTATCTACAATTCTACAATTTAACTATAATTTAACTACAATTTCTGGAAAAATATGTCTTCTTCTTCTTCGACGAGTTTCAATATGAAATTTAGTCAAAACCAAGTCTAATCTTCACCAAAACCCCTCAAAATTGAGATATAAGCTCCTAAACATATTTCGAATTATTTACAACAACACCCAATCCAAACAAATAATGATTTTTGAAAATCCAAATTTGAATTCAAAGCTTTCAAGCTTTTTAATGGCTATCAATGGTGGAAAATATATGGAGAATGAGAGAATTACGCTGCAATGGATTTTCTTCCGTTTTAAATTTCGAAATTAATGGTGATAGAATCACCATTAAATCTGATTCCTACAAATTTGGAGCCTTTATAGGGTAGAATCTATCTATTTTTTGTTTGGTACATATTTTGTAGCAAAACTTTGGACTAGGCGGGTAAATACAATATTATGAACATTTTTGATAATAAGATTTGCTATATGGTATAGATAAGTAAAAACCCCTTAATTAAATTACCTTAGAAAAACTAAGATCTTAACATACCAACCAAACAATGTACTATATTATGCTGGGTTTTTATACACAGATTAACGCTACTGAAACATTAACCAAATGGTACCTTATTGAATTAGACTACAAGCCTTTTTACTCTTGTTTAATTAAACCCTCCCGTCTATCTTTCAATAGGGCTAATTACTATAGGTGGGGATAGTTTGGGAAAACCCAAAATCCGAATCGAAATTCGAATTTTTGGTTTGGATTTTTGGATTATGGATTGGAGTACGAATTTTATTTTTAAAAATTTTGGATTTTAGATCAGAATTTGGGACTTCCAAATTTCGAATATCTGAAAATTTGAAATTTTTGTGCCTTATATTTAGCCATACCAGTTAGACATTAGCCCATTACGGCATTACCCATATACAAACATATAAATTGACGGGGTGCCCTATTTGGTCGCCCCATTTAACATATATCCATTTTTAAAAAAAATTTGAACTTGTACCAACTTTTCACTAACTTCAGCCCCTTTCTCCTTCTCTTTCTTCTTCTACGGAGAAACAACATTTTCTAGAAGCATTATATGTATCAATGTTCTTCAGTTTAATACTTTTATTTGTGTTTGCTCAAAAGTTATCATATACTTTATACTTTATGAGTGTGAAACAATACACATTAACCAAGGAAAAATTATAGCAAACTATAATAATCTATTGGACCAAATGAAAGAAACGAGAATAAGCATTCAAAATTAGGGGAAGAAACGTTAGAAGCTTTTATTGATAATATTGAGTTGGTATGCCTCTCCATAGAGATTTTCAGAGCCTTACAATGGTGCTCCTCTTTCCCATAATATGGGTTTCACTGTATCTTTCCTCTCTTTTGTGAATAGTGGCGAAGAAGCCGCCTTTTTAGGGTTCCCTCTATTGGTATTTATAGTTGTGAGCTTCATGGGTTTTCGATAAGTGGTCGTGACCACGTTGTGGATTCGTCCTCATGATGGTGAGTGGGTCGTCGCCTTATTGGTCGAATCAAACAAGAGTTAAATACCATTTGTTCTGATTGGTCATACACCTTATTAATCGCGACTTAACTTAAATCGGGATTAACCTCATTAATTATCGTGAGGTCGGATTCCGACCCACACAGTTCGTCCCTCTGCTTATCAAGGTCGTGCCCTGGCCGAGCTCAATTAGTGGACCTCGTCGACTGCAGTTCAAGAAATTCGTGGATGGGGGTCAACAGTTGCTTCGATCGAGGCTGAATTCTTTTGGCGATGATTTTTAATTTGAATATTGTCGACGGTCTTAGCTGTTTACATACTGAAGATGGTCTTAGCCTTAATACCGTCGACGGCCTTAGTTGTTTGATAGATTGGAGATGGCCTTAGCCTTAATACTGTCAACTACCTTAGCCGTTTGATAAATTAGAAATAGCCTTAGCCTTAATACTGGTGACGGCCTTAGCCGTTTGATAAATTGGAGATGACCTTAGCCTTAATAAAGTCGACGGCCTTAGCCATTTGATAAATTGGAGATGGCCTTATGGAACATTACTGTTTTGTTACTGTGTTTGGTCGTCGTTCGATCGAGGTCGAATTCTCCTCTTTGGCGATTGCATTTAGCCTTTATGTTAATTCGAGTGAAGTAGTGCTTTACTATGCTTTGAAGCTTACATCTGCTTGGAGACTGGTAGTATGATGTACGGTCGAGGAGGGCGAGAATGCGCTTGACACGCCTTTGGCGACGTCTAAAATTTCCAGGGTGTACGGAACCTCCCCTCAGCGTCCATAGGTCATTATGACCGATTTGGCGGCGAGGCGTGGTAATTGAAAAGTCGCTTCATGGAGCCTATCATAATGACACATGTTTCTGTAAACATGAACCGTATTGCGGTTGGTCATGTAGTTAATGATGGATATTGGGGTTCGTGAGAGTCACTTGTATGCTTATAAATAAAGGGTTGAGGCATTTATTTCTCATTCACATTGTTAGTCTGAGAGAGATTTTGAAGAAACCCTTCTTATTGCTGTTTCATCTTCCTTTTTGCTCTTCGATTGTTACAACTTCCATTTTGCCCACCAAAAATTACCTTGTTCTTGTCAGTGAATCAGTGATGGCAGGCAGTTCTTCTCAAAATGTTCTCCCAGTGAATTTTTCGGTGGTAGAGGGGCCATCTCCGGTAATAGGAGCTGAAGGACCGACAGAGATCGACGAAACTCCATCGATTGATGAGATATTATCTCTGCCCGGAGACCTGATGATTGACTTCACCGACGATGGTAGAGAGGATCGGTTGGATGAAGCCCCATTAATAGGGGGAGTTGGGATGGCCCAATTACGGGAACAGTGGAAAATCCCCAGTTATGCTGACCTCGTTCTCACTCGGAGCGAGGAGAGGGTACACACCGATCGCAGGGGATACTGCGTCTTCTATGCCTATCCCTTTAAGTTGGGATTCAAGCTTCCGCTCCCCATGCTGGTAGTTGACTTTTGCTGCTATTAAGGGGTGTGCCCGGTCATCTCGCCCCTTCTCTTTAAAAGTTGCTGGCGATGTTAATCAAGATGCATAAGTGACTAGTAGGGAGGTTACACTATAGCATGTGCTCAGTCTTTACGCTCCCCAAAGGGTCCGCAGTTCCATGATTCGAGCACATTCTCGTGGGTCAAGTGGCCTTACCTTTGAACTAGATGACGAGGCTGGGCTTCGCCCTTTTGAGAATTTCTTCTATATCAGGACTAATCACTTAGTGGCGTCCATACCTGGGTTCCCAGAGGCTTGGAACCATGCATGTAAGTTTCGTTGAATTCTCTTTGTTGACCCTCTTTATGTCGTAACTGTTAATTTGAGTGTAACTTTGTGATGAAAGGTTGCCGCCAGCTCTACTGGATGGGATACGTGAGTGGGTAGAGGTCGTGCTCCCCCATACAATGGGGATACACATGTGGGCGTCTTTCTGGGAGAGGTATGGCCGTAGGCCTATGATAGGTAAAGAGTTGACTTCTTCTTCTGTCCCTCTTTGTTTAAATTCTGTTTATCAGATTTGTTTTTTCTTGTGATCAGGGAGGGCACGCCACGTCAGGGCTCCTCAGTTGGGTCTTTACTGGAGCAGCGATGCCGTGCCCAGTACCGAGGGCGGCATCAATTAAGTTTTCAACTGCTCCTTCTCCAGCATGGGTTGCACTTTGGGAAGAGGGTCCGGCAAGGGTTGTGCGCCCTAGAGAGGAATCGCCCTCACCCAAGTAGGAGGAAGAGAGGCCATTGGTGAGACGGAGGCTCTTTTTCACGCTGGCTCCACCCGTGGTGATTAATTTAGACTCCCCCTAGCGAATACGGAAAGGGGTGCAGCTGCGGCGCCTGCCGTTGAGGGCGAACAAACAGTGGAGGTTGCCCAGTTGGCTTAGGCCGTTATGATACCATCACTTCGGCGACTCGGTTGGTGGTTCCAATTGCTGAGATGGGAGGCAGTTCCTCAGCGGCTCTATTGTTGGTGAATCAAGCGTCCCTTCGGCGATGGAAGGTGGGAGGGACGCTGTAGATGAGTATGGGTCCGAATTCGACTTGGACCCTGATGACGTCTGTACGTTCTGAGAGGGCTTCACCAATTCATCGGTGCATGTAGAGGGGCGATCTCACTTCATTGAGTTTCCCACGGAGTCGAACTTATTGCTCCAAAGCAATAACTTGGTGTTGTTATTTGAGGTGCTATACTTTGAGGCCGTGAACACATCGTTGATGGACATCATCGATGTCGTACTGATGAATGAGGTGGACATGATGGGCCTGAGGGTATGTATTATGACCTTGATCCATTTTTTCTATTGCCTTAGTTTATTCTTCATCTTACTTATTGTTTTTGCTTATAGACTTATTTGTTGGAGGTGGAGGGTATCCGCTGAGCCAACGTCCGATAGGGGATATTCTTGTGGTTGGTGGATAAGAACCGACGCTATCGAGATCGGTGCCGAGAGTTCCGTGAGCCCTTTAAATTCCAATCCTCGCAACCGGGCCTTATTCGAGGAGCTGGAGAGGTGGGAGCTTCAGTTGCAGCAATTGCTTGGTAGAACGTGCACCCTCGAGGAGCAGCTTTGTCAGAAGGATAAGGAACTCAAGGCAGGAAGGAGGGATGGGGCTGAGAGCGAGCACCGGGGTCACGAGAAGGTGATGGAGGTTGTTACGGCCTGGAGCGGGAAAGTGGCCTCTTTGGAGAGTGAGGTTGCGACTCTAAGGCATAAGGCAAGTGTTGCCTCATCGAGAGTCGCATGGTTGGAGGAGGAAATCCGCGTGCGTGAATCTCAGTGTGAGTCGAAAAAGGTTACGGCGGCCGAGAGGGAAGCAGGGCTCGAGAAGTGGATCGGCCTTTTTGAGAAGGAGGCCCAGTTTATGGCAGATCAGGTTGCAGCCTTAGATAGAGAGAATCAATGGCTGCGGGACCAAGCCATCGCTTCCAGCCAGGCTCGTGAGCTTTGGGTCTTTGCCAAGGCCCATTGTGATGTGTATAAGAATTTGTGGGAGGCTGGCATTGTGACTGAAGGTGCTTTCGAGAAAGCATGCCAAAAGGCTCGTGAGGCTCGTAGGCCCCGTACCGACTGTGTCTTTAAGGCGGCAACGCCGGATGTTGATGATGGTGCAGGTGGTGGCGCGGAAGGCGCCGAATAAAAGTGTTGTGTTTTTTTTGTTTTATTCGCCGCTTGGCGTTTAGGTGCTTCTTGTTTTTCTTTTTTCTTTTTCTTCTTACTGACCGGCCTTGGCCGGGTGTTAGCGGGGATGGCCCGCAATTAATTTTGTAGATAAATGAACTTTCTTTTTCATTATTTGCTTCGTACTTATTTTTGTACCTTCCCTTCTTCCCCCTCAGACTTTTCTTTGCACGCGTCCGAATAGGTGATTTGCCTTTGAGTTTGACTATGGTAGGCATGTTATTTTTTACTGTTGACGACATTTTTCTTCGACTCAGTGTGAGTGAGTCGGAGATGTTACTTGGCGATAGTGGCACATAGCCTTATTCCCAGTTCACGCGTGGTCGAACTACCGGCCGTGATGATAAAAAGCGTAGCCTTGTAGTTTGACCGAGGCCGATCTTTATGTAGACCGAATCTTAGTTCAAATTGGGAGTACTTACTTGACTGGCGAGGGAGCCTAGTCTGCTCATTGATTCGTCGGAGGTTGGGTCTTGATGAGTTCTATGATGAAGCGTCTGGCCTGGGTCTTTGTTCAAGTGGGGTCAAGCTTGTGAGATCTTAGGACAGAGGCGTCTATCATTGCGGTTTGGGCGGCGTAGAACCCATTAGATTAAACGGTGAAGGTGCATAGCCTGAATTTTGTTTCAGCCGCTGAACTTTGTTAAATTTGATGGCGAAGGCGTGCATCCTGATCCACACCTTGAAAAGTTGGCTCTTGCTCTAATCGTAGCTTCACCAAAGCTCCGATCCTACTTTTAGTGCCATCCCATAAAAGTAGTAACGATCTCCCCCCTGAGAAGTCTTACATAATCCTGATTTATCGGGCAGGCTGGCCAGATGGGCCATAGAGCTCAGCGAGCAAGATATTTTGTATCACCCAAGAAACTCCATAAAGTTGCAAGTACTTGCTGACTTTGTAGCTGATTTTTAGCTCAGAGATACTACCAGAGGCGGAACTAGAGGCACATCGTGACCCCTACGACACCGACCTATGGGCCCTCTACACCGACGTTGCCACTAATGCTTCGGGATCGGGACTTATTCTCGAGGTCCCTACAGATGATGCCAAATTGTTTGCTAAAAAATTATCATATAATTTATGTGTGTGAAACAATACATATTAATCGAGGGAAAATCATAGCAAACTGTAATAATCTATTGGACCAAATAAAAGAAACGAGAATAGGCATTCAGAATTAAGGGAAGAAACGTTAGAAGCTTTTATTGATTATATTGAGTTGGTATGCCTTTCCATGGAGAGGTTCAGAGCCTTACAATGGTGTTTCTCTTTCCCATAATATGGGTTTCATAATTTCTTTCATCTCTTTTGTAAATAGTGGCGAAGAAGAAGCCCCCTTTTTAGAGTTCCCTCTCTTGGTATTTATAGCTGTGAGCTTCATGGGCTGTCGATAAGTGGTCGTGACCACGTTGTGGATTGTCCCTTATGATGGTGAGTAGGCCGTCGCCTTATTGGTTTAATCAAACAAGGGTTAAATACCATTAGTTCTGAGTGGTCATACACCTTATTAATCGTGACTTAACTTAAACCGGGATTAACCTCGTTAATTATCGTGAGGCCAGATTCCGACCCATATAATTTGCAAAAAGGTAAATCTGACGAGGTCTTTTTATAATTTATTAGAGTTCACACTCTTCTTATAGTTTATTATCGTGATTTTTATTTCAAAGTTTTTCTAAAAAAATCGTAATAACATGTCATTGGTTGTTCTTGAGGTGGGATTCAAGATCCTTAATGTGGTCTTGCTTTTGATTTTCGTTGTTCTTTCCATCTTTGATGCAGTTCGGGTTTTGTTTCTGGTTTTGATTACTTCTCTGAGACCATAGCTCAGCAAATTTACCAGCTATAATCAATTTCTTAATCAGAGTTTCTGAATTTACGCTTCCACAAACAGTGACCTTTTGCTGCAAAGCATCTATGTTTACTTAGTAATGTTTCAAATCGTTGACGATAGGCTATAATTATGTATTATAGTCACTTATTACACTCTAATTTACTGTACTTAAGTTGAGTTTGTGCTTTAATCGCTAGTGTTTTGTACTAACAGTGTGTTTTATAAAAAGAATTCAAATGATTTGGAGCTTTGAACTCTGAGTAAAAGCCGAAGGAATTAAGCCGGAATCGTATTCGGATATTAACGGATGATAAAATAACAAAACAAAGACTCGAGTAGGTATATTGCATAATGTCTAGTAAAATACACATAACTGTTTACTCGTAATTCCGTTTGGGCTCCACAATATATGGTTGGAAAGATAACTCAAGAGGCTACAACTTGCATGTTTTACGTTTTCTCAAATTCCAAACGGAACAAGGTGAAAAATATGGTAGAAAGTTTACCGCGGTTGTCACGACGGTCCGCACTGCGGTTTGAGGCAATGCTTTCCGTGGTCGTCACCGCGGTCACGGCAGTTAAGACATGAAATATTATCCTTTTTCACGTAGCAGAAGGTATAATTATTTTGGCCCGACCTTACTTGGTATATATACATGGGAAAATGGTATTTTTTGGAGGTTGGAATAATTTTTGACACATATTTGACTTAAGGAGGCAGAGACTCAAGAAGAGCAAGGTGAGAAATTATTCAACAAGTTTTTCCTTTATCTTCCTATTTTTCATTTTTGGTTTTGACTATTAGTATTATAGTTTTACATACAATTGAATAGCTAATTTGTTATCTAGGGTTTTGATGGAATCTTTTGTAGGATGAATTCTTGTTATGTTTTTATATAATTGAGCCGCAGCTTTTCTCTATTTGTTCAACTACATTTATATTGTGGTTGGTTGAAGAGATCTCAATTAGCTGTGCCTATTTAGTATGTATTACTCGAAAGAGAGTGCATATTTAAGTAGTTGTTGAACAACATCACTCCCGACGTATGTGAGGAATCAATAACCAAGAGTTTAAGGGTGGAATTAGGGATAACGAAACCTTGGGTGCGATCTAAGTGAGTTGTAATTAAAGCAGTTAGCATAACTCAGAAGAGTATGTCTAGTAAATTATCGCAATTAATCGGAAGAGAATTATAACACACAGAGTGATCATTATCGATAGAGAATACAATAACAACAACAATCCAGTATAATCCCAATTAGTGGGGTCTGGGGAGGGTAGTGTCTACGCAGACCTTACCCCTACCCTTGGGTAGAGAGACTGTTTTCAAATAGACCCCCAGCATCCTTCCCTCCAAGAACTTCCCACCTTGCTCTTGGGGAGACTCGAACTCACAACCTCTCGGTTGGAAGTGGGGGTTGCTTACCATCAGAGCAACCCCTCGTGTCTGATCGATAGAGAATACTTAGGCAAAATTATAGAAGACATAGCGGGAAGGATTCCGACAAATAAGGAAATCATAACTCTAGACCTCCTTAATCTTTTCTCCAACCCATAGTATCTTTAGTTTTTAATCTACTAATTTAATTATTTAGATAATTAGATATAAGAATCTTAACTTTTGTAACTTAGGAATTATTCGAACTTGTCTTCTTAGCAACATTGAATAGTTGTAGCTAAGCCTTAGTTCTTTGTGGGATTCGACTCCGGACTTATAAATCGGATTATATTTGCAATGACTGCTTAGTCCTTTTTTATAAGGCATAGTTGGGCATGATCAAATTTTGGCGCCGTTGCTGGGGAACTAACGGTGTAGTTATATGTGTACATATTGCTAGGTTTCAAGTTTGTACTTTTATTTTATTATTTAATTTTTTTAATATTAGTTTTATTTTTTTATTTAAGAAACATGGAATCATGGAATTATGAGAATTTTGATATTAGTAATTCTGCATTTTATTATTATGAAGGAAACCACTAAGGGCAATATTATCAAAATATTTCCGAGAGCGAGTTTGTGCACTAACTCAATCTTATGTGTGGAATGTGTGTGATATATGTGGTGGTCAAGATTGTCACTTTCATGTTTGTTCTTATAGTTCTTATCTTACCCCAACCCCTTACTTTGATGGTTATTCTTTTTCTTGTGATGTTAATAGGAACATGGAACCCACGTATGAGTAATGCTGTATCCGGTTCCGGTTCTGGGTCTATTTGGGTCTGCGGTTCCGGTTCTAGCGGTTCCGGTTCTGGCGGTTCTGAAGGTGGAACCGGCCCGTGACGGTTCGAGGTACCATACGGTTCCGGTTCTGGCGGTTCCGGTTCCGGCGGTTCTGAAATCTTTTTTTTTTAAAAATCAATATCTTGTATAGTAGTCATTAGTATATTGTAAAATATATTTTATATGGTGTACAATGTTATTACCCCAGACCCCACCTGGTGGGAGTATACTGGGTAGTTGTTGTTGTTGTTGTTGTTGTTGGTGTACAATGTTATTAGTATAGTATATATTGTGTTTGGTAATTAGTATATATTGTGTATAAATAGTGTATATTTTGTATATAAGTAGTATATAATGTATTTAAGTAGTATATATTGTATATAAGTAGTGTATATTGTGTTGTAGTTAGTAATTAGTATAAATTGTATATAAGTAGTATATATTGATAAAAGAATGTTGTAATTAGTATATTGAGTTGTATGTTATATATTGTATGTTATATAAATATTCAAGGATTGATATAGAAGTAAAGACAAAGAAATATTGAGACAAAAGATATTCAAGGATATGATAAAGAGCATATTTATTGACCAAAATGGCATATCTTTCTTAGTCTTCCTTCCCCCAATGGAATGAGCACAACATGGTACTAATACCACCATTAAAAGGGAAAAAAACTAAAAGAAGACGTGCCAATGTACAAGTTACATCATAATTTATGCATTATTTCTAACAAATCCCATAAAACCTTCAAGGTTGGGAGGTGGTTGTGTTGGAGGTGGTGGAAATGAAGCTTGTTCATCGCCACTTCCGGGTGAAGTTGCTTCCTGAGCAAGTTCTGCTATCATTTCTTCATACGCCCCATCTATATCTGGTTGTGATTCTGCTAGGCCAAAGTTCCTTCTTTCTGCGCGGATCCAATCTCGAAAAAGCACTGATTTTTCCAAGCTGTCCCGCATCGACGCTCTGTGATCACCTATTTGTAGTCTTGCTTGACTAAAAGCGCTCTCCGATGCAACAGTTGACGCTTGAATCGACAGAACATCCCGAGCCATCCTTGCAAGGATGGGAAAATGCTTTTCCCTTGTCTTCCACCATTCCAAAAGGTCGAAAGAGTCGTCTGGATTCTCCTTTTCTAGTCCCTGTGACAAATAAACTTGAAGTTCATTTACATGCGAAATTTCTATGTTTAATATTCGCATACCATCACCAACAATTAAATGATAAATATGACAAATACATCTAACATGGAAAATATTAGTAAATGCAGGATTAAGTGTTCTTGTTAGCATGCCTATTGCACTAGTGTTGCTAGAAGCATTATCCATAGAAATTGACATTATTTTATCACTAAAGCAAAAATATCTGCATACATATGAAACAGTGTTAACTATAAACCTACCCGTGTGCCGTGAATTAATTATTCGATATGCAATTATACATTTTTGCATTGTCCAGTCTTTGTCTATCCAATGACTTGTTACAGTTAGATAATCACAGTCATTTCCACTTCTACCAATATCAGTTGTAATAGAAATACGATTAGTTATATGAGTAAATAAATAGCGCAAATATTGTTCATATTTATGCTTGTATTTATGAATATCGGCCTTAACTGTTGCGCGATGCCAACCTTTATAAGTAGGATTAAATACTTTTCTAATATAATGAATCCATGCAGGATTAGAAGCAAAAGAATAAGGCAAACACATAACAGCAATCATTTTCGCTAATTCTTCACGATCTTTATTTGGATCGTAATATAAAATACCTCCGGTGACTGTGTTTATTCTTGGTTGAACTAGATTAGAACCAGTACTTGGGTTAACTGTAGAATCAACACTTGTCCTCCCCTCTTGTTGCGCTTTCAATTGCAAATATCTAGCCTTATCGCTAGGGTGTAATTTTATATGCTTAACTAAACTACCCGTGCCGCTACGATCTCCAGTATACCTATGAACAAGTAATTTCCCACAAGATTTACACTTAGCCTTATTTTGTTCTCTTAGTTGAATAAAAAATTGCCAAACTAATGATGTTTCTGTATGTTTAAGAGGTTGTCTACTAAAAGTGGGAGTTTGTACAGGTGGGTGTGCCGGTTCATCACCTAAGTTATGAGCAGGACTAGTAGGTGTATCATCTAAATCTACTGGAGCTTGGGTTTCATCATCATCATCATCATCCTCATTTCCCTCTAAGATAGGTGCATGGATAAAGAGCATTCATAATATCATTGTCTATTCTATCACCTACTGCTACATCATGTAGAAAATCAATATCGCTAAATTGAAAACAAGGGGATCACTATCAAGGATTCCGAAGGGTTCATTAGGACATCTAGGTTGGCTACTACTTTCAACTTGCTTATCTTTTCTAGGTCGGGGAGCCGGGGGAGGGGTAGTATTTTGGCCACTACATTCACCGGTTTTACCTTTTCCTTTACTGAATATTTTTTCCAACGAAAATGCCATAATAATTAGAATTAAGCAAACTAAAAACCCAAAAAATTACTATTAGCACGTAAGAGTTGAAATGAGTTTACCGGATTGACGAACAACTTCTTAAAAATTGAAAATCGTTGAACTTGAACACTTGAAAACTTCAATTCAACAACTTCACAATTTTCCACGAATTTGCAACAATAAATTAAGCACTTGCACTAGAAAGATTGAAAGAGAGCTTGAGATAGATTGAGAGATATTGATGAATTGGTGAATAAAAATGAAAGAATGAGGGGGTATTTATAGTTGAGAAATGGGAAATAGTGTAATTATATAAAGTTTGGGGTTAAATTAAAGCTTGGGGGCCAAACGGCTATTTTTTAAACTTCCAAACGGCTACTTTTTGCAAAGAGCCGTTGCTGAAATAATTTTAAATTTTTCTTTTTGAAAAGTGCCCGTTTGGAACCGCTAGAACCGGTCCAGAACCGCGAGCCGGTTCCGGTTCTGGCGGTTCCGGTTCTAGCGGTTCTAGCGGGTAGAACTGTCCCGCCTCAGTTCCCTGGAACCGGTAGAACCGGAACCGCCGGAACCGGGCCGCTGGAACCGGCAGGGCCACGGTTCCGGTCCGGTTCCGGTTCGGAACCGCGACACTTCTAGCCTTACGTATGAGGACCTGAAAAATATCGAGGATATGCTAAAGTGTCTTATGGAATAATATGATGAGATAAAATTGTAGGTACAAAGGCAAGGGGCAACTATTCACAACTTGGAGGCTCAAGTGAATAAATTAATTGAACCTTGTAAAGCGCAACAAGTTGATATTGTGGATAGTAGACAATATGAGCATGAATTGGCTATAGAAGTTGCCATTATGATGGAGGATTTAAAAAAATACGAGGATGAGCTAGAGGAGGAGCCTAGAGTAGAACACCGACAATCAATCGAACTAGATTTTGAGAATGTCGATGTTGTAGAAGAGATACTAGAGTCAACCAAGGATATTGAGGATACATATTTAGTTTAATCTATTGTCATTAGTGTTGAGAATGTAAATAGTCCAAATGTTCATGTAGTTGAGCGCATTGGTTCTCACTCCAAGCATTTCTTCACAACGTTTTTGGATGATGATATGGAAATAGAGTTGTCTGAGCCATTTGAAGAGTCAAGGAATGAGGAACAAAGTGCTTACATTCTGGAATTCTTTTTGCCAGAAAATCGGGATTACACACCTCATATAAAGGCCACAAAATGCAGAATAATACATTATTTTATTGGGCCACTGAGATTCGTTCCACCACCCCGAGAGCATGATCATAGAGCAGAATAAAAACTTGGGGTCCGATTCATAAGTTCAAAGTGGAGGCAGAAAGTGATTCACGTCGTACCGCGACGTTAAATCAAGCGCTTGTTGGGAGTCAACCCAACTTTATTGCTTCCTTTTATTTATTTTTTTATTGTATTATTTTTGTAGTGTCAATTTTTTCTAGGGGCATGGAAGGCAAAGATATTGGAAGGATTCAACAACAAACTAAATAGTTGGAACTAAGTGTGAGGTACCCGCATGAGGAACCAAGCTTGGGAGAAGTCTGAGTACCCCATGAGCTGCTAGTGCTTCGGCCTTTGGCCTAATGCACATTTTAAGTGTAAGGTGAAGAGATTGTCTCAGTTACTTTCTATGCCATTATAGTTATATTAGTTCAATTGAATATTTTTTTAAAAAGAAAAACAAAAAAAATATTGGACTTTTCCCGACGATGGATCTATTGGACAATTTTCTTGTGGAATTAAAGTCTAAAAGAGAAAAAGATTTTTTTTAGGTAGTGTAGTAATTACCCTTTGGTTTTTCTTTTAACCACGGTTCTTTTCCAAGGGTTTTTATTTGAACCGGGTATAGTTAGTTTCTTTGGAAATAGTAGCCATTGTATTTTTTCTTAAATGAAGCAATATCTCTTGACTTTGTTATGCATTGAGATAGTGAATACTTTGGCTGTGATGCTTAGACTCAACTTTGACTCTTGTAGAAGTACCTTAAATTGTATGATCTTAAATTTGCTTAACTGCTTTGACTAGAGTGTCTTGATGATCCAATCTTGAGTGAGTTATATGCCATGTGTGTGTAAGGATTTGTTATATTTTGTGCATTGCATTTCATGCCTAGAACTTGCCTCGTGTGTTTGCAAAGCAAAACAATAGTATTATTCAGTTTAGGAAGTAATATAGGCATTTCTTTGTTGAGCCAGATATGTAGATTTTACCCACCTAATTGTTATATATCGTAGCTAACCCCGTTGAGCCTGTAATCTTGCTTCTTTGGCAACCACATTACAAGACTTACCCATTTGTTTGAATTAACCATCTATTTGAACAATTGTAATCTCTCATGAGCACTTGAATTATTAGAAACTTTGTAAAAGTTAAAATATGGGGTGGTTGGTTTGGTTTTTGAGTGGAACTAATGAAATACGAAGAAAGATACACGGATTTGAAAGAGCAAAAGCCACTTGAATTGGAAAAGAAAAAAAATAGTTGTATTGCGTACAAATATTCCTTGATAAGTGGTGGTTCTTGATGTAATTGTACTTAAAGAAGTATGGGGTAATATACATGGATGTGAAAGCATAAGTATTGTGGTTGAATGTTAAAGTATATGTATTAAAGTGCATAGGGAGGAATTATCACTCTTATATCTAAATGTATCCTACCCGTCCACAGCCTACATTACAACCAAATAAAGTCCTAATTGATCCTAGATTGAATGAGTTCGATTGGCAGAGTAGGGCAAGCTTATGGTGCGTCTCTTGTGGCATATAAATGTTATTTCTGAGAATGAGTGAATTCTTTCTATCTTGAGTTCCTAACTGTTCTTAAATTTTGTTGTGTGAAACTACTCTCTTTTGGGTACTTGATTCATGAAGGAAAGGTAATGTCAGTGACCTCTATGTTAGAGTAAGTATGTGAGTGTGAATAATGCGTGGTACTTGTGAGTCAAATTTTGAGGTGAAAATGTTATGCTTTTGTGCTTAGTCTATTTTAAATACTCTTGGCGTGGTGAGTTAGGAGAATTATTTAAAAAGGTCATATTTATAAAAAAAAATATAGCTTGATTTCTCGAGGACGAGCAAAGGGTTAAGTGTGGGTGTTAATGATAGGCTATAATTACGTATTTTAGTCGCTTATTACACTCTAATTTACTACAACTTTTGTTGAGTTTGCACTTTAATCACTAGTGTTTTGCGCTAACGGTGTGTTTTATGCCTTGTAGGAGTGATTCCGATCTATATGGATATTATGGAATGGATTGAAGTGATTTAAAGCTTTGAAGTTTGAGTAGAAACCCAAGGAATTAAGCCGTGATCGTGTTCGGGGACCAATGGATGATAAATCAACAAAACGAAGTCTCGAGTAGGCATATTGCATACTGTCTAGTACAATACACATAGCTTTTTACTCAGAACTCCATTTGGGCTCCACAATATATGGTTGGAAATATAACTCAAAGGGATACAACTATTATGTTTTACATTTATTCAAATTCGAAATGAAACAGGGTGAACAATGCGGTAGCAAGTTCACCGCGATTGTCATGGTGGTCCACGCCGCGGTTTGACGCAGTGCCTTCCGCGGTCGTCACCGTGGTCCTAACCGCAGTCGCGGCAGTCCATACGTAAAATATTATCCTTTTTCGAGTAGGAGAAGGTATAATTATTTGGGCCCGACCCTACTTGGTATATATACATGGAAAAACAATATTTTTGGAGGTTGGAATAATTTTTGATACATATTTGACCTAAGGAGGCAGAGACTCAAGAAGAGCAAGGCGGAGAATTCTTCTACAAGTTTTTCCTTTCTCTTCCTATTTTTCATTGTTGGTTATGACTTTTAATATTATAGTTTTACATATTATTATGAATAGCTAATTTGTTATCTAGGGTTTTGATGGAACCTTTTGTAGGATGAATTCTTGTTATGTTTTTATTTAATTGAGCCGTAGCTTTTCTCTATTTGTTCAACTACGTTTATATTGTGGTTGATTGAAGAGCTCTCAATTAGCTGTGCCAATTTAGTATGTATTACTCAGGGGATAATGCATATTTAGGTAGTTGTTGAACAACATCACTCCCGACGTATGTGAGTAATCAATAACCAAGGGTTTAAAGGTGGGATTAGGGATAACGAAACCTTGGGTGTGATCTAAATGAGTTATAATTAAAGTTAGTTAGCGTAACTCGAAAGAGTATGTCTAGTAAATTGTCATAATTACTCGGGAGAGAATTACAACATGCATAATGCTCATGATTGATTGAGAATACTTAGGCGAAATTATAGAAGACATAGCGGGAAGGATTCCGAAAATTGGAGAAATCATAACTCTAGACCTCCTTAATCTTTTCTCCAACCCGTAGTATCTTTAGTTTTTAATCTACTAATTTAATTATTTAGTTAATTAGATATAAGAATCTTAATATTTATAACTTAGGAATTGTTCGAACTTGCCTTCTTAGCAATATTGAACAATTGTAGCTAAGCCTTAGTTCTCTGTGGGATTCGACTCCAGACTTATAAATTAGATTATATTTTGCAACGACCGCTTAATCCTTTTTATCGGACATAGTTGGCATGATCAATCATCTATACAACTTTCTTATGAACTGAAGTTTAGAACAAAATCTTCAGCTCTAGAGCTGAAGTTTCTAGTTACAACATAAAAACTTCAGCTCTAGAGCTGATGTTTCCCAGTTACAACACAAAAACTTCAGGTCTAGGGCTAAAGTTTCTCTGTTACACTACAAAAATTTCAGCTCTAGAGCTGAAGTTTCCCCAGTTACACCACAGAAACTTCAGTTCTAGTGCTGAAGTTTTCCAGTAACAACACAAAAATTTCAGCTCTAGAGCTGAACTTCAGACCCGCATACTAGAATGCTGAAGTATTGCGTGATTGCCTTTGGTACTTCAGCCCTGTGTGCTGAAGTTATGCGAAAAAACAGATACGCTCGCATTTATTTTACAAAGCGAGCACAAGTTAAAATGTGACACAAAAAATGAGTATAGATGCAAATTCCCCTATACATATCTAATACTAATTGTTAAATATTTAATAGTACCATGCCTATTAAACACTAGCTCGTATATTCGATACACATTAATAAGTGCAATATGAGATTCTATACTAAATCAAATACTCTCTCTGTTTCAGTTTATGTGAACCTATTTCCTTTTTGTTTCGTTCCAAAAAGAATGAACCCTTTTTAAATTTGGTAACAATTTGGCTTAAACTTACAACTTTACCTTTAATGAGAAACTTTTATAACCGCACAAATACTCTGGTCCCATTTGGACTTGCTTAGAACCACAAATTTCAAAAGTCTTTATTTTTTCTAAAATTGTGTACCCAATCAAACAGGTTCACATAAATTGAAACAGAGGGAGTATAATATAAGGTTTTCTTTTCTCTCACGTCTCACCCACACAGCCACACCATACGTGCGTTTGTAAACACTAAAGAGTCCAGACCGAAATTGACTAAAGATTAAATCCAGATAATCTTTTAATTTATAATGGTATAGTTTGAATCAGTGTGATTCTGTTGCATATTCGAGACCTTTTCTCCAGAAGATATATTATACAGAATCGAGAAGATATCAAAACCAAAAGCATCTTTTGATTACCATGTCATGTTTTGATGCTTTCAAGTAATTGATATTGGAAATAATTGGGAAAAGGATCAAAATTATACTCCTACTATTGAAAATTAATCACATTTATATTCGTTTCTATTTTCGGTTTAAAATTGTCCTTACAGTTAACAAAGTATGCAAAATTGTCCCTGCCATTAACAAAGTATGCAAAATTGTCCCGAACTCTAACAGACTTCCTACGTGGAAGTAGAACCCCTCATTTAATGTGTCAACTAAGCAAATACCAATCCGAATTGTAGAGACTCATGCTCATTTTTTTGACTCGTGCCCATTTCTTGGATCCTTCCCTTCCTGTTTACCCTCTTCTTGTGAAGAGTTGAAGGTAAAAAATATGAATAAACAACCACCGCTTCACCGCTCCACCACCTTCTTCACCAATTTATGACATAAAATAAATTATATAGAATTACATGTGAGAAAGTTCACTTGTTGAAGAGTAAATATAGCGTGTTTTATCAGAATAGTTTTCAAAAGAAATTAATCCAATGATTGTAATTTTTAGGTGATTCACTATGATTTTAAATAGAAGAATATTGTGTTCTCAATCACACATGGAAATACAGTTGTCGGTGGCTTCTGCCATGACAACCACCACACTGCTCCACCACTCTCCTTCCCGCCGTGAAGTTTCTGATGATAAAACTAACCGCAAGAGATTTTTGAATAACGGAATTATCTGGCATTATCCGACACAATATACAAATAGAAACAATATAAGGATATATAGGAAATTGAGAAATGAAAAAATGGGGAGAATAAGAAATTTATGGCGAAAGTTTTTGGTAGTTTATGCAGAAATTTATTTACAAAGAAATGAGGATGATGACTTTTTGGGACGGGTTATTATAAAGTGGGGAGGGTTATTAAAAGGGTGAACGAGTAAAAAAGAAGCCTAATTCGCATATTATTTTGGGGGACCCGGTTGCCACGTAGGAAATTCGTTACATTTAGGTACAAATTTATCTGCTTTAGTAACGGTAGGGATAATTTTGCATACTTTGTTAACGGTAGGGATAATTTTAACCGTAAATTAGAACGGTGCATTAACGTGACTAATTCCAATAGTAGGGGTATAATTTTGGCCCTTTTCTCAAAAGAAAATATATGAATTATTTGGGGAAAAGGGCCAAAATTGTACCCCTACTATGGAAACTAGTCACGTTAATACCCCGTTCTACTTTACGTTTAAAATTATCCCTATTGTTAACAAAGTATGCAAAATTATCCCTGTCGTTAATAAAGTAGATAAATTTGTACCTAAATCTAATGAATTTCCTACGTGGCAACCGGAACCCCCAAAATAATGTGCCAATTAGGCTTTTTTTACTCGTCCACCCTTTTAATAACCCACCGCACTTTATAATAAGCCGTCCCAAAAAATCATCATCCTCATCCTTTCTCTCTAAATAAATTTCTGCATAACCCACGAAAAATTTCTGCCATAAATTTCTTATTCTCCTCATTTCATTTTTCAATTTCCTATATATCCGTGTATTATTTCTATTTATATCTCGTGCCGGATAATGCCATATAATTTCGTTATTCAAAAATCTTTGGCGGTCGGTTTTCTCATCAGAAACTTCACGGCGGGAAGAAGAGAGTGGTGGAGCAGTGTAGTGGTTGTCATGGCAGAAGGCGCCGACAACTGTATCTCCATGTGTGATTGAGAAACACAATATTCTTCTATTTAAAATCAAAGGGAATCACCTAAAAATTACAGTCATCGGATTAATTTTTAAAAAACTACACTGATAAAATACGATATATTTACTCTTCAACAAGTGAATTTTCCCACATATGATTCTATATAATCTATTTTATGTCATAAATTGATGAAAGAAGGCGGTTGACTAGTGACAGTGGTTATTTATTCATATTTCTGATCTTCAGCTCTTCACAAGAAGTGGGAAACAGGAATGGAATGGTCCAAGAAATGGGGATGGATCAAAAAAATGAGCATGAGTCTTTACAATTCGGGTTGGTATTTGCTTAGTTGACACATTAAATGAGGGGTCCTACTACCACGTAGGAAATCTGTTAGAGTTAGGGATAATTTTGCATACTTTGTTAACGACATGGATAATTTTGCATACTTTGTTAACTGTAGGGACAATTTTAGACCAAAAGTAAAAACAAATATAAATGTGACTAATTTTCAATAGTAGGGGTATAATTTTGGCCCTTTTCTCTTTTCTTTTTTATTATTTTGGTCCACCTAGATTTAACAGTATTCAACTCACTTGTGTGCTATTTTTGTGGTATCAACATTAATATTGTTTTCCCCTAATTTGCATAGATGTCAGAAACTGATCATAAATTGAATGAAGGAGGGGGTTCAACAGAAAGAACACCTAATAATTCTCCTATAAGTTCATTGATGAAGTTTCAAAGAAAAGAAAAATTATACAACACCTCGATCTCCTGTTTGGGACCATTTTGATAAGTATTTTTATTTGAAGGAAAGCACTACAGTAAAATGCAAGTATTGTACTAGAAATTTTATAACTTCTACAAAAAGTAGAACATCATAATTGAATAATCATTTTGAAAGTGTGTCCTAAGTTTCCTCATATGCTTAAACTAGTCAAACCAAACTAAGGTTTCAACTAATTTCAAGTGATAAAATGGATGTAGTACTGGTGAGTAGTTGGAGATTTGCTCAAGATTCAAGTAGGAGGACCTTAGCTGAGATGATTCTTGGATGAGCTACCCTTCAGTTTTGTTGAAAATGAGGGTTTCAAAAAATTTATGAGAACCGTACAACCTCAATTTCATATTCCCTCACGTTGAACAGTGACGAAATGTTGTTACGATCTTTATGGTGAAATAAAACAAAATATGAAGAAGGCTTTCAAAGAAGCACAATCAAGAATTTGCCTTACCACAGATACACGAACCTTAGTACAAAGAATTAATTACATGTATCTTACGGATTACTTTATTGATAGAGATTGAGTTTTACATAAAAGAATACTAAATTTTTGCCCTATCTTTAGTCATAAGGGTGAAGATATGGCGATTGTTATCTCTAAGTGCTTACTTGATAGGGGTTTAGACAAGGTGTTCACCATTACTATTGATAATGTAAGTTCAAATAATTTAACTATAAAAGAATTGCATAAACAATTAAGTAATTGGGGAACTAATATGATGGATGGTAATCACCTTCACGTAAGATGTGTGACTCATATAATTAATCTTATTGTATAAGATGGTCTGAAAGAAATTGGTGATTCTACGAAATGTGTTAGACAAGCCGTGAGATATATTAGAAATCTCCTGCCAGGCTTAAGAAGTTTAAGGACTGTTGTGAAATGGAAAACATAACATGTAAGAAAACCTTATATTTAGATGTTTCTACGAGATGAAATTCTATTTACTTGACGTTAGATACTGCATAAAAGTTTCAGCATGCATTTGAGAGGTATAAGCTTGTTGATCATGGATTAGTTAATTATCTTGTTACCCATATTTGTGAAGATGAAAATTGTGCAGGTTTGCTTATGAGTGATGATTGCAATAATATAAATAACTTGGTTAAGTTTCTTGAAACTTTTATGAGCTTACTTTGATAGTCTCGGGTTCACTTTATGTCACCTCTAACGTTCATTTTTCTGAAATTTTCGAGCTTTCTTGTATGTTGAAAGGGTTGGTAGCAAATGAGGATCTTAAGTCGCAATCAATGGTAGTGCAAATGAAAGAAAAGTTTGACAAATATTGGGTTGAGCCAGAAAAATAAATAAAATAATTTTTATTGCATGTGTTTTGGATCCTCGTAACAAGATTGGGTTCGTTAAATTTTCACTTGGGGAGATGGTTGGTAAAGAAAAAAGGGGAGAAACAGGAAAAGATGTGATAAAGTATATGCATACCCTACATAAAGAGTATATAAAGAAAAATGCAAATGGGTCTCATCTTCCATCACCTTCATCTGACTCATCTAAGACATCCAGTGTGAGTAGTTACGCTAACTAAAGGAGTATTGGGACTACGATACCAAAAACACATAGAAGAGAATGAAAGTTCAGGTGCTAAATCTGAGTTAGACAGGTATCTTAGTGAAGGAACTGAGGTTGATAGCGGGGATTTTAATATCTTACATTGGTGGAAGGTTAGTGCACCCATATTTTCTATTCTTGCTGAGATGGCTCGCGATGTCTTAGCGATTCCCATTTCTAGTGTAGCATCAGAATGTGCATTTAGCACTGGAGATCACATTCTTGATTCATTTAGGAGTTCATTAAACCCTAGATTGGTCATTGGTACATGCTTTTATTTGTGTTCAAGATTGGCTTCAAAATAAAACTCTTCCAATTAACGTTGATGGAGACTTGGATTATCTTGAGCAGATTAAGAATGGTAAGAAAATAACATATATGTGCTTTTTCTTGTAAATAATTTGTTTCTTTTTTAAAGGAATTTCCACTGCATCCATAAATCAGAATAATACATATTTGACCAGCAGCCGCTGATTGGCAACTGTTTCCTCTTATTTTACTATGAGATCACTCCCAATCACTATATATACATTAAAATCTAAGAAACATATAATTCTCCCCTTCTTTCCTAGGGATAGTGATCCGGTCTTCTCAAAACAATCTCCCACTTTGCAAGAGAGGCTCCTTGTGTAAGCACGTGGACTGCTATCTCTTTGCATGTATCATTTATAACTACGCTTCCACCTTGGAATCTAATCTTGTTCCTTTCTCGCCAGATACAGCATACCAACATTCCAAACACACTGGTGGTTATTTCAGCATGTCCATTTCTCCTTTTTGCAATGCTGCTGATCCACTCTATTTCACCGTTCCAATCACAAATGGATCTCCGATATCCCAGCCATATGAGCAATCTATTCCATAACCCCATGATATTGGGCATATAAAAAATAGATGGTCAAAAGATTCATCTACCTGCTTGCAGAAAACACATTGTTGTGGTATCTGTATCCCAAAATGCATTTGCCTCTTCATTGTTGCCAGTCTTCTGTGCAAAGCTAGCCAGACGATAAATTTGAATCTTGGGTGTAGTTTCGGCTGAAGAACAATGCTTTTCCATTGTACTTTTGGGTTTTGAGGGAGCTGGAGTCTGTATAGCTTGTTAATTGAATAGTTGTCCCCTCTATAGCTGGATCAATCGACATTTCAGGTCCCCCATACCCTGAAGACTTGTTATCAGTGATCTGTTTTCAAATTTCTTCCTCACAGCCCAGGCTGCTGTTTTAGGTGTTGGTACATCCTGAACAGGTTTATTCTTAATGTAGTATGTGTGCACCCATTTGATCCATAGGATGTCCTTCTTCATTGTAAGCGCCCACAGATGCTTTGCTACAGCTGCCTTATTCCAGATTGGTAAGTTTAACACATTTAGGCCCCCGGCACTATATGGTTTGCATATAGTTTCCCATGCGACTAACGCCTTTTTGGACACATTTGCTTCTCCCGTCCATAGAAAGGATCTGCATATTGCTTCTATCATCTTCATTACCTTTTTTGGAAGCAGGAATATTTGAGTCCAGTACGATTGCATGCCAAATAGTACTGTCTTAATCAACTGGAGCCTTCCTGCATAAGATAGAAGCCTGGATGTCCAGCAGTTGATTTTCTGTGTTATCTTCTCTACTATTGGCCAACACTGTGCGACTGTTAATTTTTTTGAATTCATGGGAACACCAAGATATTTGAATGGAAGAGTCCCTTCAGGGAAGTCCAGTTCGTTCAAGATTCCCTCCTTTGTCCAGCTTGTTACCCCTGCTATGTAGACTGCACTTTTGTCTGCATATTCCTGCAATCCTGAGGTTTCTGCAAATTTTTGGAGCGTCTGTTTTAGAAGTTTGACGGATTGGGTATGAGCCTTGCAGAATAGTAGTAAATCATCCGCAAAACAGATATGTGACACTCCTAGTTTCTTGCATCTAGGATGAAATTTGAATTCCTTTCCTTCCATCATAATCTTGAGTTCCCTGTGCAAATATTCCATGACAATTACAAAGAGGTATGGGGACATTGGGTCGCCTTGCCGTATACCTCTTTTGCCTTTAAAGGGTTTTGTCAACCCTCCATTGAGACTTAATGAATATGTGACAGAAGAGATGCATTCCATTATCCAGTTTGTAAACTTGTAGGGGAAACCCATATCCAACATCAGTCTCTCAATAAAGCACCATTCCACTGTGTCATAAGCCTTCCTCAGGTCAACTTTCAATACACACCGAGGGGACACACTTTTCTTGTTGTACCCTTTGAATAATTCCTGGGTAAAGATAATGTTGTCTGTTATGCTCCTGCCCTCAATAAAAGCTGATTGTGAATTGCCAATCAACCCACCTATAACTGTTTTGGTTCTTGCTGTGAGTTCTTTGGTAATTATTTTATAAAGTGTTGTGCAACAAGAAATTGGTCTGTAATCTCTGACAGTAGTAGGATTTTGTACTTTAGGAATTAATGATACTGCTGTGCTACTTACACCTGTATGCATCTTTCCAGTTGTAAAAAATTCCAGTACTGCTGTATATACATCCTCTGCAACAGTATTCCAGTGTCTAGTGAAGAACTCGACGGGGAAGCCATCTACTCCTGGTGCTTTGTCATGTGGCATATCTTTTATTGCCAGAGAGATTTCCTCCTTAGTAACTGGCTTAACCAGTGACTGCTTCTGTTGAGTGTTCAGGCAAGGTCCCTGTTGAATTGTGATAGTGTTTGGACATGTGCAGACAGGTTTTTTTTCTCCCAGAATCTTGCTGAACTTGACAAGGAATTCTTATTCCACTAGTTTAGGATCAGACAGTCTCTCCCCAGAGTCTATGTATATGGAGCCAATTGTATTAGTATTTGTCCTCTGCTTCAGTTGTGCATGGAAGTATTTGGAGTTTGAGTCCCCACATTTGATCCACTGTGCTCTTGATTTTTGGTGCAGGATCTGCTCTTCAATGTTGCTCCATTTCTCAATTTCTTTTAAGGTTGTACTTTCCTGATCTATCAACTGTTGGTCCAGGTTGTGCCTTCTCAATTCACATTGTATAGTTTCTAGTTTGTGTCTCGCTGCATTGAGATGAGTTCTATAGGCAGCTATGTGCATATTCAGTTCTTTCACCTCCCATTTCAAATGTTTGAGTTTGTTCCATAACTGGTGCATGCTTCCAACTTCATTAGTTTTGCTCTGTTTCCAGATCTTTTCCACAATTGCAGCAAAATCAGCATGCTCCAATACAAGTTTGTACAATTTAAAAGGATTGGGATGTAAATTGTTCCGCTGGATTCCAGTTTTACACTGTATAAGAATAGGAGAACGGTCTGATGCCCCCGAATTCAGATAGTCAGTTTCAATGTGACTATAGTGCTGCATCCAAGTCTTATTGCCAAAGGTCCAATCTATCCTGCTATACACCCTTTTGTTTGGTTGTTGTTTGTTGCACCAGGAGAAGTAGTAGCCCAAACTTTTCAATTGAGTAAGCTGAAGTGTGTTTATTGCTTCCTGAAAACCTTTGATTTCATTTTGTGAGACTGGTGATCCAATTCTGTCGTCTGTATGAAGTACATTGTTGAAATCCCCACTGATCAACCAGTTTTGTTGTACAGAAGTACCCAGCATTACCAGTCTGTCCCATAATTGTTGCCTTTTATGAATGTCATTGCTTGCATATACCACTGTGAGGAGTGTTTTAAATGTGGCACCTCTTTCCTGAACATCACAGTGAATGAATTGTTCATCAGTAATCAGAATTTGCACTGCATTGTTTCCATAATAGCCATCCTGCCATTTGAATGTTCAGTGTAGTTGTAGCAGCTCCTCCAATCTCCAAAGACATTGTTTAGTATCCTCCTAGATTTTCCTTCCTTTACTCTTGTTTCTAGACACCCTATAACATCCACCTTGTTCTTTCTCAGAAAGATGTTTAACTCTTTCTGTTTGTGAGCTTTGTTCAGGCCCCTGGTATTTCAAGTGCAGATTATCATTGGGGGTGAAGCTGGATGGGCCAGCGTCCCCATGAGTATCTTCCATCTGTAAAGGAAGAAATCTATTTCCTGAGTGCATTTTGCAGTTGTCTGTTTGCTGTACAGACTTCCCATTCTGAATCACATTTCCTTCTGCATTTGTACATTTTGATCCTTCTGTTTCAATATTTTCCTCAATCTTGTTGTCCTGTAGAGTTGTTACATTGTTTGATTTTATTTTTGGAGTCCATCTCTTGGCTCTGGATTTCTGTTTCATCTGTCCTGGATTGGGATTGGTGCTATTTTTCTTTGAATTTTGTTTCTCTTCATTGTACCAACAGTCAGCAGAATTATGCCCAAATCTGATACAATGTTCACAAAACTTTAGTTTCCATTCATATTGTACTTGTTGGACTATGGTTCCTCTTTTGGTTTGAAGCTCCAAGCTTTCTAGCAATGGTTTTGAAATGTCAGTTTCAATTAAAACTCTGGCATAGGACACTTTTTCCATGTAAGCAGTAAATTTGTCTGTATACAGAGGTTTTCCAACTACACTCGCCATTTTACTTAATGCTGCATTTGACCAGAAACCTAATGGTAATCCCCGGGAAGTTAATCCACAATGGGATCACACTGATATTTGCCGGATCAAATTTGAAATCCATTTGCCATTGCTGCAATACCAGTGGCTTGTTATGGAACGTGTAAGGTCTGCTTGTAACACGCGATCCTTATCCTCCGCATTGTCAAATCTTACCCATCATCATGATACATTATTTGAGGTTGATCGACAAAATTCCACAGTTTTGCAACAAAGTTTTCCATAGTCTTTTCAAAGGGTGATTCCCCAAGTACAAACCCTATCAAGGCATTACTCCAGTAATTCTCTTATTCCTTAGTGTCGGCATCATCAATTTGGACTACAAATTTGCCATCCCTTAGTGCAGGAGGGATATAGCTTAGGGTTTTACCTTTTTGAGGGCTCCTATTGAATTCCTTGTTCTTTCCAGCCTCCCATGTATCTGCTGCTTCTTGTTTGCTTCGATCTTGTTCCGCATGCGCCTAGAATTGCAGTCGCCGGGGAATTTGTGACTTTCCCTCTGCAATTTCCTCCCTAATAGGTTGAAACTGCTTAGGCAAAAAGCTTCCAAGTGTTAACGGACTCAATCGCTGCTCGATTCCCGACTCCGGTGTCACTATCACTCCACTCTGCACAGCAACATCTTCTGGGTTATGGTATACTGTAGGTGTGGATCCCATTCCAGTTAACCATCGATTTGATTGGTTTATTGTTGGTGTGGTTTGCAGTGGTTCATCATCTCTTGATTCTGGTTTCAATTGTTGCTTCTTCCTCGTCTTAGCCATGGCAGGCGTATGATAGCTTCCTGCTAATATGCGCCAGTCGTCGCTTAGAGAGAGAATTTGTTTGTTATACTATATGACACATCTTCTTAATTTCTATTTAGACTTAGCCAACAGTGGGAGAGAATCTTGCATATTATATATATATATATATATATATATATATATATATATATATATATATAAATAATTCCTAATTGTAACTTATATGGTAATTAAGCCAAAATTTTTACATACTTTATAATTTGTCTTTAACTTCTATTTTAAAAGTCGTGTTTGACTTATTAGTGAATCTTTTTATGTTCATAAGGTTTAATCATGTCTCGACTTCAAAGTCCTAAAGTTCGATCGCCTGTTTGGAATCGCTATGAAAAGTTTGAAGAAACTGATAAGGATGGTGCAAACTGAGATGCATTCATTGTGGTTGTGTTTTTCGTACCATGCGAGAGGTTGTGACACTAAATCCTTAATTAAACATCTTAATTGTTATTTGAACTGTATTGAGTCTATCAGGATTGAGTAATGGTTGACTTGATTATGAACTAGTAATAGTATGATTTATTTGGACATAGTTTTACAATGTTTAGACATTAATTTTCAAGATGATTACTTTTTAATTTCTTTTGATGTCATTGCCAGAATTCTTTTCCTTTGTACTGTTTTATTTTCAAATATGATATTGCCCATGAATGCATAGATTGTGAGGAAAGGAAAAGTCTTTGATCTTTACATTTTTGTCACTTAATAAACTCCATTATGAGAATGAAAAATGGACGAAGAATTGTTCATGAGTGCATCTATATCCTTGTTATTGGGATATACACAAGCATTTAGCAAAACAAATTGTGGATCTACATTCTTGTTAATAGTATATATTTTCTAATTTCGTCTTCCTTTATCTTTTTACTTTATTTGAATTATTATTTTTATGTCGAATATTTTCTATAAGCTCAACTTGTAGGCTTAAAGTTATAAGTCAAAATCGAAAATCTGAAAAATCCAATCCGATTAATCTGAATCTGAACTTGAAATGTTTGATGCAATCCGAAATTATTTGGATTGAATTTGGATTGTAATTTCTTCAATCCGAAAATTAAAAATTCAAACCGCAATTTCATATTCAATCCGAACTGTCCGAACTCCCACCCTTACTAATTAGCCATTTTAAAATGAAAAACCGCAGAAATGTACAACTTCTTTACACTTACTTGCACCCCTTAGGAAACAAATATATTTTGCCATGGTAGCCGAACAAAACATAGCAACCGCTAGCCCAATCTCACAAACATACACACATTTTCTTTTGGAATTTTTAGCTAGCTATACTATATTAAAAACTTATTAATCTATATCCTCTATGTTTTGAAATTTTTATAGATTTTTCTTATAATATATATATATATATATATATATATATATATATATATATATATATATATATATATATATATATATATATTATTGTTTCTAAAAGACTACCACCCATTAGTGCCTTCAATTAAGGGATTCAATTATATCCTTTCCTTTTTCTTCTCTCTCCTTTTTTACATCAAAATTCTTTAATCTACGCCTAAAATTTTCATCTTTTCTCTTCCCACCATTACCGATAACTTTATATTATTAAAAGATATTCTAAAATTTTATGATAATTATAGGATAACAATATCATAATTGTATTTGAGTTGTATCAGATACATAAATGCTTAACTCATAAATGTATCTAACTTGTATCTGGTATATTAATACCTAAAATTATACCTGATACAATACTAATAAACTAATATATGATTATCATACTTGTGATATAAACTGTAAAATTCGTCACGAACGCAAAACTACTCGTAACAATATAAAATAAATATACAATGATCATACATTTGTAATAAAATTCTTGTATACAATCACGATAAATTTCTGAAATTTTTTGACACAATTATGATCTGCATTATTTTCAAGTTTCCATCACAATTCTACACTAAAAATTTAATATAATCATATTATAATTGTATTAATTTTCTATTGAGTATTATTTTTGGTATTGATATATCATCTACAAGTCATATAATAATTTTAAATTTCGTCTGCATTATATAAAAAAAATAGAAATTTTTGGTGATTAGTAAAAAAAAAAAGAGAAATTGAACTTCAAAAGCTTTAAAAGAGCAAAAAAATCTGCAATTTGGGGAGGGGGTAACAATGGGTGAGCAAGATTTTTGGTAAGCAAAATTTTGAAAAAAAGTGAGTAAACGAAATTTCTTACTGTGGGCAAAAATAATTTTGGATAATTGTTAAGAAAGAGAGAATATATTTTTGTAATCCTTTGAAAATGGAGAGAATCTTAAATGTATGGGAAATTATTGAAAATGGGAGTTGGGTGTCATATAACTCATAGGCTAGATTTAAGTGATTTTGAATTTCTTCTTTTTCTTATTTGTATATAATTAGTAAATATAAATATTCAAAGTAATTAATAAGAAACTTAAATAAATGTAATAAATATATTTTTATTATAGTATAGCTAGGCAAAAATTTCTTTTCTTTTCGCATTCACTTAATTCTTCTTCCTTCTTCTGATTTGTTTTCTCTATATCTATTGCTC
Organism: Nicotiana benthamiana; assembly: GCA_034376525.1. Lineage (NCBI taxonomy): Eukaryota > Viridiplantae > Streptophyta > Magnoliopsida > Solanales > Solanaceae > Nicotiana > Nicotiana benthamiana. The sequence goes on from CM067338.1 coordinate 148,630,164, forward strand.
AACTTCTTCTCTTCATTTCCTTTCCCTTACACCACAAACTCTTCAATTACATAAGTCAAGAGATAAAAATATGAAATGAGTGTACATAGGCTTCTTTCATGTGTCTTTCTAAACCTCAAATGTCAACGACAACAACAAATCTAGTGTAATTTCATAAATGAAATTTGGGGAAGGGGTGGGGGCTAAAATCATTGAACAAGTCTTGAGCAACTAAACTTACATGTAATGATATACATAAGGCTATATCACTCTTCGGGCAATACAATCATGCCTTTTGTGAAGAGTTACATAAAAACAACAATTGTGTCTCAATCCTAAGCAAGTTCGGATCGATAGGGATAGTAATTGGGGTGGGGCGGGGAAGGGCAATCTTTGACCCATAAATTTAACCCGCCCTGCCTTGCCCCGTTTAGCCTTGTTCCAAAATTTTGCCCCGCCCTGCCCCGTTTAAATTCACTTTCATCTTTTTTCTGTATTTTTCATTTTCCAGTAGTCTAAATTTTCAAATGGCTTTGCTATTCACTCAATACTTTCATTTCTTTTCGATGGTTTGATTATCAGCTTGAATTCTTTTGAAAAAAGAAGAAGATATGTACAATAAAGAAAGAAAGGAATGAATTGGGCCTCAAAGGCTCAGACTACCTAATGGCCGACTAATGGGACTAAGGGCTGACCTACAACCTTTCCTGTTCCATTAAGATTTTTCAAAAATGTAGTTGTGCCACGCCCCGCCCCTCCATGGCCCATTTATATGTTTTCCTGCCCTACCCCGTTTAGCGTTTGCCCTGCCCCGCCCCACCCTGTTCTGTCCCAATTGTGATTCCTATGGATCTGTTATGTGAATCCTCCATATCCATATACCATATCACTCCATTTGATCACGTTTCAGCCCAATATTATATTAGTTTCCCTAACAGTGAAAGTTCTCAATATTTTTTTTACTGATATATAAATGTCTCACAAGACAAAAAACACTCCTAGTTCTAGCATACAATGGATCCAACGCAAAGTACTAACAAGAGTAACGCTTGATTCCAACTAACTGGGATTGCCCATGCATATGTTTTCTTCCTTTCTGCCTTATTTCATTCAAGGTCTATATAAATTTCGAGATATTGTAATTCTTTTCAAGACAATTTCCATCCCTATAAGTTTAGGTCAATCTTGTCTCCCTTTAACACCTTTACCATCACTATTTCACACGTACGGATCAGTGTATTTTGACTTCGAGGAGTATTACTTTTGGTATTGATATATCATATATAAGTTACACACAATAAAAATTTTAGAAAGAAAGAAAACAAGATTAAAAACTTATACAACTTGATTCTAAAGCAATATTTTAAATTTCGTCTGCATTATATCAATAAAAAATAGAGATTTTGGGTGATTAGTAAAAGAAAGAGAAATCGAACTTCAAAAGCTTTGGAAGAGCAAAAAAAATCTGCAATTTGGGGGTTGGGGGGGGGGGGGGGTAACAATGGGTAAGCAAAATTTTGGAAAAAGGTGAGTAAACGAAATTTCTTACTGTGGGTAAGAATAATTTGGATAATTGTTAAGAAAGAGAGAATATATTTTTTGTAATCCTTTGAAAATGGAGTGAATCTTAAATGTATGGGGAATTATTGATAATGGGGGTTGAGTGTCATATAGCTGATAAGCTAGATTTAAGAGATTTTGAATTTCTTCTTCTTCTTTTTTGTGATTTTGGATATAACTAGTAAATATAGATACACAAAGTAATTAATAAGGAACCTATAAATGTGATAAATATGTTTCTATTATAGTATAGCTAGGTAAAAACTCATTTTCTTTTCTCATTCACTTAATTCCTCTTCCTTCTTCTGATCTGCTTTCTCTATATCTATTGCTCATCTTCTTCTCTTCATTTCCTTTCCCTTACACCACAAACTCTTTATTTACATAGGCCTAGAGATAAAATTATGAAATGAGTGTAGATAGACTTCTTTCAGGTGTCTTTCTAAACCTCCAACATCAACAGCAACAATAACAACAAGAACAAATCTAGTGTAATTCCATAAATAAGGTCTGCGGAGGATAATATGCATCCAGACCTTATCCATGCCTTATAAAGATAGAGACATTGTTTTCGATAGACCCTCGGCTTAGGGAACAATGGAGATAAGATAAAGCATCCAAGTAGCAAATAATGATAACAACAATGTAATATGGTAACGAGCGCGAATGACACAACATGTAATAATAAAGAACCATAATATGATAATACAAAATAAATCTTAGTACTACTAGTAAGCTAGGAGGAACTCACTACTATCAGTCAACTTGCAATCGTAATCTTCGACCTCCACACATTCCAATCATGGGTCACACCCTCGGTAAGCTGAAGCAGTGATATGGCCTGCCTAATTACCTCTGACTAATATTTCTTCGGTCTACCCCTTCCCTTCCTCAGACCCATCATGGACAATCTCTCAGTCCTGAGCATCTATATCTCTTATCTTCACATGCCCAAACCATCTCAATCCCGATCACCGTAACATATCCTTCATAGATGTCATTCCTACCTTATCCATAGTAACTCCATTCCTAATCCTATCCTTCCTGGTATGCCTACACATCCATCTCAACATCCTCATTTCAGCTACTTTTATCTTTTGGACATGTGATTTCTTAATGGGCTAGCACTCTACCACATACAACATAGTTGGTCTAACTACCACTCTGTAGAACTTGCCCTTATCCAGGTGGCACATTCTTACCACACAAAACCCCTGAGGCTTGCCTCCATCTCATCTACACCTCTCCAATATTATGAGTAACATCCTCGTCGGTCTCCATATTGCCTTGAATAATAGATCCAAGATACTTGAAACTATCCCTTTTGGGGATGACTTGAACACCAATCTTCACTTCTACTTCTTCTTTATATATCTCATTACTGAACTTGCACTCAAGTACTCAATTTTTGTCCTACTAAACATAAAACCTTTAGACTCCAGTGTTTGTCTCCAAACTTCCAACCTAGCATTAACTTCGCCCCATATCTCGTCAATCAGAACTATGTCATTAACAAATAACATACTGACACATCTCCTTATATGTGTCGCTTCAACATCTAACGCTAAGGCAAACAAAAACAGGCTAAAAGCTGATCCCTGACGCAACCCCATCTCCACTAGGAAATGATCCGTGTCTCCTTTCAAATTTCTTACACAAGTTTTTGCCCATCATACAAGTCCTTAATCACCCTAATATATGGCTTCGGGACACCACTAGCCTCCATACATCTCCATAAAACTTCTCTCGGGACTTTATTATCGGTCTTCTCTAGATCAATAAATACCATATGCAAGTCCTTCTTGCTTTTCCTATATTTCTCTACAAATCTCCTCACAAGGTGAATAGCTTATATAGTAGACCATCTAGGCATAAATTCGAACTGGCTCTTGGAAATAGTAACATACATCGCACCCTTCTCTCCACTACATTCTCCCAAACTTTCATAGAATGACTCAACAACTTTATACCCCTATAGTTGTTACAATTTTAGATATCACCTTTGTTTGTATATAATGGGACATCAAACTCCGCCGCCAGTCTTCGGGCATCTTCCTGAAATGATTAAACAAACCAGTAAGCCACTCCAAGACTGCACGACCCGGTTCTTTGTAAAATTCCACTAGGATCTCGTCCGGCCTAGTTGCCTTACCTCTGTCACACCTCCTTTTTACACCTACCCCGTGGGATAAGGTATAAGGGAGTTTTACATTTCAAGTGACGTTATTCGGATCAGGATTATTTATTTAGAGTTGCCACTTGGGATAACGCTGGTTTTTGGTGTCTCAAGTGAGTGGTTTTTATTGAATCTCGAATCGAGGAAAATTTCGACTTCCTATTGGAGTTTGCGAACCAGAAATTCTGAAAAAGGAATTCTGTTGACCCGGGGGAAGGTATTAGGCACCCTCGGATCCCTGGTTCTAGCACTTGGATCCCTGGTTCTAGCACGGTCGCTTGAATCGCTGTGAAGGGCTAAAATCTGATTTTAATACATGAAATGCCTATGTTCCAATTTTATCTGTAACCGCTTCTATTAAATATATTTGTTTGAGAAAATGAACGTCGTTTAAAATGTGTTTTCGGATTGCGGCGCATGAAATGAACCCGCAATCCTAGACACACTCTATTCAACGTTTTAGGATTTGGATTTGGGTCGCATAAAATGCCCACCCGTATTTAGGAATGTAATTTTATTAAAATCGCGTCTAAAAGAGTATAGCGCATTATTATCTTTTGGGAGGGTCGTGAAATTCGCTAAACGACCCTTCCGATTTTCTAAAAATATTTAAAACCTTTATTGAGGGCCCCGTAATTTTGCATTTTATCGGGCGAGGCCCGCCTCATTTTTATTAAAAAACCAACCTAAAGCAAACTACGTGATAAAATTAATTTTTCATTCAAAATGTCCAACCCCGATTACTCGGTTCACATGAAGAAACACGTTAATAGTGATTGAACGAAAACGAACAAAAACAAATTCAAGCATTCCGTGAAACAAACATTCAGACTATTAAAAAGATTTAATAAGCAAACAACTAAACCTTAAAACTATACTAAATGAGGCATGGAAAAGAAAAATAATAAAATAATTAAACTAATTTGCGAAAAAAAGTTAACACATGTGAGAGCTTACCCATTTTCTTAGCATCAAAATTCTTAGCCATTGCTAAGTTTCTGACAACCACGCTACAATTGGCCTCAAACAAAATAGTAAGGTCGAATCACGTGCCCAAACAACGGGTCAACATTTCATCGAAAAAACAGCAGAATTTATTCATATTGGCCAAACAAAAAATGAACGAGTCCACAAGCAAATACCTGGCTATGCGAGAATCAGCTTAAAGGACCGGATAAAGACGAGATATAGAGATTTGAAATTCAGCAACAATGTAGTCCAAATTGATAAGCAAGTAGCTCATCTACAGCTCCTAATAACCTTCCAATAATATATCAACTTCGACAGAATAGCTAAGTGGGTGTTACGTTCTGCAGCATTGAAATGGGGATAGCAACAAGACAGCAAAGAGAAACAGTGCAATAAAAACGCAAATCAGCGGACAATGAACGACGATTCCATGGTTCCAAAATAGATTTTATATATGAAAATTTACGATTACAAAGATGGAACTTCGATGAGAAAAACTCAACCAAAGCTAAAGCAGTGACGAGAATCTCGATTGAATTCGAACAGTGGTGGAAGTGAACTTGATAGCAAATAACACTTGAATCCGAAAACGTTTGGGAATAGAGACCTCGATGCGATAACCTCGAACGGGCTTCGACCAAAATCCAATGGAAACAGTCGTCGAGACTCGATCGGAAAACTCAAATGGCTAAACTAGTATTACCTATTTCGATCCCTCAAGGAAACGATAACGAATCCAGCAGGGAAAAAGAGATCGAGAACTTTGTCTAAATTTGATCCCGATTTTGGACCTAAACAAATACCTCCGATTTTTGGGCGTCCCTTTTTTGTATCTTTAACTCATTGCAGCGTTCTTATTTTTTTGGTATTTATTATTTGATTTTAAAATATTAAAATGCATGAAATGCGACTAAAAATAATTCCTAAAAATTAATAAAAATTATTTTGACTTATTTTTAGGATTTATCTTCATGTAGGGTAAAAATCACATGCTTACAACCCCTGCTCATCTTACACATAGCCCCTTCAACCTTCTCACTGCTAATATGCCTATAAAAGCCAAAATACCTCTGACTCCTTGAGTTTTCCAACTCACCTAGCACAATGTTTTTATCCTTTTCCTCGTTCAAGAGTCTATGGAAGTACTAATGCGATATACTCCTGATACACGCCTTTTCCGCCATATCCTTACCTCTTCGTGTTTGATACAATGCACTTGGTCCAGGTCCCGAGTCTTCCTCTCCCTAATGTTGAATTGTTGACTAACCTGTACATCTTCATGTTGCCTACTTTGCCCCCCAAGATCCTCATATAGACACTCGAAAGCTGCGATCATAGCCATTGTGACCGCCAACTTTGCCTCTTTCCTTGCCTTTTTATAATACTCCCAACACGTCCTTTTCTCCTCCTTATCCGTTCCCCATTAGCTTTAGATATGCCGTTTTCTTAAATTTCACTTTTTCTTGGACCTCCTCATTCCACCACCAGTTTCCCTTTGTGACCTCTCGAATAACCCTTTGTTACCCCTAATGCCTCTATGGCTGCTTCCTAATGCAGTTCGTTGTCATGGTTCCAAAATAGATTTTATATATGAAAATTTACGATTACAAAGATGGAACTTCGATGAGAAAAACTCAACCAAAGCTAAAGCAGTGACGAGAATCTCGATTGAATTCGAACAGTGGTGGAAGTGAACTTGATAGCAAATAACACTTGAATCCGAAAACGTTTGGGAATAGAGACCTCGATGCGATAACCTCGAACGGGCTTCGACCAAAATCCAATGGAAACAGTCGTCGAGACTCGATCGGAAAACTCAAATGGCTAAACTAGTATTACCTATTTCGATCCCTCAAGGAAACGATAACGAATCCAGCAGGGAAAAAGAGATCGAGAACTTTGTCTAAATTTGATCCCGATTTTGGACCTAAACAAATACCTCCGATTTTTGGGCGTCCCTTTTTTGTATCTTTAACTCATTGCAGCGTTCTTATTTTTTTGGTATTTATTATTTGATTTTAAAATATTAAAATGCATGAAATGCGACTAAAAATAATTCCTAAAAATTAATAAAAATTATTTTGACTTATTTTTAGGATTTATCTTCATGTAGGGTAAAAATCACATGCTTACAACCCCTGCTCATCTTACACATAGCCCCTTCAACCTTCTCACTGCTAATATGCCTATAAAAGCCAAAATACCTCTGACTCCTTGAGTTTTCCAACTCACCTAGCACAATGTTTTTATCCTTTTCCTCGTTCAAGAGTCTATGGAAGTACTAATGCGATATACTCCTGATACACGCCTTTTCCGCCATATCCTTACCTCTTCGTGTTTGATACAATGCACTTGGTCCAGGTCCCGAGTCTTCCTCTCCCTAATGTTGAATTGTTGACTAACCTGTACATCTTCATGTTGCCTACTTTGCCCCCCAAGATCCTCATATAGACACTCGAAAGCTGCGGTCATAGCCATTGTGACCGCCAACTTTGCCTCTTTCCTTGCCTTTTTATAATACTCCCAACACGTCCTTTTCTCCTCCTTATCCGTTCCCCCACTAGCTTTAGATATGCCGTTTTCTTAAATTTCACTTTTTCTTGGACCTCCTCATTCCACCACCAGTTTCCCTTTGTGACCTCTCGAATAACCCTTTGTTACCCCTAATGCCTCTATGGCTGCTTCCTAATGCAGTTCGTTGTCATGGTTCCAAAATAGATTTTATATATGAAAATTTACGATTACAAAGATGGAACTTCGATGAGAAAAACTCAACCAAAGCTAAAGCAGTGACGAGAATCTCGATTGAATTCGAACAGTGGTGGAAGTGAACTTGATAGCAAATAACACTTGAATCCGAAAACGTTTGGGAATAGAGACCTCGATGCGATAACCTCGAACGGGCTTCGACCAAAATCCAATGGAAACAGTCGTCGAGACTCGATCGGAAAACTCAAATGGCTAAACTAGTATTACCTATTTCGATCCCTCAAGGAAACGATAACGAATCCAGCAGGGAAAAAGAGATCGAGAACTTTGTCTAAATTTGATCCCGATTTTGGACCTAAACAAATACCTCCGATTTTTGGGCGTCCCTTTTTTGTATCTTTAACTCATTGCAGCGTTCTTATTTTTTTGGTATTTATTATTTGATTTTAAAATATTAAAATGCATGAAATGCGACTAAAAATAATTCCTAAAAATTAATAAAAATTATTTTGACTTATTTTTAGGATTTATCTTCATGTAGGGTAAAAATCACATGCTTACAACCCCTGCTCATCTTACACATAGCCCCTTCAACCTTCTCACTGCTAATATGCCTATAAAAGCCAAAATACCTCTGACTCCTTGAGTTTTCCAACTCACCTAGCACAATGTTTTTATCCTTTTCCTCGTTCAAGAGTCTATGGAAGTACTAATGCGATATACTCCTGATACACGCCTTTTCCGCCATATCCTTACCTCTTCGTGTTTGATACAATGCACTTGGTCCAGGTCCCGAGTCTTCCTCTCCCTAATGTTGAATTGTTGACTAACCTGTACATCTTCATGTTGCCTACTTTGCCCCCCAAGATCCTCATATAGACACTCGAAAGCTGCGGTCATAGCCATTGTGACCGCCAACTTTGCCTCTTTCCTTGCCTTTTTATAATACTCCCAACACGTCCTTTTCTCCTCCTTATCCGTTCCCCCACTAGCTTTAGATATGCCGTTTTCTTAAATTTCACTTTTTCTTGGACCTCCTCATTCCACCACCAGTTTCCCTTTGTGACCTCTCGAATAACCCTTTGTTACCCCTAATGCCTCTATGGTTGCTTCCTAATGCAGTTCGTTGTCATGGTTCCAAAATAGATTTTATATATGAAAATTTACGATTACAAAGATGGAACTTCGATGAGAAAAACTCAACCAAAGCTAAAGCAGTGACGAGAATCTCGATTGAATTCGAACAGTGGTGGAAGTGAACTTGATAGCAAATAACACTTGAATCCGAAAACGTTTGGGAATAGAGACCTCGATGCGATAACCTCGAACGGGCTTCGACCAAAATCCAATGGAAACAGTCGTCGAGACTCGATCGGAAAACTCAAATGGCTAAACTAGTATTACCTATTTCGATCCCTCAAGGAAACGATAACGAATCCAGCAGGGAAAAAGAGATCGAGAACTTTGTCTAAATTTGATCCCGATTTTGGACCTAAACAAATACCTCCGATTTTTGGGCGTCCCTTTTTTGTATCTTTAACTCATTGCAGCGTTCTTATTTTTTTGGTATTTATTATTTGATTTTAAAATATTAAAATGCATGAAATGCGACTAAAAATAATTCCTAAAAATTAATAAAAATTATTTTGACTTATTTTTAGGATTTATCTTCATGTAGGGTAAAAATCACATGCTTACAACCCCTGCTCATCTTACACATAGCCCCTTCAACCTTCTCACTGCTAATATGTCTATAAAAGCCAAAATACCTCTGACTCCTTGAGTTTTCCAACTCACCTAGCACAATGTTTTTATCCTTTTCCTCGTTCAAGAGTCTATGGAAGTACTAATGCGATATACTCCTGATACACGCCTTTTCCGCCATATCCTTACCTCTTCGTGTTTGATACAATGCACTTGGTCCAGGTCCCGAGTCTTCCTCTCCCTAATGTTGAATTGTTGACTAACCTGTACATCTTCATGTTGCCTACTTTGCCCCCCAAGATCCTCATATAGACACTCGAAAGCTGCGGTCATAGCCATTGTGACCGCCAACTTTGCCTCTTTCCTTGCCTTTTTATAATACTCCCAACACGTCCTTTTCTCCTCCTTATCCGTTCCCCCACTAGCTTTAGATATGCCGTTTTCTTAAATTTCACTTTTTCTTGGACCTCCTCATTCCACCACCAGTTTCCCTTTGTGACCTCTCGAATAACCCTTTGTTACCCCTAATGCCTCTATGGCTGCTTCCTAATGCAGTTCGTTGTCCTGGTCCACAGACTACTCGCGTCTCCACTACTTCTCCAAGCTCCCATGGACAACAGCTTCTCTCCCAACTCATGAGCATTAGCCTTGGATGGGGTTTGAATTGGCTTAAAAGCAGGTCAAACAAGCTTAAAAGCACTTTTTAACTTGTTTGAGTGTTTGGTAACTCCAAAAATAACTTTTACGTTATGTGCATTTAAGCCCAAACAAGCTAAAAGCTACAAGTTGGACAATCCCAACTTATTTTTTTAGCTTAAAAGCTATTTGGGGTTGACCAAGTATTTTATATGATTGTCCCTCACACTTTTTTATAATCCCTGAAGTACTCCTAACAACATCAAATCCCTAGCTCCAGTCTTTTTCTTTTCCCTCTTCTTTGTCATGCTTTTCCCTCTTCATCTATTTTTCCTCTCTTTTCCTTTCATTTCTTTCTTTACTCTTTCATTCATTATTTTTCTCTCTTTTTCCTTTCCTTTCTTTCTTTCCTAGTGCTGCTCCCTTTCCTGTCATACTCCTTTTAATGTCAAATTTGAAAGGTAATTGATACAAGAGAAATATTTGAAAGTAAGAAACATCCAAATATATTTCATTTATATATTCATTGGTCATAGCGGTAAACTAGTTCAATTATTATTATATGCTACTGACAAGTGGTTATGTTAGTCAAATTATTAGTATATATTATTTAAATGAATAATTTATATATATTAAAAATAAGTTTATCTAATCATTGAGAACTTAACGAAAACTAGATATAAATTAATTTGTACAAGTATCAATTTAGCATTAAAAACTTGTAATAATTAGCTACTTTTTAATGTTTTATCTTTAAAAATATTTCAGAGAAAAGTACTCCAATTTACCTAGCACTAACAACTTTTTTTTTAAAAATATCTATACTTTATCCAATCACGTAACTGCTTATTTATAAAAAAAACGTTCTAGCATTTAAAAAGTGCTTTTAAGCACTTATGCTTAAAACCTACTCCCTCTGTTCCAGTTTATGTGAACCTACTTTCTTTTTGGTCTGTTCCAAAAAGAATGAACCCTTTCTAAATATGAAAATAGTTTAACTTAAACTTACAATTCTACCCTTAATGATAAACTTTTATAACCACACAAATACTCTGGGCCCTTCTTAACTTGTTTAGGACCACAAATTTCAAAAGTCTTCATTTTTTCTTAAACTTCGTGCCCAATCAAACAGGTTCACATAAATTAGAACGGATGGAGTACTTTTTTTAAGCCAAACCGGGCTCTTAGTCAAGGCTCCCCACTTAATTTTAGGATGGTTGTGCACCACTTTCTTCTTCCTTACTCTCTTGAACCCCAAGTCCATTACCAAGAGCCCATGCTGTGTCGACAAACACTCACTTGGAATAACCTTGCAATCAGTGCAAATGCCCTGATCACCCTAAGGAGGAGGTAATCAATCTGATTCCGAGCTACCTTACTACGGAAAGTGACCAAGTGTTCCTCCCTCTTCTGGAAACACTAATTAGCTAATACCAAATCAAAAGTTTTAGCAAAATCCAACAATGAGGTACCACCCTTGTTCCTAACTCCGAAGCCGAACCCGCCATGCACCTTGTCATAACCCCTAGCAGTCACCCTAATATGGGCATTAAAATCACCCTTATGACAAGCTTCTTGATGTGTGGAATACCACGTAAAACCTTGTCTAAATCATCCCAAAATCGCCTTTTGACCTCCTCGCCCAGGCCCACCTGAGGTGCGTAAGCGCTAATAATGTTAAAAGTGACCCCACCAACCACAAGCTTACTAGTAATTAGCCTATCATTTACCCTCCTAACATTCACCACCATCTCTATCACAACCCAAACCCGTAATAGGCTGCAATGGCACCCAACGCCTCCGTTAGGCAAGCCCACAAATGAAACTACTATCTTGTTACACTTTTTTAACATTTTAAAACAGAACTTTTCCTTTTAAGAGAATGAAGTAAACAAGATTTCATTTAATCGTAGCAACTCTTTTTAAACAAAATACCAACATAATAAGTATATCCACTATGGTGATAGAAATGATGAGTACAGCAGTATATAAATGCTACAAGTCCCCAAAACCTGGACTCAAAGTTACATGAGCAATCTAGAAAATATACAAAACTACTTAAACTACTATCTGAAAGTGATTGACATAAATAGTAAATTAGATAGAGGGAGACTTCGATGATGCAGATCGTAGCAAGGCAAGCAGCTCACCACTAAGTCTCTGTAAATGATGGGCTACGCACCTGCGTGATCACTGGTAGTACCTGTCTCAGTACCTGCACATCAGTCTAGAAGTGTAGCGTAAGTACAGAAAATAATGTGTACCCAGTAAGTATCCAGCATAACATCGAAGAAGTAGTGACGAGGGCTCAACGTAAAACTTATTAGTGGTAAAAAAATTAATATAAATGCATATAGTAGACATGGTGAGTGAACAACAAGTATCAATGAAGCAAATAAGACTAACTACAATAAATCCACTTAGGAGTCTATATAAACTCACCAACGTATCATAACTAGCCATGAAGGCGCTAATTCAATTATGCCCAAACCAGAACCCATTTAGATTATAAAGCACGAAGTTGCGGAGGCAAACAATCCAATCCCATGGGAATAGTGGTACTCAGTACTACCAAGGCAAATAGCCCGATAGAATAGCGTTATCATACTGCCGAGGCGAACAAATCGATCCCATAAAAATAATGTTACTATTATGCAGAGGTGAACAACCCTCTATACAAGAGTTGTGTTATCATACTATCGAGGCGAATGAACCAATCACATAAGAGTAGTGTCACCATCATACTGAGGTGAACAAACCGATCCTATAAGAGTAGAATAAATTTACCTTGCTCACGGAAGCATTTGCGAGACGAGAAGACACGGATTTATAGTTTATCAAGCATTCCCCAATTTTCTGATATAAGAAACTAGTTGATATTTCAAATTTAAATCTCAATCTCAGTCCTAATCAAGACAACTAATACACATGATAGGCATAAACAGTACAATTAAAGGCATGATGTGAATCGAAGTCTACCTGAACATATCATGAAATATAGATACTTATGGACTCTCATCACCTCGTGCATACGTATCTCCTCACACAAGTATCACACAACAATAATATGCCTAAGGGGATAAGTTCTCTCTTACAAGGTTAGTCAAGAGACCTACCTCGGTTCCAAGTCCTTAATACAGCTCGTCGATCCCACTAGAACTCTTCAAACGATGTCGAGGGATCCGAAACTGACCAAAAGTCGTATAAACTAATAAATATATGCTCAGAAGTTCATAATTTAGCTATTAGAGTAATTATCCAGCCAAATTTGAAAGATTCCTAAAATTCGCCCCCACCCGAATTTCGATAATTTTCTAATACAAATGTTACCCATGAGCTGACAAACCCAAATATATAATTTATACCTTATTACATAATATATTTTGTGGTCAAGTCTTATTTTTATCAAACCTAGGTTCTACAAAAAAATCTCACAATTTTTCCTTTAATCTTATGTTAAATCTACCCAAAATTCGTGTATTTAGCTAAAGAACTGATAGGGATCACTTACCTCTTGATGTTGGTTGAATTCCCTCACAAACTGCTCTGAAAACCGCCCAAGACCAAATGAAAAATGAGGGAAAAGAAGTTACGTCTCGTAATTAAAGCCCTTGCATCGGTCGTGGGTTCAAAGCACTGATGCGAATGCTGAGTGATGGAGAATTCAAGATAAACACACGATTTTGAATATGGTGCTAATTTATTTTAGGCATATGGCTGGATCCATGGGTAGCAAAGACAGCCAAGCGTACGAAAAGAGTCATAAGCTGGTTTCTCATTGAATAGAACTTAAAAGGGGATTTGTTACGAACTGTGTTTGTGGGTAGACGGTTTATGAGATATACTGCATGATGGCAAGTAAATGTCCATAAATTGGACGGTAAAGTAGCTTTATGAAGTAGTGTTTTGGCTGTCTCAATAAGGTGTCGATGACGTCTTTCAGTCATGGCAACCCTTAGAGGTGTGTGTGGTGGAGAAACAAGGTGTTGTATACCAATGGAGTTGAGGTACGGTTCTAGGATTTGATATTCTCCTCCTCCATCAGTGTAAATGTTACAACCCATATTTTTGAACATGAAAGTATGTCGTCAGTCAATTGATGTAAGCTCAAAAAGAATGAAATCCTTCTACAAGGATAAGAAAGGTTTGCCGAAGTGTTAAGCAAGTAAGATGAATATGAGACTTTTTAATCATAATTTAAATGAGTTTAAAGCCTTGATATGAATATATATGATGTTTGGATATGAAATATAAAATTTGAGAAAAAACTGATTTAAGTTGCAAAACCCGACTAAGGATTTGCCTTGTAATGAAGTTTTTAAGGAGTAATATATTTTGTATGCTACATGAGGTCTTCTTGGGATATATTATATATCAAATTAAAGGTCATGGAATGTAGTTTCCAATGCTCTTAACCTTCATTCATACGACATCTGGTTAGAAAGATACAAGTATTTGAAAATGGGCCAATGAGATGGTGCCAAGTAGCACCTTCTCACTCTTCAACAAAATGGAGATTACCTCCTTTATCTCGTCTCTTTCGGCATATTTCCAGAGAGCACGACTAAATATGACCCCTAATCACCCATACACTCCCCACAAGGATTCCAAACTATACCATCATCCCGGACACGAAATCAAGAAGCAACAACACAAAAACGATCCCCACGACATAAGTATCACTATATTACCTATCTTTTTCTTTATAATTTGAGTTTTGGAAGGTATTTTGAAGTTCATAAAAATGCCTAATTTCTGGTTGCAGGATCTTAAATATCAAGTAAGGTTGATTACTTCATTTTATAATAGTCAGAACTATCGGGACGGTGATCGGAAGCCGTGAGTTCGAGTTATTTGGTTTGTAATGGACTGTTTTGTGGGCCGTTTCGTATTGCTTTTGGAATGTATATTTTGGTGCCATTTAATGGAATTTTTGGAGGATAAATAGTGTGGAGAAACACCACATAGTTTTAAAATGATGGATTAGTCATTCTTTATAATATTTTCGGGGTATTGGACACTACTATAGTCGTCGTTCTTGGTATGAATTGATTGGGTTGTTATGGCCTGTTATAAGCCATATATAACATTGAATTCGACTTGAACCTACATTAGGAGGTAATTAGATTGTGTTACTGCAGGTGCGTAAGGTTATACTGACATTGGTTGAGTTAAATGGATGAACTAGATATGAACTAGTGAATAACGTTGCTAATTAAGAATAATTGAAGTTGTGGATCATTTTCTTTGGTACGGATATGTGGTGTAAGGCTAGAAGTATTGATGATGAATTCACTATCATGTTATTGATGCTACGAAGCTAAAGTTAAAAGTCTATAAGGAATGATATGGGGTATACGAATTTCAATTGGAGCTTGTCGCTCGTCGTCAAATAATTATGACGTGTTGTTATTTTATGGTGTCTTGTTATTAATAATTATGTATTGCTGGATTTCTCTGGTAATTCTGGTTGGTATATGGTATTGGAGGAGGCTCTTTTACATGGGAGATGCTGCCCGAATTTATATAAACAAGCTACAAGTTTAAGTTGCAAACTTAGCCTTTATTCAACAGTGATTTTGAATCTCCTTATTCAATGGTAGATTGAGTTGAATTATTTGAAGAGTTGCTTGAGAGGTATTAAGAACTCACCATGGTTAAGGTATGTTAAGGCACTTATGTATTTCTTTTGGCATGATCTAAATTGAAATGAACATAAACAATACGCTACTTCATAATGGATTTACTCCTAGAAACTAAGATTGTCCATGTTGTTCTTTCCTTATAAAGTTATTCTAAATAAGTGTGTATGATCTTTAAATCCTACTAAGGTTCATATTGATGGTATGATGTCCATAATGTTAATCGAAGGTGAAATGACCTTACGTCACTTCGAAAGGTCTA
The DNA here is from genome assembly GCA_034376525.1 of Nicotiana benthamiana. Taxonomy (NCBI): domain Eukaryota; kingdom Viridiplantae; phylum Streptophyta; class Magnoliopsida; order Solanales; family Solanaceae; genus Nicotiana; species Nicotiana benthamiana. The sequence continues at coordinate 148,645,801 of CM067338.1, forward strand.
GAATATGATTCCATGAGTCGAGCATGCATTATATATATGTATCCATTTTACGCACCGAGCCGCGCTATAATAGGCTGGATACAGAACCTATTGTGCAACCACTAATCAGTTGGGTTAACCGAGCTCCACGTGGCCGGGTACGTTTTTACCGAGTCCTCTTTGAGGCCGGGTAAGATATGATGATGATGATGCTCATAGAGGCGTATGTTTTTAAAAGTTTATGTATATATATGTATTATGCATTTCATGTCAGTAGCCTCCAGAGGCACTCAGATGTTCCAAGTTGTATCTCCTCTATCTCTCCTTACATTACAGTTCTTGCTTATGTTTTCCTTCCTTACATACTCGGTACTTTATTTGTACTGACGTCCCTTTGGGCTGGGGACGCAATGTTTCATGCCCGCAGGTCCCGATTGATAGGTTGACAGTCTTCCTAGTAGGCTATCAGCTCAGCAGAGGTGTTGATGCACTCCACTTGCTCTGAAGTTTCCTATTTGGTCAGTATGCTTTGGCTATGTATTGATTGGTATGACGGGCCTTATCCCGACCTTTATGATATTATGTAGTCTTAGAGGCTTGTAGACAAATGTCAGATTTCTAGATATTTGTATGGCCTTATCGGCCTATGTTTATGTTTACAAATGGTCATGTCGGCCTTGTGGGCCTATACGTCACATGTATAAGTTTGTATATTATGTTATGTTGGTACTCGGTTGAGTAAGGCACCGGGTACCCGTTGCGACCCTTTGGTTTGGGTCGGGACAGAAGTGGTATCAGAGCAGTTATGTCCTAGGGAATTTACAAGCCGTGTCTAGTAGAGTCTTGTTTATGGGTGTGTTGTGCACCACACTTATAAGTAGGAGGCTACAGGGCATTTAGGACGGTCACTCTTTCTTCTTGTTCTAGATCGTGTGCTAGAGCTCAGTTCTAAGAATTCAAACTTTTAAATTTTGTTTTATTCTTAATACCGTGATTCCTACATCCAGAATGACAACTGGCATGAGATTGAATGTGATTGTGGAAGAGTTGAGTCAGAGGAACTCAATTTTGTATCATGCTTATGATGAGCATATGTGGGGTCTTCAGCAAATCATATGTGTACTAAAATGTGTAAGCTTCTTGATAAGGAGCCTTAAGGCAAGAATATCTATCTACTCGTATGGTAAAAAGGAATAAGTGAATCGGAAAGTGGATACAAGTTTCAGCAAGTAAAACAAGCAAGATGGCGAAGGGTACGAGGTACCTAGTTAATGAAAATAATCAGTATTTACAATTCGGGCAGAGCAATGAAAGTATTAGTGTTACCTTCAATATTAACGGTGATATATACAACTGATCAACACCCATCTCAGTTGTGCCAAATGGGAGCTAACAAATATATTTATTAGAGAAGAATGTGATATCAAGAGTCAGTTTGAGCTTAGAGTAACCCAAACTTATGGATGGATTGTTATAATTAACTAATGTTTCCGAACTATAGTGCAAATGTGGTAATATAGCTTCTTGTGAGATACCCATATGGTGAACTCTAGAATTGTACAGTTAGATAGGAGTACTAGAACACTCAGAAATTTCAGAAGATATGTAGTGGGACCCTAGAAGGGAAAAAATATTTCCATTAGTATGGCTCCAACCCCGAGTAAAAAAAGGAGAATGTTAGGCATTTTGAAGAGCCAGTGAGGTGAAGCAAGGGGAGCTAAAAGGGAAAGAACATTTTGTCAGAGTTTTCAGAATAAATTGATAGATAAATATATTATCCAGAGAATAAGAAGAGAGTAAATGAAGCATCATGAGTAAGATGTGATATATGGTTGATAACAGTAAATTCAAACATGATACGATGACAGAGTCTATAGTCATGTGAAGAAAAATACAAAAGGTGACATGCCTTGAGGCAATAAAGTGTATAAGCCATAAAGTCAAATCCTTATTTCGAGAAACAAGACTTCAACGTGATTACCAAGAGAAAAGGTTAGACCCCAGAGTAGTAAAAATCAGCATGGCCTGGTGAACAAGATAAACATACTGAATCCTAACATAGCGAATTTAGTCTCGGAGATATGGCGTCATAACCCTTGAGAATTGTTCAAATGGGGTTTGGGTATTCATAGTATTGTACAATTACTATGGAAATAATGGAGGGTGACACTACGGAGACAATCAAAATATGGGTTTTGAAGTAACCCTACGAGCATAAGAGCATGAAGGTATGTAACTAAAGATGTTGTGGGCGAGTAAGAACATCGAAAATTCCTTCGGGTATACAATATAACATGATCATAACTTTACAAGATCCAGAAGGTATCCTTAATTACGACGAATAAAGATTAGCTGAGGAAATAAGTGCTTCAACTTAAGCATAACGATATAAAGAAGAAATGGTCTTGTAACAATAGTCTCACTACAATATTGTATACACTCCATAAGAAAGTGGCACCTGTCGTGATTAATGAACGGTAAGTCAAAAGTGATATTTGAGATCATATGAGTCATAGGAAATTCAAGTATTGGTGGGCAATAAGATAAGCCAAGTATTCATGCAACAAGTAGCATAACGACCAGGAAAAGTGATTGTTTACATTTAAAGAACACTGAGAAGGCACGAAAGGAATTATTCAATCAATGATCTAGAGTTAATTACGTTGTGAATTCACTTAAGACTTCAGAGTTATATTCATGCAGCATATATGTTGACATCCATACAGCTATATGAGACTCTGGTATAAGGAAAGGAAGGATTAAGTCCTCATCACCGACAAAGACTTGAATTGTTAGAAGATTATATCATGGATTCTACATAGAGCCCATTGAAGGCTAATGTAATAGATAATACCCTAAGCTGAAGATTGGAAGATAGACTAATCTTAATTAAGGGCTAATAAAGAAGAGGAAGCTCGAAAGTTACATCACCAGTCAGATTGTTAGACCGAGATGATTATAGAAACCATGACTCAAACCATAGCAGGCGCACTTCTAATTGCAGAGGTATAAGAGAGATAGTACAACAATCATATTCTATAAAAGCTCTATGATAAAGAAATTAGAAGAGTACCAGCCTCATAAGACGTTAATGCGAAGCTCCCACAAGATTTTGTATGCACCAGGGTTGCAAGTATTATAGTAGAGCTTTAAGGTATGGATGCGAATTCCACCAATGTAGAAGGAGGTTATGAAATCAATAGAATATACCGTGCGAGATTTAAAGGCAAATATGGTAAATGTGAGTGAGAATGTGGCAATAATAGGTAAGGTCTCAGGATTAAAACCCGTCAAACAATAGAGTTGATGCTTTTCATAAGCAATAGAAAGCTCAGTACACTCTGAATGAACTCAGAGGAGTCTAAGAACATGCGTAATTAGAAGAGATGGAATACTGCCCTGGTAGTAGAATAAGGGTGTAATTGTGATAGTTAAGAGAATGTTGTTGGGATTTCTATTGATTAATGATTTGTTTTATAAACAAAATAGGGATTTCATGGATTGACCAGTATTAGAATGCCCCCGTAAGATGAATACATTGGAATGTCATGAAAATGCAGTTATTGAAGTATAGTATCGTCCATATATGCATCAAGAAAATTACTTCAGATGTTCCCCGATGAGACGTGAGCCTTAGTGACAATGTATTACGTTCGAGGTGATGGTTGGAGCTAGTGAAAGATTATGATGTAATTTTTTTACCATCAAGGGAAGGAGAATGTAGTAGTCAACACCCTCAGTGATGGATCTATGGGTAGCCTATTATATTTACAGCCAAAGAAGAGTAAGATTTCTTGTGAGATTCATCAGTTAGCTAATATGGGAATTTGATTTCCAAATTCAGGTGGTACCAGAGTTACTACTCAGGATATGACAACCCCTTCTTTAGTAACTAAAGTGCAGGAATGCGAGTATGAAGATCATGTGCTAGATCATTAAAAAGATACAATGCCTCAAAAGGGTAAGATACTATTTGAGATTACAGGAGATGGAGTCCTTAGATATCAAGGTCGAATATATGTCCCTAGTATGGCAGGGTGAGATGGAGTATTCAGATAACGAGGTTGATTATATGTTCCCAATGTGGCAGGGTTGCGCCGACAGATTATGGGTCAAGCAATGAGAAAGTAACCTAGAGTTGTGTAGCACACCTCGATAATAATACCAAGGCTATAAAATAAAATATAGCAATAGTCGTACATTCAGAAAAGTACCAAGCGAAGAGCTTAAGTATACATATATATTCAAAGAGGGACATCATGTAAAAGTTCTACATATGTATTCGCAAGGTGAAGCCAAGAGATTGGCAAAAGGCTAGAGGAAAACAAAAAGGGAGAAGAGTCGTGCATAAAATGGCATAGTCATATAGGATACATCATAAAAGGTAGTTGAAGTTACAAGATTGGAAGAACTCTGGCCATAATTCGCGAGGTGAGAATGTTCCAAAAGGGGGGAATGACCTGGATTTTAAATTTATGCACAGAACAACTACTAGATGACAAAGGACAATATTAAAGTATTCATAAGAGCCATATAGTATGAGAATGAGAAACGCATCAGTCAACATTCAAGGATAAAATGTTCCAAAGGGGGAATAATGTTACAACCCATATTTTTGTACATGAAAGTACGTCGCAGTCAATTGATGTAAGCTCAAAAAGGATGAAATCCTTCAACAAGGATAAGAAAGGTTTGCCGAAGTGTTAAGCAAGTAAGATGAATATGAGACTTTTTAATCACGATTTAAATGAGTTTAAAGCCTTGATATGACTATATATGATGTTTGGATATGAAATATAAAATTTGAGAAAAATCGGGTTTAAGTTGCGGAAAACCCGACTAAGAATTTGCCTTGTAATGAAGTTTTTTGGAGCAATACATTTTTATGCTATATGAGGTCTTCTTGGGACATATTATATATCAAATTTAAGGTCTTGGATTTTGGATTACAACTCTCTTAACCGTTCGTTCATACGACATCCGGATAGAAAGATACAAGTATTTGAAAATGGGCCAATGAGATGGTGCCAAGTTGCACCTTTTGCCTTTTCAACAAAATGGAGATTACCTCCTTTATCTCGTCTCTTTCAGCATATTTCCAGAGATCAAGACCAAATAAGACCCCTAACATCACCCTTAAGCTCTCTACAAGGGTTCCAAACAATACCATCATCCCGGACACGAAATCAAGAAGCAAAAACACAAAAACGATCCCCACGACGTAAGTATCACTATATTACCTCACTTTTTCTTTATGATTTGAGTTTTGGAAGGTATTTTGAAGTTAATAAAAAATCCTAATTTCTGGTTGCAGGATCTTAAATATCAAGTAAGGTTGATTACTTCATTTTATAATAGTCAGAACTATCGGGACGGTGATCGGAAGCCGTGAGTTCGAGTTATTTGGTTTGTAATGGACTGTTTTGTGGGCTGTTTCATGTTGCTTTTGGGCTGTATATTTTGCTGAAATTTAACGGAGTTTTTCGAGGATAAATGGTATGGAGAAACACCACATAATTTTGAAATGATGGATTAGTCATTCTTTATAATATTTTCGGGGTGTTGGATACTACTATAGTCGTCGTTCTTGGTATGAATTGATTGGGGGGTGTTGAGCTATTATAAGCCATATATAACATTGAATTTGACTTGAACCTACTGTAGGAGGTAATTATATTGTGTTCCTACAGGTTCTTAAGGTTATACTGACATCGGTTGAGTTAAATGGATAAACTAGACATGAACTAGAGAATAATGTTGCTTATTAAGAATAATTTAAGTTGTGGATCATTTTCTTTGGTATGGATATGTGGTATAAGGCTGGATATATTGATGAATGAATTCACTATCATGTTAATGATGCTACTAAGCTAAAGTTAAAGTTCTATAAGGAATGATATGGCGTATTCGAATTTCAATTGGAGCTTGTCGCTCGTCGTCAAATAATTATGACTTTTTGTTATTTTATGGTGTCTTGTTATTGATAATTATGTATTGCTGAATTTCTCTTGTAATTGTGGTTGGTATATGGTATTGTAGGAGACTCTTTTACATGGGAGATGCTGCCTGAATTTATATAAAAAGCTACAAATTTAAGTTGAAAACTTAGCCTTTATTCAACACTAGTTTGAATCTCCTTATTCAATGGTAGATTGGGTTGAGTTGTTTGAAGAGTTGCTTGAGAGGTATTAAGAACTCACCATGGTTAAGGTATGTTAAGGCACTTCTGTATTTCGTTTGGCATGATCTAAATTGAAACGAACATAAACGATACGCTACTTCATAATGGATCTACTCCTAGAAACTAAGATTGTCCATGTTAAAGTTATCCTAAACAAGTGTATATGATCCTTAAATCCTACTAAGGTTCATATTGATGGTATGATGTACATAATGTTAATCGAAGGTGAAATGACCTTACGTCACTCCGAAAGGTCTAGAATATGATTTCATGAGTCGAGCATGCATTATATATATATATATGTATCTATTTTACTCACCGAGCCGCGCTATTGTCGGCCGGGTACGACACCTATTGTGTAACCACTGATCAGTTGGGTTTACCGAGCTTCATGTGGCCGGGTACGTTTTTACCGAGTCCTCTTTGAGGCCAGGTAAGATATGATGATGATGATGATCCCCATAGAGGTGTATGTTTGTAAAAGTTTATGTATATACATGTATTACGCATTTCATGTCAGTAGCCTCCAGAGGCGCTCAGATGTTCCAAGTTGTATCTCCTCTATCTCTCCTTACATTACAGTTCTAGCTTATGCTTTCCTTCATTACATACTCAGTACTTTATTTGTACTGACGTCCCTTTTGCCTGGGGACGGTGCGTTTTATGCCCGCAGGTCCCGATTGATAGGTTGACAGTCTCCCTAGTAGGCTATCAGCTCAGCGGAGGTGTTGATGCACTCCACTTGCTCCGGAGTTGCCTATTTGGTCAGTATGCTTTGGAAATGTATTGATTGGTATGATGGGCCCCCGACCTTTATAATTTTATGTAGTCTTAGAGGCTTGTAGACAAATGTCAGATTTATAGATACTTGTATGGTCTTATCGGCCTATGTTTTGAGTTTACAAATGGTTATGTCGGCCTTGTGGGCTTGTACGTCACATGTATAAGTTTGTATATTATGTTACATTGGTACTCGGTTGAGTAAAGCACCGGGTACCCGTCGCTGCCCTTCGATTTGGGTCGTGACAGTAAAGGGTGAGTATTTTGTGACCAAAATGTTTTTCAATCATAGGATGTATGCTTTGAATTTTTTTTGAACTTCATTTTTGTTTTTTTATTGTGTATAACCAAATGTATTTGCTATACTGATCAACAAAAAGACAATAGTATCTCTTTTTATCAATTGAAACCACTGGAGAGGGCCCCATAGATTGCTGTAAATTGTTTCTAATGGATATTTGCTGCACAAGGTGTTTGCATAAAAGGGAAATCTATGAGCTTTATTGCAGCAACAAGAATTACAATAAGTAAATTTGTTTTTGGAAGAATATGAAAGACTGGAACTATTTAAAATAGAAAATAAAACTCGAGAATGGGGGTGGCCCAAACTTCGATGCCATAGATGTAAGGAAGGGCCAGCAATGGCGACACTGATGGTAGGGCGAGACAATGACGGCCATTCGTAGAGTCCTGCTTTATTCGGGCCGCACAGAAGAGGTATTCCCGTAGTCAGATCCTTCACAAAAAATTTAAAAGGAAAAAATTCTATTGAGGTTAGGTTGTCTTTGCAAAATTGAGAAACAAAAATAAGCTTGTGCTTGATAGCTGGAGCACACAAAATATTAGAAAGTTTGAAGGTATTATTTGATGCTAGTACCAGTTTGAGTAATTAGAATCCCATTACCATTACCCATTGTTACTTCCTCAATCCTTTTGAAGTCTTGAACATTGTTCAGGGAAGTAATGTGATGAGAGGCACCTGAGTCGAGAATCCAGGGGTCACTTGGTGGTGTTTGTGCAAAAAATTTGCCTTCTCTTCAAAGTGGTTATGGAAACGTGAGCGGCACACATTTGTTGTATGGGCAAAGCAGTCATATAGTTGACAGCGAACCCGTGGGGGTTGAACAGATTGTTTAGAAAAGTTGCACCAGTGGGGATTGGCTTTTTGATTGGACTAGCTATTTGGGGCACGCCAGTTGTTGTTATTGTTAGGTGGGCGTTGAATGTTGCTAAGAGTTGGTGCAGAATCCGTGACACGTTAAGCAACAACTGCTGTGACTTGTGTGGTAGTTTTCTTACGGTCCTCATGTTTGAGAAATATCTCATGATCAAGGAGCCTATCCAAAAGTTCCTCATAGCTGATTGGAGAGTCGCGTGCCCGTATGGCTGCGGAGATATCACGAAACTCAGGGCCGACTCCACTCAGTATTTGCACCACAAGTTCTTCATTAGCGATAAGAGAACCTGTTGTGGCAAGTTTATCAGAGAGAGATTGAATCTCTCGCAGGTATTCAACAATCAATTTGGTGTCTTTGGTGACCCGGCTGAGATGGTGACAGAGACTAAAGATGCGAGTTTGCGATTTATTCGCAAAGGAAGTATGGAGTTGATCCCAGGCAGCTTTAGAGTTGGCTGCAAAAGCGACATTGGATGCAATGGTGGCATCAAAAGAGGCCATTACACCATTTTGGATCAGTTTATCTTGACACCAATCTATACTCCGGGTTGGGCTTCTCATGGCTGTCGGTGGTGATTGTTATCGGAGGAGATGGCGTAGAGCCATCAAGATGACCATAGAGGTCATGACCATGGAGTAGCATGGCAATTTGGGCTTTTCATGTAGTGAAATTATGACTGCCAGACAATTTAACGGGCAACTGAGATGACAGGTTGAATTGGATTAAATGTTTGAACACAGTGGTGTTGTCGGCATTTGCAACTGGTGTAGAGGAACCCACTTTTGCAGAGGAAAAAAAAAAAGATCTTGGATTGTTTACTGTTATAGAGTGTTGTTTTGGCTCTGATACTAGATGAAGGCAGAAACTAGAATGAAAAGTCTATATTTGATGAACCATCTGGAGTTTATATACAAAGAAACTAACCAATTGTACTAAGCTAACTCCTAGAAGGTAGGAAAATATAACTAGTACAAAAAATAAATTAACTGTAAAAGCTAAAATCCAGTGGATACTAAACTATAGCCCAAAGTTATTGAACAAAGACCCATTCAAACCTAACAACAGTAGTACATGCGTCTTTTTGAAAATGATAATCTTATAAAAATTTTCAAGCACAGAGAAAGAAATAAGGGGAAGGAATTACCTCTTCGGCACAACTTAGGCAAAAGAAGCAGCTAAACAAAGAAATCCGGTAAGATAGGAAAGAGAGTATCTGCCGAAAGTCCAATAGTAAATTTGAAGTTTTCCCATCGACAAATAGGTAGGAAATGCCCAAAGATGAAAAGACCGATTACGAGCTTGTGTGTGATTCTAACTCAGGGAGTAAAAACAGGAAAGAGTTTAATGGTGATGCATCACCAGATTCACGGAAAAACTTGAATATGCTGCTTGACTTTGAAGAACACAAATCTGCAGGCTGACAATTCTCATGCAGCATGACATGTTAAGACCTGTTATTGAGAATAACGTATGACAGGATTGTGGATGTAGTTTTATCTATCAAGTTTGGCAATCACAATGTTAAATACGTACCAATGCAGAAACTAAAGAGAAATTCCAGGTACCGTCAGTGTTCTTTGCTGGCTAGCTTGCTTTCCACTAAGTTTTGAGATGTGATGTCGATATTCTCATCAACATTTATCTTTGGTTACAAATGGAAAGTGATGAGGTGAAAATCCAACTTAATTACTTGTCCATTATGTGGAGATGTGTGTGTGTGTATCAACAATTAGTTCATGTAAACACGAAACATGTAATCTTATCTAGAGAGTACCAATTACAGCAAAGTGCCAAAGTTGCCACAACTCACCATTCTAGTATCAGTGAGCCATTTGATGAAACTTTGTATAGCTAGTAGATATATGATCATTTTTACAATAAGTATCTATCGTCAGAGTATAATAGTTGTATCCCTTTACATTTATTAAGTCGTCCACTTGGTTGTCACTTTTATTAAGAAATGGTGCTAGAAGATGAGTTGTCAGAACATCTCAATTTCCTGTTGAAGTGGACTTGGTTTCCTCTCAATCGGGCCACAGATGGAATCAAAACAGACTTAGACTTCAGCAGTTGCAGCAGCAATGAATGATTTCAGCCAACGAGAGAGGTTGATCAAGAAAGGTGTGTAGACAAAATAGCAAGTGATTGTCCAAGTGACTAACCCCTGCAAACAGTTAAAAAATCCGACTATATAAGATTTGAAAATAGCTAGCTTTTGGTTCTAAGATGTCAGGAGTAATGGGAAATAGGTGTAAGGATTTGCTTGCTGATGCCACTTCAGTTACCTGTCCAAAGATCTGGACGTTTGCTTGAGGATAATACCACAAATTGAACCATCTGAAAACAATTCTCAAGTCAGTGCTCCAAAAAATATTTGGTGCATACATAGAAATAATAGCTCAATGTAACAGCAACGACTGGGAGCAATAAAAAAAATTTCATACTCCATTGCAGGGATCTCAGCCAGTGGGCAGGCAAGACCTACAAAACAGGCTAATGCAAACCCCAGTCTTGTTCTATCCAGCAAAAACCATATAAGTTCCGCTCCTGCAAACAAGACATAGGCTTCAACGTTGTCTGGCACTCCGGCCTTGTACATTTCAGCGCTCAACTCAGTGAAAATTACCACTGCACTGAGCAATATTGGAAACATTTAGGATTAAAATAGAAAGTTACATACTCATACTGATTATCTACTGTATTAGATGTATAAGTAAACTGATTAGTTGATTAGAGTTGTAGTTTGTGAAAGTCTCATGAATAATGTGGGTTTATCTGGTGCTGTTACATTTCGAAATTGAGTTTCCAAGTTCTGGTGTTAAGAGATCTACGAGGTTGGACACAGTCATTATTCATTTATATTGTACGTTGATGCATGACCTATGATGGGTATCTTTTGTCTCGAGTTGCTTTAATCGATTACATTTAGACTTGATCATTGTTGACACTTGTTATTCAGATTTCTGGACTTGGCTATGGCACAAAAAATTGAGCAAGTTGTCTGGGTATTCAACTATCACTATGGATAATATGGCTCAGTTTCCATATCAACTATGGGCGGGTCAAACATTTTATTCACTTTTACCCAACTCGTTCTCGACCCGGAAATATCCGGCCCGACACGCCGGGTTGCCACCCCTACTCCTAGTACATCAAGAATTTGCTTCACATGAATTCTATTAATGTGAGCTGAAGATCGTTACATGACATGAGGGAAGCAGCAGTTCTGATCTCTAGGCTACCGTCTGGAGGCTGTTGAGGCGAGACATTGTGGTCAAGCAGCAGACCCACAGAGCAGTAAAATAAGCCAAGCAAAGGCGGGACCTGATCAATGAGATCAAGTTACACAAGTTTCCCAAATTAATCAAGACCAGAAAAACGTACCATTATGGAATTGAAGGCAGTTAATTTACCCATATATTTGTGTGAAGAGAAGCCACATCAATAGCTCCATTTTGGTACACCACTAGATTGACTCTGGAGTGTATTCCATCAATAAGAGGGCCCAAGAAGAAGCCTGTCCCGAAGAGCGAGACTGCCACTAATGGCCAATTGAGATGACTCGGGGCTGTACTTGTACTATTTTCACTACTCTTGATATCTACTTCACTCTGCTTTCTGGCGCCACAGCGTTTTAGTCGCGTTGGCCCTGACTTCTTCAAGGTGGGAAGGGGAATGGGGCTGGAACTAGGTTTGCGTCTGTAACTGTAATAGGAAGACGACCTGAGAAAACAATGGGGAGAGCCAAAAGCAAGAGAAATGAGCATTTTTGGAACACTTAATGATGATTTTCTTGTTTTCTTTCGACCTGGCCTGTCTTTGTGTCTGGGAAAATAACACTTTAAATCCGCTTTAAGACTGTAGCTCTTTTCCACCTGATCCACAGTCTGTGGACGATGCATTTTCTCCACTGTCCCTCGCCGGTCGTCAATCGTCACTGTCTATGTTGCTCGGACTCTCCGAAAATATTGCCGGGTGCGTATCGAATACTGTAAAAGTAGTGTATTTTTAGAGTATCCGACACGGGTGCGGTAACATTTTGAAGAATTCGCGCAACATAGGCCACTATCCAACCTTACTACTAGCTCATGGTCTCTGTTACCCCTTCATATTAACTCCGCTTTACTATTCATTTTATTCAAATCTATATTTAACAATCTAGTTTATTTTGTAACAAGTGGACTCATATTCCTATTTATTTATTTTAAAACATAACCTAAAAAAAGGCAATGTTTAAGTTTACATTTTATCCTAATTAGAGGCTTAACTAGTGCAATAAAAAAAAAAGGAAAAGATCTTCCAAAATTGATTACTAGGTCTACTCTTTGATATGTATATTTTTTGAAAATCTTGTTTTGGAAGAATTCATTCTATGGTGAGGAGCAAAACATATACTTTGCACTCAAAATGGAGAATCACTTTGATGTAAATGTGAATTTTGATGGCGAAGGTAAGCTTCAACATGAACTTTATGCAATTAATTTATTTCAAGTGTTCAACATAATCTAATTTATTTATTATTTAATGTGTAAATATTGCACTTCTAATTTAGATTATATTATTGTAGATTATATTGTTAATGATCAAAATTTTTCTGTTTTATTTTCCTTTTATTATCTACCAGTTAAGCCTCTAATTAGGAAAAATTAGTAGACTTAAATATTACCTTTTTAAGCCTATGTTTTGAAATAAATAAGTGGCAACATAAGTACACTTGTTAAGAAATAAATAAACTCATCTATATTATATTAAAAGTAGGAAGGCTCTTGGCCTAGCGAAATGTCGTTCGCCTTTTTTACCCTTTTAAAATCGAGTTTGCATTGAACAAAGTAGTCATTTAATTATATTCCTAATATTTAGCACTTTAAATTAACTAAATTATTATTTAATATATTTTTTCTTATTTGCACTATGTAAAAAGTAGTTATATTTAAAGCTTTAAAATCAATTAATTGAAATTATTCCTTTTATACTAACCCTAAAATCATAAAAAATCACGTTGAAAAGGAAAACTATTTTGTAGTTTGATTACCATTAAACTTGTACTTAAGTAATGTACATTTTAATGAATTAAAACACTCATTTCACTCAAGCCCGATAGGTTCATTTCACTCAACCACTTCCAACCGAGAGGTTGTGAGTTCGAGTCTCCCCAAGTGCAAGGTGGAAAGTTCTTGGAGGGAAAGATGCATGGGGTCTATTTGAAAACAACCTCTTTACCCCAGGGAAGGGGTAAGGTCTTCGTACACACTACCCTCCATAGACCCCACTAAATAGGATTATACTGGATTGTTGTTGTTATTGTTCTATTTTGTTTTGCCTTTTGTTTGTTGTGATCAAGCCTTATTAGTTGTGATATTTCTTTTTTGCTGGCTTGGTTTATTTTTTTTGAGAGTAATTTTAGTCTCATATTCTTATGTATCCATAATATGACTGATGAAATATCCAAATCTATGCTGGTTACATTGTATTGAAATGGTATTGGAGGATTTCTAGGTACTCCTTTGTGCCATGAATATGAAATCCGACAAGATTTTATTTGAGATATTCAATTTCATCTAATGAACATAAATATTCTTAATTAGCTCAGTCTTCCAGTATGCTTGGGTGTTCTATATGAACAGCTCAATCATGTAGTTCTCTCTTTGTTTGCTAATTACAATAACTTAGTTTGTTCCATGATGTTTTTGGACAAAGGGCCTGAGCCGGCTCGGGTCTCTAACACCGAATTAGGGTAGAAAAACTTTAATTTTCGATATAAAAACCGCGCACATTTATATAACTACACAATTTCAGAAGTTACAAACTCTTTGGCCGTTGCAGATTTTTTAAAGGGCTACATCAACAATTAACAAATTCGAAAATTTATCTTCGATTACCATTTCTTTTAGACATTACTTTCTCTTTAAAATTTATATCACCATATTTCGTGATAAATAAAATTGTACTCATTATTAATGCTTAAATTTATGAAAAAATATTTAGTTATTCGAAACCAATTATGCATATAGCATTTTAACGTCCAATTATAGAATTTTGACTATTAAAATAAACAAAAAGAGAAAAGTAATCTAAAGTCGAGATTTTGTTTTAGAATTTGTTATAAATAGAACTCTAATTGGAGTGAATGTCTATCTTATAGAAGAGTTCTACTTTTAGGCTAAGTCTTTTCTCTTCCTATAAATAGAGGGGTCTTACCCCATTGTAAATCATCCCAAAGTATCAATAAGAATACTCCTCTCTCTACTTCTCTCTATATTGTTCTTGTTCTTGTATTATTGTTCTTGTTCTTATATTATTTCATAACACATTATCAGCACGAGTCTCTAACCAATTGAATTTGATTTCTTCCTTCTTCCAGAATTTCTATACGGAAAAATAGAAGAGATGGTATCATCATAAATTAATGCAACGGGATGGAAACTAAAGAGGTATATTTGATATCACAACATTTATTAGTATACCTTAAAGGTAAGTAATTTACTTTTCCCTTTCAAATTCTTGAAATTCTACGATTTGATTTAATACAAACATAGACAACAAAGTTTGATTATAACTCTAATGGAGTTTGTAAGAAATTATAACCACGTGAAGTGGTAAAAGTTCTATGTCTTGCCATGATTAAATTCATGTATGATTGTGGGCAAAGAATTGAAAATCCGCCCCATTGAATTTGCTTCATTCTCATTCCCTTTAGAGAATGTGATAGCAGTATGTGATAAGTCTGAAAGAAGACAAAATTATTACCGTGAAGGTATCAATGGATGTGGACGTGGCAATAGACGGAATTATAATCGTCATCATTGTGATAATGAGAATAATAAAGATTCTCAAAATAATCTTTCACTTTATGAAAGTGATATTTGACATGAGATTGTATATAGCACATACAGATGATTATTATCCATTTCCTGAAGTGAACGTGATAATTGTAATAAAGCCCGTAAGTATGGACACGCTCTTGATGTAATTTTGTTTTATGTCTGACATTATGAAAAGAAAGTTCGTTGCCCTTGAAATTTCGGGCAAGAACTATATGACATGGGTGTTGGATGCTGAAATCCATTTGGATGCAATGGGTCTTGGAGACGCCATTAAAGACAGAAATAATGCATCCACCCAAGACTATGCTAAGGCCTTGATTTTCTTGCGCCATCAACTTGATGAAGGTTTGAAACTGTGCTAAGGCCTTGATTTTCTTGCGCCATCACCTTGATGAAGGTTTGAAAATTGAATATATCACAGTCAAAGATCAACCTATCTTGTGGAATGGCTTAAAGGAGAGATATGACAACCTGAAGTTGGTCACTCTGCCACAAGCACGATGCGATGAGAATCCAAAAGCAAATAGTTCATAAACTATATATTATCGTTGCGGTGGAAAAGGGCACTGGGCGAAAATTTGTCGTGTACCAAGACATTTGGTTGAGCTTTATCAAGCATCTCTAAAAGGTAAATGCCCTGAAACCAATTCTGTCTCTGACGACAAATTTGACATCACCCACTTGGATGTGGCAGACTTCTTTGAGCACCCTGAGGGGAAAATAGACCACTTAATTGGTGATGGATCTGTGATGAAGGAAGATGGAATTGTTTGATTTTATTTTACTTATTTGTATTAGTTAGTGAATAAACTAATAGTCATTAGTATCAGCTCGTATTAGTTAGTATATGATATAATGTTAGTATTAGCTCTTTAGAATATTTCAATATGCTTAAATTTCGAAGACATTTTTACTTCCAGTAAAGTTAGTCGATTAACTAATAAGTTAGTCGACTATCTAATATTTCGTATTAAAAACTGGATTTTTCGCAAGCTAAGTTAGTCGACTAACCAGATGACTGTTTACTAAGTTAGTCGAATAACTAATTAGTTATTCGACTAACCAATATTTCGCATTAAAACTGGATTTTTCCGCAAGGCTAGTTAGTCGAATATCAGGTTTAGTTATTCGAATAACCTAATGACTGCTTCCCAAGATAGTCGACTATCAACTCAGTTATTCGAATAACCTCAACAGATTTTAAAAATATTGTTTAAATATGAAACAAACGGATTGAATTTGTTTATTCTCATGTTCGTATATTTTCTTTTGTTGTCAACCATGGGAATTAAATTGATTGAAGGCTCCGGAAGAGCAACTATAACTCTGCCTAAAGGAACAATATTTATCATAGAGAATGCAATGTTCTCCTCCAAGTTTAAAAGGAACTTGTTGAGTTTTAAAGATATCATTCAAAATGGATATCATATTGAGACAATAGATGAGAATAATCTTGAATTCCTCATTTACTCATGAAAACGAGGCTGCCCACTTCGGTTTGGGGTCACGCCATTTTGCATGCAGCAATGCTAGTTCGTCTCTGACTGACGAATTGTCACAAATATTCCCCGTTGCAATTAGTTTTGGGTCATGAACCTAATATATCCCATTTAAGAATTTTTGGATGTGCAGTAGATGTGCCTGTAGCACCGCCATATTGCACCAAAATGGGTCTGCAAAGAAGGTTAGGAATATATGTTGGGTTTTGAATCGCCCTCCATTATTCGATACCTCGAAACATTGACAGGGGATCTGTATACTGCACGATTTGTAGACTGTCAATTCGATGAGACACTTTTCCCAAAATTAGGGGAGAAGTTGGTGAAACCAAACGGGAAATTTTGTGGAAAAATGCATCATTATCTCATCTTGATCCACATACCTCTATTTGTGAAAAAGAGGTGCAAAATATTATCAATTTGCAAAGAATAGCAAATCAAATGCCAGACGCATTTACATATTTGAAAAGGATAACAAAATCACATATCCCCGCAGTGAATGTGACAACATCTGATTCACGAATACATATTCATTATTGGAAGAATATGAACATGAAATTGGTATTGAATATACCACACTCACCCCTAGAAGGAGGTTTGAGATGATATATGAAAATAATGTCATTATTATGGCATGAATGATCGTTGGTCACGTACCTATTGTACACCAAAATATTTTGGAAATATGACTATTAAAGGACAACGATAATGCAAGAAACATATCTTGCATATAATTTTGACCATGACCATAATGGTATAACTTTCTCTTTAAAAGAGATATTCACCACATGGATGTTGATGAATCTGTGGTAGTACAAAATTAATTGAGAGCTCTAGAAGAGCCAATTATTACCATGTTGGAGAAACGCAATTGATTACCAATAAGGTATTGTGTGGTAGTAAGTCTCAAAGAAACTTATTCAGTTTCCAAAGTATATGCGAAAGCGATTGATTATATTGAGACTATAAATAAAGGAAAGATTTGATATCTTCTATTACTACAACTTGTAGCGGGATAATTTGTATATGAAAAGCTACCCGCTTTATTCTCCAGTTTGTAGTACACAAACAAAAGAATGCCACAATAAAGTGGATATTTATTGGTATAAAAACCCATACCATAATAAACTTGAAGTTTATTGATAATCGCACATGTCATGGTGTAAATTTGAAGTTTATCAATATTGATAATTTATTCAGTTGGCATTCGGGTTAGCCATATCATTTTAAGTATGATGTGCAGTAATAGAGAATTCACATGGGTAAATATTAAAGAACTAGAAAGTTCTTTACGAATTCTCTTATATTACTTGTTCTCATTAATTGATTGACCAACTAAAGAGTTCGGGTTGAATCCCATAAATTCTGGAAATATCAAAGGTGAATATGGGCCCATCCACCTGCCATGTATACCACATATGATGCATCTATGATATGGTTACATGCGCGATTGTTATTAACCTGCAGCCTGGCCGGTGCTTGCGAGGTAAATTGCTCAGTAATCTAACTTCGAGCATAAGTTCCAGATTTTCTATTCAAGATAGTTCATCTTGATAAGTTGGTTTATATCATAGTTGGTTTAGCAAGATAATTATTGAGTGCCTCCACTTAATAGCTAAACTGTTTCTTATGAGAACAAAGTTATATATATTAGTTTGATATACGTTGTATACGAGAGTATATTATATTCTCCCCTCACAAATAATTTCATCTTATTATTATTGATGTGCGGTGTATATTTTCATTAACACCATAATGCACAAAGATGGACTCTCAAAGTTGAGGAAACAAGTTAGCTTTTCTAACATGAGGGGGAGACATGATAAACACTTGAGAAAAGGTTACATGGGATGAATTATCATTTGTATATATAGATCCTCGAATATCATAATATGAACCTGAAGCTCATAAAATTATAATTCAATTGCAACATATTGCAAAGCATGCTATACGCATTTGCTGACCCAAAGAAAGTAACTATATTCTCACTGCAAATGCTCATATTAAGTCCTAGAAGGACAAAGTCTTTGATATGCTTGAAGCGTATAGACAAATCGGTTTCAAAAGGAACTTCTTAATAAAGAAGATGAGCAAATGATCAAAGTGATCATAATAAGGAGGCAAGTGATCTAGAAGATCACATGACATAACACTTTATAAAATCTCATGAGAGATTCAGGTACCTGAATATATGAATAAAGAGATCTCCATGTTATGTCTTTATGAAAATTTACTGGAACCGATATAAAATGTTCGTCGATGACATCTATGATAGCGCTAAATATCGATGAGGATCTTATGTTTTTCGAATACAAACAAAAATATTGGCTAAATGGAAGAGATACAATTCAAGCAGAATTGATTCCATATGAAAGACATGTAGTTTTGGACATGTAGTTCAAATACTTGAAAGTATAAAGTCAATGATTGAAGTTGCTTGAAGCATATACAATTCTTGGTCCTGAAGTACCACATCCTAAGTGCAATTTGTGTACATATGTATCTTGCTATAACTATAAGCATGATGGCATCGAGAATACATCTATAGAGATATTGAAGAGTCATTCCACGACATTATATAAAGATGTTCATATCTATCAAGAATGATAATTTCAAGATCGTTTTGAAGATGGTGCACAAGATTGAAATGCAAATGCTCAAGGATGTGAATTGATGCTCTTTTCAGGGGGAGTTAATGCGCGTTGCACTCTTTTTCCCTTACAAGGTTTTGTCCCACTGGGTTTTCCTTGCAAGGTTTTTAACGAGGCAACCAATAGGCGCATATTCAAACATGTGTACTCTTTTTCCTTTTCTTTAATTTTTTCCCATTGGGTTTTATTTTAGTTAAGGTTTTAACGAGGCACATTATTGGATAGACATTCAAGGGGGAGTGTTATAAATAGAACTCTAATTAGAGTGAATGTCTATCTTATAGAAGAGTTCTACTTTGAGGCTAAGTCTTTTCTCTTCCTATAAATAGAGGGGTCTTACCCCATTGTAAATCATCCCAAAGTATCAATAAGAATACTCCTCTCTCTACTTCTCTCTATATTGTTCTTGTTCTTGTATTATTGTTCTTGTTCTTATATTATTTCATAACGGAATTTACTTTTTATCCACGCCAAGAATCTTTTCTATTGATGTTGTTTGGCGTCAAATAATGATTGTTTTTCAAAAAGTAATTGTTAGATAAAATTGTGCTAACATTAAAACCTCCTTCTAACATAAATTTATAACATGGAAGTAAAATAGTAATTTAAATATTCTAATATTTAAGACTTTATAATCAACTATAATCTTGCATATTAAATAATTACGTTTTTGGCTTTTTGCACTGCTATATAGGAAATCTAAAAAATTAAAACTTAAATATCAAATAAAATTTTACCTTATATGGCTATAAGGTAAACATAGTAATTAAGTAATATATAAAGCCTAACTAGAAACTTCCGTTAACTTACACTTCTTTATGATGTGGCATTGAACGGTAAATAAAGAGTTGAAAGAATCACCAATAAAAATTAACATTGATCTAGTTTATTATAGGTCCAATAAATTTTTGTTCCTTTATTTTTTGCAGTATCATTACCATAAATCCATGATAATTAAGAATAAGTTGATCAAAATTCATATGTAAAGGTTTTCATATGGAATAAGTACGTAACAAATAATAGCAATTGACATTGAGTGTATAGAGATAAAAGTGTGTTTCATCTATTAATCATTGTAAATATAAATGTATTATCTATTTTTCCTAACCTTTTAATGAATATTTTTCTCAACTATTTTTGAATACCTATCTTATTTCACTTTATTTTACTATAAATTCTTTGGACTTTATATTGTGTCACAATTTAATTTAACAATCTAAGCTTGCTATCAAATTTATCATTTTCAAAAACTTACATATTTGATATTAACTTTTATTTTATAACTAAAATATACTTTGACTTTTAATAGTATGTAAAACTTTTGTAAAAAATTGCTCAAAGGCTAAATTTTTTATATCAACTAAATTTTGTGTGTTAAATCCTTCTTTGATTTATATAAGTTCTATATTAAATATTTTGTATAATATCAGTTGTTACTCTTTTGATTTTTCTTATTCACAATTATATTTATAAATGAATCATAGAATTAAACTAATTATTTTATATAATTTAATGATCCTAGTACTAATAAAAAAGAAAAATATAGAGAATGTTATGAAATAATATAAGAACAAGAACAATAGAGAGAAAAGTAGAGAGAGGAGTATTCTTATTGATACTTTGGGATGGTTTACAATGGTACAGAACCCCTATATTTATAGGGAGGTGGTGACTTAGCCACCAAGTAGTAAACTCTAGAATCTCTCTAAATATAGACATTCACCTTAAATAGAGAAATAACACTCCCCCTTGAATGTCTATTCAATAATGTGCCTCGTTAAAACCTTAACTAAAACAAAACCCAATGGGAAAAAATTATAGAAAAGGAAAAAGAGTACACATGTTTGAATATGCGCCTATTGGTTGCCTCGTTAAAAACCTTGCAAGGAAAACCCAGTGGGACAAAACCTTGTAAGGGAAAAAGAGTGCAACGCGCATTAACTCCCCCTGAAAAGAGTATCAATTCACATCCTTGAGCATTTGCATTCCAATCTTGTGCACTATCTTCAAAATGATCTTTTGTAGAGATTTGATAAATAAATCAGCCATATTGATTTGAATAAATATTCCGCACCTTGAAATTATCATTCTTGATAGATATGAACATCTTCATATAATGTCGTGGAATGACTCTTCAATATCTCCATAGAGGTATTCTCGATGCCATCATGCTTATAGTTATAGCAAGATACATATGTACACAAGTTGCACTTAGGATGTGGTACTTCAGGACCAAGAATTATATATGCTTCAAGCAACTTCAATCATTGACTTTATACTTTCAAGTATTTGAACTACATGTCCAAAACCACATGTCTTTCATATGGAATCAATTCTTCTTGAATTGTATCTCTTCCATAGCCAATATTTTTGTTTGTATTCGACAAACATAAGATCCACATCAATATTTAGCGCTATCATAGATGTCGTCGACGAACATTTTATATCGGTTCTAATAAATTTTTCATAAGGACATAACATGGAGATCTCTTCATTCATATATCAGGTACCTGAATCTCTTATGAGATTTTATGAAGTGTTATGTCATGTGATCTTCTGGATCACTTGCCTCCTTATTATGATCACTTTGATCATTTGCTCATCTTCTTTATAAGAAGTTATTTTGAAACCGATTTGTCTATATGAGCATTTGCAGCGAGAATATAGTTACATTCTTTGGGTCAGCAAATGCGTATAGCATGCTTTGCAATATGTTGTAATTGAATTATCCTTTTATGAACTTCAGGTTCATATTATGATATTCGGGGTTTTATATATACAAATGATAATTCATCCCATGTAACCTTTTCTCAAGTGTTTATCATGTCTCCCCCTCATGTTAGAAAAGCTAACTTGTTTCCTCAACTTTGGAAATCATCTTTGTGCATTATCATGTCAATATACACAACACATTAATAATAAGATGAAATTATTTGGTTCTTGACCCTGAACCACTTGTGAGGGGAGAATATACTCTCGTATACAACGTATATCAAACTGATATATATAACTTTGTTCTCATAAGAAACAGTTTAGCTATTAAGTGGAGGCACTCAATAATTATCTTGCTAAACCAACTTTGATATAAACAAACTTATCAAGATGAACTATCTTGAATAGAAAATCTGGAAATTATGCTCGAAGTTATATTACTGAGCAATTTACCTCGCAAGCACCGGCCAGGCTGCGGGTCAATAACAATCGCGCATGTAACCATTTCATAGATGCATCATATGTGGTATACATGGCAGGTGAATGGGCCCATATTCACCTTTGATATTTCCAGAATTTATGGGCTTCAACCCGAACTCTTTAGTTGGTCAATTCATTAATGAGAACAAGTGATACAAGAGAATTCGTAAAGAACTTTCTAGTTCTTTAATATTCACCCATGTGAATTCTCTATTATTGCACATCATACTTAAAATGAGATGGCTAACCCGAATGCCAACTGAATAAATTATCAATATTGGTAAACTTCAAATTTACACCATGACATGTGCACTTATCAATAAACTTCAGGTTTATTATGACATGGGTTTTTATACCAATAGATATCCACTTTATTGTGGCATTCTTTTGTTTGTTTAGTATAAACTAGAGAATAAAGCGGGTAGTTTTTCATATACAAATTATCCCGCTACAAGTTGTAGTGATAGAAGATATCAAATCTTTCCTTTATTTATAGTCTCAATATAATCAGCGCTTTCGCGTGTACTTTGGAAACTGAATAAGTTTCTTTGAGACTCACTACAGCACAATACTCAATTGTGTTTCTCCAACATAGTAATAATTGGCTCTTCTAGAGCTCTCAATTAATTTTGTACTACCACAAATTCATCAACATCCATGTGGTGAATATCTTTCTTAAAGAGAAAGTTATATCATTATGGTCATGTCAAACTTATATGCAAGATAGGTTTCTTGCATTATCGTTGTCCTTTAATAGTCATATTTCCAAAATACTTTGGCGTACAATAGGTACGTGACCAACGATCATTCATGCCATATATCATCACAAACCTCCTTCTAGGGGTGAGTGTGGTATTATCTCAAACCTCCTTCTAGGGGTGAGTGTGGTATCATCTCAAACCTCCTTCTAAGGGTGAGTGTGGTATATTCAATACCAATTTCATGTTCATATTCTTCCAATAGTGAATATGTATTCGTGAATCAGATGTTGTCACATTCACTGCGGGGATATGTGATTTTGTTATCCTTTTCAAATCTGTAAATGCGTCTGGCATACGATTTGCTATTCTTTGCAAATGGATAATATTTTGCGTCTCTTTTTCACAAATAGAGGTATGTGGATCAAGATGAGATAATGATGCATTTTTCCACAAAATTTCCCGTTTGGTTTCACCAACTTCTCCCCCTAATTTTGGGAAAAGTGTCTCATCAAATTGACAGTCTGCAAATCGTGCAGTGTACAAATCCCCTGTCAATGTTTCGAGGTAGCGAATAATGGAGGACGATTCAAACTCAACATATATTCCTAACCTTCTTTGCGGACCCATTTTGGTGCGGGATGGCGGTGCTATAGGCACATATACTGCGCATCCAAAGATTCTTAAATGGGATATATTAGGTTCATGACCCAAAACCAATTGCAACGGGGAATATTTGTGTCAATTCGTCAGTCAGAGACGAACTAGCATTGCTGCATGCAAAATGGCGTGACCCCAAGCCGAAGTGGGCAGCCTCGTTTTCATGAGTAAATGAGGTATTCAAGATTATACTCATGTATTGTCTCAATCTGATATCCATTTTGAATGATATCTTTAAAACTCAACAAGTTCCTTTTAGACTTGGAGGAGAGCATTTTGACTGATATCATTAAAACTCAACAAGTTCTTCTTAGACTTGGAGGAGAACATTGCATTCTCTAAAATATCGTTCCTTTAGGCAGAGTTATAGTTGCTCTTCAGGAGCCTTCAATCAATTTAATTCCCATGGTTTGCCATACAAAAGAAAATATACGAACATGAGAATAAACAAATTCACTCCGTTTGTTTCATACTTAAACAATATTTTCGAAATCTGCTGAGGTTATTCGACTAACTAAATCAGATAGTCGATTATATGTTTTCCATAATCGATTACTTTGCAATTTGAAAATTTCAGTTTAAGCATTTTCTTAAAACAATCGATTGTTAAACATACACAATTGATTGTGTCTTAATATAATCGATTGTTAAACATACATAATCGATTATTTGCTATTTTAAAAAACTTCAGGTCACACTGTCTTAAGACAATCGATTGTTAAACATCCACAATCGATTGTTGATCATTCACAATCGATTGTTAAACATACACAATCGATTATTTGCTATTTTAAAAAATTTCAGATCACACTGTCTTAAGACAATCGATTGTTAAACATACACAATCGATTGTTGAACATTCACAATCGATTGTTAAACATACACAATCGATTATTTGCTATTTTGAAAAATTTCAGATCACACTGTCTTATGACAATCGATTGTTAAACATGCACAATCGATTGTTGAACATTCACAATCGATTGTTAAACATACACAATCGATTATTTGCTATTTTGAAAAATTTCAGATCACACTTTCTTAAGACAATCGATTGTTAAACATACACAATCGATTGTTGAACATTCACAATCGATTGTTTTGCAGTTTTAATGCGAAATATTAGATAATCGACTAACTGTTAGGTTAGTCGATTACCTCTACTGGAAAATAAAAATATTATTGAAATCTGAGCATATTGAAATATTCTAAAGAACTAATACTAACCTTATATCATAAACTAACTAATACGAGCTGAAACTAATGACTATTAGTTTATTCACTAACTATTACAAATAAGTGAAATAAAATCAAACAATTCCATCTTCTTTCATTACAGATCCATCACCGATTAGGTGGTCTATTTTACCCTCAGGGTGCTCAAAGAAGTCTGCCACATCCAAGTGGGTGATGTCAAAATTGTCGTCAGAGACAAAATTTGTTTCAGGGCATTTACTCTTTAGAGATGCTTGACAAGGCTCAACCAAATGTCTTGGTACACGGCAAATTTTTGCCTAGTGCCCTTTTCCACCGCAACGATAACATATAGTTTATGAACTATTTGCTTTAGGATTCTCATCGTATCGTGCTTGTGGCAGAGTGACCAACTTCAGGTTGTCATATCTCTTCTTTAAGCCATTCCACAAGATAGGTGGATCTTTGACTGTGATATATTCAATTTTCAAACTTTCATCAAGGTGATGGCGCAAGAAAATCAAGGCCTTAGCATAGTCTTGGGTGGATGCATTATTTCTGTCTTTAATGGCGTCTCCAAGACCCATAGCATCTAAGTGGATTTCAGCATCCAACACCCATGCCATATAGTTCTTGCCCGAAATTTCAAGGGCAACGAACTTTCTTTTCATAATATCAGACATAAGACACAATTACATCAAGAGCGTGTTCATACTTACAGACTTTATTACAATTATCACATTCACTTCAGGGAATGGATCATAATGACGATTATAATTCCGTCTATTGCCACGTCCACATACATTGATACCATCATGGTAATAATTTTGTCTTCTTTCAGACTTATCACATACTGCTACCACATTCTCTAAAGGGAATGGAGCAAATTCAATGGGACGGAATTTTAATTCTTTGCCTACAATCATACATGAATTTGATCATGGCAAGGCATAAAAATTTTACCACTTCATGTGAGTGTAATTTCTTATGAACTCCATTAGAGTTATAATGAAACTTTGTTGTCTTTGTTTGTATATAAAATCAAATCGTAGAATTTCAAGAATTTGAAAGGGAAAAGCAAATTTCTTACCTTTAAGGTATACCAATAATAGAGTAAATTACTTACCTTTAAGGATTTGTAATATTGTGTGGCATGAAATATTAACAGCATAATAGCATTGGCAGCAAAGTCATTGTACGTGATTCCCATATAGACTATATATAGCATAAGCTGTCCGTTATCAAACCAACTGCAATTGTGGACGACAAGTTCCAAAATATTGGTTAGAGACTCGTGCTGATAACGTGTTATGGAATAATATAAGAACAAGAACAATAGAGAGAAAAGTAGAGAGAGGAGTATTCTTATTGATACTTTGGGATGGTTTACAATGGTATAGAACCCCTATATTTATAGGGAGGTGGTGACTTAGCCACCAAGTAGTAAACCCTAGAATCTCCCTAAATATAGACGTTCACCTTAAATAGAGTTCTATTTATAACATAGAAAGACTTTTCGTGAAAAATCATGTTTTATTCTTTGGTTATATACACATACAAATACAAATACAGATACTACTTACTATTATTAGATATATCTCCTCCCAATACTTAGATATATCTTCTCACAATATTTATTCAAACTTTAATATATCTATCATTTACGTATATATCTATATTAATAAATATATAATTTTTAACAATTACATAAATATTATTAAATAATGTTTTTGAATTATTGAATAAATTTTAAACAGTATAAGTTCTTTAAAATAATAAATATTAATCTAACTAAGCTAGCTAAATAAAATTAGTGACAAAGCTATTCATTATTTTAGAAACTTATAATATCTAATATTTATTCAATAATTCAATATTATTTAATAATTTTTAAAAATTATATATTTATTGATAACACATACTTTATAAAAAATGGTTCAGGAGTTGCTAAGATTTGACACACTTCTGTACTGGAGTTTGAGTTGTCACAAAAACTTAGATAGTAACAACTCTAGAAACCTGGGGAGATGAGAAGCAAAGCAACAGAAAGGCGACCAAGAGTACAACTCTAGCAACAACACCAAAAGAATTCCTTCAGGCGGAATACATAGACAGACACTTAAACTATCAATAAAAGTATACTTGAATATTTCAATTATGATATTTTTCACCGAAATACTTTTATTGCACCAGTTGAACACGCCCGACCTTTAAAGAAAATGTTGTTAATGATTACATCCACCTTTATATTGTTGATAAAAATAACCCTATTGTCTTAGTTGTCTTAGTACAACATAAAGGTCGGACATGTTAAACTGGTGCAGTAAAAGTATAGTAAAAGTGTTTCGGTGGAAAATGCTGTTTTTCTCAAAAGATATACACACTTTGCGAGCTTAAAAACAATCAAAAGGATAGATGAGTAAATCGTAATCAAGTATAATGAGTCATAGGAGATTATTTCACAAAGATTGTGGTAGATATGAGAATATAAAAGATAACAGAGAGCTTTAATATTAAAGGGGATAGGTAGAGAGATAGAGAGATGTTTGCCTGAAAATAATAGAGAGAGAAAGTAGAGGATAGTATATTCTGAATAATGAATCTAACCTATTACAAGGTGAAGGTCTCCTTTATATATTAGGAGACCTTTCTCGAAATACACAAAAAATACAAAAGTTGGTGGCTTCCTCGTATGGAAGGAGCCAGGCCTAAAACGGTATCGTTCCTCTGCTTAGTTGATTATGACATCCTTAGTCGGGCCGTCCTTACCTGGTTGACAAGGCTCCAAGGGCGGCCCTGTTATGAGGGACGTGTTTATTTAAACAGTGACAAGGTGAACCAAAGTTTACCTTATACAAATATCTTAATTGAGGTGTTCAAATGAACTTTTATTGATAGTTTAAGTGTCTGTCTATGTATTCTGCCATTCATTTATTTCAATTCTAATTCTTGTAATATTATTAGACCGAATAATTTTGACTTTCGAATAAACAGATTAGGTAGTTTTGCTCCAATCATTAACGGCATCCAAAAATGGATACCGTCATTTAAGAAATTCTGCAGTGCACTCAATCACTGATATTGATGTATTCTCATTCATTAAACTCAATATGTGACGAAGATAGAACATGAGGCAGAATATGAGAACGAAATAATCACGTTTTAATAGTGTAATCAATGTCCTTAAAAATTTTAAGCCTTCCATTTTAGTTGTTGCATGAATTATGATAGAATTCCTTCGGAATTCTAATAAGCCTATGAAATTTCATTACTAATAATCAACTCGAATTTCCATTAGAACGGACTTTGTGAATTACAGATAGCAGTAAAAGAAAAAGATGAAATTTTGTTGCTTTGTGTATTGTTATTCGTTACAAGGGTATTTATAAACTCATTCAGGTGTCTGTTAGTTGTCAACATGCACCTTTTAAAACCAATAGTCATATTTTCTAATTTAAATAAAATTGTTAAAATTATTCTAATAATTAAAAAATATTCTAGATCAGAACCTTCAGTAATACTGAGTGCCAAGCTCTTTTTCTTTTTAGGTAAATTTGTCTTCTTGGTTTGTCGCCTAAGTTCATAGGCAGTAAGATTTACAACCAATTCATCTAGTGGGAGAGTGGCAACATTCTTTGATTCTTGCATGGCAGTGATTTTGCTTTCCCAAGTGATAGGCGAAGCTCTAGTAAGTATCTTCTCGACTCTGTCTTCTCCAGGAATAATCCTTCCTAGAGATTTTAGCTCATTTGTCAGTGTAGTGAATTTTTTGTACATCTCATTAATAGTTTCTCCATCCTTCATGGCAAAGTTCTCATACTTAGAGTATAGTAGAGTTCCTCTAGATCTCTTTACCTGAGTTTTTACTTCGTAAGCCACTTGCAGTGTGTCCCAAATTGTCTTAGCAGTGACACAACCTTGGATTCTGATGTATTTATCTGGACCAAGTCCACAAATAAGCCATTTCTTGGCTTTAGCATTTCGCTCCCCACTTCTTTAAGTCCTCATTAGTGCAATCCGCTCTTGTCTTTGGCACATCTACTCCTAAAATATTTTTCTTCAAGGTAGCTAGTGGACCATCAGTGGCAATGTCCCATAACTCATAGTCCTCTCCTTGAATGAGATATCTTATTTTGTTCTTCCACCAAGAGTAGTACTGGCCTAGCAATGGATTGCCCTTCTCAGTTTTCAGGTAATGCACTCATTTTGATCTTCTCCTAAGGTGTTAGCCTTTTCAAGAAACCCGCTATGATACCAATTTTTGTTTTATACTTCAATACCACATAAGAGGGGAGGGGGGATAATTTGTGTGGTGTAAATTTTTTTGCATTTACAAATTATTGACCTAGTTATTTTATGCATTTCTTACACTACAGTTGCGAAATAAATAATATAGGAAGTAAAGAATACAAGGATATTTAAATGGAAAATACCCAACTCAAAAGGTAAGAAAATCACGACCTACTACTTAGTAGGATTTTTCCAAATACTTCACTACAACTCTGAGCCAACAATAAAGTTTATAAACTCTTGCAAACTTAAGAATAATCTCTAACCTTTGTGGCAATCAGTCACAAACTGTTGTGATTGTTTCAAGTTAACTTTGACTTGAACAACACAACTAAAGTTTACAACCTCTTGCAAACCTAAAGATTAATTCTAACTTTATAACAACACACCACAGGCTGTTGCAACTAATTCAAGTTGACTTTAACTTGAAAGATACAACCAAGTACCTAGTACAATTTTGCTTCTAAGAAAGCTAAAAGGTACGACTCAAAATTCCTACTACACTTTGAATTAGAAATAAAGAAAGACACATAAAACTTTTCATGAAGCTGATTCTTCAATCTTGTTCGTGTAGCTTTAGGATCGCACACTTAAATCTCACAAGAATTGCTCATAAAATACATTGCTATTTTGCTCTCAATTTGTGCTCAACTTCAATATGTGTGCATCACATGTAAAAGATAACCCAACTGATATATAGAGTTAATAAATAAAGATTAACTAGAGTTCTAATGCTTTACTTTTCTTTGGTGGAAGAGTTTTAGTTATCTTCAACTTCTAACTCCTCCCTTATCTAGGATATATTTCTCTTCGAGTAAGGAGTCCTTCTCCTTGTCACTTATGCAACTTTCGTTTAGGAGATATAAGATATAACCACTTAAGATTATTTCCTTCACGTGCATGCCTTGTGCTCGAATCTGCCTGTGTCTGTGTACATAGTGTATGGACCTAGTTGATGCCTGAGTTCCATTGTCAATCATCAAAACAAACTTCACTTAGGCAAACATTGATTATTAGCTTTGATCGCAAAACTATTTTTGGGTTAAACAAATTGGTTTCATTACTTGAAAACTGATAATTTGTTCACTTTTCAAATTTTACTTTTTGCAACAAAACATTTCTACTGCTAATAAAATTGATCAGGTGGGTGAGATAGGTCACCAAGGCAAAACTCCACCATATCACACATCTATAGGTACTCCACAACATTCATGATTTCACTTAAAAGGTCTGCTACTCGGGACAATGGGCAACAAGCAAGTGAACAAGCTAACGAGCAAGATGCATTGAAGCAATTGATTGCACAACACGTGAATTAAGCACTACATGCTTCTGCAAATGGATTGCCCAACATTATAAAAACTCTTCCACTAGTAAATGCCACCCTGGAAAATCCACATTCAGGGCTTGAAATTCAGGAAGTGGAGAAATACCAAATGAATCTAGAGAAGGAAGAACAGGTACACCAAATAATTTCAATTAACAATGTTTATACTAACTCTGTAGAAAACAAATCAAGGAACAAAATGAGTAAATAGAAAAAATACCTTGCGTGCCTCCAATAATCAAAGGTGTGGACATTGGCAAATATTAGCAACAACACTAGAAGCACCTTTAGCAATTCCCAAAAAGTTTAAAATGCCTGATATCCCTAAATATGATGGGATAGCCGACCCACGAGATCATGTTACTGTATTCACCACATGTGTCAAAGGTCATGATTTGACCAAGCCTGATTCAAGTTTTGCCATACTCTCATGAAAGGGGTGTTAACATGATAATTACTCTTACTTGAAAACTCTATTGACTCTTTTACTAAGCTTGCAGATTCATTAATAAAAGCACATTTGAGGGACCAGAAAGTAGAAAAAAGAATGGAAGATAACATCAAACTTAAATAGAGAAGCACGGAGTTGCTTAGGTAATTCGTGGATAGATTCCAAAGTGAGAGGATGATGCTTCCATGAGTACATGATAACTGGGCGGTTATGACATTTGCAAGTAATTTGAATGTGAAAAGTTCATTAATCACGAGAAGGTTGGAAGAGAGTTTCCTACAACTGTTTGAAACGACGTATAAATCAATACATCAAGAAGCTGCGAATAGTAGAAGACATAGTTACTCAACAAGGGTAGACGAAAGGCCACAATCTAGACGTTTGGGAGTGAAAAAAAGATCTGGTAAGAACATGTACGAGCCCTACAGATGGTGAAATATACTGCACTGGGGGTAGATTGATCAACTTGAGAAGACGAAGGTTGGACATTTGCTTGACCAGGAGTGAGTACATCTCCATCACTTTTCGAACTTTCATCCTCAGGTGTTGATAAGCTTTGACGTTGCTAAGTTTTCTCAATTGATTCCTTACCTTTGGCAATTTCAGCATTAAGGTCAAAATCCTTTTGGTTAGCCTTGGTTAAAGTCTCGAGACGGGTATCCAAAAAAGCAAACTAACATCAATGTTAACTTGTCTTCAAGGGCTTAATAATCTTTCTCCAACTATATAATTCAAACCTCAAGTCTTCTTTTTCAGCTTCCGAAGCTTCTGTCATGAATCTAGTTTCCCTTTGTAAGATATCATGATGGCATCTAGTCTCTACAACTAGGTAAGCATAACATATGATAACAATTGAACAGGTGAAATTAACAAAATACTAAAAATAGTTTGATAAACTCATATAAACTTCTGAACAACATAATCTCAACCATACAATCCCAAAGAACTGTGGAACTGAGTCATAAGATCTATGGAATAAAACTACAACATCTACACATCCCTATCTAAAATAAATGCAATAGGAAGTAAAATAGGGAAGGTGACTCCGAGGCCTGCGGACGTGGAGTAGGTATAACTTAAAGTCTCCAAAGCTGTATCTCAAATCAACTATAATATCCGACATAGGAAGACGTACCTGGATCTGCACAAAAATTATGCAGAAGCATAACATGAGTATACCACAACGATACTCATTAAGTATTAAGCCTAACCTCAGTAGAGTAGTAACGTGGCCAAGTCAAGACACCTACAAGGATATAAATAAATATAGTAAGACCATAAGAATAAATAACAACGGAAAGCGGAGAAATAATTGATACGAAACAAGATAATAAAATTAACTGATACCGGAAATTAGGCATGGAAGTGACATAAAAAAAGCAACTACAAAGAACTACAATGACCATATATGGACAACAACTTCCAGAACAAAATGAATGAAACAACAAAAAATGTTCCCACCAAAACTCTTTGCAACATGATATAAACAACAAAAATCAGAACGAGGTACCGCCTTGTGTACAATAATATGACAATGAGTTACCGCCTCATATTATAAAGAATCACAACTGAGGTACTGCGTCATATTCACATTTCTCAATTTCAATCACAATCTTTACTTATACCACCACGTGAACTTTACATTTGAAATATATTTCAAAAAAGAGTTTTCCCAAAATAGCTACACTCACTTTAGCTCACCTTATGATGCTGCGTGGCTTCATATAGTCCTCTTACAAGCAACACGCACATAAGTCCCATCTCATACCGCCACATGCATATCACCCCAAGCCTTATACTGCCACATACGCGTCAATGTCACATTACAATAACAACTCACACCACAAGTGACCATATATCACAATTTGCCAAAAATCCACAATATGAGTATTTACACAACAATAGCCCACGGCTCTACCACAACGGGTACAAGAATATCACCAACACCAATGAATGAAAAATGCTCAAAAAGAAAGATGTTTCAACAATAATAATTTCACTTCAACGTAATAACGTATTTCACAACTTCAACACCAATAACTCAACAATGAGTGACAATGTATAACTATGATGTTAAACACGAATAACTCATAATGGAAGAGATAACATGTAATAGTAATTTCAAATCATGGAAATCAACAAAGAAAGAGATAAAGTGAACAATTACTTCAAATCGCGGAGATCGACAAGGAAGAAGATAACATGAAGAATAACTTCAAGTATCATAACCAATAAGGAAAGAGATAATACGAACAATAACTTTAAATAATGATAATCAACAATGAAAGAGAAAACGTGTAACAATACTAAAGGCAAAGTTCAACTAAAGCATGAGAGAAATTTTGTCACTTAGAACGTAAAACAAGTGTTAACGAAATCATTTAAGACACTTAAGGATAGAATAACACAACTAAGAATAGATTGACTAGGAGAATTTAGAACATAATACCATAATTAAATTAAAATTTGGAAAGAGTATAAAAAGCCTAAACCGGTCAAATACGACGTACAACCCGTGCACCCACTCATCACCTTGCGTGCATGCCTATCACAGAGCACAATTAAGTCAAATCAATACCAATCCTAAGAGGTTTTTCCCCCTCCCTCCACCCCCTCCATCTCAACAAAGTTAGGCAAAACACACCTCAACTAAGCCAATTCAATACTTAGAAATAGCTTTTTCTTTAAAATTTTCCTCCACACAACTCAAACCTAACCAAAATCAACTTAATATCATCAATCAATACTAGAAAAATCAATTGCAATAGATAAAGCTAAGTTCTTTACACTTTTCTTAATAAGTCAACCCGGGGCCCGCCCGATCAAAACCTAGATCAAATGGTAGATTCCGACTATCCATGACCCTACAAGTTTATATATGTGATTAGTTTCAAAATCATAGTCCAAATCGACTCTGATAACTCGATTTCTTATTTTGCAAAATCTTCACAAAGTTTCACAAATTTTCACTTTGGTTCATATGATTTTAATTTTAATGGAATATAATTAGAAATAGATTAGAATCACTTACTCAACGTCTGTAGGTGAAAATCCCCTCCCACTGAGTATATGGTTAAAAATGAGAGAATGAGTTCAAAAATCCAGTCTCCCTGCCCTTCAACTAGCTGCAGATGTCGCATTTGCAACATAGGGTTTCCTTTTGTGAATCCTTATAATTGCGGACCGGGTCTCTCATTTGCAAACCTTGAAAGCCTTTTGCAACTTCTAAATTGCAAGAAAAGGATTCGCAATTGCGAGCCATCCTTCGTCGCAAAGCAAACGTTTGTTTGCAAATGCAAACAGTGTTAATCCTGTTGCAGGCAACGACTGCCCCTTCTGTCACCTTTGCAAACCTGTTGTTCGTAATTGCAACACCAGACACCATATTTCTACAATTTCAGTCCAAACCACTCTAGAACATGTCCAAAACTTATTCGATCCATCAAGGCATCAAACCAAAACTTTCACATAAGTCTAAAAATATCATGCAAACTCACTTGCATGATCAAAATACAATAATAACATCTAAAATTACGAATCAAACACTAAAATGCATGAATTTTAAAGTAAAGTTTAGTATTTCTAAATTTATAGTAGAATATATGAATCATATCAAATCTACTCCAAACAATACCAAATTTTATTGATAAGTCCCAAAAGTAAATTCTGAGCTCGATAGCTAAAATTCAACTACGGTCAAACCTTTCAACTTCAAATTGCAAATTTTGGAAAATCAACATAAATCGACCTATGAAGTTTCAAAATCAATTCCAGGCATGAGAGAAAGTCTGATATCACGATATGAAGCTACCGGAGCCATAAAACAGTGTTCTGGGGTTGTTCTCACAAAAGTCAAAGTTTGATAAACATTTCTAATTCAAACGTATAAGTCAAGAATCAAAGAGTCCAAATCAACCCGAAAGCTTCCCCGAATGCAACTAACTGACCCCACAAGTCATAAATACATGTATCTGAAGCATAAAAAAGGGTAACATGGTATAATTACACAAAATGACCGGTTGGGTCATTACATTTTCTCCTCTTAAAATAAACATTCGTAATTGAATGTGCAGAAGGACATACCTGAAGTGGTGAATAGACGAGGATAAGGATCTGTATGTCGTGCTCAGTCTCTCAGGTCGCCTCATCGACTGAATGACCCCTCATTTGAACCTTTACTACAGAAATACTCTTTGATCTCAACTTTCGAACTTTTCAATCAAAGATAGACACATGTAACCCAATATAATCCAAATCCTCATCCAATTGGTCTATGCTGATGTTTAGAAAAAGAGATGGATCACTATAATACTTCCAGAGCATAGAAAGATAGAAAGTCAGGAGAACCGAAGATAAACTAGGCGACAAAGCAAACTTGTAGGCCACCTCACCAATCCTCTCAAGGTTCTCAAAAGGTTAGATATACCTAGGGCTCAACTTGCCCTTCTTTCAAAATATCATTACACCATTCATGGGTAAAACCCGGAGCAAGACTCTCTCTCTAATCACAAATGCAATATCGCGAACCTTTCAATCCACATAACACTTCTATCTAGATTGGGATACAAAGCCTATCCTAGATTATCTTGGCCTTCTCCAAGGTATATCACACCAAATCAGTGCCTAATAACTTAGTCTCCCCCAGCTCAAACCACCTAACTAAGAGAACAAAACCGTCCCCCATATAGGGCCTCATAAGGGGCCATCCGAATACTCGATTGGTAGTTGTTGCTATAGGCAAACTCCACAAGCGGAAGGAACTGATCTCAATCCCCCTCCCCCTTCCCCAAAATCCATAACACAGGCACGAAGCATATCCCCCAATATCTAAATAATGCGCTTGGACTGTCCATCCATATGAGGGTAAAGTGTTGTACTCAACTCAACCCGTGTGACTAGCTTATATTGTAAAACTCTCAAGAAATATGATGTGAATTGTGTAGCCTAGTTGGGGATGATAGATACCGAAACACCATGAAGTCGGACAACCTTACGGATATAAACCTTAGCCATCTTCTTTGAAGAATAGGTAGTCACGACCATAATGAAGTGAGCCGACTTGATCAACCTGTCCGCAATCACCCATACCAAATCAAATTTAATTTAAGTCTGTGGGACACCAACAACGAAGTCCATGGTGGGACGCTCTCATTTTCACTCGGGAATCTCAAGTCGCTGAAGCAACCCACTCGATCGTTGATGCTCATACTTCACCTATTGACAATTTAGGCACTGAGCTACGTACTCTATTATGTCATTCTTCATCCTCCTCCACCAATAGTGTTTGCTCAAGTTCTGATACATCTTAGCGGCACCCGGTGAATGCAGTACCATGAACTGTGGGCCTCCGAAAGAATCAACTCACACAACCCATCCACATTGGACACAGATAACTGGACTTTCATCCATGGCAAACTATCTCCACTAGTATTCTCCTTGGTATTGCCATGCTGTACCATGTCCCTAAGGACAAACAAATAGGGGTCGCTATACTGACGCTCTCTGATAAGATCATATAGAGAAGACCGAGAAACCACGCAGGAAAGAACTTGAATGGGCTCTGGAATATCCAATATAACAAACTGGTTATCAAAGACCTGAATAAATAATGTGAATGGCATCTTCGCCGCTAGTAGATATGCTAAACTACACAAATTCTCTACCTTTTCACTTAAGGAATCATCCACCATATTGGCCTTCCCTGGATGATATATAATGGCGAGATCATAGTCCTTAAGCGAATCTAACCACCTTCATTGCCGCAAGTTAAGAACTTTCTATTTGAATAGATGTTGTAGACTCGGGTGGTCGGTAAAGACCTCACAAGGGAAACCATAAAATAATGCCGCTAGATCTTCAGGGCGTGAACAATGGCTGCCAACTCCAATTCATGGACTGTATAATTCTTCTCATGGATCTTTAGCTGTCGAGATGCGTAGGCAATCACCCTATGGTCTTGCATCAACACTGCGCCTAGGACAACCTATGACACATCACAATACACAATATAAGACCCCAAGCCCGCCGGCAACACCAATATCGTAGTTGTAGTCGAGGCAGTCTAGAGCCTCTGAAAGCTCGTCTCACACTCTTCGGACCATCTCAAAGGAGCACCCTTCTGGGTCAATATGGTCATAGGTTCATCCATAGATGAGAAACCCGCTACGAATTGATGATGATACTTAGACAAACCAAGGAAACCCTAGATCTTAGTAGCCAACAATTGTTGGAAATACGTTCTCAAGCCTGTATACTAAAACGTGTGTTCTTATGTGTAGGTTTTGATGAATGACAAACGAAGTGCAAAGTGATATATGACGAAGTTCAAGTACAAGCGCATAATTGATGCATAACGAGATTCAAGCACAAGACAAAGTTTTATAGTTTAAATGAGTCGCTCTTAATTGTGATCTTGATCCGACAACTTGACTCATCACATGACTTCTCTCGTAAAATTACTTTTACAAAATCATGCATATTTAATTTAATGCTAAATAATTTTAAATCATGCATATTTTCATTAGTCAAAATGATTTTTAAACATGCCTCTAAAAACTGGACTAAGATAATCGATTATGTACTTATGATAATCTATTATGTTAAGCCAAGACTGCATGACAATCGATTGTGAACAAATGACAATCGATTGTGTTAAGGCAGTGAGCATCAGGTTTTTCAAACCTGCATGACAATCGATTGTGAACCTTATGACAATCGATTGTGATGAGGCAGTGTCCATCAAAGTTTTTCAAAACTCAGAATAATCGATTGTGAAGCTAATGACAATCGATTGTGAAGAGACAGTGTCCTTCAGATTTTTCCAAGTCACAAAATAATCGATTGTGAACTTATGACAATCGATTGTGTTGAGGCAGCGACTTCCAGACTTTTTCAAAGTTATTACATAATCAATTGTGAGTATATAACAATCGATTGTCACGAGGCAGTGTCTAAAATGATTTTCAAAATCTGATAAATAATCGATTGTTAACTTTGCACAATCGATTGTGAAGCTGACCGTTGTCGTAAAGTTTTCAAATACCGTCAGGTAATCGATTGTTGATTTTGTACAATCGATTGTTGATATTTAAATTTGAAAAAGATTTTTTGAACGTTGCTGAATAATCGATTGTTGATTTTGTACAATCGATTGTTGAAATTAAAATCTGGAAAGGATTTTTTGAACGTTGCTGAATAATCGATTATTGATTTGGTATAATCGACTGTTTTACGTAAAATCTGGAAATGATTTTTTGAACGTTGCCAATAATCGATTGTTGATCTTGGACAATCGATTGATAAGCGTAAAATCTGGGATTGATTTTTGGAACGATTGGCAAACAATCGATTGTGGCTTCCTGACAATCGATTGTCACAGAGTAAAATCAGCAACTCTTAATTGGCAATTAGGCAACGGTAATGCCAAGTTTTTCAACTATAAATACAGCTTCATTTCAATGTTTTAAACACAACAACACACAACAACTGATCATTCTATTGCTATAAGCTTGCATACTATTGTTTATCATTTTATATTCCTTCCATAAAGCTTTTGAGAGCCAAAGTCTTGTCCATAGTTGTTGTGATCTTGAGCTTACTTCTTTTACTCATATCTACTCATTAAGGAGTGTTTTGTTTGAGTGTTTAGTGTTTTGTACACTTGTAAGAGAATTGTGATTCTCTTGTTGTAAGGAACTTGTGTTTCCTTGGTTGAAGTCTTGGGGTGTTGTATCTCCGAGCAAAGGTGTTAAGGCTTGTGTCCTTAAGTTGTAAAGGTTTGTTGAGCACCCGTAAGCTTGACAAGTTAGTGGAAAATTTCGAGAGAGTCTCTCGGGGACTGGACTAGCCACGTGTTGTGGTGAACCAGAATACATCGGTGCGTTCTTTCCTTTTGTTTATTTAACGCACTTAATTATTTCCTGCAAATTTTAATTTCCGCAAGTTTACGCTAAATTTTATTATAACGCTATTCACCCCCCCTCTAGCTTTAAGCGTATTATCTAACAATTGGTATCAGAGCCCAACTCTCTGAAGACTTAACAGTTTGAGAGAACCATCCATGGCTTCTACTCGTGACTCTTTTGCAGGAATTGATGAAGGACAATGCTCCACACGACCACCTCTATTCAACGGTACAAACTACACGTACTGGAAGGAGAGGATGAAAATTTTCGTTCAAGCAAACAACTTTCATCTCTGGAAGGTGATAACGAAGGGAAATCAAATTCCAACCAAAAAGGTTGAAAACGAATGGGTTCCCAAGTCCGAAAAAGAATATGACGCGGATGATATCCGAAAGGTTCAAAATAATGCTAAAGCAATTAATTTATTATATTGTGCTGTAAATGCTGACGATTACAGGAAAATATCGTGTTGCACAACGGCAAAAGAAATGTGAGACAAGCTGGAAATTACGTACGAAGGTACGGACCAGGTAAGGGAAGCTAAAATTGATTTCCTAACCCATGCTTATGAATTATTTCACATGAAGGAAGGTGAAAAGGTGGATGATGTTCGAACGATTTTCAATAATCGTAAATGACCTACATGCCCTCAAGAAGACATTCACGAATAGAGAACTTGTTCGAAAAATTCTTAGAAGTCTCACTCCGGCATGGCGATCAAAGGCCGACGCAATTCAAGAATCCATAGGCGTCTCAAATGTCATAATCGACGCATTAAGAGGTAACCTTAAGACTTATGAATCTACAATACTTAACCCTCTTGTTGATGATCAAAGGAGGCAAAGAATAGCGCTTAAGGCAAGCACAACTCAACCTCAAGTTGATGAGGACGGAGACAACGAGTTTGGACTCGTTATCAAGATATTTCAAAAGTTCATGCGAAAGGAGTATGAACGAAAGGGCAAAAAGCAAGGCGAGCAAATAAAGTGCTATGAATGCGGTGAAACCGGGCACATCAAATCAAATTGCCCAAACATGAAAAAGGAGAAGAAACCTTTTAAGAAGCAACGTGCATACATTTCTTGGGGAGGAGACTCCGGAGATGAGTCAAGCGAAGAAGAAGAAGACGAAGCCGCCAACCTTTGTCTTATGGCGCAAGAAGACAAGCAAGATGAGGTATGTCAAATCTCTTCTAAAAACTTCTTTACTCATGAAGAAATGCAAACTGCTTTTGATGAGCTATATACTGAATTTATTAATGCTTCAAAAACTGTCAAGAGCATAAAAGAAAATGCTTCTCTAAAAGAAAAAGATTTTCAAAAACAGCTTTCTTTGAAAGAAAAGGAGTTAGAAAAACTGGTTTTAGAAAATGAGAAGCTGAAAGAGGAAAACAAGTTTTTCGGAAAAAGAAGCGCCGACAGGCCCGAAAGTTCTATTAAAAATTGCTCTTCTTGCATGCATCTTGAAAATGAGGTAGATAGACTTAAAGGTAGCTTAGATAAGTTTAATTCTTCCCACAAAAATTTGAATAAGGTCCTTGTTAATTTGAAATCAACCAAGCATGGCATAGGCTTTAAGAATGAGCCTAAAGAAAAGGTTGACGCCAAACCCCAACCACCTAAGGCTCAACCTAGGATTAATAAAACAAATGCTTATCGTAGAAATAGCAATCCTAGCAACAAGTCAACACCAAAATTGATACCTATCAGGTGGCATGCCCGGATGATCTACTGAAATATATCTGGAAAGCTTCTCACTATCACAATTGACTCAACGGTGGGAGAATCGTCAATAACATCTCTCACAAAGGATAGATAAGCATCACACCCCTTCTCAACCATTCACTGAGCCTTCAGAAATGATACAACCTCTAGGAACATAATCCAAAGCACCCCTCCACTCTAGTCGTGGAAAACCTAGCATAGCCAACGTTACCGTGGTTGTGTGAAAATCTAGAATAGCGTGATAGGGTAACAACCAGTCCATGCCAACGATAACATAGTCTACCATACTAAGTTAATAAAGATCTGGTCTCAAAACCACCAATGAAGACTAAACACGACCGATACACACGGTCCATAATAATAGAATCTTCTACATACGTCGACATATAAACATGAGAACTCAAAGAATCATAAGATATATCCAAATACGGAACAAATCAAGATGAGACATATGGATAAGTTGATCCTAAATCAAATAAGAGTGATGCATCTCTATGGCGAACTGGAACTACACCCGTAATGATTGAGTCTGAAGCAACTGTGTCCGTCTTGCCTAGAAAAGCATAGAATCTTGCCCATCCTCATTCTATATGATGACCTCTACCTGCCCGTCCCCTATCCCTAGCTTATGTGTGGGTGGGGAAAAAATGGGAGAAACAATCATGGCCTAAGAAGTATATGGACCTAACTGAATCCATGGATCTTGACTAGTCTGTGGAGGCGCACCCCTCAAAAGTCTGGGGCAGTCTCTAACCATATGGAGGTTATCACCCATTCAAAATAAGCTCCTGGTGGCCGTGGATATTGGGAATAGCTCGGGACTAGTCGGCTGGACTGACTGCTAAAAGCACATACACAGGTACACTAGAAAGTGGTTGATCAATGTGCAACTTGAATACTCGGAATACCAAAAGCATCACGAGAAATTGGAAGTGCTGAATGAACTGGATGACTCACTCAACCTCTACCATGACGGGTTA
Organism: Nicotiana benthamiana; assembly: GCA_034376525.1. Classification (NCBI taxonomy): domain Eukaryota; kingdom Viridiplantae; phylum Streptophyta; class Magnoliopsida; order Solanales; family Solanaceae; genus Nicotiana; species Nicotiana benthamiana. The sequence continues at coordinate 148,687,313 of CM067338.1, forward strand.
TAGACACAAGTTGACCATCAATAAATCCTATTGTACCACGAGGACTCTTAGTCTCCATGTCCTCTCTCTCACGACCCCTGCACACCCTCCAACCTTCGAGCAATCTCTACCACCTGTTGATATAGGGTAACTATATCCAACTCTCTAGCCATGCTAAATCTAATACAATAGTTGAGCCCCTCGATAAATTGATAGACTTTCTCTCTGATTGTAGAAACCAAGGTAGGTGCATGTATGGACAAATCACTGAATTGGAAAACATACTCCAACACTATCATATTACCCTAGTGCATCTGCACAAACTGTGTGCGCCATGCATCCCGAATGGTCTGAGGAACAAACTCCCTAAAAAATAACACTTAAAACTGAGTCCATATTAGTGAAGCTACCTCAGTTGTGCTACCCTCCTCGTATACTCACCAAAAATGATAGGCCACTTCTGACAGCTTGAAAGTAGTGAAATCAACCCCGCTTATCTCCACAATACCCATAGTACCGAGAATACAGTGGAACTCTTCAAGAAAATCGTGTGCATCCGTTGAAGCTAAACCACTAAAAGCAGGAGGGTACTGCTTCTTGAACCTCTCGATCCTAAGTTTCTCCTCAGCAGATGTTGTTTCCCTAACTACAAGCTGAACCGGAGCAACACGCTTTACCGGTATAACCTCTAGGACCTGATCAACCTGGGCCCTCTGCTATGGGTATGGGTCGTGGGAGTCTGAGCTACTCCCTCAGCCTGAGGTTTTTGCTGGTGCAAGTGGGATCAACCCTACCTGAGTTAAGGTGCCGAACATGCTCAATAACTATCTGAGGGTCTGCCGAAGTGCTGGGGTGGCAATAGGCACCTCGAGTGCCTATTCCCCCGAATGAAGCTACTAGTGAATCCTTTGTCGCAGCTCGAGCAGGTGCTCTAGCTGCACCACGTGCCCCTCCTCAGCCTCTACCTCGACCTTTTGCGACTCTAGTAGGGGGATGGGATGTATGATCGTCGGATACATTATTGTGTGCCCTCACCATATGTGGGAAAATAGAAAGTCAAAGATTTAGTTTTCGAAGTCAACCAATTCGCACGATAAGGAATCAAAGAAGTAATGTTTTCCTAACAATTCTGTAGCCTCTCGAAGATAAATGTAGATGTTGTTGTACCGATACACAAGACTCTACTAAACCAACTTATGACTTGTAACACCTATGAACCTAGATCACCAATACCAACTTGTCATGACCTTAATTTCCCTCTGTAGGATGTCGTGTTGGCACATAGTCTCTCTGACTAGGTACTCATAATATTTACTAACAATTGAACATGTGCAATTAGCAAAATACTAAAAACCAGTCTGATAAACTCATATAAACTTCTGAAAAACAGAATTTCAAACATACAATCCTATAGAACCGTGGAACAGAGTCATAATATCTATAGAATAAAACAAGAATATCTATACATCACGGTCTCAAAGAAATACAACAGGAAGTAAAATTGGGAAGGTAACTCTGAGGACTGCGGATATGGAGCAGGTATACCATGAAGTCTCCAATACTAAATCTCAAATCAACTCTAGCATCTAGCATAAGCAAACGTACTTGGATTTGCACAAATATTATGCAGAAACGTAGTATGAGTACACCACAATGGTACCTAGTAAGTATCAAGCCTAACCTTAGTAAGGTAGTAATGAGGCCAATCAAGACCCCTACAAGGATATAAATAAAGAGAGTAAGACCATATAAATGAATAATAATGGAAAGTGGAGAAATAACTGATATGAAACAAGATACTAGCATGAATTGACACCATAAATTAGACATGGAAGTAGAAGAAACGAAGCAAATACAAAGAACTATAATGAACATATACAGACAAAAATTCCAGAACAATAATGAACAAACAAGAAATGTTCCCACCAAAATTCTTTGCAACTATATAAACAGAAAAATCACAACGAGGTACCGCCTCGTGTATAATATCAAAGCCGAGGTACCGCCTCGTATAATCAAGAATCACAACCGAGGTACCGCCTTGTATTTACATTTCTCAATTTCAATCACAATCTTTCCTTATACCGCCGAGTGAGCCCTAAATCTGAAATAGGTTTTCAAAAATAGTTTTTCCGAAATAGCTACACGCACTTTAACCCATCTTATAATGTCGCATGACTTCATGTAGTTCCCTACAAGTAAACCGCACATAATTATCACTTTATACCGCCGTATACACATCAACTCCAAGTCTTACACCGCCATATGTGCGTCAATACCACATTACAGTAATAACCCGCACCACAAGTGCTGATATATTACAACTTGCCAAAAATCTAAAATATCAATCTTTCTACAGCAATAGAACACGACTCCACCACAATGGGTACAAGAATATCAACAATAACAAACGAATGTATAATACTCAAAAAGGAAGATGTTTCAACGATAACAAATTTACCTCAACGTGATAACAACTTTCACAACTTCGACACCAATAACTCAAAAATGAGAGACAATGTATAACCATGATATTAAACAAGAATAACTCACAATGGAATATATAACTTGTAACAATAACTTCAAATAATGGAAATCAATAAGGAAAGAAATAACGTGCACAATAGCATCAAATAGTGAAAATCGACAAGGAATGAAATAACTTGAACAATAACTTCAAATATGATAACCAATAAGGAAAGAGATAACACAGATAATAACACTAAATAATGATAATCAACAATGAACGAGATAACATGTAACAATAATCGAGGAAACAATTTCAACTAAAGCATGAGAGCAATTTATCACTTAGAATGTAGAACAAGTATTAACGAAATCATTTTAGGTATGTAAGGATAGAATAACATAAGTTAGAATAGATTGACTATGAGAATTTAGAACATAATATTACAATTCAATTAAAATATGAAAATAGTCTAAGAAGCCTAAACTGGTCAAATGCATGCACAATCTGTGTACCCACTCGTCACCTTGAGTACACGAGTTTCACGTAGAACAATTGAATCATATCAATACCAATACTATGGGGTAGTTCCCCCACACAAGGTTAGGCGAGACACTTACCTCAACTAGGCCAATTTAAAACTCGAATATAGCTTTTCCCTTAAAAATCACCTCCACACTGCTCAAATCAAATGAAAATCAACTTAATATCATCAAAATAATGCTAGGAAAATCAATTGCAATAGATAAAACTAAGTTCTTTACACTTTTCTCAAAAAGTCAACAAGAGTCAACCTGTGGTTTGCCTAGTCAAAACATGTGTCCAGTAGATTCCAACTACTCATAAACCCATGAGTTCATATATGTAATTAGTTTCAAAATCCGAGTCCAAATCGACTAACAAAACTCACTTTATTATTTTTCAAAAACTTGTCAAATTTTCACTTGGTTTCAAATGATTTTGATGTTAACATCTAAGATATATTGATGGAATATGATTAGATATAGATTAGAATCACTTACCCAAGGTTTTTATGTGAAAATCCACTCTCCTAATCACCTCCTACAAGTCTAGGGTTAAAAAATGAGAGAATGAGTTCAAAAATCCCGTCTCCCAGCCCTTTAAATAGCTGCAGTGCCGCATTTGCGACACAATGCGAACCCTCACAATTATGTACCAGGGCTCACATTTGCGAACCCTGAAAATCTCATGCAACATTGCAACTGCGAGCTGGCCTTCATCGCAAAAGCGAACATTTGTTCGCAAATGCGAACAATGCTAAATCATGTTTCCTTCGAAAATGCGAAGAGCTAGTCGCATTTGCGATAATTGGACCTGTTCTGTCATCTTGGCAAATGCGACCCTGGTGTTCCCAATCATGACACTAGAACACCAGACACTAGCTTTTTGCAATTTCAGTCCAAACCACTCCAGAACATATCCGAAACTTATCTGATCCCTCGGGGCTCCATACCAAACCTCCACACAAGTATAAAAATATCATACTATCTCAATCAACGCGATCATAACATAAAAATAATATTTAAAGCTACAAATTGGACACTAAAACACATGAATTTCAAAGTACCTATCAAATTCAAGAATTTCTAAAGTTACAACTAAACATCCGAATCCTATCAAATCAACTCCAAAATACACCAAATATTTCTAAATTCATAACACACCTTTTTCAATCCCCTAAATCGAATTCTGAGTTTGATAGCTAAAAGTCAACCTACGGCCAAACCTTCCAACTTTAAATTGCCGAATTTTAACAAATCAACATTAATCAACCTACGGACATTCAAAATTAGTTCCAGATATACGCCCAAGTCCAAAATCACAATACAAAGCCATCAGAGCCATAAAAACAGAGTTCCCGGTTGTTTTTAAAAAAGACATAGTTTAGTTAATATTTTTAATTCAAACTTCTACGTCAAGACTCAAAGGGTCCAAATCAACCCAAAGCTTCCCGGAACGATACTAACTGACCTCGCAACTCATAAAGTCATAAATACACGTGTGTGAAGTGTAAAAAGGAGTAATGAGGTGCAATTATACAATATAACTGATCGGGTCGTTACAAATTTATAGGTTACCTTCAAAGTTTTACAAGAACTCTCAAGGATTTGGATTTTATCAAAAGAGGCACAAGGATCCTTTTGATCTTGGGGTGAGAATCTACACCAAATAACTAGCGTAAGCTTCCTTCTGATTTAAATGTTCTTCAAGCTTCTAATCTCTTTAGTTGCCTTTGAGTGCTACTCAGCAAAGGAAGATTCCAATCTATCCTTGTCATTTTCAACTTGATTGAAGGAGGCTTTCAAAATCGCTAATTCAGTGGTGGTTATCTTCAATTGTTGCTCCAAAACCCATTTCTCTTCAGTGATAGCGTCCTTTTCAAGTTGAAGACTTTCAAATTGTTCCTATCAATTACCAGCTTCAGTATGAAGCTCAATAACTTGTTGATCAGTCTAAGATATCCTACTCATAAGCTCCATATCTGTCAAATTGATCTATACAAAAAGTTATAAACCTAGAAGAAAAGAAAGAAATATAAGAGAATAAGGATATACCTTGATAGTAGAATGAATGACATCATTCACGAAGGTTAAGGAGCTACGAGATTCAAGTTTCTCCCTTTCCACGGGGCCTATCAACGGTTTCGACCATATAGAAGCTCGACTTGATTTCTTTAGCAGATTCCCACCATCGTAGACTTTAATCAAAACTTTTCTCATACCTTGTCTACCGCTAAAAAGTCACCTTTTTCACGAGAAGTAGCGACAAGAATGACAATAGGAGTGGCTGCAGGTACGAAAACTGAAGAAACAGAAAGATTAATACTAGTAGTAACTAGGGTCATTGGAAGATTGGCAAGTGATGGCTCTTCAGAAACAAGGGCAAAATCTTTTTCACCCTCAAACCTTGGGCGAAAAGTCTATTAATGAGTCTTGAGGGGGGATTACCAGAATGGTCCATATCTTTCATCCTCAGAGAAGTCCAAATGAACATTCAATGGTTCGTTAGTAAGTCTAAAAGGCACATAGCCTGTACGTGGGTCCTGAGAAATAATGTCTTCTTCATCTAAAACCACGTGTCTTCTGACTCGTGACTTCGTCACTAAGGAACCATCTTCATTATCTCCTTCTTCTTCGGAATCAAAGGCTTCAACATTCTTCCTCTTAGAAGAAGATACGCTTAAAATTTGCTCCTATGCAAAGCTAACAGAAAGCCCAGTAGAAGGAACACAAGTGCGGCTAATACCACAAATGGAAAACCCTAGAAACAAAAAAAAAACAAAAGGTATTAAAGGAAAGGAAAAAGAATAAAGGGAAAGAAAACCATGGTAATAAAAAATAACATCGCGAGTCTTCACTTTCCATCCAAATTTTTAAGAAAGAAATATCCATGATCTCTGGTCCATGGGAGCCACAGTCAATATTTTTTCTATCCAGTCACAGAAGACTGGGATTTCTCTGAAAACTTCCATGATTGCTAAAATACAAACATAAATGTATGCGAGAAAAATTGAAACATTGAGAGAAACCAGGAAATAAAGAAAATTAGGCGTAAAGTTCCACTTCTCAGGGAAGAGCACATTATCATCACGCACTAAGTCATGAGTTGGAACAGTTACAAACTGGGTATACTAACCACGATCATAGTCATCCTCGAGGCTGACCAAAACTCTCTTGCTTCTTTCCACAAGAGAGAAAAACACCCTTGCGAAAGAGCTTTGGGAGTATAAATGGAGTAAGTGACGAAAATTTAGAAGGAACCGAAACCAAATTTGACGAATAATGAAGGCAAGATACTGTCCTCAACATGATCAAACCTATTTGGCCAAGGCAAACATTGAAGTAACGGCAAAATTCAATGATTATTGGGTCAATAGGAGGGTTGAATCCTAAAGTAAAAGGGTAGGCACAAACAAAAAAAATAACATTCACGATAAGAGGTAATTTTATCATAAGCACTAAGGGTCACCACTAAGAAATTTGGTTCCCAATTGTATTTACGACGAACTAATGGAATGAGACCAGAAGTGATCATACTAGGGCTAATGATCAGCATGGTTAAGTGATGCTATAGAAGAGACTTGTTTTCTCATACATTCACAATCTGGTATGAAAGAAAATTCCTGAGGAACAATCTCAGACACAGTGGGTTCTCACATAGGTTCATTGTGATCTTTCCCTCTAGAGAAAGATCTAGGGATAGTGGAAGTTCTAGCTCTAGAGTGGGAATGTTGGCAGTATTCCTTTAAGAAAGGGTAGAACTATGGTTAGATAAAAAGCTTGAGCTACGAAGTCTGCCACCTTTTATACTTCTAGTTGGGGCAGAAGAGGGGGACGTTCATCAACAATCACTACTTTACGAGAATTCAATGATGAAGAAGGGTTTGAAGAACGGGAAATATCTCTAATGGTGAAAACACAGAAAGAGGGACAACTAAAAGAAGAGTTAGAATATGAATGCAAGAGAGAAGAAGACGTTTTCAAAGTTGATTATTATACGATATTCATAGGGAAAAAACCATCATTAGAAACTGCCATTATGAACTATCATCATGAAGTCGTCACTTTGCAACTGATGCAGTCCTAGAAAACCCTAAAAAGGCACTAAAAATTACAAAACCAATAACAACGAGACACGTGTCCTGGGCATTAAATATACGTGACATACGTCTCATCGTTTCTGAAGAAAGAATTATGATAGTTGGGAAGAGGCGTCAAGACATTGCCACCATAAATGAACTTACCACTTCCCAGATATTCAGTTGAGAGTATTCAGAAAGTAGGGGGAACTATCTGTATTGTGGAAAAAAGGCATGACACGTGGGCCAACATCGAGGTGACAAGTAGCACGTATCAGTATGTCAATAAAGAAAGACAGAAAGGCAATATAAAATACCCACGATGTTAGAGTAGGTACCCGATCTAACAACTGAAAAAAGGAAATAGGCATGGGATGCGTTAGGACCATAAAAGGGGAAGATTCATGAATCGGTTGTAAGTAAGAGAAGAAGATGAAATTCAGTTGCTTTTTGCATTGTTATTCATTTTGGAGAGATAAAGGGGTATTTATAAACCCCTCTAGGTATCCGTTAGAATAAACAGACCCAATAGTTGTCTACATGCACCTTTTAAAATCAATAGCCATGTTTTTAATATAAATAAAATTATTAAAAATGTTTTAATAATTAAATAAATATTGTTAATTGAATAGTAAAAATAATAGGTAACTAAGAATATTAATTTTTGACCACTTAATTTGTCCAAGTGGTCCAAGTGTCCAATCTTGACTATTAATATTATAACTAAATTTTAGTTTCCCTAAACACTTCTTCCTTTTTCTATTTTTCCAAGGAGGGGTAAGTATCTCCTCCTAAAGTTGACACATCAACACTAACTAATCTAGCAACGACAATAACAATAGCAATATGCCTAGTAAAATCTCACACGTGTGGTTTGGAGAGGGCAATATGCACACAGACCCTACACCTATCTTGTGAAGGTAGATAGACTATTTATGATAGACCTTCAATTCAAGGGAAGCCTAATCTCAGCAGTCATAAGAAAATATGATAGTGGAGAAGCAATGAAAAATGAAGCAGTAACAACATTAAGAAAAATAAGATATAACAGAAGCAAAAATAACAGATAGTAACTGAAATATGAAAAAAAGAAAATACAGGAGTACCAACAATATTGTTGGTATGGAGATGAAAAACACGGGATTACCTATTAACCTACTATCTTATCCCTCGATCTCCATAACCTCCTATTAAGGGTTATGTCATGCCTAATCACATCTTCCCGATACCTTGTTCGCTTGCCTCTACCTCTCCTTCGTTCCATCATTACCAACCTCTCAAAGCTACTCATGGAGAATCTGTGGGTCTCCTCTTCACATACTTCAACCACTTCAACTTCTATTTTCGCATCTTGTCCACCATAGAGGTCATTCTCCACCTTGTCCCGAATGTCCTCATTCCTAATCATATCTCTCCTAGTATTCTCACACATCTATTTCAGTATCCTCTTTTATGCTACTTCATCTTTTGAACATAAGAGTTCTTGTTAGGCCAATACTCCGCCTCATATAATATAGTCGGTCGAACCACCACTCTATAGAACTTACCTTTAAGTCTTGGTGGTGTCACACCTCCTTTTTCACTATACACCCCCACAAAGGGGCGTAAAGGAGTTTTTCCACTTAAAGGACAATCGGAACAGGATTTAGTTTATTAATTATTCAGAGTCGCCACTTGGGAGATTAATGGTGTCCCAAGTCACCGATTTGAATCCCGAACCGAGGAAAAATATGACTATGTTACAGTCTGCGAACCAGAAATCTGAGTAAGGAATTCTGTTAACCCCGGAGAAGGTGTTAGGTATTCCCGGGTTTCGTGGTTTTAGCAGGTCTCTTAACTATTGTATTTGGTTTTATCTGATTTTATTACATACTAACTTATGTGCCTTTTATTTATATACTGCTTTTACCATTATTTATTTTAAAAGACTTGCGACGTCGTGAAAACACGTCTCGGCCTATCGAAACCCGTGGGAACAAAATCTATTAGGCAGTGCCCAAACTTTAAAGGCTACGACCATCCCTATTCGAGGACTATTTTCCTGGGCATGCCCGGATGGATCGGGGTAATAAGTCCATTGGGAAAAACAAAAATTTAAAAGGCTACAGCCATCCTAGAACAGCTCGGAGACATCTGAGATCCGTAACCAAAACATAAGGCCTTCAAAATTTCTAAACCGGTTCAAAGGCTACCCTCGGCAAAATTCTAATCTAAAATATCTAAGTAAACACTTCGGGGAAAGAATATGATCATACCAAGCCCCCACGAGTCTTAAGAAAAATAATATCAAGAACGAGCCTCGTTTGAACCTCCGAAGAAGACCTCATTATTATGTGCTAAGGCATTCGAAATCTTGTAATCTTAAAGGAAAAAGTAACAAGCTTCAAAATTGTCAGAGGGAAAAAGAGCCTTGTATTTATATAAAGATTTTTACATAGGCCAAACTACCTCAACAGAAATACAAAAGTACAAAAACAAAGAAAAATCGACAAAGCACCTAAGCAGCATGGGCTTCCTCGGACCCTGCATCATCACCGTGACCATCGGGGTGTTATCTACCCCAGATCTGTCGGAGCCCTCGGAGTTTTCCTCGTCTTCGAGATAGGCCAACCTTTTGGCCTCGTCCACCGCCTCGAGCTTCATAGCATTTTCGATCCCCGGCCGTTAAGTCAAAACCCTGGGCATGGACTTCCTCGAGGGCCTCCCTTCCGGACTGCCACTTCACATATTCAACGATGTCTTTCAAGTGACCCTGGGGTGCCTCAACGTCTTCTTTGTTTTGGGAAAACATCTCCTCAGCATCGGCCCTAGTTATTCCCTCCACTGATTTAGCTTCTTTTAGCTCTATAGTAAGGGTATCCTGATCGGCAATAGTCGAGCCCGGTTAAGATTGCAGGTCTTCAATTTTTTGGGATCGGGCCTTATATTTCTCCCTCACCACTCAAAGTTGAGCCTCCACCAAGGCTAGTTTCTCCCAGATAGTCTCCTACCAAGGCCAATCGATCCATTTTTTCCTTCCACTCTTTGGCCATGGACTTGACAATATCTAACACAACGAGTGCCTCATATGGGTCACTACTGTCATCCCGAGAAGTCTCAGCCCCGGGCTCTTCATCAACCTCCCTAACCTGAGGGAGATTTGTGTTATGGGTCTCTTGTTCAACTGCCTCATGGATCTCTTGTTCAACTTCCTTCTACTATCCGGGGGGTGACAGGTCACGGACCACAAGAGGCTCCTTCTCCTCGTACTCATCCCTAAGGCGGTAGAGCAAGTCCGAAGCCGGTGCTCGAGAGCCGGATCTTTCCTTTAGCTTACGAGCCAGCCTCCTTCTCGACTTCTTTTTCTCCAAACTCGGGGAACTTGGAGTCTTTCTCCTTTTCTTCTCTCTGGCTTGCCCTGGAGCAGGAGACTCAAAAGTTTCGAAACCTTCACTCCATAACTCATTCAACTCCTTAATAAGGAGTTTTAGTTAAACATCTATGTTATTTCCCGCCGTACATGGATCAGGAATGATCATTGAGAGAATACAATAGGATTGTTTCATACACAACCAAGGAGAAAGGTTGTGTGGAACTAAACTGATTAGCAAAATTCTATAATTATTACTCATCGTGCCAAAAGCATTGAAGCCATCACTAGCTAGGCCAAGCCGAACATTCCGAGGTTCAAAAGAAAATTCAGGAAAAGTTATATCAAACCTCCTCCATGCCTCACCATCTCTAGGATGCCTCATGATTCTATCTTTGTTACTATTCTCATCATGCCATCTCATATATGTTGCTATTTTAGATCACATGAACAATTTCTGCAACCTTGGTTTTAATGGAAAGCAACGCAAAATCTTTGCTGGCTTCTTAGTTTTCTCTTAGTTTTCTTCTTAGTTTTCTTTTTATCTGTAGCAGACACAAGATCTTCATTTCTCTTCTTGTTAGGCTTCTACCTAGAAGTGTGACAATACTTACATGTCTCCCATTAGCATCATTCCCCTAAAATAACATACAATTATTTGGACAACTATCTATCTTGATATAATCTAGACAAAGCTTGCTGATAATTTTCTTGGCCTCATAAAAAGATTGAGGGATCGGTGCAAATGTAAATGTGTTGCTCAAAAATTCTAGTATCATGGTCATTCCCTTGTCACTTAGCCCAAACAAACATTTTATGTGATACAATTTTAATAAAAATTCTAGTTTTGAGTACTTGGACCCTTCATACAATCTTGACTTTCATCTCTAAGCAACTCGAAAAAGTCTTTATCATTTGAAGCAGGCTCGTCATTTAACCTTTATTCACCACCCACTCCTTGTGGCGGACCTACATCAAACCTACCGTGCCTTAGGCCCCCAAATGCTTCATTGATCAATAATTCTACAAGATTTTCAGGAGGTAATGTATCTTGTATAACCACATTATTTATAAAATTAGGCAGTATATTTCTTTCACCATGAATACTCCAAATGACATAATTTTGAGGAAATGGTTTGCAAATAAAATGATCGAGCGCTACCTCTCTAGTCTGCCACTTTGCTAATCCACATTTAGGATGAGGATACTTTATTCTATTCGAACAACACCATTATCAAATGCCAAATCTAAAAACTAATTTAAACCAAATAGATATTCCGTGGTGTTCCTTGACTTTCTAATTCAAGATTTATCCATTGAAAAGAATAAACTTTCAAGTCCAGCTGATGAACCTTTCAGAATATAAAGAAAAAATTATCAATTCTCTATTATTAGAATACATAATATACAATGCAGTTGAGTTTTGTACCTAAATTTATTGATAAGAGAAGGAAAATGAGAGAGGCAGTGGAATTGAAATTCTAAGTTTGTCCAAGGTCAGAATCACATCGGCAAATGCATAATGCAGAGGAACAGAGGCAAAGAAAAATACATAATGATAGTCTTTTCCTTTACCTTTAAGCATATGGAATTGTGATCAAGTAGCAGCGCTTCAATTTGTAATTATGTGATTATATATTTTCATTTTTATGCATATATTCTATTGGGGTAATTAATTGCCCTATAGATTATAATGACACAACTTATCTTTTCATTAGCTCTGCTATATCCTTTCCAAGACATTTGAAACCCTTTGTTATTATTTTCCTTCTTAGAAAGTCAAAATAATAAAAAGCTTTGCGAATTAAGCACTTTGTTAATTCCTGTATTCATAGTTACCAGGATACAATGTTTCACACAAAAAATTCTGCAGAGAGATCGATCATTAAACCCAAAAGAACAAAGAAAACAAGGAAAAGCATACAAAAATGCATACAGATCGACCATTTGATACACACAAAAATTCAATTTCAAACACCATTTAATAATAGAGATCGACCAAAATATACACAAAAATTTAAAATTAACAGAAAACATATGAGAGGAAATAAGAAAGAAAGAGAAAAATCAAATCTGGGAGGCGTAAAAGCGATGACAATTGAAGCCGACAACTTCGATTGAAACAAAACTTTGATTGAAGTAGAGAACTTCGAAAAAAAGCGGAGAACTTTGATTAATGGAGCTGTAAAATCATTAAGTGGAGAACTTCGATTAAGCACAAAACTTTGATTAAGAAGAAAAGGAGTATTTTGTTGTGGAAAAAAAGGAGTTTTTGGCGTATTTGGTGAATTATGCGTAGAACCATGTGGGGCGCAAGTTTCTTGAGAAAAAAATTAGAGGGAGTGTGAAATAAATGACCTGCCATTATTTTAGGGTTGCGGATGTTTTAGAGCCCCGTAAATTGTATAATTTTGTGGGGCTAATATATTGCCGCAAAATTATACAATTTACGGGGGTCTTATACCCCCGAAAATAAACCTTTGCACTTTACTCATTTTCTTGTAGTGTAAGACCTCATCCCCAACCGGCTGAGGCTCAACGATCTTAGGCAAACGTGTAAAAGAAAATAAATGAGATAAGAACGCAATGCTAGAAGAAGAAGCTCACTACGACTTGAACGGGAAAGGAACCTTACCATGGGGACGGGCCTCCCAACGACCTTTTGAAATTTTGCGCCATGAGCGCTCGGAGTAAGGCAAGGCGAGGAATAGCGTTTGGAACTCGAGCAAGGGCTGCACAACAACAAAAACCGATAAGAAAAGGGAAGATAAAAACATAAAATTGACGCTTAATGGGACTTGCACTTATGTAAAACATTCCACCTCTCGGGGAACAGCCTTCACTCAGCGAATACTAGGTTGGCGGTCCTCACCCAGACGAAACATCCTTGTCAACCCGGTCCCTGTTCTCGTTGATGCTCGAAAATGGGGCTTTGCTGGCAAGACATTCAAGCTTTATCAATCCCCCCAAGCTTGAGACATGATGAAATGGGACCAAAATCGAGGCATGGGCCTCATTGAGTCAGGGTCTAGGGACATGACGCCCACCCGCGGGAATATCAGGATCTTGGTCCGGGATCGGTCCTAGCTCTGAACGACTTTGAAGAACATTGTGAGGCAATCAAGCAAGACCAATAGACGACCGTAATATCTGCGACCGGACAGATATCACTACGGGGATCTCGGTACGTATCAATGAAGAACCGTCAATTAGTTAATCAGAAGATCTTTTTACCTTTTATAGAATTGTACCTTAAAGTAGGATTCCCCTCCTATATAATAGGGATCTAATAATTTATGACATACATTGTAATATGCATTCTAAAGAAATATACTATTATTTTTACTGTTATTGAAGGTTCTCTTTCTTGTTCATCAATATTGTCCATTGTGAGCCCGGATTGAGGGTGAACGTTACACAGAGGCTAGAATTACCCTCCTCGCGTGGTTTGAGTTTACTCTGTTTTTATTTATTCAATCTAACTCAATTGATAGTCTTATATCAAATTAGTCCGCATATTCTTAAAATCACTTACAAATTTCATTTGTTATGCGATTTTGAAGGTAAACAAAAGTATTGCCAATGGGTATTTTGCGACCAGATAAAATCATCCTTTTATCTTCGAGAATTCACGCTTTGCTTTAAAAGAAAATGTGAAAGCAAAAATGCAATTCATTTATGCTCCTATATATTCTAGAAAAAAATACTATTGTTGCTGCTACTACCTACAGGTAGTATTATAGTTCTGATTTCACCAATTAACAAGTAATCATTTTTTATATGTATACTCATAAGGAGTTTATCTTTTTTATCTCGAACTAAATTAATGAAAAGATTATTTTTATTGATTCTTTTTTACTACCGCGCGCATAAAATAAATTCAGTAGTTTTGTTAGTTGTTACATGATTGGTAGAAATATTGTTCCTAATTAGCTGGTCAAAACTATTTTACGGTTCACCATTCAATGCAATTGATGGCGAGTAGTCATTCAATAACTCATGATACCACAAATATCTTTGCCCTATCTAATGGTGTACTGTGGCCCGGGCCTGAATCGGATCGGGCCGGGCTCGCGGTCCTGGCAGGTCTCACGGGCCTGGTGGGCCGGTCCTGACGGTCTTATAGATCCGTGCCGGGCAAGTCCAAAACTAAAAAATCGTGAGCCCGGGACCGCCAGGCGAGCCTAGGCCGGTCCTGACGGGCTCGGGCGGGCCCAACGACTCTTTTTTTTAAAAAAATTTATATATATTGTATATATAGTGTATATTATGTATATATTATTACCCAAAATGGCATATCTTTGTTAGCCTTCCTTCCCTCAATGGAATGAGCTCAACAAGGTACTAATACCACCATTAAAAGGAAAAAAAAACTAAAAGAAGATGTGCCAATGATGGTAGTAGTAATTAGTATATTGTGTTGTAGTAATTAATATATATTGTATATTTTGTATATATATATATATTCCCTTATATTATTTCTTCATTTCTAGTAGTATATATTGTATGTTATGTGTATATATAATCTTGTATATATTTTCATGTAGTATATATATTGTATATTATGTATATATATATATATTATAACGTATATAGTTATATATTTTTTTGTACTATATATATATTGTATCTCTTATGTATCATGTATATATATTCTCTTATATATTGTATCTTATGTATATATGTTATTACTTATATATTTTCTTGTAGTTTAGGTTATATGTTATGTATATATATTCTCGTATATATTTTTTTGTAGTATATATTGTAGCTTATAAATAATTCGAAGTAAAGACAAAAAAATATTAAGAAAAAAGATATTCAAGGATATGTCTTATAATATTTATTACCCAAAATGGCATATCTTTCTTAGATGAAGACTGGACAATGCAAAAACATATAATTGCATATAGAATCATTAATTCACGTCACACAGGTAAGTTTATAGCTAAAATTATTTCAGATATTTGTAGATATTTTTGCATTAGCGATAAAATAATGGCAATTTCTATGGATAATGCTTCTAGTAACACTAGTGCTATAGGCATGGTTACAAAAACAGTAAATCCTACATTTACTAAGAGAATATATATATATATATATACATACATAACATACAATATATACTACAAGAAAATATATAAGAGAATATATATATATATATATATATATATATATATATATATATATATATATATATAATATACAATATATACTAATTACTACAACACAATATACTAATTACTAGTACCACCATTGGCACGTCATCTTTTAGTTTTTTTTTTCCTTTTAATGGTGGTACTAGTATCTTGTTGTGCTCATTCCATTGGGGGAAGGAAGACTAAGAAAGATATGCCATTTTGGGTAATAAAAATTATAAGACATATCATTGAATATCTTTTTTCTCAATATTTCTTTGTCTTTAATTCGAATTATTTATAAGCTACAATATATATATATATATATATATATATATATATATATATATATATATATATATAACATATAATATATAACATACAATCTAAACTACAAGAAAATATATAAGTAATAACATATATACATAAGATACAACATATATAAGAGAATACCTATACATTATACATAAGAGATACAATATATATACTACAACAAAATATATATACATAATATACAATATATATACTACATGAAATTATGCAAAGTATATATACATAAGATACAATATATACTACAAGAAAATATATAAGGGAATATACATATATACAAAATATACTAATTAGTACAACACAATATACTAATTACTAGTACCACCATTGGCACATCTTCTTTTAGTTTTTTTTCCTTTTAATGATGGTATTACTACCTTGTTGTGCTCATTCCATTGGGGGAAGGAAGACTAAGAAAGATATGACATTTTGGGTAATAATATATTCATAATATACATTATATACTAATTACTACAACACAATATATACATAATATACAATATATACTAATTACTACAACACAATATACAATGAAATATATATTATATATACTATACTAATAACTTAGTACACTATATAAAATATATTCTATACTAACTACTATACAAGATATTGCCTTTAAAAAAATATAAAAAAAACCAGGCCCGCCAGGCCCAGGACCACTGTGGGCTTAGGCCCGTCACGGGATGGTCTCAAGCGCTAGGACCGTCAGGCCCGGGACCGCCAGGCCTGACACACGAAGCCCGGGACCGCGAAGCCCGGTCCGTTAGGCCCGGGAACGCGAAGCTCGGTCCGTTAGGCCCGGGCCCGGGCCAAAATACACCCCTAGCCCCATCATCGGTTAGCCATGCAAAGGTGACAATCATGTATTCATGATACGTTGGAGAACTATTTCTCAAGAACCCTATGTAAAACTCCTCATAAAACAGTCATTAATTCATCCATCTGCTTAGGTTTCAAGAAACGACTAACGTAACCAACGAGAGGAATAACCCATTTTGAATGTTACCTGCAAGCGTTGTTAAAATATGTAAAGAAAGGGAATGAATAGGGTCGTACCATAGCAGTAGTATCCTTTCAGGTGAGTTACATTCCAGTTGTTCGATAGTCAATCACAGTTCAGTGCTCCAAGTTTGTACGATTCTCTTCTGGTGATCTCTATAATTTGACACGGACCTTCCCAATTCGGCCCTAGCTTCCCTTCGTTTGGGTTATGGGTACTTAGTGTGAATTTTCTTAACACCAAGTCCCCGATATTGAAGTGTCAATGGTTGGCTCTCCATTTGTAATACCTTTCGATTTGTTGCTTTTGAGCGGCCAACCGAACGAGGGTAGCATCACGCCTCTCATATAAAAGTTCCAGGCTCGTACTCCTGACCTCGTCGTCTGACTCTTTAGTTGCATGTCGAAACATGAGACCTGGTACTCCCACTTCGACCAGTATTAGAGCTTCGATACCGTAGACTAATGAGAACAGGGTGGCCCTAGTACTGCATTTTGAGGTCATACGATAAGCCCATAGGACTTTGTGCAAAAGTTCCTTCTATTTTCCTTTAGCATCGGCCAACCTCTTTTTGAGATTTTGGATTATGGTCTTGTTCGTGGACTCTGTTGTCCATTCCTACTAGGGTGATAGGATATTGATAGGATGTTTTTGATCTTATAGTCCTCAAAAATCTTGCTAACTTTGTTGCCAATGAGCTGCTTCCCATTGTCGAGCATGATCTCGGCCAGTATTCTAAACTGGCATATTATGTGGTTCTAAACAAAATTAATAACTTCTTTCTCACTGGATTTCTTGAATGCTTTGGCTTCCATCTATTTAAAAAAACAGTCAGTCATAAATAATATGAATTGGGACTTGTCGGATGCCTATGGAAGGGGCCAACGATGTACATTCCCCAGTTAATGAATGCCAGGGTGACAAGAACGAATGCAGCAGCTCCCCGAACTGATGGATCATCAGAGCATGCCTCTGACATCTGTCGCATTTTCGTACAAAGTCCTTTGTGTCCTTTTCCATTTCGAACAAGTAGTAGCCAACTGGGATTACCTTCCAAACTAACGATTGGGCGGCTGAATTATTTTTGCAAGTGCCTTCATGGATTTCCCTCAAAATATACTTGCTATCTCCCGGTCCTATACATATGGTGAGTGGGCCATCGAATGTTCTCCTGAATAGGGTGTCGTCTTATGATAAGATAAATTGGGATGCCCTCGAACGCGGAGCTCTCAATTATTTAGGATCCGAGTAATGTTTTTCGGTCTTCAAGTAATCTATAATATTTTTTCTTTAGTTGTAAGCATGTTCAATTTATCTCAGCTTGGCCTTTTTCAACTACCATTTTCATGAGTTCTACGATAGTTCGCGAGTTGAATTCATCGTCATCGACCAACAATCCCATGTTAGTAAGCGCATCAGCTTCACCGTTTTGATCTCGAGGTACATGCTCTAGAGTCCGCTCCTTGAACCAATATAGTGTTACTTGTAGTTTATCCAGGTATCTTTGCATCCGTTTCTCTAGCTTCGAATGTCCCATTGACTTGGTTCACCACAGCGAAGGAGTCGCACTTAGCTTCGATCACCTTTACCCGCAGGCTTTTATCTAGTTCGAGACCTGCAATCATGGCCTCATACTTAGTCTTATTGTTAGTAAATTTTGCAGTCCTAATAGATTGTCGAACTACATTAACATTCTGTGGCTTCAACATGGTACCAAGTACGGACACAAACTCCACTTACCTCAACCTCAGATACCGCTAAGTATAGGTACAGTTGTTCGTTCACCTTCTAAGTATGAAGCAAAGGTGGGCTCGAGAGGTACCGCTTGAGTTCCTCCAAGGCTTGTTGGCGCTCCAGGGTCCATGAGAAGTTATTCTTCTTCTTTGATAGTGAGAAGAATCGATGGCTCTTGTAATAAGAACTCGAGATGAATCTACCCAAAGGTTCTACGTGCCTGGTTAATCTCTAAACAGCCTTGACATTATCCACTACGGTAGCGTCCTCTATGGCATTCATTTTATCAGGATTGATCTCAATTCCCTGGTTGGATACCATGAATCCAAGAAATTTCCCAGACATGACTCCAAATGCACTTTTTTTAGGGCTGAGCTTTATATTGCACTTCTGAAATATGTTGAAGGTTTCCTACAAATTCTTCAAATGGTCCCCTACTCATAGGGAGTTAACCAACATACAACAATATAAACTTCTATTGATTTTCCTATCTATTCTTAACATCATATTTACTAGGCATTGATATGTGCCACCGGTAGTTTTTTAGTCTCAATGGAATCACGTTATAGCAGTACGTGTCGTACTTAGTGATGGAGGTTTTTTTACTGATCGTCCGGGTCCATCCGAATTCGGGTGCACTCGGGATATGCGTCGAGAATATTGAGTATCTCGTGGCCAGCCATCGCATTGATCAGGTGATTGATATCGGGAAAAGGGAAAGAGTACTTGGGACACGCTTTATACAAATCCTTGTAATCTACACACATTCTTAATTTGTTCCTCGTTTTAGGGACTACTACTACGTTTGCTAACCAATTCGGATACTTAACTTCCCAAATAGACCCTATTTTAAGGAGTTTATTAAATACCTCGTCTTTGATGAATGCATGCTTGACTTCAGATTGAGGCCTCCTTTTCTATTTGACAGGATGGAACTTTGGGTCCAGGCTCAGCTTGTGAGTGGTTATTTTCGGCGGAATCCCTGTCATATCAAGGTCAGGCCAAGCGAAACAATCGATGTTAGCTATATAAAATTTAATGAATTTTTTCCTAAGATCGAGACATAACCCCGTACTAGGTATACCTTACGATTGGCTTTAGACGCCCCCTTTTTCCTAAAGAGCGAAATCGGGTTTTGACATTATGGGAAAAACATCTCTTATTCCCTTGCGAGAATTGGGTTATAAAATTTGAAGAGTCGTCACCTAATGATTACAGTGCATTAGGACACTTTAAAGAGAAGAAGTGATTTTGAAAGAAAATCAGAGTTCGGGAAAGGGCTTAAGATTATCTCCAGGGGAAGGTGTTAGGCACCCCTCAAGATCCACTAGTGTGGTTCCTGGCCATGATTTAATTGTGACTTTAAAACGAAGTGAGAGAAAACAACTAAAGCTTTGTACATAAGAATCACAAATAAGTTTCAATTTTTGAAAAGGGTAAAGAAGACAGAAAGAGACGGTTTTTAGTAAAAGGAATTAATTTGAAGAACATAATTAAATAAGACACTGCAAATAAAAGGAAAGAAAGGGGGTCCTAGGTTTATACAAAATATAGATCACATCAATGCAATACCCATCAATCACTCCTCAAAAGAGGGGTAACACGAGATATTAGCGCACCGGTCATCATATCCATATTCTACCCTTCCCACCTCGTTAAGGTATTTAAACGTGATTAGCCTCGTTTACTTATTGCATGCTAGTACCCGTCCCAACCTATCTGTCCCGGGGTATTAGGACTTCTAATCCTAAAGGGAAAAAAGGGGTAAGGCATATATGGGGTTTAAAGGACAAAATATTAATTTCGACAACTAAAACAAATAGCAATTAAGGGGATAGACAAACAAACATGCAAGACTCACATAAAACCCTAAGTCATATAGCATATAGTTTAGCAAGCCTTGCACATACTGGTTTGGTCTTTAAATTAAACTTAAGCGGCAGACGGACTAGTTTAACGCAGTAGAATCAGATAAAAAGTCTGCATTAGGCAACTCGGATCCAATTGTCAGAGATTGAAGTATTTTAAACAAGTTATTCAGAAAAAAGTGCTGATTCCAGACAAGAGCCTTATGCAGAAGAGCTAAAACAGGGAGTTGAAAAAATTACAAATGTTCAAAAATGACTTTAAAATCAGCAGATTTGTTTGAGTGAAAAGTACAGTAGAATAAGGGTTTTCAAAAGTAAAAATACAGAAAGAGAAAGTTAAACGACTGTTCTAAAAGATAGCTTCAAAAGATGAATAGAATTTGGGCAGAAGATTTAAAGGAATTATCTCAGACAGATTTGTAGAATTTTTTTTAAATAAGTATTACAGATTTATAGGAGTTTTAATTGAAAAAATTCTATATTGAATGTTAATGCCAGTAAAAATGTTGTTGTTACCTAAACAAATTTTGGGACGAACCTCTATAGACTGACTTGGTTTTAGAACTTATTAAAAATTTGGTAAACAGACGGCAGATTTGATCATCCTATAGTTTGGCCTAACACGTATGCATTTCCTATAGACATAGTTTATATATGCAACTTTTTACATGAATACTAAGTCCTATAGGTAGGGTTTATGATGATTTTCAAGATGATAAAGCATTAAATCCTATAGGCAGATTTTCTAGATGACTGGATTATGCGTATTATGCGTTAATTCTATAGACATGGTATCTAGATGATCGAGTTAAAATATTAAACTTATAGACAATATATCTAGGTGATTAAAACATTAGAACTATAGACATGGTATCTAAGTGACTGAATTACAACATTAAACCTATATGCATAATATCTAACCTTTGATGCAGTAAAATAATCCCATCTCTTACCCTTTAACTAGTATTTCTACGAGTTCTTTCTACAAAAATATTACAGAACTAGAAGAAAGAAAAATACTTAAAATACATCACAATCTACAGCTAGATCCAAACCGGCTAATGCAATCTTAATGTCTAATAACATGAGTTTAACCAATTTCGGATTCCAGATTTCCAAGGCGTTCTCTTATCCAAAGTGTTTCGGAGTTCCAAGGAGTCTCAAGGGCTCCAGGCAGTGCTTCCACTTTGGATAATAATTAGAACAAAATAGTGCAGTGTGGAATAGCTAGCCCTAGAGCATCTAAATTCAGAGGGAGCTCCAGGGTCCCAAAGCATGGCTTACCAAAGGAGGCAGAACTTAGAACTAGGAATAAGAGCAAAGTGAGAGAGGGATTAGGGAACCATAGCAATGGTGGTCATGCCCAGACATGGATATAGACTGGCACACCCCTGACCAGTTACTTGGTCCAAAAAAATTAAGAGTAGACCTTAGAGGTCAGACTTGAGTCTGGATGGTGATTAGGACACCACCAGGCTTGAGTCAAGGCTCAGCACATAAAAGGGAAATGGGAGTGGTAATTGATTTGAGTAGAGGTTCAAGAGAACCTAGTTCCAAGTCATGGATAGAAATAATAGGGTACTTTCATGACTGGATCTACACTGCTCATGCCAAAAGGGGCAAAAGGGAAGGGATCACATAGACAAGCATCTATAAAAATGCAAGGAAAGCAAGAAAGCATAATAAACTAAGGGTGCAGAAGGATAAGGTATGAGAACATAATAGACTAGGATGAACACATTACAAAGCATGGCATAAAATAAACATATAGTTCGGGGGAATTATTTAATTAGAGGGACATACCAGTTGCAAGTTTAGAACAACAAACAACAAAAGCAAACAAATAGCCAGCAATCAGTAGGATCAATTCCTCCGGAAGTATTAAGAGTTCAAGAGGAGCTCAAGAATACTCCAAACAGTAAAGAGAAAAGGAGCAGGTGCTCAGTAGAGTCAGTAATAGTAGAGAAGGTATTTGAAAGTGAGAAGTATTCGAAAACGTATTCTTAATTCTGAAATTTGTGTGTGTGGTATTGCCAAAGTGTCCTCAAGTGCAGAAGGAGTAGTGTCTTTTATTGTACTGAAAGAGAGTAATCAAGGTGAAAAGAACTTTTAGTCAATCACATATGAATCTCCCCTAGGTTAAGGGATTTGATTTCAAACGGGCATGGTAGAATTAAGGAAAGAAGAATAATTAGAAATCTTTACAAAGTAGCGTAACAAGGGTAGGTACACTGAGTTTATTTAAGGCAAGAATCCTATTGTTACACGGTCTGAGAAATAAGGAAAGAAAATCAATCAGATATCCAGAAATTTAACACCTTGTTTGCATGAATTTAGTAAGAAAAGGAGGAGGAAAAGGTTTAATTGAAAAATCAGTAACAATCAATCGAGCGTTAGTAAAAGGAAATTGGAATCAGTAACAAGTTTGCAGAACCATTTTGAAAGAAAGGATCTCATATATAAAGCATACAAGTATAACAAGAAGGAAAAGACTGGCATATAAAGTTTTCAAATCACAAACAAAAGGATTCCATTTCAGTCATAGACTGAGCATGAGTTTGAGAGAACCCAGGGTTCTAGAGCAGAACCCACCCAGTCAGAAAGACCAAAACTCACAAAAATCCCAAACCTAGGGTTTCAGTTTGAGTAGGATACAGAAAGGCGAAGGCAAACCCTCAAAAAAGACTAAGAGAACTCTTTTAGAGTCTTGTGAGAAAGCACACAGATACACAAAGCAAGTTTGAAGCAGTAGGGAGGAAAATCATAAAGAACAGGTTTGAGAGAAAGCTTCGAACTCAAGCAAGTTTAGGAGAGAAAAGGGGTGACATAGAACTTAGGAGACATACAAGAATAGTTTTAGAACCCAAACAAAGATCCAGTAAAGGTAATCAAAACTCAGTAAGAAAAATAGTAAAGGAACACGTAAGATAGACATGTAAAACATGTCGTAGAAAACCAGTAGAAGGAATAACAAAGTACAAATAGAGAAACATGCATATTAATGGAAAAACATAAGAACAAGCAAGAACACATAAGACACGGCATGAAGAGATAGATTCACATAAAGAAAGAAGAAGAAGAATCATTTTTGAGATTTTTGAAAACCCTAAATTGAATAGACTAATTTTAAAAGAAAAAATAGGGAATAACGTTAAAACATCGAGTATAACACAGATCCCTCACAGATATTAGGAAATAAAGGAAGAAAGAACCTCGAACAAACTTTTTTGGGTTTCTCAGAAAACCCTAGAAATGAGAAGGCTTGGAAAGGATCTGGTCTCGAAAAGGTCTGGACCATGGTTTGGCCTTTCAAGGCTTGAACACGTCGGAATGGAGCCGGAGAAGCCACATGAACTCAGATCGGCGGAGGATCTGAACAGGCCTGATGGAGGTTGGACCTTGAAAACCTTGACAAACACAATTTGGGGTAACGAAATGAGAGCATATGTCGTTAATGGCCCGAGAAGCCATGGACGCCGGCGGGCTTTGTCGGAGAAGACGATAGGGGTGACTTCAATTTTAAGTGTTGGAGAGAGTTTTGAGAGAAGGGGAGGTTTGAGGGCGGCGGCTGAGATAGAAATGAGAGTAGGGTTAGGGTAATTTGAAATTAAAATGGAAAAAGTGGATGTGGAGGCCGTTGAACATAATGATCAACGTCCATGGTTTAAAGATGAAACAGATGGGTTAATTAAATGAGTAAAGGGCCAGGTTAAAATGCAATTGGGTCATTGATTTGGGCTTGATTTGGGGTCAAAGTTGAGATGCCCAAATAAGCTATAATTGAAAGTAATTTAGGCCATAATTGAAACAACCAGTTTTTTCATTTTGATTTAATTAAAATAGTAAAAGATGTTTAAAATCAAATTAAAAACATTCAGATAAATAATATGTAAGTACTAATTTTAAAATATTGGTACTGATTTTATCGTTAAATTGTTATTAAATCTGAAAGTGGGCTAAAATTACAATTTCATGCAATTAAGTTTTAAAATACCAAATGGACTTGTAAAATTATAAAAAAAATCATGTAAATTATGTTTTGGTGTAAATGTGAGAATAAAATAAATTGTTCTCCAAAATGGCAAGTTTTGAGAATAATTATTGGGATTTATGGTGTAAAAGTAGGCCACAAATTAGTTTAAAAATTCTTTAAAAATGCCAAAATCTTTTGGGATGTCATATACGTATACATATGCTATTTTGAAAGTATTTTGAGTATAAAAAATATATAGGGAAAAATTGGGTATCAAGAGCTGCACCTCTTTACCCGAGGAGGAAGAAAGAGTTGTCGGGTAAAGACAAGATGACCAATTTTGACAGGAAATGGCGATTGAAAAAGATCCTTGACCGCGCTCTAGTTTCTAAGCTACCTACATATCCCTGGTTTTCCAGGAATAAGGCCACATGTAGTTCAAGAACCATTGACGGAATGTGTCGATGGAAATTTGAAAAGACGGACGCTTTGGTCAGATTTAAAAGGTATTTGGAATCAGATAGGCTGCAAGGACCCGGAGCAGGATTGCTCCTGCTGAGGCAGCCGTGGGCCACCCAGTGTAACTGTAAATGAGAAATGTGGAGTATTCTGTGCATAATTAAACATGATGCAAGTTTCTGTTTGGACCATGGATTCTATCTCGGACGGTTAGGATGACGCCCTCGGACTATGATGTCTTGGGCCATGAAGAGCGTAAAAGTAAATATTCAAAGGCCATAAAATGGTGTTTTTGGGCGATGCAGATGGTGCCACCAAACTATGACGCCTTTGAATTAGTTGGCGATCTTTCAGCCTATCAGAAGGTGGCAATCTTTCAGCCGAATGATTGCAAAACGAGAATTTAATTGCAGGTGGAAATATTTCAGCCGAAGCGAGAAGTTGAATGCATGTGGCGATATTTTAGCTATTCAAAAATAAAGTGGCAATATCTCAGCCATGCAGGATGGAGATAGAGCTTAGTCTCGAAAGGGAGAAAATAGCCTTATACAAGCTGAATGTAGTTCTTAACCTCGGAAGGCAGAAAATTGCCTTATGCAAAAATGCAGATGGAGACAGAGCTTAGTCTCGAAAGGCAGATAAGTAGCCTTATGTAGGATGGAGGTAGAGCTTAACCTCGGATGGCAGAAAATAGCCTTATGCAAATGCAGATGGAGACAGAGCTTAGTCTCGAAAGGTAGATAAGCCTTACGCAAATGCAGATGGAGACATAGCTTAGTATCGAAAGAAAGATAAGTAGCCTTATGCAACATATATGGAGACATAGCTTAGTCTCAAAAGACAGATAAGTAGCCTTATGCAGGATGGAGGTAGAGCTTAACCTCGGAAGGCAGAAAATAGCCTTATTGAAATGCTGATGGAGACAGAGCTTAGTCTCAAAAGGCAGATAAGTAGCCTTATGCAATGTAGATGGAGACAAAGCTTAGTCTCGAAAGGCAGATAGGTACCCTTGTGCAGGATGGAGGTAGAGCTTAACCTTGGAAGGCAGAAAATAGCCTTATGCAAATGCATATGGAGACATAGCTTAGTCTCGAAAGGCAGATAAGTTGCCTTATGAAATGCAGGAATGTAAAGCAACAAACAGTAGTAAGTTCTATTGGTTGATAGATGATTGTGATATTATGACTGCTGGGTATGTTAGGTAGAGATAGTAAGATTGCAAATGAGAGATCATTCCGAGAGCTTCAATCCTGAAGGGTGAATGTGTTTAATGATTTGCGACCTGGGTGCCTTCATCCAAAAAAATTCGTGAGTTCTGTAGAGGGGGAAGGTTAGTTCATGTCCCCTGGCTCTTGACGTCGTATATTATTGTGGTAGTGTTACTAAACATTGGCGATGCAAATGATATTTATGCATGATTCAGTAAATATAATATAAACATATATAAATTTGAAAAAACAATTTTATTTTGGATGAACCAACAATTGCAACGTGGTTCAAGACGCGGCAACCTTGCTTGTTCTAGAATTTTGAGGGTCCTCCTAAAAATTTTGCCCCAGTTTACTGGGCTGGCGCTACTGACGGCTGTGCTGAATGACTGAAAATGGATTGATTCTACATTTTAATGGCCCCCCTTAAAATTCTTCCCCAGTTTACTGGGTTGGCGCTGATGAGAAAACTGACTTCAGAATTTTGAGGGTCCTTCTCAAAATTCTTCCCTAGTTCCAATAGGGGAGGGGATGGATTTTTTTTTAAAATGTGATTGTATCCATAGGGCTACCTATGTATCCCTTCTTAAACAGTAATCAGGTCAGGCATAGTTCAAATTATATCAGGAAAGACATGCGATCAAATATAGTATCATTTCACTGCGTCTGAATTGATTGGCTTCGGCCAGACTTCTCCGTTCATTTTTACAAGAATAAGGGCTCCTCCAGTTAGAACCCAGTGAACCATGTACGAACCCTGCCAATTGGGAGAGAATTTCCCTTTGGCTTCATGTTGATGTGCACTGGCATAAATTACCTTGGTTTAACTCTCTTGTTGAAGGCTCTAGATATTCTGTTATGCAATAACTGATCGTGGAAAACTACATTCATTCTCTTTCCGTCTGTAAGGGCTAACTAATCGTAGCGACCTTTTACCCATTCTGCATCATCTAACGCTGCTTCTTGTATGATCCTTAAAGAAGGAATTTCTACCTCGACGGGAATGACCGCCTCTGTGCCATAAACCAGTATGTAGGGAGTTTCCCCGGTTGATGTGTGAACTATGGTACGATAACCCAATAAGGTTAACGACAACTTCTCATGCCATTGTTTGTGCCTTTCAATCATCTTCCTTAATATCCTTTTAATGTTCTTATTGGCTACTTTTATGACTCCATTCATTTGAAGTATATAAGTTGTAGAGTTCTTATGTTTGATCCTGAAAATATCACACATTGCTTTCATCAGGTCGCTGTTGAGTTTAAGCATTATCAGTGATGATTGATTCCGAAATTTCGAATCGACAAACGATTCAGTCACAGACAAAGTCTGCCACGGCTTTATTAGTCACTGCTTTGTACGATACTGCTTTGACCCATTTGGTAAAGTAATCAATTTCCACTAAGATGAACCTATTTCCGTTTGATGCGGCAGGCTTGATCGTTCCAATAACATCCATTCCCCAAGCGGCGAACAGCCATGGTGAGCTTGTTGCATTAAGCTCGTTGGAGGTACTTTTATCATATCTGCTTGTATCTGACAGCGATGGCACCTTTCGACATACCGGATGCAGTTCGTTGCCATAGTCATCCAAAAATAACCTGCTCGGAGTATCTTTTTTGCCTAAACGAAACCATTCATGTGCGGTCCGCAGGTCTCTACGTGCACTTCCTCCAATAGTTTGGTTGCTTCTTTTGCATCGACACACCTTAGTAATCCAAAATCGGGAGTTCTTCTATACAGGATTCCTCCGTTGTGAAAGAAATTGTTAGATAACCTACCCAGCGTGCACTTCTGAGTGGTACTAGCGAGTTCTGGATATTATGCTATTGTCAAGTATTCTTTGATGTCGTGGAACCACGATTTTCCATCCGCTTCTTCCTCAACATGAGCACAATAAGCTGGTTGGTAATAGATCTTGGCCTGAATGGGATCAATGAAGCTTGATGTTGGATCATGGATGCCAAAGTGGCTAGTGCATCCGCAAACTCATTCTGTATTCTGGGAACATGCTGAAATTAAGTCTTTATTAACCTTTTCCTCAGCTCATGTATGTGATGTAGATAAGGGAGTATCTTAAAATTCTTGGTTTCCCGCTCTTCTCGAACCTAATGTATGAGTAAATCCAAGTCTCCGATTACTAGTAACTCCTGAACATTCATGTCGATGGACAGTTTGAGCCCTAAGATGCAGGCTTCGTACTCGGCCATATTGTTGGTGCACAGGAACCTGAGCTTGGCAGATACCAGGTAATGTTAACCGGTTTCTGATACCAGGACTTCTCCTATCCAACTCCTTTGAAATTCCCGGCTCCGCCAAAAAATGTCCTTCAGCCAATATAGGATTCTGTAATGTACTCTCCTATGAAATTTATCTCCTCATCAAGAAAATATGTCTTTAATGGCTCGTATTCTCCTCTCAGGGTTCTCAGCGAGATGATCTGTTAAGGCTTGTCCTTTGACTGCCTTCTGGGTTATATAGACAATGTCGAATTCACTTAGAAAGATTTTCCATTTGGCGAGTTTACATGTAAGCATGGGCTTCTGAAAGATATATTTTAACAGATCCATCCTTGATATGAGATAAGTGGTATAGGCAGCGAAATAATGCCTCAACTTCTGGGCTACCCAAGTCAAAGCGCAACAGGTGTGTTCTAATAAGGAATATCGAGCCTCGTGCGGGGTAAACTTCTTGCTGAGGCAATATATGGCCTGCTCCTTTCTCCACGTTCATCAAGATGTCCTAATACATAGCCAAAGGCTCCATCCAATACTACAAGATAGAGCAAAAGGGGTCTTCCGGGTTCAGGCGGATCCAAGACTAGCGACGTAGACAATTATTCCTTGATTCTGTCAAAAGCCTTTTTACAGTCATCAGTCCATTTAGTGGCAGCATCCTTCTTTAGCATCGTGAAGATGGGTTCACAATGACGGTGAACTGATCTATGAACCGGCTAATATAGTTGAGTCTTTCCATAAAACTCATCACATCTTTCTTGTTCTTTGGCAGTGGCAACTCTTGAATGGCCGTGACTTTTGACGGATCCAATTCTATTTCTTGGCGACTCACAATGAAACCCAATAACTTTCCATCAGAAACCCGAAATGCACACTTGGCGGGATTCAGCTTCAAGCTGTACCTCTTCAACCTGTTGAAGCACTTTCTCAAGTCTTCCATATGATCTGCAGCTTTCTTGGATTTGACGATGATGTGGTCCACATATACTTCGATTTCTTTATGTATCATGTCATGAAAGATAGTAGTCATGTCTCTGACATAGGTAGCACCAGTATTCTTTAATCCAAACGGCATCATTCTGTAACAGTACATCCCTCACGACGTGATAAATGCCATATTCTCTGCATCTTCTTTGTTCATCCATATGTATGTTTGGAAAAGGGAAATTGTCCTTGGAACTGGCCCGGTTGAGATGTCGGTAGTCGACACAGACTCTAACCTTTCCATCTTTCTTCGGTACTGGCATGATGTTGGCTAACCATGTCGGATATTCTACCACTCTAAGAACCCTGGCTTTGATTTGCTTGGTAACCTCTTCTTTGATTTTCAGACTCATGTCTAGTTTGAACTTTTTGAGCTTCTATTTCAATGGCGGACATGTCGGATCTGTTGGTAACTTGTGAGCTACAATGGATGTGCTAAGACTAGTCATATAATCATAAGACCATGCAAGGATGTCCTCATACCTTTTTAGGAACTCGGTGTACTCTTTCTTTTCCTATGGTGATAGATGCACACTGATGCGCGTTTCTTTGACAATCTCAGTATCTCCCAAATTAACGACCTTAGTTTTGTCCAAATTAGACTTAGGCCTATTCTCAAAGTTCTCGACCTCTCTGACAACCTCTTCTAGTATATCATCTTCTTTTGAGTCTGTATTTGTTTGTTGCACTGCCTCGTTGTAAGTCATAGTCTTGGTTCATCATCACGATATGTAATAATAATGTTGTGTAAAGTAAAGTAAATGATAGATAAAAGTAATGAGAGCGATATATAATTAACTTAGAAAATTCTTTGACTGAATTCATAACTGTTCGACACATCGGAGCTCCTTTTCAAAAGTAAAGACAATGCATAAAGAAAACAAATCAATTAGTAAAAGGTAAACAATGTGACGCACGGTGCTTTGTTTAGCCTTGATACCTCAAAGCTTTTCGGGCACTGGTGGTCCTAACCGACCAATTAGTGAGGTGTTCCCCTCGATTCACAGCTTGAATGGAAAAGCCTTCCTCCACGTCCTCCTCGAAGATAACACAACAATCCATATCATCTTCCAAAAACAAGTTCTTCATTGCTGCTAGTGTTTCATCCTCCTTTGATCCGTATATAACATCAGCTGGCTGAAAGGTCTGCTCCAACTGAGGTTAATGGTGCTCCAATGGATATTAAGGTCTAACCCATGCAGGAAACCAATGGTCGAACTACTCCCAGGTGTATTCATACCCTAAGCCAAAAATGGTACGATGCTTCTTCAGTGTGATAGGTTTGGTGATACCCTGGAGACCCTTGCCAAGCCCTTTTCTGGGTTCATATATGCTCCAATTTAGGATGCACATAATCTTGTTATCCCACCACTTGTCTCTGTCCACGGCATTGACTCGCTCAATGTGGTGGTATGTTTCTCCGCCTATTCTCCTTCTACCTCCAATCATAGGGATGGTTTGGCAACTGTATATAGGGTTGCTACCGTCGCCATGAATGATCATTTCCTGATGATTCCATTCAAATTTCATGACTAGGTGCAAGGTCGACGCCATAGCCCCAGTGACGTAGATCTAGGGTCGTCCCAGCAATAGATTGTAGGATTCTGGGACATCTATCACTTGAAAGTCAACATCAAACCAGGTAGGTCCCATCTGCAAGCACAAGCTAATTTCTCCAATGGTAGATCTTTGAGACCCATCGAAAGCTTTAACATTGATAGCTCCGTCTTTGATCTCAGGCAGTCCTTTCCCCAATGTCCTGAGGGTTATTAGTGGGCAAATGTTAAGGTTGGATCCCCCGTAAACCAAGATCCTGGTGATGAAATAATCTTCGCAGTGCGCAGTGATGTGCAATGCCTTGTTATGACAGAGTCCTTTTGGTGGTAGCTCATTCTCATGGAAGGTGATCTTGTGACTTTCCAACACTTGTCCTACCATATTTTCCATTTCGCCTCCAGTTATGTTACTGGGAACATAAGCTTCACTTAGTATTTTCATCAAGGCAATTTTTATGTGCCTTAGAGCTTTGCAGAAGAGCCAGGATGGAAATATGTGTTGGTGTTTTGTTCAGTTGTTCAATGACCCAGTATTATTTGGCTTGTATCTTTCTCCAAAGCTCATCAAGCCCAGTCTCAACATGCCGTCCCGAGGCTTGTTTGTTGGACTCAGCTAAATGTTCTGGAGTGTATACCCTGCATATTCTAGTCATTCCTTGTGCAGCGATTGCTTCTCCAGCTTTTGTTTTCCCAATTTTCCTAGATTCAGCTGTGTAATCCCAGGGTATGGCATTTGAGTTGAATGGGGCCAAATCTGTCATCATGACCGGAATTGGCACCCTTTGAGGTAACACAACAACTTCAAATGGTACAGGTGTCTTTGGAACTCAAAACTCGAATGGTCCTAGCCCCTTTATAGGAGGTGTTTCGAACTCAAGTGGTATGGACACATTTACCTTATTTCTCTCAGAGGGTTGGATTTGCACAACGATAGGATTAAGGGTGACTGTCGACTTCTTCGGTTCATCTCCTTCAGTAATCAATCCGATTGTCCCCTTAGGGTCCCAATCATTCTCAATCTCAATCATATGAATGTGTCCACCCTTATGGTCAGGCAGAGGGTTGTTGCGGACATTGGGAGTGAGCTCTTATGCTATGATGACCTTATTATCAATCAAGGTCTGAATCTTATCTTTCAATGAGCGACACTTATCGATAGTATAGCCTTTAGTTCCAAAATGGTATGCGCAGGTTTTGTTGGGATTGATCCATTTGGAGTCATTTTTTGGGGTTATGGCCGGGATAAGTGTAATTTAACCAGCTACTTTGAGTCTTTCATATAGTTGGTCGATTGGTTCGACGATGGCAGTATATTATCTGGGAGGCCTTCGGTCGAAGTTTGGTCTGGGTCGAGGAAAATTTTGGCAAGTAGGTGTTGATGGCTAATGAGAAGATTGGGAGTTATATGCTTGGTACACATGCGCAGGTTGGGAATATCTTGGTATGGTGGGTTTATATGTAGGTGGTGGAGGTAATTGGTAGCTGGGTGGTGGAATTTGGTAAGTGGGTTATGGTGCTTGGTAATTTAGGGAAGGATGATATGTAAGTGGAGCTGAGGGATATGTTTGGTATTTCACAAGGGATTTGGTTCTTTGTGCAGCCATTACGGAATTCACGTCCTTTTTCTTTGACATGCCACCAGACTGTAAGGTCTTGTTGGTGGCTTGTAAAGATTCTAGATTCGTGACTATACCATTCTTGATGCCTTCTTCAATCCTCTCTTCCAACTTGATAATGTCGGAGAATTTTTTACCCTCTATCAACATTAGCCTCTCGTAGAATTGCGGATCCTGAGCCCGGACAGAGTACCTGTTCATTTTATCTTCCTCGAGGGCCGGCCTGACTTTGGCAGCTTCTGACCTCCAACGAGTAGCATACTAGTAAAAGTTTTCTGTAGGTTTCTTCTTCTGATTCAGGATATAGAACACATCCGGTGTGTTCTCAGTGTTGAAACTAAATTAGTCCATAAATTCAGATGCCCTGCTCACCCAACATGTCCATTTCTTTGAATCCTCGCTGATGTACCAAGATAAGGTGTCGCCTTTCAGACTACTCATGAACATCTTCATGCGGATTTTCTCGTCCCTTCCCACTCCTACCAGCTTATCACAATATATTCTCAGATGGACCCTGGGATCACTTGTACCATCGGACATCTCAAACTTGGGAGGTTTGTACCCCTCGGGAAGTTCAACATCCGGCTGAACACATTAGTTCAGCCCCTCAATGCCTTTGCTACCTTCGACACCCTGGACCCGGCTAGTTAACTTCTTGAGTTCAGCGGCCAAATTCCTGATGAGGGAGCCTTTGTCGTCTGATTCAGATGCATTTGAGATTGGCGGTGTATAGTGGGGTATAGTATCCATAAGAATAGGAGTCTTGTGGAGGTGGTTGTTTGTGGTGTTTTGTGGTTCGGGATTAAGCAGTGGAGTGTTATTGCATGTGTTGCATGCTTGGGCATGAGTGGGTTGTACCGGTGGTTGTGGAGTGTTTTGTGAAGGTACGGGGTTCTGGGTGCTAACATTTGGAGAGGCAAGAGTGATTGATAGTCTCGACAACTTCTGGACTTGGTCCAATTCTTCCCGAAATTACAGCAAGATGAGCAGCGGCTCCCTTGGTAATTGGGGTACCCTGAGAAGTTTCCTCAATTTCCTTTCTAGTATTTGCATCTCTCAATTTGCCTTTGTTCCTGTTTCTGGTAGGACTCGAAGGAGGAGGATAAAGTGGAGGGCCCTTGGATCTTGTTGAGTATGCTTATGTGCCAGAATGTACGAACTAACCTTTGGGGAGAGGGGAAAAATAAAAGAAAAACAAAAAGGTAAAAAGTTAGTGCGGATTATGAGAAAGAAAATATTGCGATATTTAAACACATTGTGCAGGAATATAAGTTATTTCCTAATTTTTGTGCCTCGTTGTGCCCTAGGTTGGCCTAGAGACAAATTAAATTTGGAGAATTATAATGCTAAATGCCTCATTTTATTGATAAAAATAAGGCGAGTCTAAAAAAGGCAATTTGAAATAACGGAAATAGCGATGTCACTAATGGCCAGTGGCCTTATTACATTATGAAAGCGGTACATGAACCTAACTACTTGGTCCCGAAAGGACCTTCCCCAGATTCGATATTCTTGCCTCCCTCGTACAACTGCATCAACTCGCGTAGTCCTAACACCAGATAGGCTCGAGGAAAGGCCACCTGCACTTCCCCCGGCATTTTGGCAGTCTTCAATCCGTTTCAAAAATTTACCTTCTAGTTCCACTAAGCCTCGCTCCAAATACTCTAGCCAATTATTGGTGTTGACAACCATATCCTTGCATTCGTCGATCAGCTTCTGGTGAGCTTCTTGTATCTCCCAGTGCTCATTGTCACATTCCCGAATTCTTTTCCGCAATTGATTGTACTTAACTTGCGCTTCAGCCTTTTCATCGATAAGTCTGTGACCACGGACAAACCCTGGATGACCCAAACTAATGTGATCGTGTTCTAACCAACCCGAATAATGTGGCACACACCCTGCATGATACATGTCTAGCTCGATGGATTCTCTCCCAAAATGAGCTTGCAATGCCACATGTGTTAAGCTTGACACATGTGCGGGCTATCATCGTCTTGAAATTCAACCTTAAAATGACTCATTTTGTTTACTCTTGGTATAATTTGTTTCCTCTCTACTTGCCTCATGGCTGAGAGAGGGACATAAGGATGAGTTCCCCTCAGACCGATGAGTATAAGGAATAGTACATCTCAAGAACGAACAATGAACTCCCCTGTTGGTAACCACTCGAACATCCACTATACTTGCTCTTCCTTTAGATTCTCAAACAGCTCTACCTATCTTCCAGCGTCCTCTGGCTGAGCGAACATGTTGGGCATGAAGTTCATTTGCTTTGGGTGGTGGAAAGCGATATGATCATCCCAATCCCTGCGTATAATCTCCTGTCGGTAGTCACCTTTCTGAAGGTGTTCTATAAGCTAGAGTTGAAGTAACAGATTACAACCCTCAAAGTGCGGGGCCCGTTGTTGACATTTTCCCAAGGCTCGACAGATTTCAGCGATGATCATGGGTACTATGCTGAAAAACTGCCCGTCGATCCCTTCCATTAAGGTCTTGGTCACTATGGCTAGTCTGGTGTGGATCCTAGCCTTCTTCATAGGAAAGGCCATCATGCCCAGGAAACAGAACATGAACACAAAGACCCTTCTATGTATATGCCCTAAAGAGTTGAGGGCGAACTCGTCTGTGTAAGTGCGAAAGGATTTTCTATGGTCATATTTCTCGTACAAGAAATCAAACGGTATGTAGGAGTCCTTGAGACAATCCAGGTCGGGATTTTTCTTGAGTCCCATCATAAGAAAGCCTCTACGTTTGCGATTTTCCGATGTAAGCAGACCCGGAATCTCCCAAGGATATCAGCTAGACCCCTATTTCTTTCAGTAAAGGAGTCATTTCCACATTCCCGAAGCGAAACACCGATCGATCACTATCCTAGAATAAAGTTGCAGCCTCTATGATTTTGTTGTTTGGTTGGATTTCCACAAGTGAGGGAAAATTCTCTAAGTACTTGCGGACAAGGGTCTGATCGCTGATATGAAGATCCTCCCACCATCTTAGCAGCGTTGGGTGAATATTGGTTACCATATCGAATCCGGGGACTTCATGCCTCACTTTCTGCAAAACAAAAGGTTAGACCCAGACTCTACTATTTAAGTCAATAATTAGCATAAAGGCATTTAGTTCTCCAAGTAAATGCACATAACATGGGGTGTCCATTTGGGTTTCAAGGGAAACACGATGGACTTTGGAATAGGCTATCTTAATGAGCCATTATACGGACAACATAACTGACTCGGCTAAGTTTGAGCGTGATGCATGAACAGTTTAATGCAATAAGATTTCTACTTTTGAAGTGCTAGACAAGGTACCCTTGAGAAGACAACTCAAGAGGGAAAGGCGCAAAACCGTTGATTACACCGTTGATCGACTGGTTTTACCGCAAATATGCCTTCGCCAAATTTAGGGGGTGATAATATCTAAAGAGCGTAACTACTCATTAAGTGTTGCTATAGTATTTATTTTGGCAAGAGTGGAGTATGATGTTAAAGATGCAATTACAAGAGGAAGCAAGTTGCATGTATTTTCACGTTCATAAAGCAAAAAATTACAATAAATGCTCAAAAATTACAACGGTATCGAAATAGTAATAAAGCAGTAAAGAAAAGTAATTAAAGGAAAGGAAAGACATGAAGAGTCAAGTTAGTCTCCATGATGAAATAACTAAAGACAAGAAATAAATGCAATTAAGGAAGCAATAAAGTCACACAAAGCATGTAATGGAAAAGCCTAAAGAAGTCCCCAGCAGAGTCGCCATGATGTCCTTTTTCCCAAAGAGCAAAATCAGGTTTACGACATTATGGGAAAAACAACTCTTATTTCCTTGCGGGAATCAGGTTACTTTGAAGAGTCATTGCCTAATAATTATAGTGCAATAGGACACTTTAACGAGAAAAGGCGATTTTGAAAGAAAATCAGAGTTCGGGTAAGGGGTTGAGATTATTTCGAGGGGAAGGTGTTAGGCACCCCTCAAGATCCACTAGAGTACTTCTCGGCCATGCTTTAATTGTGACTTTAGAAGGAAATGAGAGAAACAAGTAAAGCTTTGCACATAAGAATCACGAATAAGTTTCAAGTTTTGAAAAGGGTAAAGAAGATAGAAAGAGAGAGTTTTTAGAAAAATGAATTAATTTGAAGAACAGAATTAAAGAAGACACTACAAAAAAAAGGAAAGAAAGGAGGTCCTAGGTTTATACAAAATATAGATCACATCAATGCAATACCCAGCAATCACTCCTCAAAAGAGAGGTCGCACGAGATATTAACACACCGGTCATCATATCCATATTCTACCCTTCCCACCCCGTTAAGGTATTTAAACGTGATTAGTCTCGTTTACTTATTACATGCTAGTACTCGTCCCAACCTATCTGTCCCGGGGTTTTAGAACTTCTAATTCTAAAGGGGAAGAAAAGGGGTAAGGCTTATATGGGGATTAAAGGACAAAATACTAATTTCTACAACCAAAACAAATAGCAAATAAGGGGATTAACAAACAAATATGCAAGGCTCACATAAATCCCCCATGTCATATAGCATATAGTTTAGCATGCCTTGCACATACTGGTTTGATCTTTAAATTAAAACTTAAGTGGCGGTTGGACTAGTTTAACACATTAGAATCAGATAAAAAGTCTGCATTAGGCAACTCAGATCCAATTATCATAGATTGAAATATTCTAAACAAGTTATTCAGAAGAAAAAAAGTACTGATTCGAGACAAGAGCATTATGCATAAGAGTTAAAATAGGGAGTTCAAAAAATTACAGACGTTCAGAAATGACTTTAAAATGAGCAGATTTGTTTGAGTGAAAAGTACAGTAAAAAAGGGTTTTCAAAAGTGAAAATACAAAAAGATTGAGTTAAAAGAATGTTCTAAAAGATAGCTTCAGAAGATGAATAGAATTTGGGCAGAAGATTTAAATGGATTATCTCATATAGATTTGCAGAATTTTTTTAAAAAACATTACAGATTTATAGGAGTTTTTATTGAAAAAATGCGATATTGAACGTTAATGCCAGTTAAAAGGTTGTTGTTACTTAAATAGATTTTGGGACGAACCTCTATAGACAGACTTGGTTTTAGAACTTACTACAGAATGGGTAAACAGACGGCAGATTTGATTAATCTATAGTTTGGCCTAACGCGTATGCATTTCCTATAGACATGGTTTCTATATGCAACTTCATACATGAATATTAAGTCCTATAGGCTGGGTTTCTGATGATTTGCAAGATGATAAAACATTAAATCGCATAGACAAATTTTCTAGATAACTGGATTATGCATATTATGGTTAGTTATATAGACATGGTATCTAGATGATTGAGTTAAAACATTAAACTTATAGACATGATATCTTGGTGATTAAAATATTAGAAGTATAGACATGATGTCTAAGTGATTGTTTTACAACATTAAACATATAGGCATGATATCAACCCTTTGATGCAGTAAAAAAATCCCCTCCCATACCCTTTTACTAGTATTTCTCTGAGTTCTTTATACAAAAATATTACAGAACCAGAAGAAAGAAAAATACATAAAATACATTACAGCCTACAGCTAGATCCAAACAGCCTAATGCAATCTTAATGTCTAATAACATGAGCTTAACCAATTTTGGATTCCATATTTTCAAGGCCTTCTCTATCCAAAGTGTTTCAGAGTTCCAGGGAGTCTCAAGGGCTCCAGGCAGTGGTTACACTATGGATAATAATTAGAACAGAATAGTGCAGTGTGGAATAGTCAGCCCTAAAGCATCCAAGTTCAGAGGGAGCTCCAGAGTCCCAAAGCAAGGCTTACCAAAGGGGGCAACACTTAGAACTAGGAATAAGTGCAAAGTAAGAGAGGGATTAGGGAACCATAGAAATGGTGGTCATGCCCAGACATGGATATAGACTGGCACACCCCTGACCAATTACTTGGTCCAAACAAATTAAGAGTAGACCTTAGAGGTCAGACTTGAGTCTGGATGGTGATTAGGACACCACCAGGCTTGAGTCAAGGTTCAGCACATAAAAGGGAAAGGGGAGTGGGGATTGATTTGGGTAGAGGTTCAAAAGAACCTAGTTCCAAGTCATGGATAAAAATAATAGGGTATTTCCATGACTGGAACTACACCGTTCATGCCGAAGGGGGCAAAGGGAAGGGATAAAGAAAAGCATCTACAAAAACACGAGGAAAGCAAGAAAGCATAACAAACTAAGGGTGCAAAAGCATAAGTAACGAGAGCATAACAGACTGGATGAACACATAGTGCAAGAGAGCATGGCATAAAATAAACACATAGTTTAGAGGGTATTATTTAACTAGCGGGACATAGCAGTTGCAGGTTTAGAACAGCAAACAACAAAAGCAAACAAATAGCCAGCAGTCAGCAGGATCAATTCCTCCGCAAGTATTGAGAGTTCAAGGGGAGCTCAAGAATGCTCCAAACAGTAAAGAGAAAAGGAACAGGGTGCTCAGTAAAGAAAGTAATAGTATAGAAGGTATTTGAAAGTTAGAAATATTCAAAAATGTGTTCTTAATCTAAAGTCTTTGTGTGTGTTATAGCCAAGGTATCCCCAAGTGCAGAAGGAGTTCTGTCTTTTATAATGCAGAAAACGAGTAATCAAGGTAAGAAAATAACTTTCAGTCAATCATATAAAGATCTCCCCTAGGTTAAGGGATTTGATTTCAAACGGGCACGGTACAATTAAGGAAATAAGAATAATTAGAAATCTTTACAAAGTATCATAACAAGGGTAGGTACACAGAGTTTATTTAAGGCAAGAATCCTATAGTACACGGTCTGAGAAATAACGAAAGCAAATCAATCAGACATCCAGAAATTTAAAACCTTGTTTGCATGAACTTTGTCAGAAAAGGAGGAGGAAAAGGTTTAGTTGGGAAATCAGTAACAATCACTCAAGCCTTAGTAATAGGAAATTGGAATCAATCACAAGTTGGCAGAACCATTTTGAAAGGAAGGCTCTCATATATAAATCATACATGTATCAAATAAGAAAGAAAACACTGCATATAAAGTTTTCAAATCACAAACAAAAGGATTCCATTTCAGTCATAGACTAGCATGGGTTTGAGAGAATCCAGGGTTCTAGAGTAGAACCCCAGTCCAGTCACAAAGACCAAAACTTGCAAAAATCCCAAACCTAGGGTTTCAGTTCGAGTAGGATATAGAGAGGCGAAGGCAAGCCCTCAAAATAGATTCAGGGAACTCTTTTCGAGTCTTGTGAGAAAGCACAGACACACAAACCAAGTTCGAAGCAGTAGAGAGGAAAATCATAAAGAACAGGTTTGAGAGAAAGCTTCGAACTCAAGCAATTTTAGGAGAGAAAAGAGGTGACATAGAACTTAGGAGACATTAGAAAAATAGTTTTAGAACCCAAACAAAGATCCAGTAAAGGCAATCAAAACGCAATAAAAAAATAGTAAAGGAGCACGTAAGATAGACATGTAAAGCATGATGTAGAAAACCAATAGAAGGAATAACAGAGCACAAATAGAGAAACATGCATATTAACGAAAAAACATAAGAACAAGCAAGAACACATAAGACACGGCATGAACAGATAGATTCACATAAAGAAAGAAGAAGAAGAATCATTTTGAGATTTTTGAAAACACTAAATTGAACAGACTAATTTTAAAAGGAAAATTAGGGAATATCATTAAAACATTGAGTATAACACAGATCCCTCACAGATCTAAGAAAATAAAGGAAGAAAGAACCTCGAACAAGCTTTTTAGGA
Organism: Nicotiana benthamiana; assembly: GCA_034376525.1. Taxonomy (NCBI): domain Eukaryota; kingdom Viridiplantae; phylum Streptophyta; class Magnoliopsida; order Solanales; family Solanaceae; genus Nicotiana; species Nicotiana benthamiana. The sequence goes on from CM067338.1 coordinate 148,727,566, forward strand.
TTTCTCAGGAAGCCCTAGAAACGAGAAGACTTGGAAAGGATATGGTCTCAAACAGCTCTGGACCATGGCTAGGCCTTTCAAGGCTCGAACATGTCAGAATAGAGCCGGAGAAGTCACAGGAACTCAGATCAGCAGAGGATCTAAACAAGCCTGATGGAGGCTGGACCTTGAAAACCTTGAACAAACACGATTTGGGGTGATGAGAAGAGAGCACAGGCCGTCCATGGCCTGAGAAGCCATGGACGCCGGCAGGCTTTGGTCGGAGAAGACGATAGGGGTGACTAGGGTTTCGAGTGTTAGAGAGAGTTTTGAGAGAAAGGGGTTTGAGGGCGGCGAATGAAATGGAAAAGAGAGTAGGGTTAGGGTGTTTTGAAATTAAAAAGGAAAGAGTGGTTGTGGGCTGTTGATCAAAATGATCAACGACCATGACCAAAAGATGAAAAGAACGGGTTTAATTAAACGGGTAAAGGGCTGAGTTAAAATGGAATTGGGTCGTCGATTTGGGCTGGATTTGGGGTCAAAATTGAGATGCCCACATAGGCTATAGTTGAAAGTAATTGAGGCCATAATTGAAACAACAGTTTTCCCTTTTGATTTTATAAAAATAGTAAAAGATGTTTAAAATCAAATTAGAAACACTGAGTTAGTAAATAATATGTAAGTATTAATTTAAAAATATTGGAATCGATTTTGTTGTTAAAATTGCTATTAAATCTGAAAGTGCGCTAAAATTATAATTTCATGCAATTTAGTTTTAAAATACTAAGGACTTGTAAAATTATGCAAAAACCATGATTATATTTTGATGTAAATATGAGAACAAAATAAACTATTCTCCAAATGGCAAGTTTTGGGAGTAAGTATTGGAATTGATGGTATAAAAATAGGCCATAAATAAGTTTTAAAACCCTTTAAGAATGCCAAAATCTTTCGGGATGCTCATATATACATACATATGCTATTTTGAAAGTATTTTAAGTATAAAAAATATATGGAGAAAAATTGTGTATCAACAATGGCGTCGGAGTCAGCAAGGGCTATGAAGGACCTGGGAACTCTGTAGTCATTGTCTTTACCCATCCCCTGCTTCTCTGGTTGTGTCAGGCCCAATGTCGGTTATTGCTATTTGGTTCCTTCCTTGGTGACCGAATCGATACCCTTTGGTGTTGAAAGTGAGGATATCGGGATCACTTCCTCGACCGTAAACATCTGCTTTTTTGTTGGTTGTTTTTCGTAAATTTTTTTAATCCCTCCTGGATTTAGGAATTTCAACATCTGGTGCAGCATTAAGGGTAGTTCCCTCATTTTGTGATCCACGACCTCTCGAACAAATCATTATACCTCATATCTCCTTCAATCACATAGAACTTGGTTTCCTGGATGGTTTCGGCGGTGTTTACCGGTAACGTTATCTATCCTTTAGTGGCCATGCCATGTTGAATCCGTTTAGAACTCGGACTGGGGGCACAATTGGGTCTTGTAGACCGAGCTGCTCCACAACCCTCGATCTGATGATATTGGATGAGCTACCTGAATTAGTTAACATACGCTTAACTCGAGATTTATTTATGAGTATAGATATTACCAGTGCATCATTTTGGGGTGACACGATGCCTTCAGTGTCCTCGTCATTGAAAGACAATTCTTCATCGATACGTGCCGAGATCCCTATCGTAATATCCGGCTGGTCGTGGATATTATAGCTTTCAGTTAGTCATACTTGATTGCTTGATAATGTTCTTCAAAGTCATCCAGGGATAGGAATGATCCCGGACTATGACCCTGATATTCCCGAAGGCAGGCGTCAATGCCCCCAGTCTAACTCAATGAGACACTGCCTTGATTTCAATCCCATATCATTATGTCTCGAGGTTGGGTTATCTTTTCAAAGACCAGTCTGTACCATGATCCCTGTTCTACCCATATATGCGGTAGCTCCATATGCTAATCATTGTAATTAGAAGCTAATCGGAAGAAATTAATGCTCTGCAATTATTCGTGCAACAATACTGAAGTTGATATCCTATCACAGTTGACCCAGAAAATTGCGCAGAAATGAGTGGTCAATTGGTAGTTTAACATGGTTCGGTTTTGATTCATAAAGAAGAGAGGCATGACCCAGACTTCTCTCAAGACACTGATGAAGAAACCATCGAGCAAGATACTAGAAAATATATAGAATATTCTAAGGAAGAGGTTGCAGATAGCCTTTTTGAAGAAGGTGAAATCCAACCTATGGAATATGATCCAGTGATGAAGGAAACTAACAAAATTATAGCCCTACATGGACTTTCTCGCATGGACTTCGAAACTACACAAATGAAGCAAAAAAAGGGGTCAAAATAAACCTCGTGAAGGCTTTCAATGTTAGTTCCTTTCTTAAATCATTTTTAATGATTAAAGTCATTATATGGAATATAAGGGGTATGAAGTGCAAAAAAGCTTCAGGAAGACTGGCTAAGTTAATCGGAATTCAAAAAGTGCATGGATTTTCCTAGTAGAAGAGACATAGTTATTTATGGTAATTTTCAGTGGATTCTCCAGCAAAAGTTGAAGGCCTTAGCAAGGAAATTGAGGTACTGGTCTAAAAACACCATTATGAATGCTTTCAACAAAGTTCAAGCAACTGGCAATGCTTTGGAAGAAATAATAATACTAACAACAACAGAGAAGCCTTCGCAAGCAAAAAGCCAATAGTAAGTGGGCGGAGGAGGGCGACACAAACTCCAAATACGTCCATAGTGTCATTAAAAAATATAAGAAGGAAGATTCATATTCATAGAATTAAGAACAAGGAGGAGAAATAGATTGAAGGAAACTAAGAGATATTAGAGGCAACCATTGAGCTTTTCAAGTATATTTTTAAAGAGCAAGGTAATTTGAGGCTGGGTAACATACTCAGTACTGTTGCATCCAGTATCACATATAAGGACAAAAATATGTTATAAAAGACTCCTACTGAAGATGAAATAAAGGCAATTATTTTCTCCATCAATCCAAATAGTGCTTCTGGACCAGATGGATTCAATGGTCATTTCTTTCAAGCCACATGAGATATAGTAAAGGCTAATGTCAATAATTTTGTGATCATTAATGTGTTCCTCAAGCGTGCAGTGTAAGCGTGGATAACAAAAATTCAAAAATTTTAACAAGCATTTAGACAATTGATGAATCAGAAAAAACCTTAGTGGATCACTTTCTCTCAACTATCACTGGAAAATCCAGAGCCGGGTAATATCTCTGGCCAAAATTCTCCATCCGACAAAGGGCTTTTCTAGTTTTTACGCTTCTTGGCTATATATCTCACGATTTTTGAACACTAGCAGCAATAATCCACAATCTAAAAACCCCCAATTGCAGTAATATCCGAATTAAGGAACAATTCGGAGTTGAAGTTGCCAAAATTGACAATTTGGTGAAGTTAAGGATGGTATATTCTTGAGAAATTTCCTAAATGTGCAGTGATTCTTGGGTTGGTGGAATCAATTAGGTCTCTATATAAGAGCCGTATTTTTTAGGGTTTTGTTCATCTCAGTGTGTGCTCAAGAGCCTCCCTATTTGGTCTTTTCTGATTGGCTGTCGGGCAACTTGTGATGGTAAGCAACCTCCACTTCCAACCGAGAGGTTGTGAGTTCGAGTCTCCCCAAGAGCAAGGTGGGAAGCTCTTGGAGGGAAGGATGCCGGCGGTCTATTTTGGAAACAGCCTCTCTATCCTTGGGTAGGGGTAAGGTCTGCGTACATACTACCCTCCTCAGACCCCACTAAGTAAAATTTTACTGGGTTGTTGTTGGTGTTGTACTACATGCGCCATCATTGCTAGCCAGATTTTTGTTAACTTCAAAGGCTGCAATTCACATTCTATTGTTCCTCTCTTATCTTGATAATTTAATAGTTTAATATTTTAGCGAAATGTATTTCCTTGCCTGAGACAAAAGAGGGTGCTCTGATGGTAAGCAACCCCTACTTCCAACCGAGAGGTTGTGAGTTCGAGTCTCCCCAAGAGCAAGGTAGGAAGTTCTTGGAGGGAATGATGTCGGGGGTCTATTTGGAAACAGCCTCTCTACCCATGGTATGGGTAAGGTCTGCGTACATACTACCCTCCCCAGACCCCACTAAGTGGGATTATACTGGGTTGTTGTTGTTGTTGTTGTTGTATTTCCTTGCCTGCCTATCTTATTCTTGAATCTTTAGTTAGTATTTGCCTTAACATTGTCAAATTAATTGCATTAGTAATAGCTTTTCCTACTTGTTTATATTATTATCTACCTGTTTACATCTTTATTTCATATATCCCCTAGTAGTTTTGCATTATTTTTGAATATTTACTTTTTGACCTTTAGTTGTAGATTATAGTCCCCTTTAGCTCTTTTATTGTATTTCTTCACCTATTTTTCTGTTATTTAGTTGTAGATTATAGTTTTCTTTAGTTCCTCTATTTTTTTCACATACTTTTCAAACCTTTATTTGTATATTATAGTTTCCATTAGTTCCTTTATTCCCTTTCTTCACTTATTTTGCGACCTTTAGTGGTACATTATGTTTTGGTGATTTATTTTATTTTTGACGCTTGTTTTCGAGATAGTTCTTGCGTAGTGACTCCTAGATCATAGTGGCTTTGCTGAACGGTGGTAGGGTAAGTTCTTGTTCTCGGGGGTCTCAGCGCGGGGGAGGGGATGCGGGGATAATAGGGATAAGGGAGCTACTAGGCTGAGAGTGGGGTCTAGGAACATAGGAACTTTGACTGGAAAATCTGTAGAGTTATTGCAGATTCTTGAGAAAAGGAAGATTAATATAGCTTGTCTACAGGAGACTAGATGGGTAGCACATGTTATGGACAGGTTTAAACTACAGCATTCTAAGAGGGGGGGAAGGAACGGGGTAGATATCTTGGTTAATAATGACCTCCGTGAACTAGTGCTAGAGGTTATGAGGGTAAATGACAGGCTGGTGACTACTAAGCTAGTTGTGTACAGAGCAGAAGCCATGATTCTGGTGGAAGCAGGAGAACATACCCTGAGGTATTTTCGAGCAAACAATGAAGAGTGCTAGTCAATTTAGAGTTGCTTGACGAACGCAGGGATATTGATGACAGTTCAAAAATAGAGAATAGAGAGATATTACAATTGAAGGGCCAACCTTAGGAGATTTAGTTTTAAGAAAAGTAACTCAGAACAACCGGGAGCTCAATGCTGGGAAACTAGGTCCAACATGGGAAGGCCTCTACCAGGTTTCAGTTGTCACTGGGAAAGGTTCATAAAACTAGAACGTGGCACACCTCAAGATATATTATTACTGATGAACATCAAATGTACCGAAAGTATGTGTTGCACGCTTTTTTTCCTTCGTCCAGTTTTTATCCTAATTGGCATTTTTGGCAAGATTTATTAATGAGGCAACAACAGAAACCATACTACAAAGTAAGCTTTAGCAACAACAATAAGACCTTTAAATGACAAGGAACACAAGAAAGAACCACTGCGATGCGGTTAGTTAGTCTTTTGATCTATAGCAAAGTTCCTACCGAGAAGTTAAGTTTGTTATCGAATAGAGATTACCCACCCATTCACAAGTGAAAGTCACTGGGGGGGTTTTTAGATAATCTCTAGCTTGATAGCATAAATTCCTAAAGGAAAGCGAAGTTTGTTATCGAAATGAAGATTATCTAGCAATTCACTAGTGGAATCCTCGAAGGTGTAAAACTTTTAGTGTTCAAATTTGCATTTGAACATTAGGGGGGGTAATATGAGGACACATCAACAACAAACTTCCACTTCAACTGGAATACGAAACTCAAAAAACATAGTTATATTATAGGGACCAGGGACTACGCGGTCAACCCTGTAGAAACAAGTTTTACAAGTTAGCCACAAGAAATGGCAATTTCTTTATAGCACAACAAATGCTAATGTACTTTTGAAAATAGAAGAAATAAAGTAAAGATATTTTATTTTCATCTTGTTTCTTGTCTAATTGATGAATTGATTGTGTCATTTGAAAGTTAAACAAGTACTTCAAATGTTAGTGTCGTAATGAACATGAGACATCCTTTTCAAGAGCACCATAAACATAAGAGGGCCATCTTCTATATAACCTCTCACGTAAAGGGTTGATTTCGGAAGTACTTCTTCCTAAAATCCAAATTCTTTAAGGGGAAAATATACCAAAGCCTTGCACAATTAGACGCAACTAGTAAAACATACGCGAATACTTAAATGAAAAAAGATGCAAAGAGCAAACTTGCACAAATATTTAACGAAAGTACGCAAATAGGAACACTTATATGATATGTGAATGAAAAGTGTTCTTACTTACAATAAATGTGCCAAACATAAAAAATATTGAATTTTGAAAAGTAAAGCAAAAAGTAAGTTGTTGCATCTCCGAAACTCGGAGGAAGTGAAGCATCTACGCCCCTAGAAAAATGGGTGGACCCGCTGCCTGTTTAATATTTTAGCCTTTGTCATTTTGGCCTTCACATCATCGCCTTCCGGTTCGTCTTTAGTTCCTAAGAAATCATAAACGGAACCAGCAGAATCGATAACATCAGCCAGGCCAGAAGACACATTTTTGTAGCTAACTCCATACGGGCTTTAGTGATTTTGGCATCAAAGTCCACGATACATAATTTGGCATCTTTCAAGGTTTTTCTCTTATGATATACATAGCATATATTTTTTCAACAATTAGGGAAGTCGCTTGGCACTGAAGTTATTCTTTAAGTTGGTCATTCTAACCATAAATATTATGTCGCACGGATCTGGTTGACCGGAGGCTGATATCAAAGCTTTATTGGTCATCTTATGTTTCTCCTCCAATCGGGCATACTCCGCCTTTGTAGCTGCAAGATTTTCATATTTGGAGTTTAAGGCTGCCTCCAAATTCTGCAATCTTTTAGCAAAGCCAACCTCACGATCAGATGCAGCAAGAAAAATGTTATAGACTTCAACCCATTTGACCTTGGTTTCTTCAAATTGATCCCTCAACGGGATGACCTCTTGGCTATGGGTAACTACTTCTTTATCGCTTTACTGCAGCCGAGCCTCCAACTCAGTGGCCTCAGCAACTCGAGCTTCTAGCTCAAAGAGTTAAGCAGCATTCTGGTCTCACTCGACCAAAAGTTGATCCCGTTCTGAGGTAAATTTCTCCTTATCACGAATCAGCCTTTGGAAGCTCTTGGAAGTAAGGAAGTTGGCCTACAAAATAAAAATGCAAATTCAAAGTCCTACCATAATAAGATAGAAGGAATAGCAGAAAAACAAAAAGACTAAACCAATGTTGCATTATGCATGGCATTGTTCTACAAGAATTCTCCCGAGAGCTCGTATCTTTTCCCTATATTTTTTTGAAGCCAAAGGCTTCAGGTAGTTTGCTAGTTCCACCGGCCGGGACAACAGATGACATCCGGTGGAAACCAATAGATTAACGCTCTTCCTCCTTTGAGGATCTTCTGAGAGGGTAGCATAATTTTTCCTTAGGTTCCCATGAACTGGGGACTAGGGAAGAGGGACATCATCTTCTTGGGAAACTGTGGCCGGTGGATATGATGCAACACTTGCTGGTGGTAGAAACGAAATTGGTAAAGAATGAGATGAATTTGATGGCGTCAAAGGGTGAGAAGAAACTGTTGTAGGTGCAGTGCTGGTTGATGATTGCTCGTCAACCAAAGACAGAAGAGGCCAGGTACTTATCCTTACAGTACCGGGCACAACAACTGGGACTCGGAAGCATTAATTAAGCATTCTGTTGAATTGATGAAGGTCGTCCTCTTCTATGTAGATAAGTCCCATCATCATCAATCACCACAGTTAATGGGATTGGCTCGGGCACGATGCTCGTCCGCACAAAATCCTAAGATGAATCGAGCGTGACGCTCTTTGCCTTTTTATTTTTTCCCCCGACCGTAGATGATCGTCTCTTTTTTGTTGTTTGTTCTCTGACCGGGGACTCCGAGAAGAAGCACTTGCACCAGAAGCAGGCTCGGAGATACCTGTTCATGTAAAAGCCTTCTGCAGCAGCCTCGTCATGTCAACAGGATTAGCCAAAACATCCTTACCGGGAACGACAACCGAGCCCTAGGATAGACCTGAATTTAACAAAAGAAAAAAGATTATGCAGCATCTTTATATGAAAGGAAAAAAACAAGGTAAGTTTAACCTACCATTATTTTTTTCCTTCCACCTGTATTTGAGTACTAGTTTTTTCCACGTGCGGGTTTCAGGCATCGTAACGTCCAAAATTTTCTAGACCCAAATGGTCCAAGCCTTCAACCCTAGGTGGTACCCACCGAGTCTCTAAACTAAATGAAAGAAGAAGGGTTAAGAACGATATGAGATGATCTTTGATGGAAGAAAAGTCAAATGATGAAATTACGAGTGAGGTTCCATAATTTCGGAAAAGATGAAGTCGTGGCCGGAATGATGTCACTAGTGGTGACTGCAGTGAATCATTCCATCCACCCACGGTCATTGTCATCATCCATGATAGATAGAAAAGCATGGTGGCCATGCTTGCTGAAATTTATCATTCCCCCGCAGAAGATCTTGGGGGAATAGAGGTTCATCAATCGAGCTAGGGTTAGATCCTCTCCCATCTCCTCGCATAGACATCAAAGACAAGTGATTTTTCTCCATACAGAAGGACTTACTTGTGCCAAGAATACCGGTAGCAAATGCAGAACTCTATGATGATGGAGTCAAGCTCTCCACTCAAAAATAACGGACCCAAGGTGAAGGGATACGTATAATAATATGTAAAACCATTCTTGGGTAAGGTTATCCGTTCCGCCAAATCAGGAGAAATAATATCTAAATCTTGGCAATGGCAGTCTTTCTTCACTACAGGAATACTGGAAGGACAGATGGAATAAGGATATACACTAACAACCCACGTACAAGGGTGAGCGGAAGGAAAGTTCTCTTTGAAGTCCTTAGTTGCGACGAGACTTTTTGGGGCGATGGTGCTCGCCGTAGGAGGAGAAGCATCGTCAACTTTACCTTTATTTTTTGAGGAACTAGGGTTTCAGGAAGAAGAGACCATTTTTTATCAGAAAAGAAGGAAAGTTTTTCTCTTGAGAAGAAGGTTGAAGACAAAATACAAGCTGAGTAAAGAGACTTTGGGAAGGATTGGAGAATTATGAAGTGCGAATAAAGAAGTTTGATACGTATAAGTAAAATAATAGGCGGCTACAATCGTGGCCATAATTACCTCGATAACCGGAAAAAGTGATGCTTAATTAAAGGATGGCGCGTGTTTAGAGCATTAAATGCGGAGAGTAAGTCTAATCAACCGTGAGAAACTTTTTGAAAGAGGTTAGAGAATTTTTCGCCATAAAGATATCTCTACCAACTTCCGGTTGACACAAAGTTATTCCACCGGAAAGAAGGGGGACTATAGAGGGACTATCTGTATGGCGTAAAACATGTTCATAATTTATGATCGCATGAGAAAGTGACATGTGGAGCCGAAGGTAGAAAGCAATCGAATTCGAATGCAATAATCTCGTCTGTCATCAGAGAGGATGATATTCACAAAGACAAAATAAAGGCCTTCCATCCCGTAGAGTTCAATGAAGAATATTCTACAACATTAAGTGAATGATCCATTATAGAGAATATGGCACTCACTACCCACTGTTGTACATTCTTCAATTGACCTCATAATTGTTATTTAAGAGGGCCATGATGGTAGGATATTGTTCCCTCAGTGTAGGTATAAATAGTAAGCTCTACTATCATTGTGGGGGGAGGCGAGGAAATTTTCTGACAAGAATACGATATATTCTACCAAAAGCTCAATAATATTTTACTTTTCTTGCTTATTTACATTGTTCTTATTGCCTCCGACAGCTCTGTGCCAAGACACATGTTGTTTCATTTCAATCTTAAGGCTAACTCTTATATTTCTGTTAATTTATTTGTTATATTTTATGATTAAATTAATTCACTTGTCTATAAACTACGTATAAATTTAATTGTACTACTTTATGGGTAAACAGTAGAGTTATTGGGGAAGAATTGGTCTAGAAACTAAAAATTGGATCGTTAAAGAGCACACTAAGTATGATATTTATGATAAACTAAGAAAAAGATAGTCATGCAAAGAAAAACCATATTTCAAAAATGGTCAACTTCTTTTAATTTCTTTATTTCTGGTAAAAACTGAATTTTATTTCCTCTTCTTAAGTAGTATTTGTAATTCTACTGAAGGATGATTTTCTGGGGGAGAAATGACTTATAGTCGCATACAAGCATTTAAGTAGATAACCAATTACGCCTCTTTTATTCATTTATGTAAAAGATCGGCTATTTACTAGTTTTGCAATTTAATTTACTCCCTTATGAGAAATATCGAGTTCGAGCCTTGGATATAAAAAAAATTTTGGTAAGCAGAACTTTCCCCGAATGAAATCCTACGCGGCACGAATTCAAATATAATCGGACTCCTATGAAAGTGCCGGACATCGGATGAAAAATCAAAAAAATACGATAGCAAAAAGCCAAATATTCTCCTGTATGCATGATTTACAAGTACCAATGATATTAGTAAGATTTCAATCAACAGTACTTTCTAATCATTTGAACCATATATAATTGATGTTATTATAAAGATTCTAAAGAACAATTCTAAATAAATCAAACCAGATAAGATTGATGCAAGAGTGAACGATAACACGCAGTCATCAGATATATATTTGACTATTAAAATTTTAGTTATGATACGTATATATCATTTGTAGTTTTAATAACATTGTTTTTGTTCCTATAACAGGAAGAGTATTGCCAGAAAATAAATTTATGGATTTTTTCCTATCTATATTATATACCAAATCTTATTACCAAAAAATTTTCATAATTTGGTATTTACCCGCCTAGTCCATAGTTTTACTACAAAATATATACCAAACAAAAAATAGGTAGATTCTCCCCTAAAAACACGCGAAATTGTAGGCATAAGGTCTGCATGTGATCCTATCACCATTAAATACGAAATTTGAAACGGAAGGAAATCCCATTGGTGCGTAATTATGTCATTCTCCATATATTTTCCACCATTGATAGTCATTATAAAGCTTGAAAGCTTTGAATTCAAATTTGGGTTTTCAAAAATCATTATTTGTTTGGATTATGTGTTGTTGTAAATAATTCAGAATATAATTAGGAGTTTATATCTCAATTTTGAGGGGTTTTGGTGAAGATTAGACTTGGTTTTGACTGATTTCAGATTGAAACTCGTCGAAGAAGAAGAAGAAGAAGAAGAAGAAGAAGAAGAAGAAGAAGAAGACATATTTCCAGAAATTGTAGATAAATTGTACTTAAATTGTAGAATTCCAGATAAATTGTAGATTGGGAAGACAAAAACTTCTACAAGTCTTCTATAATTCTGTCGAAAATGCAAATTATGCTACAATTGAAATGGGAATTAAGATATTAAAATTCTATGTATTCAGTTTGTAGATATCTTGTAGATAAAATTTCTACAAATAAACTACAAATCAGTTTAAGTATTGTATAAAGTTGTATTATTTTTACGAGTATCTAAAAAATTACTACATTTATACTACAATTAAACTACATTCTTACATCCAAAAAAAATGTTGACAACAAAATTTTCTCTTCATCTACAAATAAACTACAATTGCACCTACAGTGTCAACTTTATTGTCTTCCATATATCTCAGTTCTTTCAATACTAAATGATCTTAAGAAGTAACTACATAATTTAACATCTTGATTAGATTGCCCGTTCAACTTACAACATTTTTATCAACAATACTATATAAAATTTTCTCCTAATCTACAAAATCATTAGAGTTGTATATGCACCAAATTAATAATCTTCAGATCTCTCTCTATGGATATATTATATGAACGAACAAAATCAGTGGGGAAGGTTGAAAATCTTCAGATTTCTCTCTATGAATGAACTCAAAGTGAAAGCAGAAGGAGAAAAATCAAAAACAACCCTAGCTCCCAAGACAACAACCGTTCCCTCCTGAAAACAAAAATCAAACGAACCCTTTCTTCGAATAACATAGGCGTTTCGTCAGATTTTAATTGCGTTAAATTTCGTTTGAGGTCATCGAGTCCAAGGCGAGAGAGAAACGTGGGAGGTGTGGGGGTGGGAGGAGAGAGATGCGGATAAACGAAAATTGGAGAATATATGCTCCTAAATTAATGCCTAATATAAATGAAGCATTAATTATACCCATAATTTGAATTATGATGTATAAATAGTAATTTGGTATGCATAAATGTAATAAACACAAACATTAAACATTACGGGTAATAAGATTTCATATATGGTATTGGTCGGTAAAAATCCCATAAATAAATATGAAGAGTAGTGTACCACAGCCCACAGGAATAACCAATGGTAAAAATGGCGTGTAGTAGCCACTAAATAAGGGTGTATTTAACTTTTATTCACTATTTAAAATGCTTACCAAAAATAGCCACTACTAAGGGGAAAAAGACACAATTACCTTTCTCTATTTACTGTATAATCTCAAAATCGACGAAAACCCTTATTTTCATTCGTTCAGACGAGAGCGGTTCTGGGTTCCGTGTTCTGCGCTTCTTCATCTTCATCGCATGCAAACTTTTGCTCTTTTATCTTCTCCATCATCTTCTGCCAATCGGGACTGGTAATTTTTGTTTTTTTATGCATTTTTGTTTTCTTTATGTGTAAGTTGTTCAATTTTCATGTGAAGTATGTGTTAAAATTTAAGAATTAGCATTATATGTTGATTCAGTGTCGTATATTTTGTGTGATTCTATTTTTGATAAATGTTTAGTATGTGAAATTTAAAATGTGTTTGTAGTTTAAACAATATATTTGATTATGTAGGTATATTTCTTAAAAATAGTCGTAGAAATTCATAAGCTTAGTGTGACTATCAATTTTCAGTTAACTGTGTTCATTAAATGTAAGGAAGAAACGACTTTAAATTTTGTAGTTGGAATTCAAAGTTAAGGACTGATTGCCCTTAACTTTTGTACATGAAACTTGAAGTTAAGGACTAAGTGTCCTTAATTTTAAAAGTTGAAAGTATAAGTTAAGAACTGTATTTCTTTAACCTTTGCACTTACAATTTAAAGTTAAGGACTGATTGTCCTTAACTTTTGCACATGAAACTTGAAGTTAAGGACTAAGTTTCCTTAACTTTGGAAGTTGAAAGTATAAGTTAAGGATTGTATTTCTTTAACCTTTGCATTTACAATTAAATGTTAAGGACCGATTGTCCTTAACTTTTGCACATGAAAATTGAAGTTAAGGACTGAGTGTCCTTAACTTTAGAAGTTGAAAGTATAAGTTAAGGACTTCATTTCTTTAACGTTTGCACTTAATATTTAAACATAAAGATTGTATTTGCTTAACTTTTAAACTTGTAATATTAAGCTAAGTCCTAATTTTTGTTTGTTTTTCCTTATTTTCTAGTGTTAAAATGGAAGGTGATCGTTTGTTTGATTTTGACGATTGGCGTAATTTTCTGGTATATTGAAAAGGAGATTTTCAGTTTAAGGAAACAATTAAAAGTTTTCTGTCGAATATCCAATGGAAGAAATTGTGGGAAAGTATTTTTGGCAACTTCTTCAGATTACAAAGTGTGAAGTTGTCGAGTAAACTTATGCACTGTGCATTGCTTTCAGAAATTGTTAGTAATGAACCTGATTCGATGACCTTCAAGGTATTTGACCGCGATATTAAGTTTAGTCGTGATGCATTCCATATTATTACTGGTTTGAAGTCTTATTCGTCGCTTGACATGAAGGGTTTAAATGAGAAAGAGAATAGGCTTTTAAGAGTCTATTTCCCTGGAAAGGACAAAATTGAGTTTGCTGATTTGTACTTCAAGTCGTCCACATGGTACAACTTCATCATTTGTTGGCAGTGATGATGATGTTTTGAAGTTGGCAATACTCTATTTTGTTGAGTCGGTTTTGATGGGCAAGAGGAAAAATAGGTATGTGTCGGAGCAAATAATGAAAATAGTTGACGATAATGCACTTTGCACGTCCTTCAACTGGGGCTCTCTTTCTTATGAGATGCTATTAAAATCGTTGAAGAGTTTCTTGAAATCAAATGAGAATGATGTTGAGAAGGAGAAAGAGAAAGAAAAAGATATTGATAGCTACACTTTAGTTGGCTTTCCTTTTGCATTTTGTGTCTGGATTATGGAAGTACTTTCTATTTTCCAAGAGAAACAATTTGTGAACTTCAAAGAAGCTGGTTATCCTCGAATGTTATGTTATTCTAAAATGAAATCTCCGCAATTTGATGCTCTTTGTAGAAAGTATTTCCATAATGAAAAAGTAAGTTAATGTAAGTACTATCTATTTTTTTGTAATATTTGTTTTAGTTATGTATACTTATTTAGGTTTTTTTATATAACAGGCGTTTAAGTTGATTGAGGTGTCACCCTTTATTCCCGGGTAAGAAGAAGATACAGAGCCTCTTAGCGTGGAGGAGCCAGTTTCACAAGATCGAGGCTCAAGGTCTTCTTCCTCACAATTTGATGAAGGCGTACTTAAGGAAATTGTTAGCGTATGTATTTCTGCCTTTGAATAGTATTAGTTTTTTATTTGATCATTTCTTTCTTATGAACACCCTTTTTTATATTATGTTTTTTTATTAAGAAATTATCAGAGAGTATTAAGAAGGATTTGCAAGCAGAAGTTACTAGAGTTAATCAAAAAACTGTTGTATCAGAAAAAAAGATTGAGAATGAAATCAAAGTAATTTCAGCTAGTCCAACTTTAGGATTTTGTGTCCTTAAATTTTAAACTTGAAATTGAAAGATAAGGACTTCTTGTTCTTAACTTTTGAACTTTGAAATGAAACTTAAGGACATCATGTCCTTAAGTTTTGAACTTGTAATTCAAAGGTAAGGACTGCATGTCCTTAAGTTTTGAATTTGGAATTCAAACTTAAGGACTGCATGTCCTTAAGTTTTGAACTTGGAATTCAAACTTAAGGACTGTCTGTCCTAAAGTTTTGAATTTGGAGTTTAAACTTAAGGACATGCAGTCCTTACCTTTGAATTACAAGTTCAAAACTTAAGGTTCTGTTGGGAGTATTGGACTTAAATTAGAAAAAGATAGATTTATAGGATTCCATATACAATGAGCGACATGAAGCAGGAATGAACCACATGGAAATGTATGCACGCATGATCCCCTATTTGCTAAAGTTCTCACAGTTTAACAAACATCACAAGTCTTTTGGGAATATCTTCAACAAATTTGATATAGAGTGGCAAAGATCACCACACCAAACTGGATTGTACGTGTTTTTATTTGTTATATTATTTATATGTACTTAAGATTTATTGTTTAATTCACTGAATATCTTATATTTCTTATAGGATTGATTCTGGTGCATTCCTGGTCAAATTTGCTGAGTTGCTGATGATTGGAAAGGACGTTCAGCAATTCCACCCGAAGACATAAAAGACTTTCGAAAAAAAACTTGATGCATATCTTTGGGAACATGGTGAATGGAAAAGAAATATTGGTTATGATATTCCACCAGAAAATGTTGGTGATGATTATGAGAGTGAAAATGAAACATTCTGTCCAAAGAAGTTGTAAAGAAATTGTGGTGTTGTTTTATATAAAATTGATGTAAAGGTGACATCTGAATTCTGCAATTTTAGGATAGTTCTGAAATATTCTGTAAATTTGTGAAAAGGCACTTATATTTTGTTTTGTTGGCATAGTTTAATTTTTTGTAACAACTATGCAAAATTACAATTTCAAAAGTTATGTCAAGGCATTTTGTTATATATTTGGTTATTTCTCTCAACTGTTGATTTTTCCATTGAGCTTGTTAGTATTTGTTCATGAATAAGTGTAAGTGAACTTAAAATTCAAAGTTAAGGATCAAATGTCCTTAATTTTGAACTTGAAATTCAAAGTTAATGACTGACAGTCCTTAAGTTTTTAATTTGGGACTATAACTTAAGGACCTCATGTCATTAACTTTTGAACTTGAAATTCAAAGTTAAGGATAGACATTCCTCAAGTTTTTAACAGTTCGATAACTTAAAGACCTCATGTCCTTAACTTTTGAACTTGAAATTCAATGTTAAGGACAGACAATCATTAAGTTTTTAACAAGGGACTATAACTTAAGGACCTCATGTCCTTAACTTTTGAATTTGAAATTCAATGTTAAGGATAGACAGTCCTTAAGTTTTTAACATGGGACTATAACTTAAGGACCTCATGTCCTTAACTTTTGAATTTGAAATTCAAAGTTAAGGACAGACAGTCCTTATGTTTTTAACACTTCTATAACTTAAGGACCTCATGTCCTTAACTTTTGAACTTGAAATTCAAAGTTAAGGACAGACAGTCCTTAAGCTCTTAACAATTCTATTACTTAAGGACCTCATTTCCTTAACTTTTGAACTTGAAATTCCATGGTAAGGACAGACAATACTTAAGTTTTTAACATGGGACTATAACTTGAAGACTCATGTTCGTAACTTTTAATTGTTGAACTCAAAAGAAATCAAAAGAATGTGATATAAATATTGCAAATCCAGGCATCCACTCAAATTAGAATAATAATGAATACAATCTATAACAAAAACTTAAAAGAGTCGATAAACATAAGTGTATATTTCTACTCTTCTCTATGCTTTCTTGAAAATGGATGGAGTGCCGGAGAATATATACAAGCTGTTCTATTATGACCAACTCTTCTGCAACGACCACATTTGAATGTTATGTTTGATGGCTCGGTAGCAGGAATATGCCTTTTCTTTAGCCTTCTACCTGGTGGCACTTTGAAGTCTGGAGGTTTAACAATTTATGACTTAAGACTCTCTCGTACAATCCAAGAATCAGTATGTCCTATAGGATGTATTGTCTTTCATATATTTTCAGCCAAGATTCCTTTAAGTACCAGTGCGAACAGAAGTCGGACTTCCTGATGTTTCTCTTCTCAATAGCTACAATTACATGTATGCATCGTAATTCATCAAGTTGAAATTGAAGGCAATCACATGTTCTTTTGTTTAAGTCCACCAAGAAAGTTATTCCTTCTTCTTCAACTCTAAAACTCCATGAATCAACAGGGAAGACCTTCAATGTTAAAAAATTATAAGTGAGTACATTATGTTAGAAAATATTAAAATCATAATATAGACATAGAACATAACACTTACGTTCAAAGTAAATGCTAAATCTCTTCTTTTCTTCAATTCCTCCTCTACCCAACAAGAAACATCATAAAATGTTCCTTCTGCTTTATTTCTTTTTTCATAAAATCAATGTTGTAGCTTCACTTGAATGAAATCCATCATTCTTAGTATAGGCAGCTCCCTTGCTTCTAATAGCAATGAATTCATCGACTCAAATATGTTTGTTGTGAGTATGTCATATCTTCGTCGTGGACTACAGGAACATGGTCATCTTTTCAGTGGTTCTTCCATCAAGTAGTCATAAGTTTTATTATCTACATTTGCAATATCTGACATGTATAGGTTAAATTCTTTACGCATGTATACTATTGCAACACTTTGGAAAAGTTTTATAACCTCACTTTTCACCTTTCTTCGCTTTAGGTTCTGCTCCAAATGATAGATGAAAATCCCATGATGGCTTTCAGGATATACCTTTGCAATGCCATTTGCAATAGCTTGATGCATGTCTGATAAAAATATTAAATTCTTACGGCTTCCAATTACATTGCGATTGCGAAGATGACTAAAGTACCACTCATAGGAATTGTTGTTTTCAGATTGTGCTATTCCAAAGGATAATGGGAAAATTTGGTTATTTGCATCTTTTGAAACTAAAATCATTAAAACACCACTATATTTTGACTTCAATAAAGTTGCATCAATTGCAATCAGTGGTATACAATGATTCCAACCAGCTATCGATGATCCATATGCGTAAAACATATAAAGAAACCTGAAAATACAATATAAAATAAAGTTAAAATACCTGAAGTTTAGGACAGTCAGTCCTTAACTTACATTTACAAGTTATAAAGTTAAGGACACCCTGTTCTTAACTTTTATTTCAAAGTTCAAAACTTATGGACTGGAAGTCCTTAACTTTTAATTACAAGTTCAAAACTTAAGGATAGGCAGTCCTCAACTTCTGGTTACAACTCAAAAGTTAACAAGACTAAAGAAAGCATGTCCTAAATTGTTTACATGTTGTTGTCGTCGTCTATATTTATGTTAATATAAGTTCCCGGGTTCTTAATTGTCATCATATACAAATATGAACACAATAATTTATAATTTTCTTTGGGACTTCATCTTATTTAAAATGGAAATATGCTGAATAGCACGCCACGCCTTGTGATATCCAATGTCTAGTTCATACAATTTTGCATCTCTTCCATGACAAAAGCTGGTGTAACTTCAAATCTTGGGTCCCGAAGATTACCGATAATGTAACCACTAATTAACCTTGAAGTAGCATGCCTTTGATCTGCTTTCCTTGTGTTAACAGAGCAGTCATGCTTTTTCTCAAGCTTTACTATCTTGAATAATATTGAATCTTTAATTCTGAAAGCACGCACACACCAACAACACCTATCATCATTGCATGTCAACGAATATCTTGTTGAGCTTGATCTAACAACTTTGAATTCAAAATTTCCTTTGATTGCTATATTAGAAAAACAGTTAATTATGCTCTTCTTCTTGTCAAATACTGATCCGACTTTTATTTCATCCAAAGAAGCATTTTATCTTAATATCTTTGTTGGGGATTTTTTTGTTTCAAATTTGATCTTCGTTTAGTTATTTGAGTGCGGGTTTTGTCAGCAACTTCTTCGATTAACGGCGCACTCTCTAAGACTTGAATACCCAAAGCTTGTTTGTTGTCAATTTCTATAATGCTTTGTCCTTCTACTTGAATAGAATTAAATGTTTGATGGACGTCTTCATTTAAAGGTTGAGCTTCAACCATATCTACTTCAACTATCTGTTGGCATCGCTCTGGATTGTCATGTTGAGTTTTTGTGTTGGCATGTTCATTGCTTGTTGATGCAAAAACTCCTTCCGAAATATCATCTATGAAGCGACAGTTCTTGAAGAGTGAATGAGTTTTTAGCAACTCTAGAGATGTGTGAAGATCTAAATCTTTGGATACAAGCATTCCTTTGCTTGTTCCAAGGTTGATATCAAACCATATCACGATTTCAAACTTTTCTCTATCCAATTCAATAAGCTCAAAAATCTGTTTAACGAAATCTTCAAACTGAATTGACTCAGGTGCTAGGAAAAGCTTTGTTTGATGATCAAGATATTTATAGTTTTCAGTCCATCTACCATTAAAAGCAACTATTAGGCATATTGTTTCCATCATGCAAGTCAAGAGAATGGGAAACAAAGGACATACATTATAAAGCAATCCTTGTAGTAGTGTAAGTGCAAGACCAAAATAAGGATTGCCTTTCATTAACATTAAAATATGGAATTAAAAGTTAAGGACTTCCAGTCCTTAACTTTTGAACAAGAAATTAAAACTTAAGGACTGCAAGTCCTTAACTTTGGAGCCAGAAATTAAAACTTAAGGACTGCATGTCCTTAACTTTTGAAGCAAAAATTAAAAGCTAAGTATTGTTTGTCCTTAACATTTAAACATGGAATTAGAAGTGAAGGACTGCCAAGTCCTTAACATTTAAACATGGAATTAAAAGTTAAAGGCTGCCAGTCCTTAACTTTTGAACAAGAAATTAAAAGCTAAGGACTGCCTGTCCTTTAACATTTAAACATGTAATTAAAGTTAAGCACTGCCAGTCCATAATATTTAAATATGGAATTAAAAGTTATGGACTGTCAGTCCTTAACATTTAAACCAGAAAATAAAAGCTACGGACTGTCTATGTTTTAACATTTAAATATGGAATTAAAGTTAAAGACTGCTAGTCTTTAACATTTAAACATGAAATTAAAAGTTAAGGACTGGCAGTCCTTAACTTTGGAACCAGAAATTTAAAACATACAATTTGAAACCAAGCTGCAGGACTTTGTATACAAAAGAACAGCAACAAAGTGAAGGACATTGTGTCCTTAAGTTTTTTAATTCAGTTTGCAAAATGAGGCCCGCAGAATCAAAGTTAAGGACATAGTGTTCTTATTTTTTGAATTCAATTTCCAAAATGAAGACACTATGTCCGGAATACAGAATTATCATAGGAGGCGATGTCTATAAATTTATCAATCCAGAAATTAAAAAAAATCAAATTCTTATCTAATATATATTCTAATCAATACAGATCTAAAAAAGTATAACTGTAGCGAAATAAAAATCGATAGAAACATATGAAATTACAACTTACTGTTTATCTATGTCGGTTTTTTGGATTAGAATGCTGAATTTTTTAAATCGGGAAGAGAAATGGTGGTGCCGCTGTGGTAACTGTTGCTGCTGTACGTTTCTTCTTTTTGTGTAACTGGTGCTTGTGTTTGTGTTGATAGCGTAGGTATAAGTTATGCCAGCAGGGTATTTTCGTCCAATCAAGTATAAGTTTATTAAAGGAGTAACTAAAGTCTAAATGCATTGAAAACAGTTTTAAAATAAAAGCCACTGCTTTTAGAATGACACGTGATCATTCTGATATCAACAACACTACAATAATGAATAGAAAGAATAATTTCAAATAAATAGAGTCAATGGTTTATATTTTGCTAATTAATCGCTTAATGACTGTGAACTTGCATTTCTAAGCTCTAATTCTAACGAAAATACTCATAATTTTTATTTAATAAAGTTATAAAATTACTTTTTAATGCATGTACATGAACAATTTTATTTCTTTTATCACAACTGAATATACAAATACATAAATTTACTGTTTTTCTTTAAACTAGCGAAGCGTGGGCTAACAAACTAGTTTATGATAAACTAAGAAATAATAGTCATGCAAAGAAAAATCACGACCAAGTGTTTCCTTCAAATAGTGATCTCTTTTTTTTATCTCAAAATACAAAGAAAAAAATAAATAAAAAATTGAGAACTAGGCGTATTAGCTTTGGCATCAAAATCTTGGAGCCAGGAACGACAAAAATAAAGTACTATTAAACCAATGATGGAAGTAAGGTAGTTTAGTTAGTTTAAGTGAGATGAAGAAGTCATACAAAAGTGCAAGGTATAATTATAAATAAAATATTGATATATTTTTAAACCAAACACAAGTTATGCACTGCGTATTCAATTTTCAACACAATGAACTAAACACTTTATACAAATAATTCCTGCATAACAAATCGCTGCATAATTTGTTTCTAAACCAAATGACCCCTTAGTTCATAGAGAACCGCTTCTGTAAAAATAATTCTTATCAACAGAATATTGAAATATTATGATATTAAGCAAACCTCACCCCGACTAGCTTCGATTGTGGTGGCATTGTTGTATTTTCATGGCACAGAGACGCAGGCACGCATTTGGCGCAGCCTCCATTGGATTTTCCTTACTTTTCTTTATTTTTTGAAATGGAAACCAGCCCCTATTTGGTTGCCATCAAAGTTTTCCCTGCCTTTGTTTCGTTATCTCCTTAATTTGCTAAATTGTCTTTCGACATAAACGAAGAAAGCGAAACAAAAGTAAAAGAAAAAACGAAACATAAATAAAGCTAATACTTTGAGATCATTAATCTCATTTAGTGCCCCTCAACTGTTTGGATTCAGAAAGTACGTTGTAGCACACGAACACAATGAAAACTCTGTTGAATGCAATGCAACACCAACACATCAGCCAAAACCTGAAATGCAAGGAATTAAGCCACTGAACTGAGCATGCTGCATACAAATTTGCCATCTGAGACAACTAGCTTCTCCCCTTTAATGACTGCATCTAGTGGTAGAGGACTGAAACTCCGAGATGGGCCATAGAAATGAGGAAAGACATTTGAGTCATCGATAGCTTCGTAAACCAACCCATTCCCAAGCTGCAACAAAATAAACCCTATTATAAGAAGAAAACTTCTCTCATCTGTTGATCAAACATATCATATTTAGATTAGAAAAACCAAACAAATGTTGATTGTGTTATCAAATATGATAATCAACATGCAGAAAAGAAAAGGAAAACTGGTAATCATAAACGGTGAAGTCAAGAAGGCAGTACTACTTGCCTTTTTAGCATCGATTTGCAGCAAGTACAAATCATCCTTAACATTCAGGAAAAAGTTCAGCAAAGTTGATCGAACCTGCAAGTTCAAAAATTTCAAGTTAGAGTAGGGACAAAACCGGCTCAACTAAATGCAATCTAAAGATAAAAAGTTAACTGTTCTCTAAAATAGGCGAAGTTACAAGTCTAATATTACATTAGATTATTTTTCTCTGCAACTAACTAAGCAATACAAAACCCTAATTGAACTTACTATTAATTTCTTATATGCAATAACGATCTCCAACTAGTTCCGGAAGTATTTCACTTTAAACATGTAGTATAAGTTCCTGAAGATGGGCTTCTTTTCTTCTTTTTCCTGTCAGGAGTTTTGATTTTTTGCGTGATAGTTGTGACCACAAATGGTCCCTACTTCCTAACCTGCATGTCATAATTTGATTTTACAAGTTTTACATGAGAAATACACTTGGAATTTTAATTAATTAGGAGTTCAAACAGAAATTGCTCTATAAGAGGTGCTTTCCATAGCAAGGGATAGATAACTGAACAACTGCAGCAATAAGAACTTGAAATTTATGTTATGTGTGAGGTATAGTCTCATATTATGTGGTTTTTAATCAATAAACAAGTAGCTCTAAGACTAATTAAAAGTTCTTTTTACATTAACTTGGTTGAAACTAGAAATTTAGTTCATAATTAAACATGAAATATAGGGGAATCCAGCGCAGTTTCTCTTGATATTATAATTTTTCATTTGGAAATTTGATTATTTCGGTAAGTAATTTCATTAATCACCAAGTAAACTCTAAATATTCATAGCTCAACTAATACAGCTATCTATCGAAAAAAAATCAACGCAGAACAAAAAATCCTACAACACTAGCAGCCAAAAAGGGTATTCTAGTGCACTAAGCTCCCACTATGCGTGGGGTCGGGGGAAAGATCGGATCACAAGGGTTATTACCCTGTAAAAATGCAAGAGGTTCTATTCGCAGCTCGAACCTGTGACCTCTTGGTCACACGGCAGCACTACCAGCCAGCCACCAGACTAAAAAAGAAACTTTATCTTTCTAGTAGCTCTCACATTGCATACATATGCAATTTCCCTCGAAATACGGTCTTGTCCCTTGCTAATATTCTCAAATAATATCTAATTTCTCTCAACAAATATGGCACGAAAAACTTCAATATAAACCATCTTGATCATATTTGCTTGTTTAGATTTGCCTTTAGAGTTGCTGATGATCCAAGTTGTATGCTGCTCACAGTTATCTATTGCAACTGGTTGTCTCTTCATCCAGTTATCAGTTACTATTTTACATAATGCTATCTGTTGTAAATGTGTAGGTATTGGCCCCTTCGTCATGGTAATCTTGTTGACAGCACATAGGGTTTGAGTAGAAGACACCATCATAATTTCTGCTTTAATGGCTTTAGGATTAGTTAAATTGGTTCCAGCATCTCCAAAATCTGTTTTCTATGATTCCTTCCCTTCGGCACAGTAAAAACAATTAACTGGTATTATAGTCTCGCAGCTAATCCATTTTTTTTTTTTCGATAAGGTAAATATTTCGCAGCTAATCCATTTAGCTCTAGATTTCTGCTTCATGACAGTTTCCTCAATCATATTCCATTTCTCTAGATTCTATAAAATCTTCCTCTCCATTACAAAAAAGTGCATCAGAGAATTCAGTTGATAACTTTTCTTGTATTGTAGCCAAGTCCAATCTAGCCTGCTCAATCTTTTGAGAAATAGATTTAAATTCCTCAGTGTTAAGTCTTCTCAACAATGGTCTTCAAGCCTTTCAGCTTCATCCATATGTTTTTCATAGGGTATGTTGCCAGTTGCTTTCCCCAGGCTTCCTCTACCGCAGTTAAGAATTGTCTATGTTCCACCCAAACATTGAAAACTCGAAAAGGCACTTTAAAGTTACAGCTTGTTGGCCTTAGTGCCAGAAATATTGGTGAGTGACCAGACACTAGGTAAATCATACTCAATTAGTACATGGCCCCAACACATCATCCATTCATAATTGCCAATGGCCCTATCAAGTTTGCTACAAACTCTGCCAATAGTCCACCTTTACATCAATAAAATTCTAAATTATTAAAAAGTTCACTTTATCAACTTTTGGATTCGGTGTCATTATAAATTATAATAAGATAAGAACTCAAAGTTTACCTTAGTAATCATGATTCCTATATAGACCAACAACAACAACAACTACCCAGTATAGTCCCATAAAGTGGGGTCTTGGGAGGGTAATATGTAGACAGGCCTTACCCCTATCCGAAAGGGCAGAGAGGCTGTTTCCAATCAACCATCGGCTCAGGGAAGGAGAGGAAAAACAAAGACAAAACAAAAACAAAAACAAAAGAGCATAGTAACTCCAGCAGAAATAGCGTAAATAATTAACTAAACATAAGAACCATAAATAAAATGGCATGCAATAATATCAAACAGTAACTACCATAAATAACTACCACAAGGGAGACACAATCCAATACACAAATCATCTACAGATAGCCCTGCTAAGCCTCACCCAACCCCGAGAGAGGAGTACAGAAAAATTCTAGGAACCCCTATCCTACAACCCTGATACTAGACCTCCAGACTTACCTATCAAGGGCCCTATATAGACTATATTGACCAAATATAGATGTTTGAGAGACCAAATGATGTGTCTCATCTTCAAGGTACAATAAATCAATGGCCCAACCTCCTTTTGGGCTAAAATAAACTCCAGTTTTGCTTCACTTTTAGTCTCTAGTCGCTAACATGTCTCCTTCTATTTCTAATCTTTCACGAGTCCTTTACCTGTGAAACTATGACGACATTTTAACTCACCATGCCAAGGTTGCCTTTGGCCCATATGAAACTATGGTGCTACATCACTTCATCATATGTTTTCTTGTTTTTTTCAAGCAAGAAAACGGTACAGCACAAAAACATAAAGAAGTCTAACGAGAAATAGAAACAGCCATATAAGAATGAAAACCTCATGTGGCAACCCCTCAAGAGGATGCCACTTATAAAAACTAAAGCAATAGTCATAAACTTGAGCATTCTTTTTGTAAAACTACTTTTGTAAAATAAACTAACAAAAAAAAAGCAATTTTCAATACTTCCATGAGATTAGGAAAAGAGTTAAAAGTATTCTAACAAGACTTTGAAACTAGTTTAGCAAATTGTTATTATAATCTATTAGCAAAAATAGGCCCATCAACAAGGTTTGACATACGACATCTCTGTTAGATAGTTATGTGTAAATAGTCTTAATATGTCCTAGTCCCATAAGTAATAGGAGTTGAACATATCCTAATCTCATAAGTAGTAAAAGTAGAAGATATATTATATATAGAGTTCATTGTATCATTGTTAATAAAGAGATTTTTCTCTAGTGCATTCTCACATGATACCAGAGCTTCAGTGAGAAAATTATTGATGTGCATCATTCCAGCGACATCCGAGAGAAAAATCTTATCGTCGTGTAATTTTCCGGCAACTTCGTCTTGTTCCCAAGGTTCATCACTGCTACAATGGTAGTGTGCATATACCAGTAGTCCGGTACCACCATCAGATCGGAAACTCTTGTGCGACCAAACCCCCAGAAATTTCAACCCCATCGAAATAGAAAAGTTAGTCATCGTGTGTCTTTTCGGTCGACGACTCAAGATTGATTTGTGTAATCTTACTGGTAAATGTTATGCAAAAAACCAACACTACCATCTTGTCTGGAAACAGTCAATTGCTCCGGCAGAAAGTCCCTCGCGCGCCTCAAGAACTAGGGTTCCGACGAGCTATAATAACTTTTCCAGCATGTATGAGACATTCAGGTCACTTTTTGGCAAAACTTCTTTAGGATAACTTACTCGTCCAGTGATTTCGAACCTACCCATATAAATTACATTAAATTTCGACAACTTTTATTTTTTCCGGTGTGAACAGTGATTCCCGGCATGAATAGCAATTTCAAAAAAGTTCATATGTTTCTAGTAGTGTTTTAGAACCTATTTTGTAGTATGGAATTCGACTTATTCTCACTATTTTCAAATTTTTCCGGCGACCTTTCGGCCAACTTCTGTTTATCAGCAACCACCTGGTTTTGTTGCTCAAGAGGAGTCTAGTGGCGTTGTATGTCGAATGATCAGCTCGCAGATATTTTCACCAAGTCCCTCACTGGTCCTCGCATTAGTTATATATATAACAAGCTCAGTACAAACTATTTGTATGCACCGATTTGAGGGGGAATGTTAGATAGTTATGTGTAAATAGTCTTAATCCCATATATAGTAGGAGTAAAATATGTCCTACTCCCATATGTAATAGGAGTAGAATATATCTTAATCACATATATAGTAGAAGTAGAAGATGTATAATATATAGAATTCATTGTATCATTGTTAATAACAGATTTTTCTCCCGTGCATTCTCACAATCTCAACATAGAAGAATCTCTTTAAAAGTGCAAGATACAACTATATAAAGAAAACATCTTATCAAACACTTCGTAGAGGAATATTTCTTTTTCATAACACCACCTTTCGAGACTCATACTAAGCATAAAACTCAACTTCAAATCTCAAATACAAATATTAGGTCTCCAATCATTTTCCCCAAGTTCAATTCAAATACCAAATTTAATACTGACATTGCAAGACTTGGGCTTAAACACCCCCAAAATAATCAAATCATTCACCAAACTAAAGTTACCAAAATAATAGAGTAACAACAACAAACCTAGTATATTCTCACAAGTAGGGTGTGGGGAGGGTAATATATACGCAGAGCTTACCCATACCTAGAGAAGGTAGAGAGGTTGTTTCCAATAGACCCTCTATTTTAGAAAGAGGGGGAGAGGGATAAAGAGAAGAAGAAAAAAACATAAGGGGGGGGGGGGGGGAATAAGTAGTACTAAATACTATCAACAGGAAATACGCTAAAGAAGCGAACTAAATCACATGATGTAGTAACGATCTGCATAAGAATATGCAGGAACATGAGCGCTACTAAAGTAATCGATAAGAAAAGGAGAAACTTACAACCACCTACGAACCTTCTACCATAATCCTCGATCTCCACACCTTCCTATCAAGGATCATGTCCTCAGTAAGCTGAAGTCGCGTCATATCCTGCCTAATCACCTCTCTCCAGTACTTTCTTGGCGTAGCTCGACCTCTTCTCAAACCTGCCATGTCCAGCTTCTCACATCTCTTGACAGGAGCATTAGTGTTTCTCCTCTTACGTGCCCGAACCATCTCAGCCTCGACTCCCGCATCTTGTCTTTCACGGAGGCTATTTCCACTTTATCCCAAATAGCTTCATTCCTAATCTTATCTCTCTTGGTATACCCATTCATCCATCTCAACATCCTAATTCCAGCTACTTTCATCTTCTGCACATGTTTGTTCTTGATTGGCCAACATTCCGCTCCATATAGAATAGTTGGTCGGACCACCACTTTGTAAAATTTACCTTTTAAGTCTTGGCGGCAATTCCCTGTCACATAAGAGCCGAACACAAGCCTCCATTTCATACATCTCTCTCCAATACGATGTCCGACATCCTTGTCAATCTCCACGTTACCCTGGATAATAGACCCAAGATACTTGAAACTACCTTTATTGGAGATAACTTGAGTATCAAGCTTTACATCCACGTGTGTCTCATGAGCCCCGTCACTTTACACTTTAAGTATTCTGTTTCAGTCCTGCATAATAGAGTATTATACAAAAATATTTATTTAAGCAAAAAAGAAATTTCCTTCAAGCAAATGTTAATCTCAAATTTCAAGAAGGGTGAAAAACATTCACAAGAATAATAGGATCAATTATATGTAATCATTTAATAAATCTAGAAAACTTGGGGTGTTACAACTTACAACTCTCTCTACAACAATAAATTTCGTCCCAAAATTTACCTGAAATTAGTCTCAGAAAAAATGTGGATATTATAGTCGTATGTCCTCTTCCTGCTCCTACGTAGCTTCCTAGTCAGAATGATTTCTCTAAAGGACTTTTACTAAGGGAATTATCTTGCACCTAAGCTGTTTTATGTCATGTGCCAAAATCTGAACAATGTTGCGCGGACTATCCAAAATGTAGTCACACCCGTGTCGGATCCTTCAAAAATGCACTACTTTTGGAGGTATCTAACTCAGGTGGCAAAGCTAGCTTATATGCAACTAGACCAACTCTCTCTAAGTACTTCTAAGGTTCCAATAAATCGAGGACTAAGTTATACCTTTTTGCCCAGTCTCATGCCATGGAAAAACCTTTAAAAAGACCTTATCGCATTGTCAATGCTCAATTTCACGCCTCTTAACACAGCATAAGAATTCTGCCTGAAGCAATTTTCAAACAATCCTCGTGATTTTCACCTTATCTTCAGTCTGTTGAACAGTTTTAAGACCAAGTAACATTCTTTCTCCCACTTTACTCCAACAGAGGAGTTCTAGATTTCCTTCCATATAAAGTTTCATAAGGGGGCATGTCTATACTTGTCCGGTAGTAATTATTGTAAGCAAATTCTATCAAGGCCAAGTGATTGTCCCAACTAGCCTCAAATTCAATAATACACGCTCGAATCATATCTTCCAAGACTTATATTACCCTCTCGGACTGGCCATCTGTTCGTGGATGAAAAGAAGTGCTAAAATTCAATCTGGTACCCAAAGCTTCTTGCAAGCTAGACCAAAATCTAGATGTGAACTTTGGGTCTCTGTCAGACACAATAGAAATAGGAATTCCATACAGGCTCACAATCTCATTAATGTGTAACTCCGCCAAAAATTTAATTAAGTAGTCCGTTCAGATTGCCAAGAACTGAGCACTTTTAGTTAGTCTATCTAGACTACAATGACCCAAATTGTATCATGCGTCCTTAAGTCATCATCATTAGGAACATAACCTATTTTTATAGAATAGGTTACCATGTTTTTCACAAATAAAATATGAGATCTTCAAGGCGAAACACTAGGACAGATAAAACCTATCTCAAGAAATTCTTGCAATTGAGCTTCAACTCTTTTAATTTAACTGGAACCATTCTATATGGAGCAATAGAAATAGGAGTAATTCCAGAAACAAGCTTTATAGGAAACTCAATTTCCCTCTCTGGAGATCATGAGGAAAGTCTCACATTGGTATATCCTTAAAACTTGGACTCTCCATTGTGTATCGACTATATGAGCAAGATAGGCATCGCAACCTTTGCGAATCATCTTCCTTGCCAAGAACGCAGAAATAATATTAGATGTCAATGAGCTTTCTCCCCGTACAAGTAAATGTCTCCAAATTTTCAAGGCAAATACAATTGCAGCAAGTTCAAGGTCATAAGTGGGATAATTCAATTCATGTGGTTTCAGTTTTCGAGGGGCATAATAAGCAGTCACTTTTCCTTCTTGCAACAGAATACAACCTAAGCCACGACGAGATGCACCGCTACATATCATATATTCTTTTCCTTCCGTTGGCAAAGTACACGAGCTTGTGTCAACAAGGATTTGAGTTTCTCGAAGCTCTCTTGGCACTTGCCATCCCACACAAACTTAATGTCTTCCCAAAAAGTTTGGTCAAAGCAGAGACTACTTTGGTAAAATAAAGTAACAAAAAAAAGGAAAAAAATAGAACTATTTTTAATACTTCCATGCGATTAGGAAAAAAGTCCAAGTTCTAACAAGACTTATGAAACTAGTTTAGCAAATTGTTCTTTTAATTTATTAGCAAAATTAGGCCCATGAACAAGGTTCAACATATGACATCTCAACATAGAAGAATCTCATAAAATCTCTTTAAAAGTGCAAGATGCAACTATAAAAAAAAAAAGTAGCACCTTATTAATTTATCTCAACATTTTAGGCGTTGTCAAACACTTAGGATACTTTTTTTCATACAACACCTTTCGAGACTCATATTAAGCATAAAAGATAAAACTCAACTTCAAATCTCAAATACAAATATTAGGAGCCCGTTTGGATTGACTTATTTTAAATTCTTTTAAGTCAAACTAGCTTTTAAGCTATTTTGTAGTGTTTGGATAAAGTAAAAAAGTGCTTCTAAGCGCACTTGTTTTTAAGCTAAAATGACAAAAATAAGCAAGAAGCCAAAAGTTAGAATTCCTAACTTATGGCTTTTGGCTTAAAAGCCACTTACAACAAGCCCATTCAAACAGGCTCTAGGTCTCCAATCATTCCCCAAGTTCAATTGAAATACCAAATTTATTATATTACAAGACTTGGGCATAAACACCCCCAAAATAGTCAAATCAATCACCAAAATGAAGTTACCAAAATAAGAGTCTACTATACAAAAATATTTCTTGAAGCAAAAAGAATTTTCTATCAAACAAATAAGAACAACAACAACGACCCAGTAAAATCCCACAAAGTGGGGTCTGGGGAGGATAGTGTGTACAGAGATCTTACTCCTACCCCGATGGGGCAGAGCGACGGTTTGTAATAGTCTCTCAACTCAGGAAGACGGAAATAAAAAAAGAAGAGACAAATGTCAAACTCGAATCTTAAGAAGGGTGAAAAATTCACAAGAAAAATAGGATCAATTATAATGCACTTAATAAATCTAGAAAACATGGGGCGTTAGACCAAAGACTAAGAAATTACTCCAAAATTAGAAGTCTAGTAAACATAAGTATTTACCATCCTTAGCATTTCGGAAAAACTAATCATAGCTATAACTTAAGTCTAGAGACAATGGCTTAATCGAAGTAATCACAGAAGACTTAGAATTTCATTTTTTTTCTTAACCAAACACAGATTTCGAATTGACATGAGTCTTGATGGCAATGACCTAAGAACTGACAACTGGTATAATAATTAGATAATGGAATGCATGCCTCGAGAAACAACTCGCACACTCCGTATACGCAAAAAAAAAGTCAATACAACATGCACTACACTTATAATTATTGTATTTGTCGCTATACATCAATATTAAACCTGAAACCCTTGGCAAATAGCCAGTGCCTAAATATATATATTCACATACACACATATATATATTGAGTAACCAACAATGGTTAAAGGGCCTATATAGATATGTTACAGCAAAAACATGCCTACTATAATGCCACAAGTGGGTCTGGGAAGGGTAGTATATAGGCAGATCTTACCCCTACTTTGTGGAGGCAGAAAGGTTATTTTCGAAGACCCTCGGCTCAAGGACAAAATAAAAAGGGACATTAGTAATAAGCAGCAATAACAGCGATATAGTAAAGGTGATATAGTAACAACAACGATATAGTAAAATAACTGAAGCGAAAGAAATAAGTCAACAACAAGTAGAAATATAACTCAACAAAAAAAGAAAAAAGAATACAAGAATAATACTACTGCCATTGGGATGACAAAGGAATACATAACTAAGTTACTTTTCTAAATTTACTAAATACAAGTATAAAAAATGGAGTACATAACTACTCAAACCAATAAAACAAAAACTACAGTAATCAAATTTTATCACTTCTTATTTCACGTTTTGCTTATGAAGTGTCTATTTCTTACGAAGTTAATCCATGGTGATCCCATCATACGTTCACTAAAAATGACGTGTACCAAGCATAGCATCAGGGATGTATTAGTGTGGTGACTTTGGTGATTTCTTTTGCTGCACAATTTAAGCACATTTTAGATGTTTTCTAGTAATGAAAATATTTTTGTCAAGTATAGATAAATGTTCCATTAGTTAGTAATGAAACATTACTTTTACCTGATTTTAGAAAAAAAAGAGCTCAACCTACAAACTAGAGCAACTCTATGTATACCACAAGCGCAAAAGTTGTCGGAATTTCCAATTAACATTTTTTTCATCCTTAACACCAAACATCTGCAATGTGAGCAAGAATCATCTATTCCTATCAAACTCCAAAAGTATTGAACAATCCTACATTCAACATGTCCCTGTTCCATATTCATGAAAATCTCAAATGTATATGATAAAGCATGAGTGATCAACCATCAGACACGAATTCCTTGAGCTTTACAGTTGCGAATGACACGAAAATAACAGTTACCTTCAATTTCAAATAATGGCAAGCCACAAAATAAGGATTAGGGCGAAGCTAAACTTTCAGTCAGAGCAGCAGCCTCTGAGTTCTATTTACTAGCATAAGTGACTACTATATTAATATATTTCTAACAATTTATCTTAGTGTAAAATTATTCTAAGGCAAAGCTCTGTGTAGTCCTTTCCATCTTGCTCAATAGTCACAAAAAGTGGACGAATAAGACTGATGCATCTACAATCCTTAAAACAATGCATCTATCTCAACATCACAGGGTCGACAGACACAATAATTGCATGAATAACACTGATGCATCAATAATCATTAGCAAGTATAGTTATGTCACATGACCATAGTCAACAGGCAAAATAATTTGTTTGAATGGTTCTTTAAATTCATGTGATTTCTCTTTTGCAACCACAACGATTGTTGTAACACCTAGGACATCCAACAACATGATGGTCCATTCTTGAGGCAACGATGGGCCAGCAGAACATGGACTTATTTGAATTTTGAAACCAGAGAAATAGATGGCAAATTCGAAGAAGTGTATCTCTACCTCCTATATTCCTTTTAACCTGGACTAGCTCCA
This sequence comes from Nicotiana benthamiana, assembly GCA_034376525.1. Classification (NCBI taxonomy): domain Eukaryota; kingdom Viridiplantae; phylum Streptophyta; class Magnoliopsida; order Solanales; family Solanaceae; genus Nicotiana; species Nicotiana benthamiana. The sequence goes on from CM067338.1 coordinate 148,760,285, forward strand.
CAAAAACCTTTTTAATATCATCCTATATTTCTAATGCTGCACATAATTTATTAGCCACTGTCAGCAATCTCTAAGTTTCTACATTTAAGCATCACCTCTACATGGAAATCATCACAATTTCATTCCAGGGGGTCAGATCTAGTAGCTAAATAATGAAGGAGCGTACTATTCAAGAGATATACTTCACGGAACAACAATTGAAACTGCACTTGAACCATCTACTAATAATTAGCTGAAAAAATTGGTACACAATCACTTCTTCTATGGCATATCATGACCTTACTGCACTATCATTTACACGTGCTTTTGCGCTACATCAGCCACTCCAAACCTTATTTCATTGGCCGTTTCAGTAATTTGTGGTCGTTTTCTATAACTCCACAGTGGAGCTTGCTGAGTAAAAGCAAAAGTATCGGGAACCGCAATTCCACTCTTTTTCTCACAACCAGTAGAGGTATAAACAAGCTACATGTTAGCTCAAGCCAAACTTGACCTCAATTCAAGTGTCATGCAAGCTACATGTGCAAGTTGATCTTGGCTAGCTAAGACATACTTGAACACAGTTAGCTCAACTCGAACTCAGTTGGCTGGCTAAGAGAAACAAGTCGAGCTCGCGTTCGTATACGGATCTAACTCTACAAAAGCTAGTCCACAAGCACGTTAAAACAAATGAACTTTTTTTTGTTTTTTCACTTCATAAGCTAGCAATGGTCAAACACCAATTTGGTTACTGAATATCCGCTGAGTGGCATATCAGCTAATGGTCATAGGTAGAAGTGGTAAAATGGTTAAACAAAAATAGTTATACACTCATATTATCCATTAATAAATAGGTTGGATAAAAAACTTTTTAAAAACGGATCGAATATGGATAAGAACCATATTATCCATTTAGAAAATGGTTAACCAAATGGATAACTATTGTGTTTAACTTTTACATTTGTACGGCCTTACGGCCTTAAATTGGGGGTTCCTCAAGTTTGAGAGACTAGGAATTCTCCCAAAAGTGATCATCTTCAAGAAGTCATGTATAATATGGGTATGGATATGGATATCCATATTATCTGCCGGATAACCCCTTTTTTATCCATCTCAAATATGGGTCGGGTCGGATAATTTATCCATTTTTTGAATTACCCGTTTTCAACCCGCTCATATCCGACCCAACCTGCCCGTTTGCCACTCCTAGTCATAACGATACAATTTTGAATAACCAGTTCTTGACATTACAAAAGCAAAGGTACCACACACTACAGCTCAATTGCATTAGCGTATGGTTTGGCTCTGTTTTTTTTTTTTAAACATAACTGTGGTGTTCAGGACAGATACCTATCTCTCAGGAAAACAGATGAAGTTGATATTGTTAGACGGTTCGCTATGTTAAATGCTTCTGTTAATGATGGCAATGGTTTACTCGTCCTGTAAGAGATTCAGACATCTCTATCACAAGTTCCACATCCTGTGAAATAGCAAAAATAGAGGAAATGGGTGCGCGGCTAGACCTTCCGATTTGGCATTTATCAAACGTGGATTGAAAAAGAAAAATCTAAAATGAACGTGGAATAAGTAAGAGAATCTAAGAGAAGAGGGAAGATAGGTAAGCGTCAGGTAACCTGGTCGAGCTTACTGAGATGTATATAGCCAGTGGTTAGGTCGAGCTCCCCCCCAAAAGTGCTGCCAGTTTTCTGCAGCATTTCCCACTCCAACAACGTACTGATGCGGTAGACGAAATCACCTGCCCCCTCTCTCCCAGTCATTTCTTGCGTACTTGGAAGTGTGGAATGGTGCAAACCCAGATTTCACCAACTTCTTTTAACCTAAATGGTCCCTTAATTTTTGGGTTAGTATTTTCGAGTTAATACTCAGACAGCTCGTTTGGATGGTTGCTAATTGCTATGTACCAGTTTCATAATTTATGGTACAATAACAACAAGTACCCAGTATAGTTTCACAGGGTCGGGTCTGGGGAGGGTAATATATACGCACGCCTTACCCCCACCCGAAAGGATGGAGAGGTTGTTTCCAATCGACCATCGGCTTAGAAAAAGAAAAGGAAAGGCAAAAATAAAAACAAAAACAAAAGAGCATTAGTAACTCCAGCAGAAATCATAATACATAAATATGTAAACATAGACCATAAGTAACGTGACATACAAAAAGAAAATGTAAACAAAACAGAAGTAAAAGGGCATCCACAAATATTAATTTAGCCACATTCAGTAGATAAAATGGAATGCATTGACAACGACCACTACCTAAAAGCCTCTATCCTACAACCCTGATACTAGACATCCAGATTCTCCTATCAAGGGTCATGTCCTCGGAAATCTGTATACTAGCCATGTCATGCATAATCACCTCTTCCCAATACTTCTTTGGCCTCCCTCTGCCTCGACTCGCGCAAACCACCTACAAACGCTCACAACTCCTCACTGCGGCATTTGGGCTTCTCCTCCGCACATGCCCGAACCACCTGAGCCTCGCCTCCCGCAATTTCTCCTCCCCTGGGGAAACACCCACCTTTTCCAGAATAACTTCATTCCTAATTTTATCTAACATATTGAGCCCGCACATCCACCTGAGCATTCTCATCTCCGCAACCTTCATTCTGTGAACATGAGATTTCTTCATCGGCCAGCACCTTGCCCCTTACAACATGCATGTCTGACCACAACTCTATAAATCTTCCCCTTGAGTTTCTGTAGCACTTTCTTGTCACATAAAACTTCTGATGCAAGCCTCCATTTCGACTACCCTTCCTCTATACGATGAGTGACATCCCCGTCGATCTCTCCATCCCCCTGGATCACCGACCCTAGATATTTGAAACTATCCCTCTTGGCGATGGCCTGAGATCCAAGCCTCACGACCCTTCCAACTTCTTCTTCGCTCGACTCTGCGCTAAACTTACACTCCAAGTATTCTGTCTTAGACCTACTTAGTTTGAAACCCTTAGACTCAAGAGTCTGTCTCCAAAACTCCAACCTCTCGTTGACACCAACCCTCGTCTCATCTATCAAGATTATGTCATCAGTAAATAGCATACACCATGACACATTTCCTTGAATATGGTGAGTCAGAGCATCCATTACCAAATCAAAAATAAGAGGGCCAAGCGCAGATCCTTGATAGAGCCCCACAACCACCGGAAAATGATCTGAGTCGCCACCCACCGTCCTAACCATGGACTTAGCTCCATCGTACATGTCCTTGATCACTCTGATGTAGTCTTCCGGCACACTCTTTGCCTCTAGGAACCTCCATAGCACCTTACTTGGGACCTTGTCGTACGCCTTCTCCAAGTCGATGAACACCATGTGTAGATCCTTCTTCTTATCCCTGAACTGTTCCACCAGTAATCTGACAAGATGGATAGCTTCTGTAGTGGAGCGGCCCGGCATGAAGCCGAACTGGTTCACGGAGATAGACGACATCTCCCTCACCCTCGCCTTCACCACCCGCTCCCAGACTTTCATTGTGTGGCTTAGTAATTTGATACCCCTATAATTGTTACTACACTGAATATCCCCTTTGTTCTTATACACGGGCACCACTGAGCTCCAGATCCACTCATCCGGCATCCTCTTAGTCCTGAATATCACATTGAACAGCCTGGACAACCACTCAACTTCTGCCCTACCTATGCTTTTCCAGAACTCCACCGGGATTTCGTCTGGCTCAGACGCACGACCCCTACTCATCCTACGCAAAGCCTCCACTACCTCCCCCACCCTGATGCGTCTACAGTACCCAAGGTCTCTATGACACTCTGAGTACCCCAACTCCCCTAACTCTAAGTCTCGATCCCCTTCCTCGTTAAGCGGATCACGAAAGTATGCCTGCCATCTCTTCTTGATTTGGGACTCCCCTATCACGACTCTACCATCCTCATCCTTGATGCACCTCACTTGGACTAGGTCTCGCGCCTTCCTCTCCCTCACTTTAGCCAACATGAATAACTTCTTGACCCCGCCTTTCTCCCCCAATTCATCGCACATGCGACCAAACACTGCATTTTTAGCTTCCGAGACATCCATCTTCGCTTCCTTCCTCGCCACCTTGTAGCTCTCCCTATTCACTCTCCTTTCCTCCTCACTATTACTCCCTGCCAACTTAACGAATGCCGCTTTCTTCGCCTCAACTTTTCCTTGAACAGAATCGTTCCACCATTAGTCACCTAGATGTCTGCCTCAATAGCCCTTGGCTACCCTGAGCACATCCCGCGCTGCCTCCCTAACCAGATTTGTCGTCTCTGACCACATTGTGTCCGCTTCGCCATAACTCCTCCAAGCTCCACCATCAGCTAACCTCCTCTTCACCTCCTGGGCTTTCTCCTTAGACAGAGCTCCCCATCTAATCTCTGGCCGCCCCCGGGCACCCTTACTCTTCCTCTTCACCTAGAGACCAACGTCCATCACTAGGAGTCTATGGAGAGTCGAAAGGGACTCTCCCGGAATAACCTTACAGTCCTTGCACAACCCTCGGCCGCTCCTTCTGAGGATGAGGTAGTCAATCTGAGTCATTGCCGCCAAACTCTTAAAGGTAACCAATTGCTCATCTCTCTTCTGAAATGCCGAGTTCACAATCAAACGCTCATAAGTCATGGCGAAATCAAGCAACAAATTGCTTCCTCCGTTCCTAACCCCAAATCCATAGCCACCATGCAGCTCACCATAACCACCAACATCAGCTCGATGTAGCCCGATGTAAAAAAACCTGGAAGTAAGCTTGCGTGCGCCCGAGGTCAACTACTGCCAACTTCTGCTCGTTCCGTCTGGTGCCGCTACGCTCTTCACTCCCAAACGCCGCAAGCTCGCCTCGTCTTTCGCAGCTAGTACCTGGAAATCACAAACACATAACCCCACAAAAATGCGGGGGGATAGGGGCTGGCTGAATCGGGAAAAAATGGGTGGGGCTGCCTGAAAGGGAGGTGTAATGGGAGGGAGGGGAGGGGGAACCGGAGAGAGAGAAGAGAGAGGAAGAAGAGGGAGGGAGGGGATGGGGTGGTGGGGCAAGGGGCTGGGGTGGCTGGGGTAGGGGCTGAGGCTGGGGGAGAAGATAGAAGAAAAAGAGAGAGAAAGGAGGGAAGGGGGAGCTTACCAGGGGGTCACCGGCGTTGGGGAGTCGCCAGAGGAGGAGGAGGTTGCCGGTGGGGGTGGGGGTTAGGGGAGGGGGCTAGGAAGGGGGGCAGGGAGCCGTTAAGGCTGGGCAGGGAAACGTTTCATAATTTATGGTATAATATTATATTATATTGTATTGTATTGCATTATTTTGATGTGTATAATATTTGAATATATTGTACTTCATCCGTTTTAAATTAGATTAGGCGTTTGACTCGGTATGAAATTTAAGAAAAAAAAGACTTTTGAAACTTATGGTATTCAAAGCTTAAAAGGTAAAAGCATTTTGGAGCCATGTCATTTGTAAAATGAAGAGTCTAAAGTGAAATTATTTCCAAAATTAGAAATATGTTATTCATTTTGGAACATACTAAAAAAGAAATTACATCATCTAATTTGAAATGGATGGAGTATTGTTTATGTTGTTCGTCATAATATGCACCAATAATATAAAGAAAAGATTTATAATATTACAAAGGAAAAAATGTATGAGGTGAAATTATTATATAAAAAAAGTAGGATAAAGGATAAAATATTATTTATTTAATAATAAGTAAGTGAAACATGAGAGAAAAATAAGATAATGACGTGACCACACCAAATCAGCCGTTGCATAAAGTTCTCTTTTTGCTGTTATATAACATCACAGTTAATGATACGATACGATAAAATTTAAGTAACAATAAAAATAAATATTGTATTTAAAATAATAATACGATAAAATGCATTAAGTAACAACCATCCAAACAAGTTGCGAGTGATGATTGAAGTGATAAGAATGACATACTAAGGGGTCGTTTGGTTTGAAAATAATTTATTTCGGGATTAGTTATGTCGTGATTAAGTATATTAGGATTAGTTACGGTGTGGGCTATAACACGCGAAAATATGGGAACCTGCGCGAATTCTCGTTTTATGAATTTAAAACGGAAAAAATGAGAAACGGTCATGGCAGATAACTCATTTTTATGGTCCAAAAAAATTTTAGGTAGTCCGAGTCCGCACAAAAGGCGTAAGATATATAGCACACAAATATATATAAATCAGGCCAAATTCTAATTTTATGGCCCTAAAACACCAAAAAATGAAGAACGGTCATTAATGTTCCTTAGGTCGCTTTTGATGGTCCAAAAATCTTTTACTTGGTATGGGTCCAAGTGCCCAAGCCCACGCGGAAGGCTTGAGCTATAACACACGAAAATCTATGAATCGGGCGTAATTCTATATTTATGGCCCTAAAACACCAAAACACGAGGAACGATCATGGTGGGACAGTGAATATTATTTCTTAGGTCTATTTTATGGTACGAAATTTTTTTAGGCAGTTCTAGTTCGGGCATTGGCCCTATGCGAAAGGTGTGGGCTACAACACAAGAAAATAAGAGTATCGGGCCGAATTCTCATTTTATGGCCCTAAAACGCCAAAAAACATGGAATGGCCATGGCGAGGTGGTGAATATTATTCCTTAGGTCTCTTTTGATGGTCAGAAAAAGTTTTAGGTGATCCGGGTTCCAGTGACCCAGGCCCACGCGAAAGGTATGGGCTAAATTCTCGTTTATAGCCATAAAATGCCAATAAATGAGGAACGGTCATGGAGAAGTGATGAAAATTGTTCCTTAGGTTATTTTTGATGGTCCAATAAAACTTTAGGCGGTCCGAATCTGGTGGTCCGGGTCGACGAGGAAGGTGTGGGCTATACCACAAGAAATTGAGAATTGGGCCTAATTTCAATTTTATGGCCCTAAAATGCCAAAAATCGAGGAACAGTCATGGCGGGAAATTGACTAATGCTCCTTAAATAAATTTTGATTGTCTGTAAAACATTAGGTGGTTCAGGTCCGGGCCCACATGAAAGGCGTGTGTTATAGCACATGAAAATATGAGAATTTTGGTTATGGCCTTAAATAAAAAAGGAGAAACGGTCATTGGGAGGCTTGACTATTATTCCTTAGGTTATTTTTGATTTACCGAAACAAATTTAGGCAGTACGGGTCCGGGCGCCCGGGGCCGAATTCTCGTTTATTGGCCCTAAACACTAAAAAATGAGGGACGTTCTTGGCTAGACGGTGACTACTATTCCTTAGATTATTTTTTATGGTACAAAAACTTTAGGCGGTCCGAGTTTGGGAGCTCGAGCCCATGCAAAAGGTTGGACTATAACATACAAAAATTTGAAAATCGGGCGTAATTCTAGTTTTATAGACCTAAAATACAAAAAAAATTGGAACAGTCATGGAATGGCGGTGATTATTATTTCTTAGGTCATTTCTATAGTCTGAAATGTTTTTAGGCGTTCCATATCCATGCGCTCGGGCCCATACAGCTATGGGAATCGGGCCAAATACTCATTTTATGGCCCTAAAACGCCAAACATGACAAACAATCATGGTGCGGTAGTGAATATTGTTCCTTTGGTCATTTTTTATGGTCCAAAAAATTTTCAGCCAGTTCGGGTACGGACACCCGGGCTCACGCAGAAGGCGTGGGCTATATCATACGAAAATATGAGAATCAAGCCAAATTCTCGTTTATAACCCTAAGACATCAAAAAATGAGTAGCGGTCATGGAAGGGTGGTGATCATTGTTCCTTCTGTTATTTTTGACAGTCAAAATTTTTTAGGCAGTTCAGGTCCGGGCGCCTGGGCCTATGCAGAATGCGTTGGCTATAGCAAACGAAAACTTAGGTATCGAACATAATTCTAATTTTATGGCCCTAAAATAATAAAAATGAGGAATGGTCATGGCCGGGCGATAAGAATTGTTCATTATGTCATTTTTATGGTTTGAAAAAATTATAGGCAGTCCGGGTCCGGTAGCTCGGGCTCATGCAAAAGACGTCAGCTATAAAGCAGTAAAATCTGGGAATCAGGCTTAATTTCAGTTTTAGAGTCCTACAACACCAAAAAAAGGAACGACCATGGCGGGGACGTGACTAATTTTGCTTTTGTCATTTTTGATGATTCGAAAAAAATTTAGGCGGTCGGGGACTGAGTGTCACGACTCTAGTTCACCAATTGTGAATATGTCATGACAGAACCTAGTCTTCACGACTTGGTAAGCCTATCACATTGCATAATTTACAACCTTTACGAATAACAATAACTTAAAGCGAAATATCATAAGAAATATATAAAGTTGCCACCTGGAACATACATTTTAACACTACAATTCTGAAACAATCCCAAAATCGGGAATCTCATGGGCAAACACGGGCTATATAGAAACATACTATGCTCTACACCAGAGTATCTAAACAACATGGAAAGAAGGGAAAGGGCTATCTACTACAGCTGACTTCGGCCCTGCAGACCTAGCAGATATACCTCGAGTCTCCACTAATTCTCTCCGCTGTGAGGAAGATACGCCTGGGAATAAGTACCTGGTCTGCACATGAAAAACATGCATCGGTACTCAGTAAGTGCCAAGCCTAACCTCGATCGGGTAGTGATGAGGAAGGTCGAGGCCCTACTGAGGTAAAACATAATAATCAATAAGATAAGGAAAAGACAACATGGATATAAGCTACTATGAGAACCGAGAAAGATAATAAATAAAACAGTAACCGAGAACTGTTTTCCAAGATTTGCTTTACTCCAGCAAATGATTTGTCCATGAAAGAACCGCCAGTTGCATTCTTGGCTATGGCTTGGTTCATAGGGTCCAAACCCATGTAGAATTTTTCCAACAACATGGAATCCAGGAAACCATGGTTTGGATACCTCACCAAGTATAATTTGAAGCGATCCCATGCCTCATGCAACTGCTCCCCTGCATTTGCTTGAAGAAAAATATCTTATCCCGCAATTCAGACATTTTACATTGCGGGAACCACTTGGAAAAAAACACCCGAACAAGTTCGGGACATGTATGAATGGATTTGGGAGGTAGATTCCGGAGCCATTTCCTTGCATCCTCAGCTATTGAGTACTTGAAGCATCTTAACCATAGGGTATCATCAGATACATTGTTTTGCTTATGCATTGCGCACACGCCCACGAAATTCCTAAGGTGTTGCCTTGGATCATCAACAGTGGAATTTCAGAAGAACCCTTCTGCCTTAAGCTTTAGGATCAAACCGTGTTCCACTTTGAATGTGGCCGCTACAACAACCAGAGGCACAATAGCATTTGTATCATCAATGTATTCTTCGATGTCCGCAAAAGGATTCTCCCCCAATTCTCCCTCCACATCATCTTCATATTCTGCCATGTTTTCCTTTCAACACCAAGCAAAGCAAGCAAAGTGTGATGGAATAGAAATAAACTTAAGTAAAGTACACACTAAATAGTAATTTCAAGAACTGTATCTACTTGGTCTCCCAAGTCGCCTCCTTGGCCAGCTGACTCCGCCACTGCACCTTTACTAAAGCAATGTTCTTTACCTCAACTTTATTATCTACATGCCCAATATAGCCATTGGCTCCTCATTATGAGATAAGTCCTTGTCCAGCTGGACTGAAGTGAAATCCAACACGTGCTACGGGTCACCATGATATCTCCGGAGCATCGAGATATGAAATATCGGATGAACTCCTACCAGGCCGGGAGGTAAGGCAAGCTCATAAGTAACCTCCCCAACTCGACTCAAGATCTCAAAAGGGCCAATAACTCTCGAACTCAATTTCCCTTTCTTCCCAAATCTCATGACGCCCTTCATAGGCGAGACCCGAAGCAGAAACCGCTCACAAAACATATAGGGAGCATCGCAAACCTTCCGGTCCGCGTAGCTCTTCTGTATGGACTTGGTTGTATGGAGTCCGTACTGAATCATCTTAAACATCTGTACGTATCCTGGACCAAATCAGTGCCCAATAGCCTGGCCTCACCCGGTTCAAACTAACCCACTAGGGATCTGCATCTCCTACCACATAAAGCCTCGTACGGTGCCATCTGAATGCTGGACTGATAAGTGTTATTGTAGGTAAACTCTGCCAGTAGCAAGAATGGATCCCAAGACCCTCCAAGCTTAATCACACATGCACGGACCATATCCTCATGAATCTGAATGGTGCACTCGGACTGTCCGTCCATCAGGGGGTGAAATGTTATGCTCATCATCACCTGAGTACCCAACTCCTGCTGAATGGCTCTCCAAAACCGCGATGTGAATTGAGTACCTCTATCTGAAATAATAGAAACTAGAATGCCATGCAGACAGACAATCTCCCTGATATAAATCTCTGCCAACTAATATGATAAATAAGTAGTACACACAGGAATGAAGTGAGCGGACTTGGCCATCCGATCCACAATCACCCAAATGGCGTCAAACTTCATCGCAATCCGAGGGAGCCTAACTACGAAATCCATGCTGATCCACTCTCATTTCCACTCTGGAATCTCCATTTGGCGAAGCAACCACCCGGTCTCTGGTGCTCCGCCTTCACTTGCTGGCAGTTGAGGCATTGAGCTACAAAACCCTCTATGTCCTTCTTCATCCTTCTCTACCAATAGTGCTGTCTGAAGTCTTGATACATCTTCGTGGCACCCGAATGGATGGAGTACCGCGAACTATGAGCCTATGTCGACATAAACTACCGAATATCATCAACATTGGGTATACAGATCCGAAAATGCATCCTCAGTACCCCATCATCTCCAATAGTCACAACCCTAGCATCGCCATGCTGAACTGTGTCCCTGAGGACAAGCAAATGAGGGTCATCATACTGCCACTTCTTTATACGATTGAACAATGAAGACCGAGAAACCACACATGCTAGAACCCGACTTGGCTCCGAAAGATCCAATCTTACGAACTGACTGGCTAAAGCCTGAACATTCATCGCCATAGGTCTCTCTGAAGCTGGTAAATATTCCAAACTCTCCAAAATCTCCGTCCAGCGACTCAAGGCATCGGCTACCACATTGGCCTTGCCCGGGTCACAAAGAATAGTAATATCATAATCCTTTATTAAGTCCAACCATCTCTTCTAGTGCAAGTTGAGATCTTTTTGCTTGAACAAGTGCTGTAAAATGCGATGATCCATATAAATCTCATAGGGCTTGCAATAAAAATAATGACGCCAGATCTTGAAGGCATGAACAGTAGCAACTAACTCAAGGTCATGGACAGGGTAGTTCTTCTCATGTATCTTCAGTATTCTTGACGCGTAGGCAATCACCCTACCATCCTGCATCAACACTACTCCAAGTCCGACCCGTGAGGCATCAAATAAACTGTATAGGACCATAAACCATTAGGCAATATAAAAATAAGGGCTGAACTCATAGCTATCTTGAGCATCTGAAAGCTCGCCTCACACTCATCTGTCCACTCAAAGGGAGCACCCTTCTGGGTCAATCTAGTCATAGATGCTGCAATCGATGAAAATCCCTCCACAAAACAACAGTAATAACCCGCCAAGTCAAGGAAACTGTGGATCTCTATAGCTATGGAGGGCCTGTGCCAATCCGCACGGCCTTCACCTTCTTCGGATCCACCTGAATGCCCTCACTTGATACCACGTGGCCTAGGAATGCCACAAAACTCAACCAAAACTCGCATTTTGAGAATTTACATATAATTTCTTTTCTCTCAGGGTCTGAAGCACTATCCTCAGGTGTTGCTCATGATCTTACCGACTCCGTATGTATACAAGAATATCATCTATGAAAATAATAACGAACGAGTCGAGATAGGGTATGAATACACTGTGCATCAAGTGCATAAAAGCTGCTGGGGCATTAGTCAGCTCAAATGACATAACAAGGAACTCATAATGATATACCGAATCCTGAAAGTAGTCTTCGGGATATCTGGCTCCCGAATATACAACTGGTGATAACCCGAGCGCAAATCAATCTTGGAAAACACATGTGCGCCCTGAAGCTGGTGAAATAGATCATCAATAGGAGGCAAAGAATATCAGTTCTTCACTATAACCTTGTTCAGCTGGCGATAATTGATACACATGCTCATAGAACAATTCTTTTTCTTTACGAACAAGGCATGAGCACCCCACAGTGAAACACTTGGTCAATACAACTCTTATCAAGCAATTCCTGTAACTGACCTTCAACTCCTTCAACTCAGGAGGAGCTAAACAATACGGAGGAATGGAAATGGGCTGAGTGTCTGGCAATAAATCAATACCAAAATCAATGTCACTATCCGGTTGCATACCCGGAAGATCAGCTAGAAACACATCGGGATAATCTCGTACCACTGGGACAAAATCAACAGAAGGGGTATCAGCACTGACATATCTCATATAAGATAAATACGCAGCGCACCCATTCTCAACCATACATTAAGCTTTAAGAAAAGAGATAACTCTACTGGGAGTGTGATCAAAAGTACCACTCCATTCAATATGCGGAATACCAGGCATAACCAGTGTCAACGTAATGGCGTGACAATCAAGAATAGCATGATGGGGAGACAATTAGTCCATGCCCAAAATAATATCGAGGTCAACCATACCGAGTAACAATAAATCTGCTATGGTCTCAAAACCATAAATAGTAACCAAACACGACTGATAAACACGGTCCACAACAAGAGAATCCCCCACTGGAGTAGAAACATAACCAGGAGAGTTCAATGACTCTCGGGCTATGCCCAAATGCCGAGAAAAATAAGAAGACACATAAGAATAGGTAGAGCCTGGATCGAATAAAATGGATGCCTCTCTATGACATACCAATATAATACCTGTAATGACAGAATCGGAGGCAACAACCTCGGTGCGAGCAGGAATAGTATAATATCTGGCCCGGCCCCTCTCGAGAGGGTGACCTTTATCTCCCTAACCTCCGCCCCTGGCAGAGAAGATAGAGTGGAAGATGGAGCTATGATCATGGCCTGAGAACTCTAAGAAGCACGTTATGGCTGGGCAGACTATGAAGATGCACCCCTACCAAGTCTGGGGTAGTCCCTAACCATATTGTGTGTATCACCACACTCAAAACAAGCTCTGATAGGACGTAGTGGCTGTGACTGGCAAGGGCCAGGTTTGTTGGACTAACCTATGGAAGCACCCCGCGCAGGAGGCGCACTAGAAACTGGAGGTCCGTAGTAAGGCTCCTGAGGTGTAGGCGGAGCTGGAGCACTACTGGTTGATAGAAGAGGTGAATGAATTGGGAGACCCATAAAACCCCTACCAAGTCGACATGCTGCTGAAGTACGGGCACCAGAGTAGTGGCCCGACTCTCGAGATGTCTTGCCCTCTCTCTCCCCTCGCTCCCAAGAGAGCATACCCTCGATCCTCCTAGCAATTCTCACTACCTGCTAATAAGGGATATCCATCTCCAACTCTCAAGCCATGCTAGATCTGATGGGTGGAACAAGGCCCTCAATGAACCTGCAAACTCTCTCGTAGACTGTAGCAACCAAAGTCAGTGCATGTCTGGCCAACCTGGTGTAACGGATGGCATACTCTAAAACTGTCATAGCACCCTGTCTGAAGTACTCAAACTCTGCACGCCACGCGTCCTTGAGGCTGTGGTGAACAAACTCTCTCAGAAACAAATCCGAAATATTGGTCCAAGTTAGTGAAGCAGCCTCACCCGGACTGTCTATTTCATAAGTACGCCACCAATCATAGGCAGATCCTTGAAGCTGAAAGGCAGTAAAGGAAACCCCGCTAGACTCTACCATGCACATAGTGCGAAGAATACGATGACACTTCTCTAGAAACACCAAGGCATCCTCCGATTCTAAACCGCTGAACACATAAGGCTTATATTTCTTAAACCTCTCAAGCATCAGCTGCTCAGCCTCTGATACAACTGACCCACCCTCGGGATGAACTGGCACCACATGTGGTATAGGAATGATCTCTAGGACGTGATCAATCTGCTCTCTCTGCTTAGGAGTGCCGGTTGCGGAAGTCTGGGTCCCTCCCGTGCCCTGGGATGTAGCTGCAGCCAGGGGAAGCAACCCCGCCTGAGCCAAGGTGGTATACATAGACATGAACTGCGCTAATGTCTCTTGAAAAGCTAGAGTAGTAGTAGTGGTACGCGTGCCAGGTGCCTGAACTCTGGCTGGATCTACTGGTGGTGCCTCGGCGACAGCTCAGGCAGGTGCTCTGGCTACACCACGTGCGTGTCCATAGCCTCTACCCCGGCCCGACCCCGGCCTCTAACGGCTAAAATAGGGGGCGCGGGTTCCTAATCATCATGAGTAGCACGTGTCCTCACCATCTGTGAGATAATAGAAGACAAAAGTTTTATAATTGATGTCAAATATAGCATGACAAGGAATTCAATGAAGTGAAGATTTTTCCTAAACAGTTACATAACCCCTCGTAGATAAGTACAGACGTCTCCGTACTGATCAGTGAGGCTCTAATAAACCGGCATGTGTTTCATGACTCCTATGAACCTAGAGCTCTAATACAACTTATGACGACCCTAGGTCACCAATTATTAACACGTTATGATGGCTCCCAGTCACCATGACTAGGTAAGCCTAACAGTGCGGAAATAATAACATTTACGAAGATAATAATTCAAAGCTAAATGACTTAAGAAATGTATATGTTTTGCCACTTGGCACATACACTTTAACTCCAAAATTTATGAAACAGAATTCCAAAACCCGAAAACTCACGGGTAACATAAGCTAAAAGAATATAATAATCTGCTCTACACCAAAACGTCTAAACAACATGAGGCAAAAGGAAAGAACTATGTGCTAAAGACGAAATAGAATAGAGACTCCAGGTCTGCGAACGCAGCAGATGTACCTCAAGTCTCCACTAAGCCTTTCCACTTCGAGGAGGATACGCCTGGAAGGAAGTACTTGGATCTGCACATGAAAACCATGCGCATAAGAGGCGTGAGTACACCACAGGGGTACTTAGTAAATACCAAGCCTAACCTCGGTTGGGTAGTGACGAGGAAGGTCAGGGCCCTACTGAGATAAACAGTAATAATAATAATGTGTAGTATGCAATAGGTAAATAATGGAAACAGCAGTGCAATAAGACAGGATCTACAAGTCAACAACAATAATCGTAATAAGAATAAATATCGAGAAGTACAAATCAATATCAATGATTCCATGAGGATCTCCCATGATACTTTCCTATAGTCCTTTCTCACCAGCCCAGTGGATCTCCCGGGATACTGTCCCGTAGTCCATCATGTAAGTATGTCCGAAGGATCTCCCGGATACTGTCCCGTAGTCCAACTATCAATGTGCAGGGGGATCTACCTGGAATCTAACCCGTGGTCCCAAAGTAAATATGCAGGGGGATCTACCGGGAATCTAACCTATAGTCCCAAAATAAACAAACAAGGGGAGAGCTACCGAAATCCCACATCCGTAGTCCCAAATATAAATACGCAACCATAACAAGAGAATAAATCGAAACGAAACTAAACAAATAGGCACAATGAATCTAGCCTAACATGATTCACATAATACAACAAGACAATTTAAGCAATAAAGCCAATTAAGTCAACTAGCATGCAATTTAAACAAGTAAACCAATTAAGTCAACTAGATGTTTTTCTCAGCTACCACAAGCTATATGGCAATTAACAAGGCAAATAGTGAAGAAATAGTAATGTGATCATTTTAAGTAAAAATCTGGTATTCAACAATTAGCACAAGCACGTGCTCGTCTCCTCATGTATAAGGTATTCAATCAACAAATACAAGTCCTAGGGGAGAAGGTCCCCCACACAAGGTTAGACAAGTCACTTACCTCGAACCGGTAAAAAATCAACTAAGAAACAACGCCTTTGCCACAAGTAAACGACTCAGAATGGCTCAAATCTATTCAATTCAATCACATAACATAAATAACATTGTAAGCAACCGATTCCACTATTAAAATTAAAACTAAGGCTCGATAATAGGTAAAATGACCAAAACGTCCCTCAGGCCAACATCTCGGAATCAAGTAATTTTTACATTTTCAGAACCCTCGTACTCTCACAAGTCTAACCAAATAAAAATCTCTCAAATCAGAGATCAAATGCCTACTCAAAACCCATAGTTAGGTCTAAGAGGTTTTGCCCAATTTTAATTCAAATTCTAAATTAAAGGATGAATTCTTTATTAGATTAGTGGATTTTAGTCATAGGAGAGTAGAGAATAGTTACCCATCGAATTGCCTTTGAAAAACCCTTGAAATTGCTCCTAAATCCGAGCTCCAAACCTTGTGTTTTGATAAAAATGGCAAAACCTTATTTTTGAAATGTTATGTACTGTTCAAGTTATTTGTTCAATGCGATCGCATGAAATGGGATGCGATCGCGTAGAGTAATATTTAAGTGCCCAAAAAATTCGCCTATGTGAATGCAGAGGAAGTCATGCGATCTCAGAAGAGGAAAAAGCTGAGCTATGCGATCGCGGACTGGGCTATGCGATCGGGTAGAAGGATTTGACCATGAGGCCCATGTCCTAAGTTCTACTACGTGAACGCGAGGAGGGGAATGCGATCACGAAGAAGTGGGAAATAGATCTATGCAATCGCGGGCAAGACATTATGATCGCATTGAAGAAATTGTCCACCTCTAAAACTGTACTACACGATCATAGGGGAAAGGATGCAATCATAGAGAAGAAAAGTCTGTAACAGCACAGCAGAGAAATCTGCAACTCTTTTTCAACACAAAATGCCCCGTTGAGCATCCTAGACACTCCCGAGGCCCTCGAGAACTAAAAAAAACCAACAGACATATCCCATATCATCATTCAAACTTGTACGAGTCCTTAAACAACACTGAAATCTCGAATTAAGCAATGATTGGAACCTAGGAACTTCAAATTTTAACCAAACTCGCTTTCGATTAGAAACATATCCAAAACACGTCTGATTAACATGAAATTTTTCACGCACATCCCAAATAACATGATGATGCTACAAAAACTTCTGGAATTCCAATCCATCCCTCGGATCAAAATTCACTATCGGACCAGAAACTTTAAAAATACAAACTTCGACATTTCAAGCCTGAATGAGCGACGGACATCCAAAATGCATTCCGAACGCGCTCCCAACCCCAAAATCACCTAACATAGATAACGAAACCATCAGTTTTCCATTCCGAGGTCGTCTTCACATTGTTCCAACAACGGAAAAATTTCCAACACTTAAGCTCTCATTTAGAGACTAAGTGTCCCAAAACACTCTGATTCCTAGCACCGACTGTCCCGACAAACCAAAATAGCAAAAATGAACTTAGGGGGAAGTAGTTAATGGGGGATTGGGGCATAAATTTCAAAAAAGACCGTCCGGGTCGTTACAACTAGCTTGCCTTGTCTCTCCCTAATTCCCTTCCATTTGTTCATTTACACCTATTCCTAAAATCTTAAGTTCTGCCCCACTCTTCTAAGCCTTGCCTTTGGACCTTAAACTCCCTCTGAACTTGGACATCTGAGAGCTGGCATTCCCACACTGCACTATGTTCTTGATTCTGAAATGTGTTTAGGGTGTAAGTGTTTCCCTGAGTCCCTTTAAGGCTCTTAGAAACTCTAGTGCACCCCAAATATGAGAAAATGTTTTGGAAATCTGATCCTACAAGTTGTTTTTTCTCATAATATTGGACTTTGAGTCAGAATTAGGCTGATTAGATGTAGCTTAAATGTTCTGATGTAATTTTCACTTTCTCCCTCTTTATGATTCATTCAAGTTGCAATAATTTATAATAAATATGGGTATATAGTAAAAAATGGAGGCAAGGTTACTTATTGTATACACAAGGGTAGATATCATGCTCATTAGGTATTACTTTCTGCAAATCATGTCAAGTGTTGCATTTTCCAATACTTTTCATGTAGAGATCCTACCTTAGATCCTGCATTTTTCATTAAAAAAAATCATGTTTTAGATTATGCATATATTTCATCCCTTTTTGTGATCCATATTAATTATAAACCTAGGACCTCTCTCTCTTTATTTGCTTTCATCTCTTCTTGTAAAACTATTCAAGTTTTTAATAAATTTCTGCGCTCTTTACTTATCTTCAAAAGTTTCCAACTTATTTGCAATGTCATATGCAAGACCCTCTATTTGAACCCCTAATTGCTTATTTGAGTATATGAAGCCATAATTTTAATATGGCCGGGAACCACATTAGTGGATTTTAAGGGGTTCCTAACACCTTCCCTTAGAATAATTTCAAACTCTTATCCTATCTATGGTTATCCAAATCGAACTCCATTGGTGTCCTAATGCACCCTAATCATTAGATGGTGAATCTTAAAATGCAAATACAATTCCTAATAGGAATGATTTTCCCTCCCAAATGTCATAAACCCAATTTCGCAAGAAAAAGTGGGCATCGACAATAGCAAAAGTCAAATTTTGGAGATTTTGACCGATAGTTGACTTTTTGATATCGGGGTCGGATTCTGATTTCGGAAGTTGCAGTAGGTCTGTAATTTTGAATGTGACTTGTGCGTAAAATTTGAGGTCAATCAGACGTAGTTTGGTAGGTTTTGGCATCGATTGTAAATATTTGAAGCTTCAAGTTCATTAAACCTGGATTGGAGGGCGATTTGCATTTTTGTTGTTGTTTGAGGTGTTTTGAGAGCTCGACTAAGTTCATGTGGTATTTTAGGATGGTAATTATGTTTGGTTGAGGTTCTGGGGCCTCGGGATGATTTCGGATGGTTAACATATCGTTTTTAGACTTTGGAGAATTGCAGAATTTTTTGGTTTCTTTCTTCGCGTTCGTGAGAGGAAGCCCGCATTCGTGAAGAGGAGCTGGGGCAAGAGGAGAAGTAGTTCTTCGCGTTCATAAAGATTGGGCTGATTTCGAGAATATGGTAACGCATTATCGAAGGTATGACCATCAGAACATTGCAAACACATAAAGTACATCGAGTTCGCATAGAGGAATTGGAGCAGCTGGAACCCCAAGGATTTGTTCTACGCATTCGCGTACTGGAGATCACATTCGTCAAGTAGCAGGAAGTGGAAGGTACATGTTCGTGATAGGTCACTCGCGTTCGCGAAAGAGGGATACTTCTGAGTGAAATTATTTTCTACGCGAACATGAGGATATGGCCGTGTTCGCAAATAATGGAGTACCTCGGCAGAATATAACATTACGGAGACGAGGGTTTTACCATTTTTGTCAAAACGTGAGTTTGAAAGCTCAAATTGGGACGAGATTTTGAGGGAGTTTCAGAGACATTAGGTTGGGTAATGATTCTAAACTTGATTTTGGTTATATACTATTAATCTATCATTAATTTCGGATTTGGGTTAAAATTTTGGGAAAAATGGGAAGAAGTTATTCAACAAAGATTTCGGATTTCAATAATTCTGGTACGAGTGCACTCGTAAGTGAATGGGTGTTCATATTTTGTGACTTTTACACGATTCCAAGATGTGGGCCCAGGGAGGCTTCTTTGGGCAATTTTCTAATTTCTTTTGAAAGTCTTAATTTTATTAATTAGATTTGTTTATTGTAGTTGTATTTATTATATGTAATTGTGTTTGGCTAGATTTGGGCCATTCAGAGTTGGATATTCGTGGAAAAGGCATTGTTATCGAGTGATTGAGCTTGGTTCAGGGTAAGTGGCTTGCCTAAGCTTGTGTGGGGGAACTCCCTTTATGATTTGGTACTGTTGTGATATTCGAGGTCAGTGTATGTGAAGTGACGAGTGCATACATGGGCCATTTGTGTAAAATCTGACTTTTATTGAGTTATAACTTTTTTCTTCCTAGTTGAGATATACTAGCATGTGTAGTTATCCTATTTAGTCTAGAATAGCATGTCTACGTGTCTTAATTGCTTATCTAAACGCTGTTTAGTATGCTTAGTAGATTTCCTGCTTCTTCCTTGACTTGTGCTTAGTCTAAACCATAGGATTTCTTGTTGTAACTGTCATTCCTATTGTTTAGTTGCATATTAATTTTGGAACTACGGAACGGTATTCTGAAAGATCCTTCTGCACATTTACTTTTGGACAACAGGACGGTATCCCGGGAGATCCCTCTATCTCCCGCGTCCGCACACCTCGGAGTTCTCCCTCTATCTCTTTTGTGTTATTCTTCATTACTTCTTCTAGATACTAATGTACATAATACTTAGACAAATCCTAGAAGTTTGTGACTTATAGTGTTCCGGGTCTTGGGAGAGTTTTTATGTATATTGAGAGTTGGTTATTGTATGTGCCGAGTGGCATCTCTATCGTTTATTTGAATATATATATTAGCTAGTTGTCGAATTTGTGCTTTCAATTTTGTTATTCTACAAATTATAGGCCTACCTAGTCGTAGAGATTAATTGCCGTTACGATATATTACGGACGGAGAATTTGGGTCGTGATAATTGTAATTAAGTAAAATATGACCGTATTTTGTATGAATTTTATATGATTGGTATGACTTTGAAGTTGGGGTCCATATTCTGCCCAATTTAGAGACCAAGTCACAGATCACCTTTAACAGAAAAATCAAAACGGTATCTAACAAAAGAAAAGTATTAAGGAGTTGAAGGTTAGACCATGAAAAAAAAATAAGACTAGACCATTTTCAGTAAACTAATCGAGTTTAAAGCTAACTAGCTATCACTGATAAGATATTTCTAAAGCAAGTCGTTACACCTTCACCAAATTAACATTTCTGCTTTTTGTCATCCTATTATACCTTCATCAAGAGCAAACTAAACATTTAAAGAGACTTTTCCCAAAGTTAAAAAAACTAATGGGGCAAACGTTAGACGCTAAATTAAAGAAAGGGCTAATGTTACAAAAGAAAATAGAGACACACCGAATCAAAATTTCAACAAATTGAAACTAAGAGGAAAAAACAAAATCAACATGCAAGGAATAAAACTATAAAATAAATAAAATAGCCTTTATTATCAATCACTAATACAATAATATGAAAGAATAAGCAAATTACATTAAAAAAAAATACTGCACAACTCGTATAAGTAATTAGCAGAGTGCCATGATCTCATGCACGGCCTGTTATTACATAATCGACGAAGAAGAAAAATATTTACGTGCTTTATTACATAATAACATGTATTGATTATTTGATAATAATCTTTTCTTTAACCGAAACTTCATTCGCCTTTGTTCTTCCACCAAATAAGAGAAGGAATGCTTTGTTCATTCCTAAAGAAGTTTGAAGGATCCACCTTAGTCTTCACATGAACCAATCTATCAAAGTTATTTTTGAAATATTTAATCCCCCAAACTTTAGCTTGCACATAGCTTGTGTATCCCTTGACATTATTCACTCCAATATCAAGATCCCTATAGTTGATATAAGCAGCTCTAGGAAACTTAGAAACAAAAGGAGCCATGTAAGAATAAAGCCTTCTTATCCAACTTATATGTCTTTCAGCTACTTCTTCTCCTTCTTCATCCCAAAATACCAAATGTTGGATTTTGTACAAATTCCCAGCCCTATGAGGGAATGGGATAGCAGATGTTGCAATCTCATCCATTTTCCCACCATATGGACTCAAGATCACTTCTGCTCCTTCAGCTCCATTTTCAAAGAACAATCTCCATAATCCTTCCAGACCTCCCTCGGGGATTGGCTTCTGAACATAGTCTGATTTTGCCTTGAAGTATCGCGTTGAGAGTTGTACCCTACTTAGCAATACATCAAGAGATTCACCTCTTGGGAATCCTGCAAAGTACAATATAGACTCTATCCAGCTCATTTCAATGCAGTCTTCTCTTTTTAACACTAATTCAGGGAAGCTTTCCTCCATGATGGGAAGTAATCGATCGACTCCACCTAGGAATATCGAGTTGAATGAAGCTACAACTGTTCGTTTGTTACCTCCTTCACTTGAGTTCACTCTACTAATCAAGATCCTAATGAATAAATCTTCATGGAATCTTGAAGCAACATATTGCCACTTATGAACAAGCTTTGTAGCATTTTGTTCCAAGGTCTTGTCAAGGGTAAATACAGTTACTTTCTCAGGAACATCTACTAATTTGATCTTCCATGCAAGAACAAGTCCAAAGCTATTACCTCCACCTCCCCTAATTGCCCAAAATAGATCTTCTCCCATTGAATCCCGTTCAAGAATTCTTCCGTTCGCGTCAATCAACCGTGCATCTACAATGTTATCTGCGGCTAGGCCATATTTTCTCAACATAACACCATAACCACCTCCACTAAAATGTCCACCAACACCAACTGTAGGACAAACACCAGCTGGAAACCCTAGGGTTTTGCTTTTCTCCGCGATTTTATAATAGAGTTCGCCAATAGTGGATCCAGCTTCTACCCATGCACTCTTGTCCTCAGCATTAACAGTGATTGCTCTAAGGTCGATTAGATCAACTATGGCAAATGGAACTTCAGATACATAAGAAAGGCCCTCATAATCATGTCCTGCACCTCGAACCCTAACGTGCATCCCAGTTTCCTTAGCACAAAGAATGACTCGTTGGACCTCGGATTCACTTACAGGGGTGACAATCACAAGAGGTTTAGGAGTTCCAGTGGTTTTGAACCTTAGGTTTTGAATGGAAAACTGAAGGATTGATGAGTAGGAAGAGTTATTTGGGGTGTAAATGGAGGTTTGGTTACTACGAGATAAGCATTGGAGGAATTGTTCATGAGTATCAGCTGAAGCTGCCCATGAAGTTGATGAAAAAACAGCAAGTAGTACTAAAAGAAAGGAAAACCCAGAAATCTTCATTGTTGCTTGAGAAGTTTTGTTTGCGTTATGGAAATGAAATCGCAAACCCTTCTATTTATAATGTGTGAGGAGCTAAATGTTTGGTTGAACTTTCTATCATCTGTTTATGAAAGGTTTTCATGCACTAGGTTGTAATGAAAAACAAATAAAACAATATTCAAATCACCCAGAAGCAGGACCACCAATAGAGATATGAGAAAATTAGAACCAATGAATTTTTCTCACATTAAGAAAATGTGGAAATCTGGTCCTAATAGCCTTCCACATTTATTTGACCTTTATAATTATCGCAAATGAGCATAAGTTCAACCACACAGCTATTTGCTAATTAAGAAAGCAGTAGAATAAAATAAATACTAAAATATAAAGAGACTGCTTGAAATGGTCCCAGCCTAGGGCTTTTAGATGGAACTACAGATTTTAGAAATTTCTTTTGAAAAATGTTGTGTTTGGATTATTTTTGTGAGATGAATTTTTTGGCAAATTTTATTATCTTTGTGAAACCAATAATTTGTGTTTTTCGTAAGACTTGATTGAGGAAATCAGAATCTTTTTTATAAAACCAAATTACAAGTTTATTGTTTTGATTTTATGAAAATATTATGTAAAATGTCCCCTAGTATGTTGGGTAGAGTGTATCTTGTTATAAAAAGGTCGCAGGTGATTTAAGTTATTTATATGGATAGTTTAAAGAATATGTACATTAATTATTGAGTGAGACTATATTGTGAAAATATGATTTATTTGTTGGAAGATGATTGCTATTAATATTTGGAGGGAGGCTTTTAGGCTAAGGGAATTTTGTAGTAGAAAGATTTTGGAGAAGAGAAACTTTTATTACTCAAACTTGTTGTTGATTTTTTTGGCTTAATACAAAATGAGCAATCCTACACCTATTTATACTTGGCCACTTTCTCAATCAATGGCCAAGATTTATCCAACAACAACTTTAATCTAATGGCTACAAATCACCTTCTACACAATTCTACAAAAATATCCACTCTCTAGATCACTCCATACTTATCTATATCATTCTACTATTCTAAAGATATTTCTAGAGCGCATTTCTAGAACATGGGCCAAATGGGCCCACATTCTAGAGAATAGGCTAATTGGGCTCTTTATTTTTTATAATTTCTTAAGCCCAAATAATTATTACAAAATCAAGTTTATTTTTATTTTCAACACCCCCCCCCCCCTTAAACTTGATTTGTCATTCCAAGCAAACTTCTTAACTTGATGAAGTCCTCTTGCTTGAGTGGCTTGGTGAAGATATTCGCAACTTGGTCTTTGGACTTCACGTACTCTACTAGTACATCCTTTCTTGTGATGCACTCTCTTATGTACTGATAGTGTGTGCCAATATGCTTGCTTCGATCATGGAACACCGGATTTTTCGCCAACGTCGACTTATTATCCACGCAAATTGTAGTTGGATCTTCTTTTGGCCATCCGAGCTCCTTTAGCAAACTTCGCATCCAAATTGCATGACATACACAGGAGGTAGCGGCAACGTACTCAGCTTCACATGTGGATAGAGTGACAATTGGTTGTTTCTTGGACATCCAAGTGAAGGCGGTGTCTCCCATGAAGAACACGAAGCCCGTGGTACTTTTTCTATCATCAATGTCTCCGGCCCAATCGCTATCACTATAACCAACAAGCTTATAATCATTAGAAGTTGAATAGAACAAGCCAAAGTTGATTGTACCTTTGAGGTAGCGGAGAATTCTTCTTGTAACCTTCAAGTGTGTAGTAGTTGGATTCTCCATGTAGCGACTTATGAGGCCGGTGGGGTAGAGAATGTCGGGTCTCGTGCAAGTCAAATATCGTAAGCTCCCAACTAAGCTCTTGAACATCATCGTGTCCACTTTCTCAGCTTCATCATGCTTCGACAACTTGATCCCGCACTCCACCGGTGTGTTGACTGGGTTACAATCATTCATCTTGAACTTCTTTAGGATCTCCTTCGCATAGCCCTCCTGTGAGATGAAAATTCCATCCTCAAGTTGTTTGACTTCAATGCCAAGATAGTACGCCATAAGCCCAATGTCGGTCATCTCGAACTCTTTAGCCATCGTTTGCTTGAACTCATCGATCATCCTTTGGTTATTTCCTGCAAAGGTTAAATCATCCACGTACAAGCAAACGATCAAGATATCTCCATCTTTCATCTTGGCATAGAGCGCATGCTCATGTGGGCATTTGGCGAAGTCATTTTCTTGCAAGTACTTGTCGATCCTACTGTTCCACGCCCTTGGTGCTTGCTTTAGTCCATATAACGCCTTCTTCAATCTTAAGACTTTGTCTTCCTGCGTCTTCACCTCATAGCCCATAGGTTGTCGGATGTAAACTTCTTCCTCAAGGACTCCATTCAAGAACGCCGACTTTACATCCATTTGGTGTATCTTCCATTTATTTTGAGCTGCCAGAGAAATGATTAGTCTTACAGTTTCTAAACGGGCTACATGGGCAAACACCTCGTCATAGTCGATGCCGGCTCTTTGACTGTATCCTATTGAAACAAGCCTCGTCTTGTATCTTTCGATTTCTCCCTTACAGTTTTTCTTTACCTTGTACACCCACTTGACGTCGATCGCCTTTTGCCCTTTTGGAAGTGAAGTCAGCTCCCAGGTGTCGTTGTTTTTGATGGACTGGATCTCCTCATCCGTTGCATCTCGCCATTTCTTACTTTGTACGGCTTTTTCAAAGGTAACTGGTTCACAATCAGCAAATAGACAAAGAAGAGTTAGGTCCTCTAACCTTTCAGTGTCTTCATAAATGTCTTCCAAACTCCTTGCACGTTCCTCGCTCCTTTCATTCAGAAACGATGGTGGCGAGTCATCTTGAACAGCTGTTGGCGAGGTAGGTGGAGTAGTTATCTCTCGCTGGGCATCCTCTGCTGTAGATCTTTGTTCTTCTTCTTCGGTTGGAATAATGGAATTAAAGTCCTCATGAGAACCAAAATTTCATTCTCCTTCTTCATCAAACTCCACGTCCCGACTTATCACAAGCTTGTTAGTATCTGGATTATATAATTTGTAGCCTTTGGAGTTGGAATCATACCCGATAAAGATGAACGCCTTACTTTTGTCATCGAGCTTGCTCCGTGTCTCGTCAGGTACATATGCGTATGCTTTGCTTCCAAAGACTCTTAGATGGGAGATTCCTGGCTTCCTTCCACTCCAAGCTTCTTGTGGTGTCTTTCTCCACACGCTCCTTGTTGGTGATCGGTTGAGTAGATAGACTGCACACGCTACTGCTTCGGTCTAGAATTCCTTGGTAGCTTCTTGCTCTTTAGCATACTCCGCGCCATGTCTAGAATTGTTCGGTTCTTCCTTTCCGCCACTCCATTTTGTTGGGGGGATCTTGGTACCGTTAGTGGACGCCTTATTCCATGCTCCTCGCAAAAATTCTGGAACTCTCTAGAAGTGAACTCGCCTCCACGATCGGATCTCATGGCCTTTATGTGTAGTCCACTTTCTTTCTCCACTGCCGCTTTGAATTTCTTGAATACTTCAAATGCCTCCGATTTTTGCTTCAAGATATACACCCATGTCTTTCTAGAAAAATCATCAATAAATAGAAGGAAATAGTTGCTTTTACCGAGGGAGCTTGGCTTGATAGGACCACATATGTCGGTATGTATGAGCTCCAATGGCTTTTGGGCTCTCGAGCTTGACTCCTTTGGAAAACTCTTCCGAAATTGCTTTCCGAGTAGGCATCCTTCGCATAATTGATCGGGGTGGCTAATGGATGGTAGTCCTCGCACCATGTCCTTTTTGGATAGTAGCTCCAAGCCTCCAAAATTCAAGTGCCCAAATCGAAGATGCCAAAGCCAAGATACATCTTTGTAGCAAGCTTTAAGACACTTTGCAACATCATTTTGAATGTTCAACAATACCATTCTATTTTTGGACATAGGCACCTTAGTGATTAAATTATTTTTATTATCTCTTATGGAATGACTATGATCTTTCATGTGAATGTCATAGCCCTTCTCTAAGAGTTGCCCAAACTCAATATATTATTTTTCATGTTGGGCACATAGTAGACATTTAAGATAAATTGGTGATTTCCATTCTTCAAGCGGATTAGGATGTTACCTTTTCCTTTCACTGGTATTTTGGATTCATCACTAAAAGAAACATTACCACTCACCGATTCGTCGAGCTCCACGAACATGCTCCTCTTTCCACACATATGGTTGCTCGCCCCGGTGTCAAGGTACCAAGTGTTGTCTTGTCTTCCTTCTTCTTCTTTGTATGCTAGAAGTAGGGTCAGGTCTTTTTGGCCCTTATCCTCCACAAGGTTGGCGGTCTCTTCGACTTTGGTTTGAGACCCTCTACATTGTGAAGCATAGTGTCCATATTTTTGACAAGAATAACATTTGATTTGAGATTTATCGTACCTTGCACCTTGGTTGCCTCTCTCACGACTTGGGTATTCTCTTCTTTCTTCATTGTTGTTGAAACCTCCTCGTCCACGTCCATGGCCTCGATCTCGTTCACGACCACAACCTCTTCCATATTGACCTCGTCCATTTCAGATATTTTCTTCCTTATATTTTATTTGCATCTTGAATAATTGCTCCACTATATCTTTTTTTTTTCTTATGCTTTTCTTCATATGCTTGTAAGGATCCCATTAATTGATCAATTGACATCTCCTCCAAATTTTTAGTTTCTTCAATTGTTATGACAATATGCTAGAATTTAGAAGTTAATGACCGGAGTATCTTCTCAATAATTCTAACATCTTCCAATTTTTCACCATTTCTTTTCATTTGATTTGAAACCACCAAAACTCTTGAAAAATAGTCGGAAATGGACTCCCCTTCTTTCATATGTAAAGACTCAAATTCTTTTCTTAATGTTTGGAGACGTACCTTCTTTACTTGCTCGGCACCTTTGCAAGACGTTTGGAGTTTCTCCCACGCTTCCTTAGCAGTGGTTGCACTTGAGATCTTCTCGAACCCATCATCATCCAATGCTTGGTAGATGAGGTAGAGAGCTTTCTTGTCTCTCTTTCTTGAATCCTTCACACCATCCTTTTGAGTTTGGGATAATGTAGATTCATCTTGGGGCTCATTGTAGCCTTTCACTACAATATCCCAAACATCATGTGCACCTAGGAGAGCCTTCATCTTGATACTCCAATTATCATAGTTGCTCTTGTTGAGCATAGGCACTTGGAAGGATGCAACACCATTTGCCATGGTTTTAGAAATTTTTTGTTAGAATCTTGTGGCTCTGATACCACTTTGTTGGAAGAGGATTGCTATTAATATTTGGAGGGAGGCTTTTAGGCTAAGGGAATTTTGGAAAAGTAGAAAGATTTTGGAGAAGAGAAACTTTTATTACTCAAACTTGTTTTTGATATTTTTGGCTTAATACAAAATGAGCAATCCTACACCTATTTATACTTGGCCACTTCTTCAATCAATGTCCAAGATTTATCCAACACAACTTTAATCTAATGGCTACAAATCAGCTTCTACACAATTCTACAAAAATATCCACTCTCTAGATCACTCCATACTTATCTATATCATTCTACTATTCTAAAGATATTTCTAGAGCACATTTCTAGAACATGGGCCAAATGGGCTCACATTCTAGAAAATAGATTAATTGGGCTCTTTATTTTTCATAATTTCTTAAGCCCAAATAATTATTATAAAATCAAGTTTATTTTTATTTTCAACATTATTTACTCTTATATTTTGGTTTGGAGAAAAACTTTTCAAGCTCATCAAATATTCAAATCTATTGGAAAACATTAAATTGATGAAAGTTTTCATATGTGTGGACCAGATTTAACTTCATGATTCTAACAAACGAACTAGATAGTGATCATATTTTGTAGAGTGGTGAACAAAACGTTATACATAAGACATTCTACATTCAAAGCAGTGTACCGGAAAGGGACACACCAAATAATTCATAAAAGCAAATAAATGGTGTGTTAAGGCTTCTAATCTTGATATATCGTCCCTTGAGTTCTTCTCAAGAGCAGGGAGAATAATAATGATAAACGCATCTGACATAATTAATTAATGATAAGAGGGGCTGCTGTTATGGTAAGTAACCTCCACTTCCAACCGAGAGGTTGTGAGTTCGAGTCTTACCAAGAGAAAGGTGGGAAGTTCTTGGAGGGAAGGATGCCGAGGGTCTACTTGAAAATAGCCTCTCTATCCCAAGGTAGGGGTAAGGTCTGCGTACATACTACCCTGCCCAAACCCACTAAGTGAGATTATTCTGGGTTGTTGTTGTTGTTGCATCTGACATAATTAAGAAGCACCGTACGACGTGCGTAACACTTAGTATAAAAGATTATGTTAAATCACTCTTGTTTGTTATGAACTCATTAATCATAACTAAAGGGTTAGCGAGCTTCTACATATAAAAAGGTTCATAAATAACTTTAATTGAATGATATTTTTGTGAGACCATTTAACTTAGGACTCGTTTTGTCATAGATTTTGCCAAAATATATTTCGGATTTTTTTGGCAAATATATGTTTGGTCATAGATTTTATTTATATTTTAGCAAATTTCCAAGAGCTGGTTTTGGCCCTAAATATCACTATTATATTTTTCAAATATTGCTCCAAACTTTTATATTTTATAAAAGAGCTCATCTTTTATTATTCTATAACAATGTTGATGCGTCTTTCTGGTCATCTGATAGTGTATTATATAGTTCATTATAAAATTGATAATTTTGTACCAAATTTATTTATATTCAGGACTATAGTTTGCGATAATATAATGAATGTAATTGATAAAAGTACTGTCGGGTATTTGTGTAGTTTTTAGAACTTGTGGTATAAGTCATGTTTCATGTTTTTCAAAAAAATGAAATATGTTTTGAAAACTTGTGTACAAATACATTTTCATCTTCAAACCAAACTTCACCCAAATTAAAATTTTCAAAATAAATCTGAAAATCTATGGTCAACGCTAGCTTAATCATTTTGGTTGAAGGATTGTATTAGAATCTTCAATGAAAAAAGATCTTAGTTGTATAATATCATTATCGAATTCAAACGTTTTTCTTTTTTTTTTTAGAGGAACTGAAATTTTGTAAAGAGTTACGTATTTAAAATCCTTTGACCCCTACAAAGATGACAAGTTGTGTGTATCAATTGGTCGTGGTCTTTGCATATTAATTGACAATTGAAATTTAACAAAATTGAAAATTCTCACAATTTTGGTTTCATATAGGCTATGGCATAAGAACAAAGATATTCGTTTTTCCTTCTCTTTGAATTTATGAAGCTTCGTTATATGAAATATGCATAGGTTCTCTGAGAATTATATTATTTTGTTGCCCCAAGTTACTTCGAATTTTCAATATTTTGACTTTAGAAAGTTTATCCAACAAGCTAAAATTTATGGTTTCAAAATTTTTTTCTTCTTTGTTTCGTCATAGGCATTTGTATTTTTACTTAATATGATAGATTAACATCTTAAACCAAGTTTTTTCTGACTTCACTTTCACGATCAAATAATTCTTAAACGGTAATTTATAGTTTTTTTTTTTTCATTAACAAGGGCTTCCTACTTATAAGAAAAAAGAAGAATTATTCCAATATCATATGGATGAGATTATTTGAGAGAAAAGAGAATGAACTAAAATGGTAAAGTAAATTCATTTTCATTAATATAGTGACCTTATTGTCCTTTCTTTTTTTACCAATTTATTAATGTAGGCATAAGATCCTAAATTAAATGAAATAAATGTAACATAAATTTTAGGAAAACACTATATATACACGCAATCAGACGCCTCATGGGCTGCTCTTTCATATCACTTGGAAACAAGAAACGTAGCAGAGATTAAATTTGTTAAACAATTAACCACCTGGGCTGCCTTTTGTTTTAGACGACATTGCAAATAATGATAAATTTGATCTATCACTATGTTTATCCAACAGTTCCTTGATTTTTCCACATTAGACCCTCCGAGGAGAAAGAACAAAGAATGTCACTATGCGGATTTTTCACCGTTAAAAATAGTGATGGCGCCTGTTATTAGAAGCTAGGGAAGCTTATTAAATAAATGCTTCGCTTTTAACATCATCAACAATATAAAGAAAAACTAGACAGTTAATACAAAAGCGAAAGTTTATAACATAAATAACTAAAAGCAAGTGTGCAAGTTCAAATAAAACTCTATCCAGATTCCGAGTCACTAGCTCACGAACATCTAGAGAGTGCTAAAAAAGTCTGAATAAAAGTAAAATGTTGTTTGTTCCGGTACAAATATAACAATGAAGATAAAGTGGAAGAGACTCCGGGCCATGCAGATGCCAGCAAAGCTACCTCGGGAATCTCTGGACTAAAGTCAGCTCCCAATGCTCCTACTATGGTCCACAAGCTGCTCCGGCTCCATAATCTGTGCAAAAAGATGCACAGAGTGTAGCATCAGCACAACCGACCCTATGTGCTGGTAAGTGCCTGGCCTAACCCCGCGAAGCAGTTACGAGTCTAGACAGGACTACCAATCAAACATGTGCAGCTACGCCTATATACAAGTACAACAAAAATAACAGCGGAAAATAATAATTTAAACTGGGAGGGGAACATGCTTTTGGGGGTAACAGATATAACAAAACAGCAGGGATGTATAAGGAAACTACAAGTGATTCCTTCTAACACAGAATGAGTGGACGGCGTGCCATATCATCCCATTTCATAATATGTATAAGTGGCCTGCCACACAATCCCATTTCATAATATATAAGTGGTCGAGTTGTCACATGATCCCATTTCATAATATATGAGTGATCGGTGCGGCACACGATCCCATTTCATAATATATAAGTGGTCGGTGTGCCACACAATCCCATTTCATAATATATAATGGCTTCCCGGCAGGGGAACAAGTATCAATTCGACTATCCCGGTAAGGGAGAATACAAGTAAACAAGTAAATTCCCGACAAAGGAGCAACAACAATAACTTACATGTCCCGGCAAGGGAGAAATTCAACATACGAGAAGAACCCGACAAGGAAATAATTACATCACATTTCTTTTTGTTCATTTCGTACTCCCAAATCATGTCATCATTTGAGCCAACGCTCCAACGAGTTTATAAATTATAATGCCTTTTCATACTCTTCACATTATATAGAAACCATCAAATAAATAAGGAAGAGTCACAACAGAATCCCGAATAAGCACAAATAAGGACTCACGGTCATGCTAGAAACTGGAGTATAGATACTCGTCATTATACCTATACACCGTACTCAACATTTAGCAATTAGCAAATAATACTCTAATCCTATTCCCTCAAGCCAAAGTTAGATCAAACACTTACCTCGAATGCTCCAAAATCAACTCAAGTCTCCAGTATAGCTTTACCCCTCGAATTCACCACCAAACCTCTCGAATCTAGTCACAAATTACTTTAATGTATCAACAAATTTTATGTGAATCAATTTGAATGCATAAAAATGAATTTTCCAAAGTTTTGCTCAAAAATTTCCAAAACGACCCCGGGCCCACGTGGTCAAAACCCGAGGTTCGAACCAAAACTCGATTACTCATTCCCCCTCGAGTTCATATCTATGATTTGTTTTGAAATCGGACATCAAATTGAGGTCCAAATCCCCAATCTTAAGAAAATATAGGTTCTACCCAAAATCCTCATTTTCACCAATGAAAATCCTTGATTTTAAGATGAAAACATGTTTAGTGATGTTAAGGATTGAAGAAATTAAGTAAAAGTTGACTTACAAATAATTTGGAGAAGATAGATTTCTTGGAAAATCGCCTATGGAGTTTGGGTTTTGAAAGAATGAAGAAATGAGATTTAAAATTCGTCTAAGTATGAAAGTGTTGGGCTACATATATGGGAATTGCGAACTGGGGTTCGTAAAACCCTTCTAAGTTGGGAATTGCGAAGAAATGTTCGCATTTACGAACACTGTGCAACAATGCAGACTTCGGATTTGCGATAATGGATGTCGCATTTGCGACTGGTCGCCCCTCGCATTTGCGGACATATTTGTCGCATTTGCGACCCAAGCAGAGATCCACTTTTCTCGCAATTGCGATGGGGGACTCGCATTTACGATAAATCCTTCGCAAATACGAAAATAACATACCTGACCTGCAACATTTTTCCAAAGTTCAAAAATGCAACTCGTGGCCTATTCAAAACTTACCCAAGCCCTTGAGGCTCTACACCAAACATACACACAACCTTAAAAATGTACTTACACATGCGGTCAAATCGCCAAAATAACATCATATTTGTAGAATCAAGTCTCAAATCACATGATTTCTTCCAACTTTTCATAAAACACAAATTTTTTATTTTTAAGTCCGAAACACGTCAAATGACGTTCATTTTCAACCAAACTTCACAGAAAGCACTTAAATCACTTATAAGCCTTGTACTGAGCGTCAGAATCAAAATACAAGCCCGATACCCTAGTCTTCTGATCAATTTTCCTTAATTAATTTTAGAAAATAATTTCACTCAAAAATTCATTTCTCAGGCTTAGGACCTCAGAATTCAATTCCGGGTATACACCCAAGTCTCATATTTACCTACGGACCCTCCGGGGCCGTCAAATCATGGGTCCATACCATAAATATTGACCAAAGTCAACTTTACTCATATTAATATCAAAATTCATCCTTTTCTCACATAGAATTCATAATTTACCTTTCTGGCTACGTGCCCTCAATGCGCATGCAATTTGAGACAACTCTAAATAAGGTTTTCAAGGTCTCAAAGATGCAAAAGGAGTAAGAACACAGGTTATGAACATTTGAGTCATCACAAAGAAGAAGAGGAGGAATTCTCTGTCGCTCTTTGTTAAGTTATGGGTATATTTTTAAAAATACATTGCATATGTTGTCTACGTTTGAAATAGCAGCCCATAGAAGGGCCGAGATTACTACTTTCTGAACAAGGGATTTCAAAGCCCAAAGAAATTTCTTATAAAACATTCGGACCGTCATACATATTAGTGCTCTCCATATTAATACGAGCGTAGGTATAAGCGTAGAATTGTACGGGGCGTCCTATTTGGTCGGCTACGTTTAACCAATACCT
Source organism: Nicotiana benthamiana (assembly GCA_034376525.1). Lineage (NCBI taxonomy): Eukaryota > Viridiplantae > Streptophyta > Magnoliopsida > Solanales > Solanaceae > Nicotiana > Nicotiana benthamiana. The sequence goes on from CM067338.1 coordinate 148,794,076, forward strand.
ATTATTTAAAAAAGTTTTAACCTATACCTACTTTTTAAACAATTTCATCTCTCTTTCTCCTCATCCTCCTCCTCCTTCATTTTCTTATTCTTCTTCTATAGTAATACATATACCCCTTTCCAAGAGAGCATTTGGTGGATTGCAAGAGGTGAATTGCAGCATTATATAGTCGATAAGTCTGATCATTGCTGAAATTATAATGGATGATAAGACCACTAATGGAGTGTAATGGAACAATGGCGTCAACACCAACAGTGTCACCATTACTGCCAGTGCAATTACTATGTTTGATACTGTTGTTATACTGCGTTGAAGTTCACTGCTGATCGCAAAAAATGGACCTGCACTTTCACTCTTCTGATTAGTGAATCTGCATCTATATTAAGAAGAAAAAATGGAGTTGACCCATGTGTGATAAAAGTTGCAGTAGAAACAGAAAGCAAAACGAGAGCATTTGTGGTTACAAAACTTCGGCTCTAGAGATGACGTTCGCCAGTTACAAAACAAAAACTTCAGCTCTAGAGCTGATATTTGCCAGTTACAAAACAAAAATTCTAGCTTTAGAGCTCAAGTTCACCAGTTAAAAAAATGAAAACTTCAGCTCTAGAGCTGAAGTTCGGCAGTTACAAAAACAAAAACTTTAGCTGTAGAGCTAAAGTTCGCCAGTTACAAAAACAAAAACTTGCTACTTTAATCCCGTCTACTAGAATGCTGAAGATTTGCATGATTGCCTTTGCTAATTCAGCCCCATATGCTGAACTTATGTGAAAAAGTGGGTATGCTTGCAATTTACTTTGTAAAATGGACAAAAGTTAAAACGTGACCCAAAAAACGGGTATAGATACAAATGCCCCCTCCACGGAAAAGAGTTTTTAACATAGTGGGCCTTTTTTAAATGATTATTAATATAAATGATATTACTTTTGCTTTATTCAAAAATTGCGAATTCATTTACAATTGTGGCATATTATAAAATCATATACGTTTAATTGCCTATATGTTTTTAAAGATTCATTAATGTTACGACCCAAAATCCACTAAGAATTGTGATTGCGCACATGCAAGCCAACAAAAATATTTGATTAAATTCTTGTTTTAATAATTTTGAAAACTATGATTTTCCTTCAATTTTACTAATTAGAGACAATCTTTATATCCAATTATCATCCCAGAACCTGATGTCACAAGTGCATGAACATTTACTAAGAAGGAAATAAAATACTGTAACTGTCCGGAATACAAAGAGGACAGAAATGAAAATACGGTACAATACTCTAAAGGGGACTCTGCTGGCTATGGGTCGTCTCGATAAATGTAGCTCACCTATGTCTACTTATCAACCACGCCGCGATGCTACTAAGTGCAACAAGAATTCACAACAAATATAATATGAGTACAAAAACGACGTGTACCCAGTAAGTATCTCGTCTAATTTGTAACAATTCCTAACCAACTGCCGAATCAACAATTCATTGGGTCTATACTCCTGACAAGAACCATCACTTTTTTCTGAACCAACTAATGGTCTTTGCTCCGTAATGTACTTCACATAATCAGATTGCATTAATCCTAAATACAATGATCCCGTCTCACCCAGTAAGAACTGCTCAGACAATAAGCCACCCCGGGCATGATCAAAAGTCTCATATGATGACACAATGTGCCAATACGCTACCAATTCGAATGTGATACAAAAGGAAAACGAATTTTGAAAAGAAAATCCAAATACCCCGCTCGCGAATGATACATGCAACGCGGTCAACATAAATAAACAAACACCCCGCTTGCGAATCATACATGCGACGCGGGCATACTGCTATATTAGTTTTCCTTAGAAAAATAGGAGGCAAAACACATAAAAACTGATATAGGTAACTGTATTCAATATCACATTGTTGTGGCGCACAACCTGATCCAAATACCATACCCATGGAGGCGCCCCACCCGATCCGCACATAATATTTACACAAGGAGATACACACCGAGCTAGATTTCTCATAACAACAAATAATGAATGTCGGTCACAAGCACGCAAGGTGCATTGTACCATCCCTAGGGAGACATATAACGCTATAAGCTACAAACTCAAGGGCAACTAAGGTGCGATATAATATCTGAATCTCAAGAACCATTCTACTCACATAACATTGTCTCTACGCGGAACCTCAACCTATAAGAAATTCACCAAACCATCTCACAACTTACACGGCGCAATATATCATTACATGAAATAGTTTATGATGAATAGCACCCCGTCTACTATTCCATAAGGAGCGCATTGCTGAAATGAACACATCTGGCCTAATATAGAGGCCATATTCATATTTAAATCCACCCACAGACCTCAAAATGATTCTGACCACACTGAACTAGGCTAATAACCTTTCAAAGGTCCATAATCACCTCTCCTTTTCTCATAATACACAAGAACAACCATCATGACCTGAGTAATCATCCACAATCCACGAGCCAATAAACCGAGTGCCCTCTAGGCATCAATTTTCAATTTAACGGCATCACTACAATCTTACACTTGGTTTAACTCTTCACTCAATCAAGTGGCTACATGCCACCCTTATACAACCTTCCCACGGGACACACTCCCACAACCTTCCGTAACAGATAACAGGTTTGTACATACAAACCATTAGCTGCACTAACTCTGAAAAGTGATTAAGAATCCTTAACCAAGATACAAAGCCTTTTTCACAAAACAACAATCTCAAGTGACAGTGAAGACAATACCAACCTACTTTACACATCGAAACTCCTTTCCTGCTCATCCGAGCTCGTGACATCCTTGTCAACACCGAACTACAACCTTCATCCTCAATTCAAGTTCCATACAATTCACTGCACCCAACATGCCAATATATGATATAATACGATTTTTATCATAACTCCAGAACCGCTAATAGATTAACACTTCGTCATATAAAAGTTTTCACTTAACTCACTTTAGAGAACTATAGCAACATACAGGTGAACTCTCATATTCGTAGAATATGCAAATCTCTAAGTAGTGGTCTAAGTCACCATAGCTCTTTCAGGATCCGCCTACATATAATAGGCCATAATAGTAGAATACTCGTGAATAACATCAATTACAGTGGCCGACAGGCCTTGCACGTACCGCCACAAATCCCTTGCATAACTTGATCACACTGAAGGAACTGATCACTACCACCAATATGCCAATTCAACTATGGCTAACCAATCTATCTTCTTCCAAATTGTCCTTGATTGCCTCAAAAATAATAATAACTCCATTCAACACATAACATACTTCATTTCCACTCATTCCGAGTGACTTGAATCACGAGACCATGCTCTCTCCAATCCCACAAACCATTTCGTACCTACCCTACGCACATTCGCATCTTCAACTTGTATGCCCATTTTGATAATCCCGCTAAGAATCCGAAGTCTTCTCTCATTTTCCTCCAAAATTCTACACCGCAAGTAAAACATCATACAACATTTTGGGTCTCTTCTCATAGGCTGCTACACAAGCTTGATTCTTAACCGTACCTATAAGCTCGAAATAATTATGCACCTCACTTTACCCCTTTGAATCCACTAAGACCGTAGTTGAGAGCCACGCGGTCTGACTTGGCCTCGGATATAATTAACTCCATGAATCTTCTAGCACATGAATACCTTCTCGACGAAGCACCGGGCAGAATCACTTCACTTGAAACCCGTATCTATACAAGGCATAAATATTTAATCATTCCCCAAGTATGAACATGAGCCAATAAGGCCAATCATAGCACACCTTTAACAATTCCTTTGCTCAAATTACCACTTATGTTCATTTTTCGTAGTTGAAATAACCCATCAATATGCTAATAACCAGAAACCTCGCATGTAGTTAACCATGCGACCCAATCATAGGCAGTGGGAATCTCCCACTTAGCTTGAAACCACTATTACATAACTTTGGAATTCACCTCGATTCTTTATCTCTTATTGGCATAACCTTGCACAGTCAACTGCCAAAACTCTCGGAATCTTTCTATAAAACCCTTATTTATACATTGAATCATTAACCACATTGCACGACCAATCTCTTTGCTGTATAAACAACAAAATTCTTCGCAGAAGCTTCGCCAACCATGCGACCGCCGATCTCCTCACTGGAGATAACCCACATGTGGAATTGACGTGCCTACATATTCCAATGATACCGGACGGGGTATAATCACTACGATGTCGACAACCCATCTTGAGTCCGATCTCACTCTCTAGCTGCAAAATTCCATTCACCCCTCATGGACATCAATTAAATGTTAGGCAACATCTTTCCAATTCAAAGGTATGTTGTATCCTTCTTCATTTTGAGCAGCTCATTTCCGTTATATCAAATCTCCTGCCCCATAATAGCCCATACTTCAAATTAAATCCATAGACTCCAATAACCAATCACTAAAATTCCCAAATCATTCCAAACTCTCCTTAGGTGCATAGTCATCCTACCACAAAGCCCCTATGCAACTTTGCCTCTCTCCCACTGTGGCAGAATTCACCCCTTTAATCGACTACTCGACCTTTGCTTCTTATAGCTGGCCTTAAATAAATTTTAACCACCGCCATGACACTCCCCACATGTCCTTCCTCATCCTTTGATGCCCACTCATTGCAATAAATAGAATCTATCTTCGTAGAACTTGAACCCCCAAATAGCTACTAACTTTAAACCTTTTTGAAAATCATCTTTCTCGAGCTGTCAACACTAGGAACACCAATTCAATCCCGAACAATCACACCCCGTAATATTTAATGGTTGTTTCTCCAATGTTATTTCACAGTATTTTACCCTAAAGGCGAATTGCAGAAGACCAAAACAACGGCGAACTTAACACATACAATCGAGCACGACGACACTATATCGCAGATGAAAGTTCCACCACACTCGAAAATACCAAGTCTCATTACTCCATCACCCCAAATATGGACATTCATAGGCCAATTGCTTTTCCTCCATCGGAAATGAAATATCAGATCTCTGAATCGTGTGGTGAGTAGACTTTCTTTCAAATTATTCACCGTCCCAACACATAAGCATGTATCCTACCATCAAGTCAACGCCGTGGGATAACCAATCGTGAGCATGAAAGCAACCTGTGCATAGCCTCCAAGATCTTAGAAGCACAACTACCGAGCCGAAACGATAGAATAATCCTTCCTCAAGGAGATGACAATATCCCAACCAACTGTACCGAGAGAAACATCTTGCACCACATTTATAGTACCATTACAATTCTTCAATTCTCGATTTATAACAAGCGGTTCGCGTCGCGTAAGATCAAATAGGAAGGAAATAAAGGCATAAGTCCCAAGGAATTAAACTGCACGATGAGGAATCAAGAAGGGAAGTGCTCCTAACAGCCCTGTAGCCTCTCGAAAATAAGTACAGACGTCTCCGTACCGATCTGGAAGACTCTACTAGACTCGCTCATGATTCGTGAGACCTAAGGGATCCTAGTGATCTGATACCATATTGTCATGACCCAAAATCTACTAAGAATAGTGATGGCGCCGTACACTTTTGTCAGGCAAGCCAACCAAAATACTTGATTAAGTTCTCATTTTAATAATTTTGAAAAAAATTTCTTCCATTTTACTAGTAAAAGGAAATCTTACAATGTAAATAAAAGAATGTTTGGAATTAAATACAAGATACCTAATAATCATCCTAGAACCCAATGTTAGAAGTGCATGATCATTTACTAAGAAGGAAAGAAAATACAGTAACTGTCCAGAATAAAAAGTTGACAGAAATAAAAATAAAGTACAATACTCTAAAGAGGACACTTCTTGCTACGGGTTGTCTTGACAAATGCAATTCACCTAAGTCTTCGTATAAACCACGGTGCCATGCTACTAATCCACTAGCCACACATGAACTTGTGCAACAAAAATGCACACCAAGTATAGTGTGAGTCCGAAAATAACGTGTACCCACTGAGTATCTCGTCTAATCTCGAAGGAGTAGAGACGAGAGGTCGACTTCGACACTTGCTAGTGGTTAATTAATAATATAGTAAAAATATTAGAAAATTATGAATTCTATAAAACAAAAATTATAATTCATAAAGCCAGATAGCAGGTAGAAAACTTCCCAAGTAATAATTGATTTATAAGGATTTACATTTCATTATCTTTGTCCATTTATCTCCTGCCAAGAATAGCAAATATTAACATTTATAAATCTCAAGCAGAAATACAAACATGTGCATATCATGCTGAGGTCGTACGGCCCGATCCAACATAAATGTATAACGCGTACTGCCGAGTGTCGAATGGCGGGAACCATAGATGCAGCTATTACCCGGTTCGTGAATCATACATGTGATGCGGTAAATTTTAAATAAAAAATTACCCTGCTCGCGAATCATACATGTGATGCAGGCACACATAAAAATACATGCTCAAAAAACCAATTAAGAATTTAGCGGGGAACATTTATCCAAATAAAAGCCAATTCTCTTTTAACGATTTAAGAAAATGAAGTTTAATCCTCTTACAAATTCATTTACCAATTCCGTAGGATTAAGCAATTCAAATGCCAATAAGAGTACACAAATTCCAAGTATAGCTTGCTTTCAAATCCTAAACAACCCGGACATACACATATTAGTAGCTACGCATGGACTCTCTTCACCTCATGCGTACGTAGCTCCCACAAATAGGAGCACCTAACCAATTATTTCACTTATAGGGACAATTCTCTCTTACAAGATTAGAAAGGGGACTCACCTTGCTCCGAAGATACATAACCGGCATTCCATGCCCTTTCGAAGACTCAATTGATGCAAAATGCTCCAAACTAGCCAATAATTATGCAAATCCATTAATATATTATAACGACCCACACCCCTCTCTAGTCATGATGGCGCCTCTTGTGAAGACGAGGCCAATCAACTAACCCTATTGGCTTTATCAAAAATAGATAAATATGAATAAAATTTTTTAAAGATGATTTAATAACATTACTTAGCGGAAGTACAACACAAAACACAGTCCAAACTAGGGTGTCACTAGTCACGAGCCTCTAAAAGAGTCTAAATACATCTACAAGGCTAGTAGTATACATAACGGAATTTAGATCAAAAGGAAGACAATCCGGTGCTGCGGACGCTGGCGGTCACCTCGCTCAGCATGATAGCAAATCTTCAATCAGCTCAAACCCCGCTACCGAGTGAACAAATGGCTGCATCTGCACACGAAGTGCAGGGAGTAAAGTGAATACACCAACTCAGTGAGTAATAAAGATAAATAATACCTTAGCAATATGAAATCACGTATAACCAACCATCATGTTGTATAGAAGCGGTATAAATCTCTTTGAGAAAATCAGTGAAACTCCAGATTCTATAGAAAATATCTTGGCTCAGTTTTAAACCTCTTTTGAAAATGATCTTTTCAACAGTTGCGGAATAATTTCAAAAACAATTAGTGATGCTATGCACAGGAATCCGCCCCTCGGGCACAAATACAACAGTTAAACAAGTAAAAGACAAATAAGTATGCAAAATGAACACATAACACTCGCCCCAAGGGCAACCACATAGAATAGTACCAGCCCCTCGGGCACAAATTCGCTCCTGGTCAGCCATTGTTATCTAACCGCACGATGTTATTCCTGATCAGTCATTGTTACCTGGCCAAATTGAATCATACAATGTCATTGTTACCACTGTCTCAAATCGCATGGGTACCCGCGCTCATTGTGGGGGTGTAGACTCCGGAGGGGCTCCTACAACCCAAGCGCTAAATCATCATAAGGCATGAAATCCTCCTCATATCAACATAAGGCCTGAAAGCCTCCTCACATCACACTCGAGGCCTGAAAGCCTCCTCGCATAACACTCAAGGCTTGAAATCCTCCTCACATTACTCAACATATGGCCCTCGGCCTCAATAAGTCCAACCCAGTCATAAACCCCTCGTGCATATGTAAAACAATAGTGCTCAGCTCAAGCACAAGTTAAAATATCATTTAAAATCTCAAATTTGGGTAAAACTAGTTGAGTTCATGACACAATGTAATTTAATTGGACTGAGTTCATGTAATATTTCAAGTAGTGAGGAAACAGTGATGAAAGTTAACAATGGATTTCAAATAATTGGCAATAACCCACAAGTATGGAAATAAGCCCAAGTGATAGTAAGAAACAAAAGTGTTAGTCAAATACGCGGTAAAATTTCAACCTTGACGGACCAAGTCATAATCCCCTATAGTAAATGACCCCGCACCCATCATTGAGCGCATTGTCTCTCCTCAACATAGAACTACGTTGTGCCGTCCGGGGTTTTAAACCCTCAAGATATCATTTAAAATCATTACCCACCTCGAACCGATAAAATCTCTAGCTCGCAACGCCTTTGCCCCTCAAATCGGCCTCCACGCGCATCAAATCTAACCAAAACCACAACGAATACTTCACAATATGCTAAGAAAACAAAACAAAATCGAAACAATCAATAACGAGCACAAATCCCAAAATTACCTAAACCCGAGCCTCGGGCCCACCTCTCGAAACTCAAAAAGTTTTACATCAACGGGCTTCTTATCTCGCCACAAGTATATACATATCAAAAACTCCAAAATCTGAGCTCAATTGCTACCTCAAATCCCAATATTTCACACAAAAAGTCAACTCCTAACTCTTCCCTTTTTAATCAAATTTCCATGAATTTAAGTGTTGATTCTTCAATTAAATGATATTTCTAGGTCATAAGACTTAATTCCAATCAATCACAGTCGAAATCCTCTTTAATCCTCGCCAAAAAGCTCTCAAGGTTGCTCAAAAATGGAGGAAATAGACTAAGCTTTGTGGAGGAAATTTTTAATAAAGCCGTTCTGCCCAGCTCTCATTTACTCTATGCGATCGCAACCCCAAGCTTGCGATCGCAATGCACAAAAACTTCCATCTCCCAATTTAACACTATGCGATCGCACACCTACACCCGCGTTCGCATTGAACAAATTCCACTCAAGCCTCCAGGTTCACTTAACACTATGCAGTTTCAACCATTACTATGCGATCACATTGCACAACCAAACAACCCCTCAAAATCCTCATTTGCAATTGCAACACTCCCTATGCGATCGTATTGAGCTAAAAGCTCTCCAGTACTTGATGCATTTTCTATTGCAATTACTAAGTCGAAAATTCTCCGTTAGCTATCCGAAGTCACCCAGAGGCCTTCAGGACCTCAACCAAAAGCAGCAACATATCCAAAAACATCATACAAACTCATTGCAATCATCAGAACACATCAAACAACACTAAAGTCATCAATTTTCATCGGATTCAAGCATAAGTTCTTCAAAATCTCCGGAAACATGCATTCGATCAACAACACAACCAAATCATCTCCGAATCAACTGAAATTTTGCACACACATCTCAAATCACATAGCAAAGCTAGTGCAACTCTCAGAATTCCATTTTAACCCTCGGATCAAAATCTCACATATCAATCGGATATTCGCCAAACTCCTAACTTTGATAATTCAAGCCTAATTCTACATCGGACCTCCAAAATCACTTCCGATCACGCTAATCAAATCACCGAAAATAACATCCGATCCTTCTAACTCATAAGTCAATATCTAGTTGACTTTTTCAAGCTAAACCTTTCTTAAAGAAACGAAGTGTCTCATTTCCTACAAAAACCAATCCAATTCAACTCTAACACACAAAATTTCGATAATCAAACATGAAGATGCATAAAAATGGAAAAATGGGGCAGTAACATATGATACGACGAGCCGGGTCGTCACATCCTCACCAACTTCAACAAACGCTCGTCCTTGAGCATACCCAGAGTTGTCCTAGAAGCCAACCAACAGCTGAATGACTTTACCGAGCATATACCCGAGGGTGATCCCACGTCACCGTGTCTCGCATAGGTCCAATAACATAACATAGCTGAAATTTCAACATCCATCTAGTCTGTAAACCATAGAACCACATTACACTTTCCAAAATCATACACAAGATCAGAACTTCACATCTATACTCAGAATAAGCCCGAACCAGCTGTAATAACCCTCAATAATATGATATACTACATAACCCAAACACTCGAAATGATAACTTCTATTCACAGCAATGGCCCACAACACCCGAATACAGATAGAAAACTTCTCATCAACTAAGGTATTATTCCAACAATTTCATATACTACCAACGATGAATGAAACACACAGTAAATCATAACCATTTATCAGATCAACCATTAATGAAGATACTTCCCTTTTGACTAATACCACAAAAGATTTCAAGCTGAACATCGATATGATCCTTCCAACAAGCTGAAATCAAATCCGTTCGTATTCATTAGTGACCCCAACGATCACATCGAATCCAACACACTACTCTGGTGATACGACGCCGGAATACAGGCCTAGGCCACAATGTGCATAATATGCACACCAATAAGAAACGGTATGAACATACTCAAATCATGAAACATTACTCAAACGAAAGAGTTGTACCTCAAGCTCATCAGTACGATGACAAGACTAGGCTGAGACCTCATCTCATCTCACATCATAGGAATAGAATACCTGAATCTACCCCGAATGATTATATTTCCACATGGCCTCGCTACAATAAGCAATCCTATCCAAACACTGTTACACATGAAACACCACAAGTCATTATTCTCAAAATCGACAGCCATGCACAATTTGATATCTAGAGCCAAAGAAATTCATCATACCCACAGTGAAGCAAATAACATACACCAGTCAACCCTGAAAGTACATAACCGATGCGCCATTCTCCGAGCAACACCAAATTACTCTTCCATTTGACTTCCACTAAGAACCCCAATAGAATAGCACCATACATGCCCATAACCAACAAATCATAACGTCCCGAAACGCAGAAAACAATTCATAGATCCCTCCAGATCATTGATAAGCACAATAACGGTCAAGTCAACCAATCCCTCGACAATACAATTCGTCCAACCATGCCTACTCAAGCTAGAACATACATCCACATTGGTCTGCCAACGAACTTCTTACCAAGGAAACCTGAAGTTGTCCCTTTCCACTTCTATAACTTCTGTCGATGACATACGATACGGTGCCTAGCACCAAGTCAATACCAAAATAGACAACCTTGCCCGGCCACAAATATGCATCTGAAAAGTCACTCAACACCGGATCTGTATCCATGATAGCAACTCTGCACTGCCAATCATCACAAAGGCCCAATTAAGAATAACAATCTTTCTCAGCCACCCTTTGAAATATAAGCCACTCTGCTAGAACATAATCCACACACCTTGCAACTTAACCCGTGGCATTTCCGGCATAACCCATAGCGTAATAGTTTGGAATCACCCAACACTAAGACAACAAGTCTTAATTACAATATCACATCCAAAATCTAATATACCAGCAAGTAAAGATCCGTTAGAGCCTCCAAATCTCGATAGTCGCTAAACGGTGCTGATACACACGATTCACAACCACAACATGGCCTGAATATGAGAACTTCCATCTTCAAATCCACATAGCACATGAATTATAGTACTAAATCCCAATTTCGCCATTCGAAAGCATACCATACCTTAATACCTAGTAATTCCACGATAGATACTCTAAAATTTCCCTGTGCCACCAAGCCAACCCGAATATCACTAGTCGATCTAACAAGAAAGTGCCACAATACCACCGAAGTTCCATCCATTTAATCACATTGCCCTTTTTCTAAAACACATACTCTCATCAAATCACTTCTGAATAGCAGTACCATTTTCCTTGATTATATGAGGCTACCCACTGCCTAAGTATTTTATGAATTTCCTTTCTGAACTGAATTGTAACCCAACAAACGCATGTCTAGGTCCTCCACAACATATCGCATATAACATACCATCCAAGGATACATGAAAATGTTACCTCACTTCTGAGCCACATACATCTATGCACTCAACTAGTCAAGAGCTTTCCATTGGTCACATCTAGAACAAACCCAAATGTACATTCCATGCTCCGCATGCCCATAGAAAATATACATCTCCAAACTACGGTAATACCCAACAAGAAGTCTTCCAGTTCCGTTGCACCAACTAAACTGCCATGACTAAATCCTTCTAATTAGACAAAGCTAAGCAAGCCTTCAAAACCAAAGAGCATTTCTACAATATATTTGTATGAATTCATTACCTCTAACACATACAAATAATTAATCATATCATTTCCATGCCGATCCTGTCTACTATCAAGCTGCTCCCTCTTTCTAATTTTCTTCTGGTTAATTTTCAATTGGTATTTCCTCTTGCTGTAGCACCGCAATTCCTCGACCCTGACTTACCATATGAGACCCAAGCATAAAACCACACTGTCTAAGACCCAAAAGTTGTTGAATATTCTCTCAATTATTCCAAGAAATACCACATTCCAGAATACATTACTCTGGAGAACTTCCTGAAATCTAAATATGTTGCCGTTAATTTTCTGACACTGATATTTAGAATCCCTCAATTAACATGGAAATACAACAAATCTAAAGCTCTTCCAATGGAAACACGGTTTCTAACCACATACTCAACTTTAAGATGCCCAATTAATCTTATGCAGAATCTTGAACACATTAGAACTGTTCCAGAGAGTCATTTACTGTTATTCAAATTGCAATTTACCCGAAACAACAAATAGAACCACCCGTGCCCCATTAGCACTCCGGCACTGCAGAATGAAATCCTCATCTCAATAAAACCCAGCAACTTCCTACTCTATGCACCGAGCATTCTTTACCAATAACTACTTAAGACATTATGTAATTCTCTTATCCTATGAAGCATGATGTAACCTTTGGAAAAATTTTCCTTTACTCTAGCCATAGCTAATTCACTCACACGCCCCTAACTGGGACCAACATAGCACATAATCATGCAATCAACTGCTCACATCAGACTCCCCAACTTGGCTCAAAGCCATAGATCAAGATATGCTCACTAACTCATAACACTTTTACTTTATTGATGCCACAATACCATAGAGAGATTATACTCAAGTCATTCATAAGTTTATGAAAAAAAAGATCATCCAATACTGTAAATCTTCAACAAATCTCACATTCACTCCTGCAAAAGTTAAACCCACTTTCCTAGGTGACCCAAAAGTCCAAATTTCAACATACACTTTTCACTTACCCATAAGATCTTCCAACGTACCCATAAGGATCACACCACTTTAGAATACTCCGCAGGAGAAAACCCACCTGCTTCGCCTCAATATAACATTTACGTATACCTTCCACTATCATACAGATTACACGGTCACTTAGTCTTCCTGGGCTTGAACTCATACTGCCACATGTAATGCACTCCCCTCCCTATCTCGAAGACACAAAAATATTCTTCATACGACCATAACTCGGCTACACATCAAATCACAATAGGAAATCCTTAACCTTTCAACTATTATCCAGTAGACTTTTTTGTCACTAACAAGTCATATAGATACATCTCCTAGTACTAGCATACTCATCACATGGATATTCAACCCCCATTCCAGCTAATAGGGACAATACTGAACATATAAGTTCAACACACTTGCTCACACAATCAGCTCCTCAATGCTCAAGCCATTGTCAAGGATCCCGCCTCAGGCCCTCCAGACTGGCCCACCATAAGGCACATATGATAATGAGCGCTCATACACGCCTACCAATGCGAGGAAGGAATTTTAAGAGTTTTTTTTCAAGCTGAATCAAGAATGCACGATAAGAATTTAAGAATGCAAAGTTTTTCCTAAAGGTTCTGCAAGCCTCTTGAGGATAAATACGGACATCTCCATACTGATCCATGGGACTCTACTAAACCTGCTCATGACTCGTGAGACCTATGTAGCCTAGGCTCTGATACCAACTTGTCATGACACTAACCCCACTACGATCTTGATGGCGCATCTCGTGAAGACAAGGCCAGCCAACCAACCCTATTGTCTTTTTTCAAAAATAGATAAATATGAATAAACAACTTTAAGGATGATTACATTACTTAGCGGAAATACAACCAAATATAGCCCAAAAGGGGGTGTCACTAGTGACGAACATCTAAAAGAGTATAAATACATCTACAAGTCCAGTATATACAGAATGAAATTTAGAATCAAAAGGAAGAAAATCCTGTGCCGCGGACGCTAGCGACCACCTGGCTCAACTATGATAGTAAATCTTCAATCAGCTCAAAACCCGCTACAGGTGAACAAATACCTGCATCTACACACGAGGTGCAGGGAGTAAAGTGAGTACTCAACCTAAGTGAGTAATAAAGGTAAATAATAATTAAGCAGTAAGAATTCACGTATAACCAACCAAGATGCTGTATAGAAGCAGTATAAAACTCTTTGGGAAAAATCAGTGAAACTGCAAATTCTTTAAAAGTATCTTGGCTCAGTTTTAAACCTCTTTTGAAAATGATCTTTTCAACAGTTGCAGAATAATTTCAAAAACAATTAGTGCCGTTATGCAGAAATCTGTCCCCCCGGCACAAATACAACAATTAAACAAGTAAAAGACAAGTAAGTATGCAAAATGAACACATAACACTCCCCCCTCGGGAAATCACATAGATTAGTACCAACCCCTCGGCACAACTTAGTTCCTGGTCAGCCATTGTTACCTGACTGCACGGAGTTATTCTTGGTCAGTCGTTGTTACCTGACAAAATTGCATCATACAGTGTCATTGTTACCACTGTGACAAATCACATGGGTACCTGCGCTCACTGTAGGGGTGCAGACTCCGGAGGGGCACCTACAACCAAGGCACTCTATCATCATAAGGCCTGAAAGACTGCTCATATAAACATAAGCCTGAAAGCCTTCTCACATCACACTCAAGGCCTGAAAGCCTTCTCACGTAACACTCGAAGCCTGAATGCCTCCTCACATCACTCAACATATCCTCACATATGGCTCTCGGCCTCAATCAATCCAAAATAGTCATAAGCCCCTCGGGCATAAAAAAAAAACAATAGTGCCCAGCTCAAGCACTAGTTAAAATATCATTTAAATCTCATATTGAGTAAAATTAGCTGAGTTCATGACACAGTGTAATTTAATTGGACTGAGTTCAAGTAATATTTCAGGTACCGAGGAACAGTGATGAAAGTTCACAATGAATTTCAAATAGCTGGCAATAAGCTCCATGTATGGTAGTAAGCCCAAACCACAGTGAGAAACAACAAGTCTTAGTCAAATACGTGGTAAAATATCAACCGGGACGAACCAAGTCACAATCCCCATTAGTACATGACCCCGCGCTCGTCATTGAGCGTGTTGTCTCACCTCAAAATAGCACAACGTTGTGCCATCTGGGGTTTCAAACCCTCACGATATCATTTATAATAATTACTCACCTCGAGAACCGGCGAAATCTCTAGATCGCGACGCCAATGCCCTTTAAATCTCCCTCCACGCGCATCAAATCTAACCAAAACCACAACGAATACGTCGCAATATGCTAGGGGAACAAAACTCAATCGAAAACAATCAATAACAAGCACAAATCCCAAAATTACCAAACCCAATCCCCGGCCCATCTCTCAAAACTCAAAAAGTTTTACATCAACAGACTCCTTATCTCGCCATGACTCTAAACATATTAAAAACTCCAAAATCCGAGCTCAATTGCTCCCTTAAATCCTAATTTTTCATTCAAAAATTCAAGCTCTAACTCTTCCCCTATTAACGAAATTTCCATGAATTTAAGTGTTGATTATTCAATTAAATGATCTTTCTAGGTCATAAGACTTACCTCCATTCAATACCAGTCTAAAGCCTCTTAATCCTCGTCAAAAAGCTCTCAGGGTTGCTCAAAATGGAGGAAATTGACTAAGCTTCGCAAAGGAAATATTTAATAAAACCCTTCTGCCCAACTCTAATTTACTCTATGTGATCGCAGCTGCAGGCTTGCGATCAAATGCAAAAAAAATTCCATCTCCCAATTCAACACTATGCAGTCGCATACAGACCCCTGCAATTGCAATTCATCTGGTCCTGACCCTATGCGATCGCATACCTACACTCGCGTTCGCATTGAACAAATTCCATTCAAGCCCACAAGTTCACTTAACACTATGCGGTCGCAACCATGAATATGAGATCGCATTGCACAACAAAAAAACCCTCAAAATCCTCCTATGCGATCGCAACACTCCCTCTGCGATCGCATAGAGCAAAAAACTCTGTAACAGTTGATGCATTTTCTGCTACAATTACTAAGTCCAAAACTCTTTGTTATCTATTCAAAATTACCACGAGGCCCCCGAGACATCAACCAAAAGCACCAACATATCAAACATCATAAAAACTCGTTCCAATCATCAGAACACATCAAACAAAACTAAAGTCATCAGTTCTCATCGGATTCAAGCTTAAGTTATTCTAAATCTTCTGAAACACGCATTCGATTAACAACCCAACTAAATCATCTTCGAATCATCTGAAATTTTTCACACACGTCCCAAATCACCTAAAAATGCTAGTGCGACGCTCGGAATTACATTCCAGCCCTCAGATCAAAGTCTCACATATCAAGCGGATATTCGCCAAAATGCTAACTTTGCTAATTCAAGCCTAATTGTATACGGAACCTCCAAAATCACTTCTGATCAAACTCCTAAGTCACAAATCACTCCCGGAAGCTAACCGAATCACCAAAAATAACATATAAGCCTGCTAACTCATAAGTCAATATCCGGTTGACTTTCCCAAACCAAACCTTCCTTAAAGAGGCTAAGTGTCTTATTTCCTACCGAAACAAATCTGATTCAGGTCTAACACACCAATCGCCGATAGTGAAACACGAAGAAGCATAAAAATAGGGAAAACGGGGCAGTAACACATGAGACGACGGGTCGGGTTGTCACATATATGTTCAATTAGTCATTACAATCAAATTTATGATAATTCTTAACCCCGATCAAAAAGTGGACAAATTTCCCTCGGGCCCCCATGCCCGAATTCCAAAAGTTTTCGAAGATAAAGTTTGATAATCTCACGAACCGAAATATATAATTTTCTCTCAATTTCATGCCCAAAATTGTGGTCAAAATACAAGAATATCAAATTTCTATGTCTTCCTCAAAACCCCCAAATTTCTACAAATTTACTTGTTTAAATCCATATATAAACCTTGTATTTACTCAAAACTAGTAGAAATCACTTACCCCATACTTGTTCATGAAAACGACACTACAAAGTTGCTCCAAAATTGGCTCCCATGAAAGATTTGAGATAAAAAATGAGCCAAATTCTGTTTTAAAACACTTCACTGCCTAGATGACCCTTCTATACGATCGCAACCAATGCTCTGCAAATCGCATAAGCCAATCCCAGGGCCTCCAAATTCCTGCACAATGTGATTGTAAACACACCCTTGCGATTGCGTAAGCCAAAACCAGCAACCTCCAATTTCTTCCTCTACGTGATTGCACATATACCCTTGCAATCGCATAAGCCAATGCCAGTTGCCAACAAATCTTGCACTATGTTATTGGAAAACCATTCATGCAATCACATAGAGAGAAAAACTTGTTGCACTCACACCAGAAAACTGGCAATCCTCACAAGGCAAGAATCGACCCGTTGAGCATCCGAAACACGCCCGAAGCCCCCATGACCCCAACAAATCCTACCAACCAGTCCTAATACCGCATTCTCATTTAGTTAAGCCTTGAAATCACCTCAAATAACATCTTCATCATGAATTGCAACCTGATTCAAGCTTAATGAACTTCAAACTTCTATACTCTATGCCGAAACCTATCAAATCACGCCCGATTGACCTCAAATTTTGAACACATATCATATTTGACATTATGGATCTAATTGAACTTCCAAAATCAGAATCCGACCCTTATAGCATAAACTCCACTCCCCACCAAACTTCTCAAAAACCTTTAATTTATTATCTTTAACCAAATGACTCCAAAATGACCCACGGATCTCTGAATTCACTTCGGATCACGCTTCCAACACCATAATCACCATACGGAGCTATTCCAAGACTCAGAATCCCAAACAGATATTAATAAAATTAAAATGAACTTTAACCTAAACTTATAAAATTCTTTCAAAAATGCTAGTTTCCACAATATGTGCTGACGTTCCTCTTCCGAAACTCAATCCGGACATACGCCCAAGTCCGAAATTTTCATATGAACTTGCTGGAAACTTTAAATCCTGATTCTGAGGTCCTTTACTTAATAATCTAATCTTAGTTAATTCTTTCAACTTAAAGCTTCCAAAATGAGAATTTTCTTTCCAAATCAACTTCGAACTTCCTGAAATTCAATTCCGACTAAGTGTACAAGTCATAATACTTGAAGTGAAGCTGCTCATTACCTAAAACTGCTGAACGATATGCTAGATCTCAAAACGACCGGTCGGGTCATTACAATTAATTCAGGGATGGATCATTAACTTATTCTCTTTTATACCCCTCAAAACTTATTATCTCTTTCTCTTCCCTTCATACAAACGATTCTGTTCTCTCTCTCCCTTCTAATCTTCCATCACTATCTTTTTCAACTTGATCATAATGGCTCCTTCGTTATTTCATAAATATATTATGAATAATATGTTTTGCATTTTATCTATTTCTTAAATGTAACCAGAATATGCTCTAGCTAAGATTTGCTAACAAATGTAAAAATAAATACTCATTAGGCAAAATAAATGAATAAACACTTAATGTTGGCATCAGATGTCTCTCTCACACGCTAACTTACCAGATGACTTTTTAGACACTTCAACTTAACATAGAAGGGCCACGTGGACACTTGTTTCTATATGTCTACCTACGTGAAATAGACTCTCTACTGACATGTCAAGTCAACAAATGAAATAATGACACGTGTAATATCAATAATAAAATATAATCAACTTAATAATAACTTGATTAAAAAAATTCGAAGAGAATAATCCTTTCTTCTTCCAAAACCTCCCGATGAAATCTACCCCAACGACCCCTCCTTGCAAGAAAATTAATTTTCGGCCATTTTTTACAATTTGTCTTCTTCTCCAGAAATTTGATCTTTTTTTCTTCACGTTGGCGCTTTCGTCGAAATTTCTTTGAAAGTTCCAAATCTGATTCTTCTTCTTTAGATTCACAAAACTTCATTGGAAAAATGAAACTTCGTCGGAATATTTGATCTATAAATCTGATTTGTTCTTTAGGTTTAAGTTGTGGATGCCCCATATCCATATCCTATCAGTCCCGGGGTATGAGGACTTCTAATCCTAAAGGGGAAAGAAAGGGATATAGGTATGTATGGAGTTTAAAGGTTAAATTCTAACTGCGAAATATAAAAACTAGTAAGGCTCAAGTTAACTCCTTAATCAAACAACACTTAGCTTAGTAAGTCTTAGCACATACTGATTTGGTCATTAAATTAAATTTAGATAATGAAGCGGACTGGTTTATCACATGTATTTAGATAGAAAGTCTGCATTACGCAACCCGGATCCAATTGTCAGAAGTTAAGGTATTCTAAGCGGATGATTTAGAAAGCGTTGGTTTCAGAAAGAAGTAAATGCATAAGAGTTTCAAAAAGAAAGCATGGATTGCAGCAAGTTGAAAAAATGAGTGTTAGAGAAGGGTAGGCAGACTACCTAAACATAGTTATAAAGAATTTCAGAGAAGAAGGCAGAATTTTTAAGGAAAAGAACAAATTGCAGAAGTATATTGAGAAGATGAGTTCAGGAAAACCAAAGTTTAGTAGAAAAATATTTAGGCAAAACGTTAAGAGAGAAACTGTTTCAGAAAAGATGCATATTTGAAGAACATAAAAGTATATTGGTTCAAAGGGTTTTATTAAAAGGTGGAGGCTCTTGAAAAACATTACTGAATTAAGATGTTAAAGACCAGTTGACAGATTGATATTTCTTTAAATCGAATTAGTGTAGTTTGATACAAAATTCAATAGGCATGATATCTACATTCGATTTTTTAGACTTGTTATTGAAGTGATTAAAAGATGATTGTTTAATTAGCCCTAGAGTTTGTCTAATTGAGTATGCAGTCCCTAAAGACATGATTTCTATATGCATTGATTTACATGAACGTTAGAGTCCTATAGGCAAGATTTATGATGGTTTGCAATATTATTAAACATTAAATCTTATAGGCATGATATCTAGGTGACTTTAGAAATAATGGAACATTAAACCCTTTAGGCATGATATCTAGGTGACTTCAGAAATAATGTAACATTAAAACCTATAGGCATGATATCTACCCTTTATTGATGCAAGAAAGTAAAACCCATCCCACACCCTTTTACTATATTACCCAAAGTTCTTTATACAAATTATTACAGAACCAGAAAGAAGGAAAGAAAAATACATCAAAACTATAACTAGATCCAAACCGCCTAATGCGACCTTAGTGTCTAATAACATGTTATTAACCAACTTCCGGAATCCAGATTTCCAAAGCCTTCTCTTTATCCAAAGTGTATATAAGTTCCAAGGAATCTCAAGGATTCTCGGCATTGCTTATACTCAGGATGCCATTAGAATTAGAATAGTGCAGTCTGGAATAGCCAGCCCTCAGGCATCCAAGTTCAGAGAGAGCTCAAAGGTCCCCATGGATTGCAAGAGAGGGGAAGAACTTAATAGCTAAAATTAAGTGCAAAGTGATTGGGGAACCATAACAATGGTGGTCATACCCAGCCATAGGTGCAGGCTGGCACATGCCTGACCATTTGTTTGGTCAAACAAGTTAGGAGCAGACCCTTGAGGGTCAAACGTGAGTCTGAATGATTATTAGAACACCACCAGACCCAAGTCAGGCTCAGCACATAAAAGGGGAAAGGGAAGTGGGAATTGACTGAGTTAAGGAGCTCAAAAAAACCGAGTTCAGAAACGAAGACAACAATATTAGAGTGTTGTCATTCTTTGAACGATAACTCACACATAAAGGGATAAAGGGTAAGGGAATTCACATAAGAATGGTACTGATAACATTGTGGAAAAAGCAGTAAAGAAAAGCATACCAGGACTGGAGTGTAAAACGCATAGTGGAGGAGCAATATTAAAATAAGATAGACATACCAGTTACAAAGTAATAGAAAGAGAATAGCAGAGTAACCACAACAAGCAAACAGCAGAACCAACTTAGAATTTCAGCAGAACACTCGAGGATCTAAGAAGAACCTAAAGGTATTTTAGAAGAAAAAAGTAGAAAACAGAACGGGTATGTATGTTAATAGAAGAAGACAGCAGAAAAAAGATTGCCTATTGCATGGTTGTTACTTTTTTTTTTGTTTTTTGTTCGAATGCCTTGAAAAGGGGAGGCCTAAGCCCTTTATATAGTGTAGAAAAGAAAATAAGAAAGGTAAGAAAACCTTTTTAAAAAATGAATCTCAATTATTCTCCCTTTAGTCAAGGGATTTAGTTTCAAACGCGAGCATGTAATTAAGGAAAGGGAATTTCAGCAAAGTCCTGCACAGTAGCATAAGGGGGGAAATACATGAGACTTATTTAAGGAAAGAATTCAATAGTACTTAATTTTTAAAGAAGAAAGGAAAGGAAATCAATCAAACAATTAACAATATCAACAAGCCGGTTTTAAATCGAATGAAACAAACGAAAAATAGGTAAAGAGAGCTTAAACAAAGAAAATCAGCGACAATCACTCAAGACCCTGTCAAAAGGATTCAAAATAAATCAAACAATCACCAAGACTTTGAAAGAGGAGTTTCTCACATATAAAACAAACACCTCAAACAGAAGGGTCTAGCATTAGAGTGCTTAGAATCATAAACAAAAGAATACGAGTTAAATTAGAGTCTCAGAGTGAGTCTGAAGATACAGGTTCCCTAAAGTGGAACCCTAATTCGATTTAGCAAAAAAATCCCAAATTTTAAGGTTTTCCCATTGAATCAAACACAGAAATGAGAAGGCAAGTGAATAGATTTAAAGAGTCTCGTGAGAATCAGGTAAATATAGAAACAATCACGGAAAGAAAAACCATTCGAAGGCATGAAAAACATGTTCAGAAAACTTCTGAACTTAAGAAAAGATAAGGGTTTAAACAAAACAGGCGAAGCATGCTTGACAAGAACATGAACATAGTTTAGAAAAGCAAAACGTTGAGAAATACAGTAGTGAATACGCATGGTAGAAGAATGGAAAAAACAGACTAATCATATGAGCAGATAATACATGCATAATAAAGGAGGAAAACATACGATCATAATATAGAAAAGCATCTAAAAGAAAAGAATAGAAAGAATCAAAAGACTTTCGAAAACCCTAATTTTGAAAAACCAACGATTTTAAAAAGGAATTTGGGGAAAATACTCAAAAGGTGAAACATAGCATAGATGTAGCACAGATCTAAAAGGATAAGTGAAAAGGAACCTCGATTAGGCTAGGGTTTATGAGAACCCAAAAGGATGAGAAGGCTTGGAAGTCTCGAGAATGCTTCGAGCTGATAAAGTCAAATCCAGACTGAAGAGGTTGAGAGATGCTGGAGCAAGGCCAAAAACTGCCAAAGAATTTCGAATCGGCCGATGTATGGAGGAAGATCTTAAGGTTCTAGCCTCGTATCTTCAGTGAGCAGGCGTATAGGAGCGGGAGATTGTGAGTAGTGATCATCCATGGCTAGATTAGCCATGGACTCCGATGGATTTTGGGTCGGAGAGGGGGTAGGCGGCTTCTAGGGCTTCGTAGGTTGAGAGACGAGGGAACCAAAGGCGGCGGGTTTGAGAGAATGATTTTAGGGTTGGGGATGTTGGTGGATTAAAAAAGGAAAGGAGGAGACGTGGTTGTTGATAATTTTTTATCAACGATTTGGATCAAAAAGGGGAACTGGGCGGGTTTAAGCAATTGGGTAAGGGGTTGGAACTGGGCTGGCCCAATTTGGGTTTTGAAAAATGGCTTAAATTGAAATGCAATTTGGTTAAAATTGAAGTTGATTGTGGCTACAATTGAAATAGCCAGTTTTTCTGTTTTATATTATAAAAAAAAATTTAAGAAAGAATTATGTAAATATTAAATTAAAAATATTGGGATCAATTTGTATTTATAAAAAATGCTATTAAATCTTAAAGAGGCTAGTATTGCAATTACATGCAATTTAGTTTTGAAATACCAAATGAATTTGTAAAAATATGCAAAAATCGCATTATCTATATTTTGATGTAAATATGATAATAAAGTAAATTATTCTCCAAAATGACAAGTTTGGGAAATAACTATTGGATTTTATGGTGTAAAAACAGGCCACAAATTGGTTTTAAAAATCATTAAAAATGTCAAACCCCTTTGGTGTGCTTATATATGCACATGTATGCTATTTTGGAATTATTTTAAGTAAAAAAATACATAGAAAAAAATTGGGTATCACCAGTTGCCCCTATTTATCCGAGGAGGATGAAAGAGTTGTCGAGTAAACACAAGATGACCAATTTTTGACCGGATCGGCAGTTGAAAAGAATTTTGACTGAGCTCCGGCTTCTGAGCTTCCTACATATCCCTAATTTTACAGGTATCAGGTCATATGTAGTTCATGATCTATTGATGGAGTGTGTTAGATGGGTACTCGAAAAGAACGGATGCGACACTTGGGTTGGAAAAAGTATCTGGAGTTGGGCAGGCTGCGGAGAACTAAAGCGGGATCGCTCCTGCTGAGACGACCGTTTGCTAGCCGGTGTAGTTGCAAGTGAGCAATGTACTATGTATTGTGCATAATTTAAACATGATACAAGTTCTCATTGGACCATCAATGCTGTCTTTGAACGGTTAAGATGACGTCCTCAGACAATGATGTCCTGGGCCATGAAGAACATAAATAAAGATTCGCAGGACATGGAATGGTGTTCTCGGGCTATGCAGATGGTGCCTCCGAACTATGACACCTTTGAATTAGTTGGCAATCTTTCATCCCATGAGGAGGTGGCGATTTTTCAGCCGATAAATGCAAAGGGCAGCGATCTTTCAGCCAAAGTGAGATTTTAAATCCATGTGGCACTATTGCAGCCGTTCAAAAATAGAGTGGCAATATTTCAGCCATGCAAAATGGAGACAGAGCTTAGTCTCGAAAGGCAGATAAGTAGCCCTATGCAGGAAATGCAAATGGAGACAGGGCTTATTCTCGAAAGACATATGAGTAGCCTTATGCATGATGGAGGTACAACTTAACCTCGAAATGCAGATAAAATAGCCTCATACAAAATGCAGATGGAAACATTGCTTAGTGTAGAAAGGCAGATGATAGCCTTATGCAGGATAGGGGTAGAGTTTAACCTCAGAAGGCAGATAAGTAGCCTTATGCAGGATGGAGTTAGAGCTTAACCTCGGAAGGCAGATAAGTAGCCTTATGTAGGAAATGCAGATAGAGATAGTGCTTAGTATCGAAAGGCAGATGATAGCCTTATACATGATGGAGGTAGAGCTTAACCTTGGAAGGCACATAAGTAGCCTTATGCAAGAAATGCAGATGGAGACAATGCTTAGTCTCGAAAGGCGGATAAGCAGCCATATGCAGAATGGAGGTAGAGCTTAACCTCAGATGGCAGATGATAGCCTTATGCAGGATGGAAATAGAGCTTAACCTCGAAAGGAAGATAAGCCTTATGCAAAATTCATAAATGTAAAGAGTGAATAGTAGTGAGATTTTATTTGCTGGTAGCTTATTGCGACATCGTTGCTGCTGGGAATGTTGGGTGTAAACAGTAAGTTTGTGAATAAGCGATCGTTCTGATGGTTTCCCACCAGGAAGGTACGACTGTGTAAATGTATTCAGACAATTTGTGCCCTTCACCCAAAGAAAGATCATGACTTTTGTAGAGGGGGAAAGGTTAGCTCGTCTTCCCGTGGCTCCTGATGTCACTGATCATAGGCTAAAATCTCATGTTTTACTCGTCGTAACAACACTTTAATTTCCGACATTTTATAAATGTTTGAGCTTAAATAATTATAAAATATACTAATTTCATGATTTATGCCTTGCAGGAAGAGTTTTCAACTTTAGACTTAATTCGTGATGAATTTGAGTAATTTGAGGCTTTGAAGTCTAAATGAATCAAGTTGGATCCAAGTTCAGTAAAATGGCCATAACTTTCTGCTCAAAACTCTGTTTTGGCTCCATA
This sequence comes from Nicotiana benthamiana, assembly GCA_034376525.1. NCBI lineage: Eukaryota > Viridiplantae > Streptophyta > Magnoliopsida > Solanales > Solanaceae > Nicotiana > Nicotiana benthamiana. The sequence continues at coordinate 148,819,218 of CM067338.1, forward strand.
ATATATTGATGGAAATCTATTTAAAAGCGCTAAAACTTTAATGTTTTGCATTTTACCAAATTCCTGGATGCGCGAAGTATAAACGTCGCGCAAAACATCGCGCGTTTTAGAAAGCTGTATGCCTTGATCGCACGAAGGAACGCGCGAAGTTCATTGTTCGCGCGATACTTCGCGCATTTCTGTTCGGGAAATGTATTATTGATAGGTAATACGGGAAAATTGAAGGATCCAATCAACTTAGTTAAAGTAAACCTCCATTATTGAAGGGAGATAAGATTTTTAGAGAGAGAGAGGAGGAGGAGATTCATCTTGGAGCTAAGAAAGGAGGAGAAGAACAACATCTTGGAGTAAGGATTCAAAGAGTTCTTCTAAACTTTCTTCTATTTGCTTGTTTATATTATGTTTAAGACTTTTATTGTTGATATTTGTATGATTATGAGTAGCTATAACTTCTTGTATTCTTGGGTCATGGATGTTAGATAATTATGTTATTTGAAGCTTAGATTGAAGATCTTGAAGTTATCATTTTGGGTTGTTTATTTGATTCTGCTCTTAATTATTTTACTGCTTAGCTAATAGTGAAATATTATTTACGGATCTTGAATTAAACTTGACAACGGAAATTCTTAGTTGCATATAGATTCAAATAGAACAAGTTTTGAATCCCGGGCATCGGATGAAGAATTCGCAATTAAGATAGACATATACTTAATTGCCTTCTTTGGTTGAAGAATAGGAGTTGTAAATGAATTCTTTCAAATATTAATACCATAGACATATAGGTATTAATTTAACTTGAATAGATGCATAAGAACTCGAAAGTTTCTTATGAATAATATTAACCATATAATCAATAACCTGGATAATTTGATAAATCAATTTTAGGTATGGTAGCATACTTTCTAGCAAGTCCATGACCCATGAATATATTTATCCAAATTGTTAGAAACATATTGTGATTCGGTGTAGTATTTTTGTGTTGAATTATTGAGCAATTTTAAATAAGTTGTAAATTGGTTTTTTAAATATTTTGTCATAATATAGCATAAATTGATAATTATTTTAATTAATATCAGTCAAGAAGTTGATTATAATTCCTCGTGGGAACGATACTCTACTTACTACTATATTGCTTGTCGATCGCGTACGCTTGAGTGTTTTGGCCGCAACAAGTTTTTGACGCCGTTGTCAGGGAATTAGAAATTAAATATTCTTCTAGATTAGGCTTTTATTATTATCTTTACAATTTTTTTTCTCATTTTGTAAATATCTTATTTTTTTTGAATATTGGATTTTTCTCTTAAGTATGTTTCTAGTTCTCTCAACATGACATCTGGAGATAAATTATGTGGAGGTAAGGTTATTGATGAAGAAGCTTGGTTGACGGAAGTCTTTTATGGCCCGTCATTTTAGGCTTGTCATGACTTCGACTCTGGGAGGTATGAATTTGAATATGGGAGTAAGGGTTGGTATTGGAATGTATATTCTCGATTAGCCAATATGCAGAACGACGTTATCTTCTGACAACGTTGGTGAATGATTGGTCTAAGGAAAGAGATGAAATTGCGCATAAAAGTGATATTTTTGGCTTGGTTGTGCATAACTTGGATTTAGATTTGAGTGCAAAGGTTGATGCATGTGACACCCAACACTTTAATGATGAGTTGTATGAAGTTGAAAAATATCTTATAGACCAAATAGAGGAGCTAAAACTAAAATACCAATCATTAGATCATATTTTTCTTGAGGATGTCCATGTTAAGAAGAGTGCTCTAGAGTCATGTGAGGGAGTAGATAACATTACTTTAGAAGAATTGAATGTTTGTATAAATGAGGATGTAAATAGTAGTAAAATTCATGAGTTATGGCGCATTAGACCTCATTCTAATCATTTTTTCACATTGTGTTTAGATAGTAGGATACTAATCGAGCCATCTAAGTCTATGGGGAAGTCAAAGAGTGAGGATGAAAGCGTCTATATTGTTGGACAATACGCTTTACGCTAGAGGGGGGGGGTGAATAGCGTTTTAAAAATATTAAGCATTTTAGTGCGGAATTTAAAAACTTTGCAGAAATTAAAACAAGTGCAGTAGAATAAACTTACACAATGATGTATCCTGGTTGGCCACAAACGTGGTTAGTCCAGTCCCCGAGAGACTCTCTCGAGATTTCCACTAAACTTGTCAAGCTTACGGGTGCTTAACAAACCGTTACAGCTGAGGACACAAGCCTCACCCAGGTGCTCGGGGATCACAATCCCAAAGACTTCAATTGCTCGGGGATACCAATCCCAAAGACTTCAATTGCTCGGGGATAACAATCCCAAAGACTTCAACTGCTCGGGGATAACAATCCCAAAGACTTCAACTGCTCGGGGATAACAATCCCAAAGACTTCAACTGCTCGGGGATAACAATCCCAAAGACTTCAACCGAGGAATCACAAGTTCCTCAACAAACGAGAATCGCAATTCTCTTACAAACACAAAACACACTCACTTTACAAAGCACTCCTTAATGAGTAGATATGAGTAGAAATAGTACGCTCAAGATCACAACAACTTAGCTCAATAGAATGGCTCTTCAAAAAGCTTTATGGATGAATGGAAAATGATGATCAATGTAAGAAAGCTTTTAGCAATGAAAATACTCAAAGTGTATATGTTGTTGTTGTGAAAACACTGAGTTGAAGCTGTATTTATAGGTGAAAAACTCAGTCTTACCGTTGTCTAATTGCCAATTAAGGATTGCTGAAATTACTCAGTGACAATCGATTGTCAAGACTAAACAATCGATTGTTTGCCTATCAGATTAAAAATTCAATCCCAGATTTTACGTCAACAATCGATTACTTCAAATCAATAATCGATTATTTATAACGTTAAGAAATCCTTTCCAATTTTTGGCATAAAACATCGATTGTCCGGAAATCAACAATCGATTATTTTAACAACGTTCAGAAAATCTTTTCCAGATTTTAAGCAAAACATCGATTGTTAAATATCAACAATCGATTACCTGAAGGTAATTGAAAATATATGACAACGGTCAGCTTCAACAATCGATTATCAAATGGAATAATCGATTATTAATTAATTTCAAAACTCTCTGTCTCATATATAATCGATTATCAAAAGCCGCAATCGATTATCATTTTATTTAAAATCACTGGGAGACATTTTTCTCATTCTAATCGATTACCATTAGTTCATAATCGATTTTTATGAGTTTTGAAAACTTTGCCTCAGTTAACAATCGATTATCATAAGTACACAATCGATTGTTATGCAGTTTGCAAAAACCTGATGTTAACTGACTTACTCACAATCGATTATCATTAATTCACAATCGATTGTCATGCAGTCTTGGCTTAGAGATACTCGATTATCATAAGTACATAATCGATTATCTTAGCCCAGATTTTTGAGGCATGCTTGGAAAACATTTTAACAAATGTAAATATGCATAGTTTAAAATCATTTGACACTTAATTTAAATATGCATGATTTTGGAAAAATAATTTTAGTAGAGAAGCCATGTTATGAGCCAAGTTGAGGAATCAAGATCACAATTAATATTGACTCAATTATAACATTTCTAAACTTTGTCTTGAGCTTCTTGTAATGCATCCATTTTGTGCTTGTCCTTGAGTACTGCTATATATCGCTTTTTGCTTTGTTTGACATTCATCAAAACCTACAAAAGAACACACGTTTAGTATATTGCATTTGAAACGTGTTTCCAACAATTTCCCCCTTTTTGATAATGGCAAACATAAGCGGGATATATGCAATAATTATTTTGATAATCCAAGACAAGTGTAAAGTATGCAATTTGATGTTCCCCCTCACTTTAAGCATGAATGAAGTTGAGAGTGATATAGCATACTTCTTGATATCCCATTTCTTCCCCCTTTTGCCATTAGCAAAAATATATACAAGGGAAGAATATGCAAAAAAACATATGAAATAAACAAAAGTTTATTTATTGGAAAATAACATTACATGGGTGGAGCCAAACACAATAAAACGAACAACAACTAACCAACCAAGGAAAAACAAATCAAAAACAACAATTTCACATCATCAAAAACAACAATTTCATCATTCATCACCCCCATCCCCTTCATCATCATTGGGAGGCGCTTGATATGGCACCACCTGAGCATAGGCATAATGCACGTGATCAAAGTAACCATGGACCTCACGGGTTAATTGAGTAATTTGGTCAGAGATAGTCCGGAGGGTAGGCTCCTGAGGAGGATGAGCACGACGGGCTTGTCGATTTTGAGGAGGAGCGGGAGCATGATCACCATCATGATGAAAGGAAGACTCCGAAATTTCCCAGATTTTGGTGCTCTTTTTGAGAGGACCATTAGCAATATTGACCCCGGAAGCTTCAAGAAATTTCATTATTAAGAGGGCATAGGGGAGAGGTATGTCATCTCTGGTGGCATTGAACATATGAGATTGAATAAGCTTGCACCAATTGATTTTAACACCGGTGATAATGGCATGAAGAAATTTGGCATCCTCTTGGGAAATGGTGGTGTGATTGAGTTTACGGGGTTTGAGAACACGAGTGATGAAATAGAGAATGAAACGATAATTCGGGTCCATACCCTTTATGGTGGGACGACGGGAAGAAGACTCATCATAGGCGACTCCGGCTTGGCGGAAGAGATTAGCTTCATCAATCATGTCCCCGGCATCATTTATGTACTGGTAGATGTCTTCACCATCATGCGGAATGCCGGCAATGAGGTGGAGGTTATCTTCAGAAATTAGAATGGAAATGCCGTTAACATTGGTAACGAGTTCACCCTCATCATCTTTGTGAAGGTTGGAGTAAAAAGCTTCAACCAAAGTAATGTTGTAGTAGGGGTGAGTAAGGAGTAGGAAATTGAAAAGTTGGCACTCTCTTAGCATATTCGCGGCTGGAATGAATGGTGCAACAAGAGCGTTTGTTGAAAAGCGAGGAGGGAGAATAAGGCGTTTCTCAAATTTGGTTAAGAAACGGGTGAGCTCTTCATCGGATTCAAAGAATAGAACCGATCCATCTTGATATGGATGGCGAGAAGAAGAAGCACCTTGTTTGGAACGAGCACGTTTGGAGTTGCGGCTTGACATTTTTGAAAAAGATGTGCTAGGATTTTTCAAAGATAACAAGATAATTTGATGCTTGGGAGGCTTGAGTGAGTATACAAGAGCATATGTGCAGCCTATATATAGAGAAGGAATGAATCTTACACTTATTTGAAAAGATTTGAAGAGATTTGAAGAGCTTTGAAGTCTGAAACGGTAAAAATAAATTCACTGACCGTTCAATAATCGATTGTTTGAATAGAATAATCAATTGTCATTAATGAAAATGATCTGACACATCGATTACACGCCAGAACGGTAAAAAAAATTTGAAAAAGATAGTCGATTGTCAAACTTGGTAATCGATTGTTTTTCATATTTATGACCTGACAGGAATCGATTGTAGAGCCAAAACGGTAACATAAGTTTAAAACAGATAATCGATTGTCAATATATAGTAATCGATTATTTCACTCACAGAGAGTTTGGATTTTGGCAAATAATCGATTGGCAGAACAAATAATCGATTGTTTGGAAGGGGGATGCTAAAATGATGAGACTTAATTCTATCAAGCAATGTAAACATTCAACAAGATTTCATGACAAAAAAATTGAATCAACAAATAATCGATTATTGATACTGATAATCGATTGTAAGCATAAATAATCGATTATGATCGATTTTTCTTGTATCAAGACAATTTATACTTTCCTCTTACCTTTTGGGGGATACCTGCAAAATAGAATTAAACATCTCCGACGCTCAAGTCAGTAATCTATAAATGAAATAATAACTTTGAAACTAGTGTAGTCGGGTGAAAAACGTGAACTCTTAAGAATTTTGTCCTAGGATGTTCTTAAGAGGGTTTAGGGTACTTACCTTCCCTTCGACTTTGCCAATTACCTGATTTTGAACATCCTCCGTTCATTTTGGTCTTTTGGCTCATTCTTCAATTTAAGAAGCTTCTTCCACAATTTTGCCTTTGTCTTCCTTGTATTTTGTCTTTTAAATTTTTCGAAAATACTTCCGATTTTGAAAAAAAATGCCTAAATCGACTTTTCCGTCTCTTCCTCCTTCTTTGTGCTTTAATTTAAGGAATTTTGAATTCGTCTCCCGTCAAGTGTTTGGAGTATCCACTACACTTGATTCCTTCAAGCACACCTGCAAAACAAATCAATGCTCTTTTGGTACCCATGCCATTTTGGGTCCTTGAGGGTTATGCATACTATAATGATATGTTTGAGTAGCATGTCTATGTCTAGTAAAGCATGCGGGAGCAATATGACCAATTCGTCTACAATAATGACATGTCACATTTGGATTATGCATGCGTCTAGGCTCATAGTAGCTAGAATAATGCACATTGTTTACTCTATTTTCATTTCTCCTAATTTGAGCACCATAATCATTTCTAGGTTGAACATTTCGGGATCTTCTAGCATGATCACTGTTGTGCCTAAAATATGCATCATGTCTATGGTGACGATTGCTAGGCGGAAGGTCATGTCTAGGTCTCCTAATATTTTGTCTAGCATGCATGTTTGTTTTAGGAAAGGCATTTTTGTTATTAATCCTAGATTGAGCTCTAGGTGGTTGGGTTTTTGCATCAACCTCTTCTTCATTTATGAAGCCTATTCCATGCTTGGTTGATTTCAAGTTATCAAGCACCACATTCAAGTTTTTATGAGAGGAGTTGAATTTATCTAGTGTGCCTTTTAATCTACCTACTTCATTCTTAAGGTCTACACAAGAAGCACAATTTTTTGTAGAACTCTCGGGCTTGTCAGAACTTCTTTTCCCATAAAACTTGTTTTGTTCTAGTAGCTTCTCATTTTCCAAAACCAATTTTTCCAATTCTTTTTTCTTTTAATGAAAACTGTTTTTGAAAATCTTGTTCTTTTAGAGAAGCACTTTCTCTTAAACTAGTGACGGTTTTTGTCACTTTGAGAAATTCAGCATACAATTCATCAAAGGCATTTCTCATGTCATCAAGAGTGTAAAAATTTTGAGAAGAGATTTGACTTACCTCACTTTGATTTTCTTCCTGTGCCATGAGGCAGAGATTTGCCGCTTCTTCATTTTCTTCTTCACTGGATTCGTCTCCGGAATCTCCTCCCCAAGATATGTATGCTCGTTGCTTCTTGAAGGGTTTCTTCTCCTTTTTAAGATTTGGGCAGTTTGTTTTGATATGCCCTGTTTCACCACATTCATAACATTTAACTTGCTCACCTTGCTTTTTCCCTTTGCGGTCATATTCTTTTCGCATGAATTTTTGGAACTTTTTGATGATGAGTCCGAATTCGCTATCTCCATCCTCTTCAATTGGTGATTGACTTGTGCTCGCCTTTAGAGCAATCTTTTGCCTTCTTTGTTCATCAATAACAGGGTTAAGAATAGTGGATTCATAAGTCTTAAGATTACCTCTAAGAGCGTCTATGGTGACGTTCGTGATTCCAATTGACTCTTGAATCGCATCGGCCTTTGATCGCCATGCCGGTGTTAGACTCCTAAGGATTTTTCGAACTAGTTCTTTGTCTGTGAACGTCTTCTTGAGCGCGTGGAGATCATTCACTATTGATGAGAACCGCTCAAACATCTCGTCTACCTTTTCGCCTTCCTTCATATGGAACAATTCGTAAGCATGAGTTAAAAAGTCAATTTTAGCTTCTCTTACCTGGTCAGTCCCTTCGTAAGTGACCTCAAGCTTGTCCCACATTTCTTTCGCTGTTTTGCAGCAGGAGATTTTCCTGTAATCATTAGCATTAACAGCACAAAGTAATAAATTAATAGCTTTAAAATTATTTTGGACCATTCGATTATCCTCGGCGTTGAATTCCTCTTCTGATTTTGGCACCCATTCTCCTTCCACCTTTTTGACAGGAACCTCATTTCCTTTGGTGTACACCTTCCACAAGTAAGGGCTGTTTGATCTGACGAATATCTGCATCCTTTCTTTCCAATATGAATAATTAGTCCCGTTAAACAAAGGAGGTCTTGTGGGGCACGGTCCTTCATCAATACCTGCAAAAGAGTCTAGAGTAGAAGCCATGGAAAGATTCTCTCAAACGGTTAAGTCTTTCAGAGAGTATGGCTCTGATACCAATTGTTGGACAATACGCTTTACGCTAGAGGGGGGGGGGGTGAATAGCGTTTTAAAAATATTAAGCGTTTTAGTGCGGAATTTAAAAACTTTGCAGAAATTAAAACAAGTGTAGTAGAATAAACTTACACAATGATGTATCCTGGTTGGCCACAAACGTGGTTAGTCCAGTCCCCGAGAGACTCTCTCGAGATTTCCACTAAACTTGTCAAGCTTACGGGTGCTTAACAAACCGTTACAGCTGAGGACACAAGCCTCACCCAGGTGCTCGGGGATCACAATCCCAAAGATTTCAATTGCTCGGGGATACCAATCCCAAAGACTTCAATTGCTCGGGGATAACAATCCCAAAGACTTCAACTGCTCGGGGATAACAATCCCAAAGACTTCAACTGCTCGGGGATAACAATCCCAAAGACTTCAACTGCTCGGGGATAACAATCCCAAAGACTTCAACCGAGGAATCACAAGTTCCTCAACAAACGAGAATCGCAATTCTCTTACAAACACAAAACACACTCACTTTACAAAGCACTCCTTAATGAGTAGATATGAGTAGAAATAGTACGCTCAAGATCACAACAACTTAGCTCAATAGAATGGCTCTTCAAAAAGCTTTATGGATGAATGGAAAATGATGATCAATGTAAGAAAGCTTTTAGCAATGAAAATACTCAAAGTGTATATGTTGTTGTTGTGAAAACACTGAGTTGAAGCTGTATTTATAGGTGAAAAACTCAGTCTTACCGTTGTCTAATTGCCAATTAAGGATTGCTGAAATTACTCAGTGACAATCGATTGTCAAGACTAAACAATCGATTGTTTGCCTATCAGATTAAAAATTCAATCCCAGATTTTACGTCAACAATCGATTACTTCAAATCAATAATCGATTATTTATAACGTTAAGAAATCCTTTCCAATTTTTGGCATAAAACATCGATTGTCCGGAAATCAACAATCGATTATTTTAACAACGTTCAGAAAATCTTTTCCAGATTTTAAGCAAAACATCGATTGTTAAATATCAACAATCGATTACCTGAAGGTAATTGAAAATATATGACAACGGTCAGCTTCAACAATCGATTATCAAATGGAATAATCGATTATTAATTAATTTCAAAACTCTCTGTCTCATATATAATCGATTATCAAAAGCCACAATCGATTATCATTTTATTTAAAATCACTGGGAGACATTTTTCTCATTCTAATCGATTACCATTAGTTCATAATCGATTTTTATGAGTTTTGAAAACTTTGCCTCAGTTAACAATCGATTATCATAAGTACACAATCGATTGTTATGCAGTTTGCAAAAACCTGATGTTAACTGACTTACTCACAATCGATTATCATTAATTCACATTCGATTGTCATGCAGTCTTGGCTTAGAGATACTCGATTATCATAAGTACATAATCGATTATCTTAGCCCAGATTTTTGAGGCATGCTTGGAAAACATTTTAACAAATGTAAATATGCATAGTTTAAAATCATTTGACACTTAATTTAAATATGCATGATTTTGGAAAAATAATTTTAGTAGAGAAGCCATGTTATGAGCCAAGTTGAGGAATCAAGATCACAATTAATATTGACTCAATTATAACATTTCTAAACTTTGTCTTGAGCTTCTTGTAATGCATCCATTTTGTGCTTGTCCTTGAGTACTGCTATATATCGCTTTTTGCTTTGTTTGACATTCATCAAAACCTACAAAAGAACACACGTTTAGTATATTGCATTTGAAACGTGTTTCCAACATATATTCTTGAATTTGTTGTGCCAAAGAGAGAAAATAACATTCCTCATCCAAAGGCCAAGAATTGCCGAGTGAAAAAATTATTACTTGACCTGGTTATCTTTATAGCCCCACCAAAGAAGCATAGCGACAGACTTGATGCCTTGTTAGGGGTACAATTCATAAGTTCAAGGTGGAAGCAAAAAGTAGGTTTTATATTGTCTATGTAGGATTTGTATATATATGCCTATATAGTATATTTTGTATAATAATTTTGAATTTTGTAAGATATACTAATTTCTTTTTGTGTTTATTGTTTATATTTTCAGCTTAGTTTGTGAATTTTTATTTTATGAACAATTGTTGCAATTCTCTCTAATAATTGAGTAGACCGATAAACATTATATCATTCTAACTGAAGAACAGGGTAGTTTGAATCCCTATTATACATACTAAGTGTTAACATGATAATAACATAAGTGTGGGGTATTTACTCCATCTGCTCTTAAAATGATTTGTTTTAGCTAATATCTCATGTTGGGCAGATATAATGTCTCGGAGACTAGGAAAAGACCAAAAACTAGACCATCTGAGGTTGCATCTAGTAGCCGACGAGGATGAGGATGTGAAGATGATGATGCTTAGGCCAATGGCCCCAGGGAGTATCTTTTATGATCTATTTTGATTTTCTTTTGCATTAGAGACAACGCAAGGTTTTAAGTGTGGGGTGGTTTGCCCCTATTGTAATGTACTTACTTTGTTAAATAGCATACATTGTTTGATTGAGTTTAATTATTTTGTTTGATTTTGTTTAGTGTGTTAAAGTAGCTTTTAGTTTGTTTTTTTACATTACAGTATAGATAGATAGTAGTCCTAATTTTGAAATATTGTTATTTAGTCGAAAAAAATTGTTTATTTTATTTTTCAGTTTATTGTACGTTAGTTTTGGTTTAATTTAAATAGTTTTCCTCGGTTTTTATTTATGCCATGGTTCTTTTGTAAGGGTGTATTTGAACCGGGTGTAGTATAATTTTTATTCGCATGAATAAAATGTTCCTAACTGAAAGAGTTGTTCTCTCAAATGCACATGCTTGAAAAGTGATATATGCCTTATTTGTGATATTCAACCTTAGTTCTTGATTCTAAAATATGTGCCTTAAATTGTGTAATTATGACTCTGCTTAATTGCTTTGACTAGAGAGTCGAAAAATATCCAAGCTTGAGTGAATTGTGTGCCAGTGTGTGAGTAAGGATTGCTGGAATATTCTGTGTATAATAGTTGATGTCTAGAACTTGCCCCCAAGTGTTTTGCAAAGCGAAATAGTAGCATTATTCAGTTTAGGAGATGATATAGGCATTTCTTTGTTGAACCAGTTTTATAATTATTTCCACCTAATTGTATATATCCTAGTCAAACCTTTTTTGCCGTTAATCCTATTTCTTTGGCACCCACATTATAAACCTTACCAATTTATGTAATATATTAGTTTTTTTGCATCTCTATCTCTCATGAGCACTTATGTTGTTTTGATGTTGAAGAAGTTGAGAAGAAATTGGTTTGTTTATTTGAAAAAAAAAATCAGAAAAAGAGTGAAGAATAAATCATAGATGTATATATAGGGGATGAATTTTCAGTAGTAACATTCCCTGACCTAAGGTACTTGAAGAGAATAGGATTTGTTGTTAGTATGTAAAATCTCAAAAAGGCTGGAGATGGTTTAACATAGAAATGATGCTGAATTTTTGAAATATGTTGTATGTATGGAAGTGTTCAAAGAGGTGTAGTTATTACATTCTACATTTTTCACCCTTTTTCTAGCCTACATTACAACCAATAAAAGACCTACTTGATCCTTGACTGAATATGTTCAACTAGTAGAGTATTACACTAGGGACAAGCATATGGTATGTCATCTATTGCACATGAATTTTAATTCTGAGAGTGAGTCAATTCTTCCTATTTTGAGTTCCTAAATATTCTTGATTATTATTTGGAGAGGAACTAGTCTATATTATTTTTGGGAGGGCACATGATTTGTAAAGGCAAGGGGAGTTTTTGACCTTTGTGTTAGAGCAAGTAAGCAAGTTATGAAAATGCGTGGCACTTGTGTGTCATGTCTTGAGGTTGAATTATTATGAATTGGTACCTAAGTGTAAGCATGTGTTATTACAAGAAATTGTTTGATAAAATGGTTGTCATCGTGTGAAATGTATGTTAATTGCTCGAGGACGAGCAATTGTTTAAGTTTGGGGTGTTGATCATAGGCTAAAACTCATGTTTTAGTTGTTGTAACAACACTGTAATTTCCTACATTTTACAAATGTTTGAGCTTAAATGATTATAAAATATACTAAATTCATGATTTATGGCTTGTAGGAAGAATTTTCAACTTTAGACTTAATTCGGGATGAATTTGAGTAATTTCAGGCTTTGAAGTCTAAATGAATCAAGTTGGAACCAAGTTCAGTAAAATGACCATAACTTTATGCTCAAAACTCCGTTTGGGCTCCATAATATATTGATGGAATGCTATTTAAAAGGGCTACAACTTAGATGTATTGCGTTTTACCGAATTCTTAGACGCGTGAAGTATAAACGTCGCGCGAAACTTCGCGCGTTTTGGAAAACTGTCTGCCTTGATCGCGCGAACAAACGCGCGAAGTTCATTGCTCGCGCGTTTCTTTCCGAGAAATGTATTATTGAGGGGTAAAATGTGAAAATTAGAGGATCCAATCAACTTAATTAAAGTAAACCTCCATTATTGAAGGGAGATCAGATTTTTAGAGAGGGAGGAGGAGGAGATTCATCTTGGAGCTAAGAAAGGAGCAGAAGAACAACATATTGGAGCAAGGATTCAAAGAGTTCTTCTAAACTTTCTTCTATTTTCTTGTTTATATTATGTTTAAGACTCTTATTGTTGATATTATGATTATGAGTAGCTAAAAATTCTAGTATTCTTGGGTCATGGATGTTAGATAATTATGTTATTTGAAGCTTAGATTGAAGATTTTGAAGTTATCATTTTGGGTTGTTTATTTGATTATGCTCTTAATTATTTTACTGCGTAGCTAACAATGAAATATTATTTACGGATCTTGAATTAAACTTGACAAAGAAAATTCGTGGTTGCATATAAATTGAAATAGAACAAGTTTTGATTCTCGGGCATCGGGTGAAGAATTCGCAATTAAGATAGAAATATACTTAGTTGCCTTGTTTGGTTGAGGAATAGGAGTTGTAAATGCTTTTTTGCTAATATTAATACCATAGACATATAGGTATTAATATAACTTGAATAGATGCATAAGAACTCAAAAGATTCTTATGAATAATATTAACCCTATAATCAATAACCTGGATAATTCGATAAATCAATTTTAGGCGAATATAGTAGCATAATTTCTAGCAAGTCCATGACCCATGAATATATTATCCAAATTGTTATAAACATATTGTGAATTCGATGTAGTAATTTTGTGTTGAATTATTATGCAATTATTAAGTAAGTTATAAATTGGTTCTTTAAATATTTTGTTATAATATAGCATAAATTGATAATTATTTTAGTTAATATCAGTCAAGAAACTGATTATAATTCCTCGTGGGAATGATACTCTACTTACTACTATATTAATTGTCGATCGCATACGCTTGCGTGAGTGTTTTGGTCGCAACAGTCACGTATTGCTGGGGCAGCGTGGCTACATGATAGGGCAATGCCCATATGAAGCCGCTGCATGAAACACACACAAAATAAAAGATTCATGCAAGATGAGTACGTTCCTCCCAAATGAAATAATCATGATCATGTGTAGGACCAAAAGACAGGAGAATTCGACGTTAAAGTTTACATGTTCTATCCTCCGCGTCCACAGGGCCGTTATAGAAGAGAATTACCTGTCATCCATCTGGATGGCCTATTTTTCAAAATTTTCCCGAGGTATTGAATCTGTCAGATCCTGACAAGCCTTCAACGAGTTTTTAACTTTTTCATTCACAGATACAACATGTGAAACACTTGCGGCTCCGAAGTAAAGAATGACAAATATGGTTCAGGTGTAATATATGTGCAACACATCTGGGAGTGCCGAGTCGGATTAAGGAAAACTGCCTTTCAAGTTGGAACAATGCTTAATAACATGTCAACCTATTGTGTCTGTTTTGACACCTTATCAAGCCAGCTGGATTAACCAGAAAGCAGAAAATAAGAATAAGTCAAGTAAAGAGGAGAAAAAGGAGATGAAGAAAGGAGCAAAAACGAAGAAAGGAAAACCAAAGAAGAATGTGAGAGAGAATGTAACAAGGAAAAGGAGTACGAACTTGTCTGAATTTGCAAGTATAGGATATGCTTTTGATATGTTAGGATAGTTTGATTACTTAGAAGTATTCTGAAATATATAGAAATAAAGCAAATATATGAAACCATTTCCGCTAGAAGAGAATTTTGTTGTTTATTGGTACGGTAGTAGTGCGAAGACTATAGTTATTGGTTATGTCTTGTTATACTATTTTCTTTCGTGTTACTGTTAAATTGCAGAGGAAGTGGTGGTTAATCTCTGTTGGAAACCAAGAAAAATCCAACATCACTTGTTCAAGCAAGGGATTAGAGGTTTTAAATATCATTTCCTATTGGGTAATCTCAAAAACATTTCTAGTCAGTTAGTGAATCCAAATGGGCTCTAAATCAATAAGTTAGAAAAAATGTAAGAACATCAAATGAATTCAATAAAATAAAGAAGGAAAATCAACTAGCAAGCAAAATAACATTCAATGAAAAGGAAGGACGAAACAACCAAACCAGAGATATTCTGCGAGGAGAATTTGAAAAACAACCTGAGATATGCATTAAAAACAATTATGTATGATTTAGTAAATATAGTGTAAGTATATATAAAAAGATTTTCCTTTCGGATGGACCGACGACTGCAACGTGGTTTAAGACCTTGCTCCTCAAGAATTTTGAGGGTCCTTCTCAAAATTCTACCCCAGTTTACTGGGTTGGCGCTTCCGGCAATGAAGAGACTGAAGAACCGACTTCGGAAGTGGGTCCTTCTCAAAATTCTGCCCCAGTTCCAACAGCGGGAGGAAATTGAATTTTTTATTAAAATGTGACCGAACCCATAGGGCTGCCCACATATCCCCTTTTAAATGGAGATCAGGTCAGGCGTAGTTCAAATTACATCATGAAGAAAAAAATAAATAATTATATGTAGTATCGTTTCACTGCATCTGAGTTGATTGGCTTTGGACATACTTTTTCATCCATTTCTGCAAGAATAGGGCTCCTTCGGTCAGAACTCGGTAAATCATGTACGGATCTTGCTAATTAACAGAGAATTCCCTTTGGCTTCATCTTGATGTGAAAATATATTATTCAACACCAGCTGCCCCGGTGCGAACTTTCTTGGTCTAACTCTTTTGATGAAGGCTCTGGACATTCTGTTCTGATATAACTGACTGTGGCAAACTGGGTTTATCCTTTTCCCAACTATAAGGGCTAGCTGCTCGTAGCGGCCTTTTGCCCACTCTACATCATCTAACTCTGCTTCTTGTATGACCCTCAAAGATGGAATTTCTACCTCGGCAGGAATGGCGACCTCTGTACCATAAACAAGCATGTAGGGGGTTGCCCCGGTTGATGTAGTCGAGTCTCCCCAGAAAACTCATCACGTCCTTCTTGTATTTTGGCGGTTGCAATTCTTGGATGGCTTTGACTTTTGATGGATCCAATTCTATTCCTCGATGACTAACAATGAAACCCAGTAACTTTCCAACAGCAACCCTGAGTGCACACTTGGCGGGGAGTTTTACCTTCTCAAGATGTTGAAGAATTACCTTAGATCTTCCATATGGTTTGCGGCTTTCTTGAATTTGATGATGACATCGTCAACATACACCTATATTTCTTTATGTATCATGTCAGGAAAGATGGTATTTATGGCTCTCATATAGGTGGCACCAACATTCTTCAAACCAAACAGCATTATTCAGTAATAGTATATCCCTTATGGTGTGATAAAAGTTGTTTTCTATGCATCTTCTTCATCCATCAATATTTTATGGTAACCGCAAAACAATCAACAAATAACTGCAACTCATGCTTGGTGCAGTTGTCAATCAAGATGTGTATATTCGGGAAGGGGAAGTCATCCTTGGGACTGGCCCGGTTGAGATCCCGGTAGTCGACACAGACTCTAACCATCCCATCCTTCTTCAGTACTCACGATGTTGGCTAACCATGTTGGATATTCTACTACCATGAGAACCCTGGCGTTGACTTGCTTGGTAACCTCTTCTTTGATTTTCAAACTCATGTTGGGTTTGAACTTTCTGAGCTTCTACTTTACTGGCGGACATGCCGGATCAGTTAGCAACTTATGAGCTACAATGGATGTGCTGAGACCAGTCATATCATCATACGACCATACGAAGATGTCCTCATACTCCTTTAAGAACTTTGTGTACTCTTTCTTTTCTGATGGCAACAAATGCACACTAATGTCTGTTTCCTCAACATTCTTTTCATCCCCCAAATTAACAATCTCAATTTTGTCCAAGTTTGATTTAGGCCTATTCTCAAAGTTCTCGACCTCTCTGACAACTTCTTTCGATATATCATCCTCTTCTGAATCTATATCTGTTTGTTCTCTCATTGCAAGTCACAGTCATTAGTTCATCATCAAGATAGGAAATAGTAATGTTGTATAGATAAAATAAATGATAGAGAAAATATAGGAGCGAGATATATAAATTTGGAAATGCTTTGATTGAATTCATAATTGTTTGAAACAATGGAGCTCTTTCCAAAAGTAAAGACAATGTGGAAACGAAAATCAACTAGTAAAAAGTAAAGATGCGATAAATGTTGCTTTGTTTAGCCTTGCTACCCCGAAGCTCTCTGGTCCCTGGCGGTCCTGATCGACTAATTGGTGAGGCGTTTCTCTCGATTCACAGCTTGTATGGACAGTCCTTCCTCCCCTTCCTTCTCGAAGATAACATAATAGCCCATATCATTGTCCCGAAACAAATTCTTCATCATTGCTAGTGCTTCATCATCCTCTGATCTGTATATAACATCAGTTGGCTAAAAGGTCTGCTCCAACCGTGATATAGGGTGCTCCAACGGGTAGTAGGTGCCACGCCATGGTGGCGACCAATGGTTGAACTCCTACCAGGTGTATTCATACCCCAAACCAGAAGCAGTACCGTATTTCTTCAAATTGATGGTTTTGGTGATCCCCTGGAGGTTCCTGCCAAGTCATTTCCTAGGCTCATACCTGCTCCAATTGAGGATGCTCTCAATCTTGTTGTTCCACCATTTGTCCTTGTCCTCGGCGTTGACTCGCTCGATATGGGGGTATGTTTCTCCGCCTATTCTTCTTCTGCCTCCAAACATTGGGATGGTCTGGCGACTGTATATGGGGTTCTTACCGTTGCCATGAATGATCACTTGATGATTCCATTTGAACTTCACTGCTTTATGTAGGGTTTATGCCACAGCTCCAGCGGCATCCAGGGTCATTCCAACAATAGATTATAGGATGCCAGGACGTCTATAACTTGAAAGTCAGCATCGAACCACGTTGGTCCCATCTGCAAGCACATGCTGATTTCTCCAATGGTGGATCTTTGGGACCCATCGAAAGTCTTATCATTGATAGCTCCTTCTTTGATCTCATACAAACCTTACCCTAGTGTCCTGAGGTTATTAGTGGACAAATATTAAGGTTGGATCCCCCGTCGACCAAGATTCTGGTGATGAAGTAATCTTCCCATTGCACGGTGATGTGCAACACCTTCTTATGACTAAGTCCTTCTAGTGGTAGCTCATCCTCATGGAAGGTGATCTTGTGACTTTCCAGCACTTGTCCTACCATATTCTCCATTTTGCCCTCAATTATGCTACTGGGAACATAAGTCTCACTCAATATTTTTATTAGAGCATTCTTGTGTGCCTCAGAGCTTTGCAGAAGAGCCAGGATGGAAATCTTCACTGGTGTTTTGTTCAAGTGCTCCACGATTGAGTATTCTTTGTCCTGTATCTTTCTCTAAAGGACATTAGGTCCAGTTTCAACAAGCCGTCCATAAGCTTCCTTGCTGGACTCAACTAAGTGTTCTGTAGTGTATACCCTACCGGTTATGTTCATACCAAGTGCAGTGATCGCTTCCCCAGTCTTTGTTTTCCCTTTTCTCCTAGACTCTGATGTGTAATCCCAAATGGCGTTTGAATTTAACGGGGTCCCTACTATCACAGAAACTGGGATAGGCACCCTCGGGGGTAACACAACAACTTCAAATGATGCAGGTGCCTTTAGAATTTCGAACTCCACCTTAATTGGTCCTGGCGCCTTTGTAGGAGGATTTTCGAACTCGAGCGGTAACATATTCACCTCATCACCCTCAGAGGGCTAGATTTGGACAACAATATGATTAAGGGTGACTGTCGTCTTCTTCAGTTCATCTCCTTCGAAAATCAATCCAGTCGTCCCTTTAGGGTCCCAATCATTCTCAATCTCGATCATATGAATGCCTCTTCCCTTGTGGTTAGGCAGAGGGTTGTTGCGAACATTAAGAGCGGGCTCCTTTTCTATGATGACTTTATTATCACCCAAGGCCTCAATCTTATCTTTCAATGAGCGACACTCATCGAGTGTATGGCCTTTCATTTCGGAATGGTATGCGCAGGTTTTGTTCGGATTAATCCATTGGGAGAGACTTTCTAGAGTTATATTTGGGATAAGGGTAATATAACTAGCTGCTTTGAGTCTTTCATATAGCTGGTCGATTGGTTCGGAAATGGTGGTATATTTTCTGGGAGGTCTTCGGTCGAAATTTGGTCTGGGTCGAGGAACGTTTTGATGGGTGGGCGGTGACTGATAGCGTGAAGGTTGGTCATTATAGGCTTGGTACACAGGTGCGTGATGGGAATATCTTTGTGAAGCGGGTTGATACATAGGCGCTGGAGGTGGAGATGATTGGTAGGTGGGTGGTGGAATTTGATATGTGGGCGAGGGTGCTTGGTAATTTAGGGAAGGTTGATATCTAAGTGGAGTTGTGGGATATGTTTGGTATTTCATAGGGGATTTGGTCCTTTTGCGCAGCCATCACAGAATTCACGTACTTTTTCTTTGACGTAAAACCAGACTGTAAAGCCTTGTTGGTGGCTTGTAATACTTCTAGATTAGTGACCATTCAATTTTTGATATCTTCCTCAATTTGTTTTCCCAACTTGAGGATGTCGGAGAATTTCTAACATTCTATCAGCATTAGCCTCTTATGTATTACGCGTCCTGAGCCCGGACAAAGAACCTGTTCATCTGCTCTTCCTCTATTGCTGGCCTGACCTTAGCAGCTTCTGACCTTCAATGAGTAGCATACTCGAAAAAGGTCTCTGTGGGTTTCTTCTTCAGATTCTGGATATAAAACATATCTGGTGTGTTCTCTATTTTGAACCTGAATCGATCCATAAAGTCTGATTCCATAGTCACCCAACTTGTCCATTTATTTGAATCTTGGCTGATGTACCAAGATAAGGCATCACCTGTCAGACTCTCCATGAACAGCTTCATGCGCATTTTCTTGTCCCTTCCAACTCCTACCAGCTTATCACAATACATTCTTAAATGGACCCTGGAATCACCTCTACCATCGAACATCTCGAACTTGGGAGGTTTGTACCCATCTTGAAGTTCAACATCTGGCTGAACACAAAGATCTTTATAGTTCAGCCCCTCAATGCCTTTGCTACCTTCAATACCCTGAACCCAGCTAGTTAACTTCTTGAGTTCAGCAGCCAAATTCCTGATGATGGAGTCTTTTTCGTCTGATTCAGATGCACTTGGGATAGGCTGGGTATAGTGAGGTATGGTGTCCAAAATGATTGGATTGTTGTGGGTGTGGTGTTTGGCGGTTCGGGAATAAGCAGTGGAGTATTATTGCATGTGTTGTGAGCCGGTTGTACTGGTGGTTGCGAGGTATTTTATGGAGGTATGGGGTTCTGGGCATTAACATCAGGAGCGGCAAGAGTGATTGATAGGCTTGCCAAGTTGCGAAGTTGGTCCGATTCTTCTCGAAATTTCAGCATTGTTTGTTCAAGATGAGCAGCAGCCCCCTTTGTAATTGGGGTATTCTAAGAAGTCTCCTCAATTTCCTTTCTAGAATTAGTGTCTCCCATTCTGCCTTTGTTCTATTTTTTGATAGGACTCGGAGGAGGAGGAGGTGGAGGGCCCTTAGATCTTGTTGAGTATGCTAATGGTGCCAGAATGCACGAACTAATCTTTGGGGAGGGGAATAAAAATTAACGAAAAATAAAAGGTAAAAAGTTAGTGTGGATTCTGAGAAAGAGAATATTGTAATATTTAAACACGATGTGCAGGAATATAAGTTGTTTCCTAATTTGGGTGCCTCGTTGTGCCCGAGGTTTGCCGAGCGACAAATTAAATTTGGAGAACTTATAATGCAAAAATGCCTCATTTTATTTATAAGAATAAGACGAGTCTAAAAATGTAATTTGAAATAACGAAAATAAAGACGTCACTAATGGCCAGTTGCCTTATTACATTATGAAAGCAGGAAATAAAAGATCCTAACAACTTGGTACCAAAAGGACCTTCCCCAGATTCGATATTCTCGCCTCCCTCGTATAGCTGCATCAACTCTGGTAGCCCTAGTAGCAGATAGGCTCGGCCCAGATGCATGCCTGCACTTTCCTCAGCGTTTTGGCAGTCTTTAATCCTTTTTTAAGAACTATCCTTCCAGCTCCACTAGACCTTATTCCAGACACCCTAGCTTCTTGTTGGTGTTGACAGCCATGTCCTTCCACTCGTCGATCAATTTCTGATGAGCTTCATGTATTTCCCAATGTTCATTTTCACACTCTCGAATCCTTTTGCGCAGTTGATTATACTTAACTTGCGCTTCATCTTTTTTGTCAATAAGCCTGTGACATTGGATGAATCCAGGATGACCCAAACTTGTGAGATTATCTTCCAATCAACCTGAGTAGTGTGGCACACACCCGGCGTGATACATGTCTGACTCAATAGTTTCTCTCCCCCAGACGAGTTTGCAATGCCACATGTGCTGAGCGTGACACCTGTGAGGGCTATCATCATCCTGGAATTCAGCCCTGAAGTGACTCATTTTGTCTACCCTTAGTATGATTTGCTTCCTCCCAGCTTGCCTCATGGCTCGGAGACGGACATAAGGATAAGTTCCCTTCAGACCGATGAGTATGAGGAATTGTGCATCCCGAGAAATATCAATGAACCGCCCTATTGGGAACCACTCGTACATCCACTATCCTTGCTCTTCCTTTATATTCTCAAATAGTTCTAACCATCCTCTAGCATCCTCCGACTGAGCAAACATGTTGGGCATGAAGTTCATTCGCTTTGGGAAGTGGAAAGTGATATAATCATCCCAATCATTACGTATAATCACCTGTTTGTAGTCACATTTATGAAGGTGTTCTACAAGCCAGAGTTGACGTAACAGATTACAACCTTTGAAGTATGGGGCCCCTTGTTGACATTTCCCAATGCTCGTTAGATTTTAGCGATGATCATGGGCACGATGCCGAAAGACTGCTCGTCGATCCCTTCCATTAAGGTCTTGGTTACCATGGCTAGTCTAGTGTGGATCCTAGCCTTATTCATAGGAAAGATCATCATCACCAGGAAACAGAACATGAAGACAAAAACCATTCTGTGAATATGTCCTAAGGAGGTAAGGGAAAACTCGTTGGTGTAGGTGCGGTAGGACTTTCTATGGCCATGCCTCTCGTACAAGTAGTCAAATGGTATGTAGGAGCTTCTCAGAAAAGCTAGATCCGGATTTTTCTTGGGCCCCATCATCTTATGAAATCCCCTACCTTTGCGATTTTCTGGCATAAGTAGACCTGGAGTCTTCCAACGAATATAGCTAGACCCCATATTTCTTTCAGTAAAGGAGTCATTTCCAATTCCCCGAAGCAAAACACCAACCAATCACTATCCCGGAATAGAGTTGCGGCCTCTATGATTTTGTTGTCAGGCTGGATTTCCAGAAGTGAAGGCAAATTCCCTAAGTATTTGCGGACAAGGGTCTGATCACCGGCATGAAGGTCGTCCCACCAGCTTAGAAGCCTTGGGTGAATATTGGTTACCATGCCGAATCTGGGGACTTCGTGCCTCATTTTCTGCAAAACAAAGGGTTAGACCCAGACTCGACAATTTAAATCAATAATTAGCATAAAGGCATTTAGTTCTCCAAATAAATGCACATAATCATGGGGGTGTCCGTTTGGGTTTCAAGGAAACCGGATGGACTTTGGACTAGGCTATCTTAATGCGTCATTATGCGGATAACATAACTCACTAGGCTAGGTTTGCCATGATGCATGAAAAGTTTAACGGAATAAGGTTTCTATTCTTTGAAGTCCTGGACAGGTACCCTTGAGCGGACTGCTCAAGAGAGAAAGGCGCGAAACCGTCGACTACACCAATGATCGACTGGTTTTACGGCAAATATGCCTTTGCCAAATTTAGGGGGTGAGAATATCGGAAGAGCGCAACCACTCATTATAGGCGTTGCTATAGTATTTGTTTTGGCACGAGTGGAGTATGATGTTGAAAACGCAGTTACAAGAATAAAGAAAATTGCATGTATTTTCACGTTCATAAAAAATAAATGATTACAACAAATGCTCGAAAATTACAACGGTATTGAAATAATAACAAAGCAGTAAAGGAAAGCAATTAAAAGAAAACAAAGACATGCAGAGCCAAGTTAGTTTCATGATGAAATAATTAAAGGCAATTAATGAAGTAATAAAGTCATAAAAAGAATGTAATGGTAAAAAGCCTAAAGAAATTCCCCAGCAGAGTCGCTATACAGTCGACGCCCCCTCTTTTCATATCGTTGACCAGGAGGGTTCAAAAATCGGGTATACGACATTATGGGAGGACAACTCGTTATTCTCTTGTAAGAATTGGGATATGAATTTTTAGAGAGTCTCCACCTAATGATTATAGTGCATTAGGACACTTGAAAGAGATGAAGAATTTTAAGAAGAAGGAAATACAGAGTTTGGGTAAAGGCTTAGAGATTATCTCGAGGGGAAGGTGTTAGGAACCCCTCAAGATCCACTAGTGTGGTTCCCGACCATGCTATAATTGTAACTTTAAGAAGATAGAAGAAGCAAGTAAAGTTTGCACATAAGGAACACAATAATTTGAAATCTTCAAAGAAAAGAAAAGAATACAATTTTTTTTTAAAAAGGATTATTTGAAGAAAACATTTGCGAAAAAAAGGAAAAGGGGTCCTACGTTTATACAAAATATGGATCACATCAATGCAATATCCAGCAATCGCTCCTCAAAGAGGGGTCGCACATGATATTAGCACACCGGTCATCATATCCATATTCTACCCTTCCCACCCCGTTAAGGTATCTAAATGCGATTAATCTAGTTTACTTATTGAATAAAAGTACTCGTCCCATCCTATCAGTCTCGAGGTATGAGAACTTCTAATCTTAAAGGGGAACGAAAGGGATATAGGCATATATGGAGTTGAAAGGTTAAAATTCTAATTGCGACATACTAAAAAAAGTAGCAAATATAGGCATGAGCAAAGCAAATAAGTAAGGCTCAAGTTAACCCCTTAATCAAACAACACTTAGCTTAGCTTGTCTTAGCACATACTGATTTGGCCTTTAAATTAAACTTAAACAGTGAAGCAGACTGGTTTAACACATGGATTCAAATAGAAAGTACGCATTAGGCAACCCGAATCCCATTGTCAGAAGTTAAGGTATTCTAAGCGGATGATTTAGAAAGCATTGGTTTCATAAAGAAGTAATTGCAGAAGAGTTTTGAGAAGAAAGTATCGATTGCAGAAAGGTGAAAGAATGAGTGTTAAAGAAGGGTAGGAAGACTGCCTAAACATAGTTGTAAAGAATTTCATAAAAAAAGGCAGAATTTTTTTAAGGAAAAGAACGAATTGCTTAAATATATTAAGAAGATAAGTTCAGGAAAAACAAAGTTTAGTAGAAAAATGTTTAGGCAAAACGTTAAGAGAGAAAATGTTTCATAAAAGATGCAGATTTGAAGAACTTAAAAGTATACTGGTTCAAAGGGTTTTATTAAAAGTTGGAGGCTCTTGAAAAATGTTACTGAATTAAGACGTTAAAGACCAGTTGACATACCGATGTTGCTTTAAAATGAATTAGTCAAGTTTGATACAAAATCCTATAGGCACGATATCTACATTTGATTTTTTAGACTTGTTACTGAACTGATGAAAAGATGATTGTTTTATTAGCCCTAGAGTTTGCCAAATGTGTATACAGTCCCTAAAGAAATGATTTCTATATGCATTTATTTACATGAACGTTAAAGTCCTATAGGCAAGATTTGATGGTTTGCAATATTATTAAACATTAAACCTCATAGGCATGACATCTAGGTAACTTTAGAAATAATGCATCATTAAACCCTTTAGGCATGATATCTAGGTGACTTTAGAAATAATGGAACTTTAAAACCTATAGGCATAATATCTACCCTTTATTGATGCAAGAAAGTAAAACCCCTCCCACACCCTTTTACTATATTACCCAAAGTTCTTTATACAAATTATTATAGATCCAGAAAGAAGGAAAGAAAAATACACCAAAACTATAGCTAGATCCAAACCGCCTAATGCGACCTTAGTGTCTAATAACATGTGATTAACCAACTTCTGGAATCCTGATTTCCAAAGCCTTCTCTTTATCGAAAGTGTTTCTAAGTTCCAAGGAATCTCAAGGATTCCCGGCATTGCTTACACTTAGGATGACATTAGAATTAGAATAGTGCAGTGTGGAATAGGTAGCCCTCAGGCATCCAAGTTCACAGGGAGCTCAGAGGTCCTAAATCATGTCTTGCAAGATAGGGGCTAAACTTAATAACTAAGAATAAGTTCAGAGTTATTGGGGAACCATAACAAATGGTGGTCATACCCAGCCATAGGTGCAGACTCACACACCCCTGACCATTTGTTTGGTCAAACAAGTTAGGAGCAGACCCTTGAGAGTCAGACATGAGTCTGAATAATTATTAGAATACCACCAAATCCAAGTTAGGCTCAGCAAATAAAAGGGGAAAGGGAAGTGGGAATTTACTGAGATAAGGAGCTCAAAAGAACCCAGTTCAAAAAC
Source organism: Nicotiana benthamiana (assembly GCA_034376525.1). NCBI lineage: Eukaryota > Viridiplantae > Streptophyta > Magnoliopsida > Solanales > Solanaceae > Nicotiana > Nicotiana benthamiana. Next base: position 148,844,332 of record CM067338.1, read on the forward strand.
ATAAACAACAATATTAAAGTATTGTCATGCTTCTAACCATAACTCACATATAAAGGGGTAAAGGGTAAGGGAATTCACATAAGAATTGTACTGATATCATTGTAGAAAAAGCAGTAAAGAAAAGCATACCAGAACTGGAGTGTAAACACATAGTGGAGGAGCAATATTATAATAAGATGGACATACCAGTTACAAAATAACAGAAAGAGAATAGCAGAGTAACCACTATAAGCAAACAACAGAACCAACATAGAATTTCAGCAGAACACTCAGGGATTTAAGAAGAACTTAAAGGTATTTCAGAAGAAAGAAGTAAAAAACAGAATTGGTCTGTATGTTGAGAGAAGAAGAGAGCAAAAAACAGATTGCCTATTGCTTTGTTGTTACTTTTTTTTTGTTTATCATTCGAATGCCTATAAAAGGGAAGGGCTAAGCCCTTTTATATTGTATAGAGAAGCAAATAAGAAAGGTAAGAAAAACTTTTCAAAAAATCAATCTCAGATATTCTACTTTTATTCAAGGGATTTAATTTCAAACAGGAGCATGTAATTATGGAAAGGGAATTTCAGCAAAGTCCTTCACAGCAGCATAGGAGGGCAACATACATGAGACTTATTTAAGGAAAGTGTTCAATAGTACTTGATTTGCAAAGAAAAAAGGAAAGGGAATCAATGAAACAATTAACAGCATCAACATGTCAGGCTTTAAATCGAATGAACCAAACCAGAAATAGGTAAAGAGGGCTTAAACAAAGAAAATCAGTGCCAATCATTCAAGACCCTATCAAAGGGATTCAAAATCAATCAAACAATCACCAAGACTTTGAAAGAGGAGTTTCTCACATATAAAATAAACACCTCAAACAGAAGGGTCTAAAATTGAAGTGCTCAGAATCATAAACAAAAGAAATCAACGAAAGGCTCATAGTGAGTCTGAAGATACAAGGGTCCCCAAAGTGGAACCCTATTTCGATCTACCAAGAAAAACTCTCAAATTCTAACGATTCCCCATTAAATCAAACACATAAACGAGAAGGAAAATGAATAGACTCAAGTAGTCTGGAGAGAATCAAGCAAATATAGAAACAATCAAGGAAAAAATCATTCTAAGGCATGAAAAACATGTTCACACAACTTATGAACTTAAGAAAATATGGTGGTTTAAACAAAACAGACGAAGCATGCTTGACAAGTACACGAACATAGTTTAGCAAAGCAAAACGTTGAGAAACACAGTAGTGAATATGCATGGTAGAAGAATGAAAAAATAGACTAATTATGTAAGCGGACAATACATGCATAATAGAGGAGGAAAACACACGAGCATAATACAGACGAACATCTAAAAGAAAAGAATAGCAAGAATTAAAAGACTTTCAGAAATCCTAATTTTGAAAAACTAACTATTTTAAAAAGGAAATTTGGGGAAAATACTGAAAATGTAAAATATAGCATAGATCTAGCACAGATCTAAAAGGATAAGCAAAAAGGAACCTCGATTAGGCTAGGGTTTCTGAGAACCCAAAAGGATGAGAAGGCTTGGAAGTCTCGAGAATGGTTCTGAGCCGATAAAGTCTAATCCAGGCTCAAGAGGTTGAGAGATGCCATAGCAAGGCCGGAAAAGGCAAAATAATCTCGAATCGCCCAATGCTTGGAGGAAGACCTTCAAGGTCTAGCCTCGAATCTTCAGTGAGCATGTGTATAGGAGCATGAGATGGTAAGGATAGATCATCCATTGCTAGATTAGCTATGGATTCCGGTGTATTTTGGGTCAGAGAGGGGAGGCGGCTTCTAGGGTTTCAGAGATCGAGAGAGTTCGAGAGAGACGAGGGAACCAAAGGCGGCGGGTTTGAGAGAATGATATTAGGTTTGTGGGTGTTGATGGATTAAAAAGGGAAAGGAGGAAACGTGGTCATTGATCATTTTGATCAACGGCCTAGGTCAAAAAGGGGAACTAGGCGGGTTTAGGCAATTGGGTCAGGGGTTGGAATTGGGCTAGTCAATTTGGATTTGAAAAATGGCTGAAATTGAAATGAAATTGTGGTTAAAATTGAAATGGATTGGGGCTACAATTAAAATAGCTTGTTTTTCCATTTTATTTTATATAAAATAAATATTTTTAAGAAAGCAAATTAAAGGTACTGAGTCAATAAGTAATATGTAAATATTAATTTAAAAATATTGGGATCAATTTTTATTTATAAAAATACTATTAAATCTTAAAGAGGCTAGTATTGCAATTACTCGCAATTTAGTTTTAAAATACCGAACGAATTTGTTAAAATATGCAAAAATCGTGTTAACTATATTTGATGTAGATATGAGAATAAAATAAATTATTCTTCAAAATGGATAATTTTGAGAATAATTATTGGATTTTATGGTGTAAAATTGGACCACAAATTGGTTTTAAAATTATTAAAAATGGCAAACCCCTTTGATGTGCTTATATATGCACATGTATGCTATTTTTGAAGTATTTTGGGTACAAAAATACATAGAAAAAAATTGGGTACCAACATAAGTCACAAATATTAGTTTGGTTATTGTTAAGAAAAAAATGAAACTTTTCCCGAAAAAAGAAAAGTTTCGCCGAAAATATTGTTGTTTAGATTAATTACATGCAATTTAGTTTTAAAATACCAAAATAAATTGTAAAAAAAAATATGCAAAAATTGTGTTAATTATATTTTGATGTAAATATAAGAATAAAATAAAATATTCTCCAAAATGGTAAGTTTTGGGAATAATTATTAGATTTTATGGTGTAAATCGGACCACAAATTGGTTTTAAAAATTAATAAAAATTCCAAACCCCTTTGGTGTGCTTATATATGCACGTGTATGCTATTTTGGAATTATTTTACGTACAAAAATATATAGAAAAAATTGGGTATCAACATAAGTCACAAAGATTAATTTGGTTATTGTTGAGAAAAAAATTAAACTTTGCTCGGAAAAAAACAATTTCGCCGAAAAAATTATTATTTAGATTGTTCGCGGGAAATGTTACTGTTTAGATTTTTCTTCTTCTTAATATTAAATGTTATTGCTTTTGAATAATCCAGATATTGTTTACGAGGAGATGAAAGTAACAAGGTTTTTCTTTCTTCTTCATGTTACTTTATGACAAATTGACAAGTCTTTTGTTATTTTTAGGTTGAGATGATGGTTACATGGTGTTTTATAATTTTGTATGCGAGTTGTTTGGTTGTAATGGGATTGCTCGTTTTTTACTTAGAGGGCTTATGTGCATGGCTGTTTTGGGTACTAGAGTGAATCTTGGTAAAGCTCATATGGTGGAAGACATGGAAAAGAAGAGCTTGTGGCAAAGAGAAGAGGAAAAAGTGAGAGAAAAAAAGGTAATGTGAAATCCTTCTTTCAGAACAAGGAAAGATCAAATATATATCTTCACGTGCTCAAATATGAGTGAAACACACTCATATTGCCATCTCACCTTGGAGTGTTTACGAGACATGCTAAAAACCAATAAGAAGTGTTTATATTGTCACCTGGTTAATGAGAGTGTAAGAGGGACATCTGGGCCAACTTTAAGTGTATATTTATGTATTTTACCTACTTATTATGTATAATATATGTATATTTTTTCTACATTATATATGTTAGGTTGTATGGGTCCACCAAATCGTAGAGTACTTGATTCTCTATAAGGTTCTGCTGAGAGCATTTAATAAAATAGTAAGTAAATGAGGCAGAGGATATTTACGTGAAAAAATGTCATACACGGGGATAAAAAAACCACGACCTACACCTGTCGGCTTTTAACTTCACTAGCATATAATCTACCTATTACAAGCCACTTTAAAGTTGCTGACGCCCCCTTTTTCCCTAAGCGAAATGGGGTTTACGATATTATGGGAAAAACAACTCTTATTCCCTTTTGGAAATTGGGCTATGGAGTTTGAAGAGTCGCCACCTAATGATTATAGTGCATTAGGACACTTTAAGGAGAAAAGAAGATTTTGAAAGAAAATCAGAGTTTGCTTTTAGGGAAAAAGGGGGCGTCGACAGCATGGCGACTCTGCTGGGGAGTGCGGATAGTGACCCTACGAGGGTTTCGATCCTGAAGAGCAGATGTGTTTTGATCCGTAACCTGAGTTCCTGCAACCAAAGAAAAGCCGTGAGTTCTGTAGGGGAGGTTAGTTCATGTTCTCCAGCTATTGGCATCATATATCATGGGCGTAGCGTTGCTAAACGGTGGTGATGCAAGTGATGTTTATGATTGACTTAGTAAATATAATGCATGTATGTATATATGAAAATGATTTTATTTTAGGTGAACTGACAATTTGCATTGCGGTCCAAGACATGGCGACCTGGCTTGCTCTGGAATTTTGAGGGTCCTCCTCAAAATCCTGCTCCAGTTTACTGGGTTGGCGCTGCTGACGGATGTGCTAATTAACTGAACGCGGTTTGACTCCAGAATTTTTAGGGTCCTTCTCAAAATTCTGCCCCAGTTTGTTGGGTCGGCGCTTATGAAGATACTGACAAGCTGACTTTGGAATTTTGAGGGTCCTCCTCAAAATTCTTCCCCTGTTCCAATAGTGGGGGAGAATGGAATTTTGTTATTAAAATGTGACCGAACCCATAGGGCTGCCTACGTATCCCCTCTTAAACGGGAATCAGGTCAGGCGTAGTTCAAATTATATCATAAAAGAAAGCATATGATCAAATATAGTATATTTTCACTGCGTCTGAGTTGATAGGCTTCGGCCAGACTTCTCCGTCCATTTATGCAAGAATAAGGGCTCCTCAAGTTAAAACCCGATAGACCATGTACGGACCCTGCCAGTTGGGAGAGAAATTCCCTTTGGCTTCATCCTGATGCGGAAATATTTTTTTGAATACTAGCTGTCCTGGAGCGAACTTCCTTGGCTTGACTCTCTTGTTGAAGGCTCAAGACATTCGGTTCTGATATAATTGACCATGACATACGACATTCATTCTCTTCCCGTTGATTAGGGGTAACTGCTCGTAGCAACTTTTGAACCATTCTGCATCATCTAACTATGCTTCTTGTATGATACTCAAGGAGGGAATTTCTACCTCGGTTGGAATGACCGCCTCTATTCCATAAACCAACATGTAGGGAGTGGCCTCGGTTGATGTACATACAGTGGTACGATAACCTAGTAAAGCGAATGACAACTTCTCATGCCATTGCTTGTGATTTTCGACCATTTTCCTTAATATCTTCTTGATGTTCTTATTGGTTGCTTCTACAGCTCCATTCATTTTTGGTCTGTAAGCCGTAGAGTTCTTGTGTCTTATCTTAAAAGTTTCACACATTGCTTTCATCAGGTCGTTGTTGAGATTATAACCATTGTGTGTGATGATTGATTCTGCAAACCCAAACCGACAAACCATACGATCTCTGACAAAGTCTGCTACTACTTTCTTGGTGACTGCCTTGTATGACACTGCTTCCACCCATTTGGTAAAGTAATCAATTTCCACTAGGATGAACATATGCCCATTTGACGCGGCTGGTTCGATTGGTCCAATAACATCCATTCCCCAAGCGGCGAACGGCTATGGTGAGCTTGTTGCAATAAGCTCATTTGGATGTACTTTAATCATATCTTCATATATCTGACAACGGTGGCATTTCCAGACATACTGGATGCAGTCCATTTCCATAGTCATCCAAAAATACCATGCTCGGAGTATCTTCTTTGCCAAAATAAAACCATTCATATGCGGCCCGCAGGTCCCTACGTGCACTTCCTCCAATAGTCTAGTTGCTGCTTTTACTTCGACACATATTAATAGTTCCAACTCAGAAGTCCTCCTATATAGGATTCCTCCACTATGAAAGAAATTGTTGGACAATCTCCGAAGTGTTCATTTCTGAGTAGCATTGGCGTGCTCTAGGTACTATCTTATCATCAAGTATTCTCTGATATCATGAAACCAAGGTTTCCCGTCAGCTTCCTCTTCGACGTGAGCACAATAGGCTGGCTGGTCGTGAATCTTGACCTAGATGGGGTCAATAAAGTTTGTATCTGGATGCTGGATCATAGAAGATAGAGTGGCTAAGTCATCTGCGAACTCATTATGTGTTCTGGGAACATTCTGGAATTCCGTCTTTCTGAACCTTTTCCTCAACTCCTGTACATGGTGTAGATAGGAGAGTATCATAGAATTCATTGTATCCCATTCTTCTCAAACTTGATGTATGAATAGGTCTGAATCTCCAATCACTAACAGTTCTTGAATATTCATGTCGATGAGCCCTAAGATGCAGGCTTCGTATTCGGCCATATTGTTGGTGCAGGGGAGCTTAGCAGATACTGGGTAATGCTGACCAATTTCCGATACCAAGACAGCTCCTATACCAACTCGTTTGAAATTTGCGGCTACGTCACAAAACATCCTCCAACAGTTATAGGATTCGAAAATGTCTTCTCCTATGAAGGCTATCTCTTCATCAGGAAAATACATCTTTAAGGGTTCGTATTCTCCTCCTACAGAATTCTCGGCAAGGTGATCTACCAAGGCTTGTCCTTTGACCACCTTCAGGGTAACATAAATGATGTCAAATTCACTTAACAGTATCTGCCACTTGGCCAGCTTGCCCGTAGGCATGGGCTTCTGAAAGATACACTTCAATGGATCCATCCTCGATATGAGATAAGTGGTGTAAGCACAGAAATAGTGCCTCAGATTCTGAGCTACCCAAGCTAAATCACAACAAGTGCTCTCTAATAAAGAATACCGAGCCTCGTATGGGGCAAACTTCTTGTTGAGGTAGTAGATGGCTTGCTCCTTCCTTCTTGTTTCGTCATGTTGTCCCAAAACAAAACCAAATGCCCCATCCAATACTGCAAGATAGAGTAGCAGAGGTCTCCTTAGCTCAGGTGCAACCAAGACTGGCGATTATGACAAATATTTCTTGGTTCTGTCGAATGCCTTTTTGACAATCATCAGTCCACTTAGTGGACTTGAGGATGGGTTCACAAATGACAGTGGACTGAGCTATGAATCGGCTGATATAGTTAAGCCTCCCCAGGAAACTCATTACATCTTTCTTGTTCTTTGGCGGTGGCAGCTCTTGAATGGCTTTGACCTTTGACGGGTCCAATTCTATTCCCCGGTGACTCAGAATGAAACCCAATAATTTTCTGGCTGGGACCCTAAATGCACACTTGGTGGGGTTCAGTTTCAAGTCGTATCTCCTCAGTCTGTTGAAGAATTTTCTCAAATCTCCCATGTGATCTGCAACTTTCTTGGATTTAATGATGACGTAGTCCGAGGTTGTCTAACCGCTTCTAGAGAGAGAAGCTCTACCTTCTCTCTACAGTTCCAGAGCAGTTGAAAGAGCAATACTCGGTGCATGATAGAAAGAACACCATTGTCACTGATCGATGGCTCGTCGCCGGTAGAATTTGGCAACTACTACCACTAAAATTGTCACCCCTGCACATGGTATCACCAAGGAGCTTGAACCTCTGACTTTGGAAACTTCCTTCCAAAGAAGTTCCAATTGCCAGAGAGCGTACATGCAGAGGTTGATGAGACTGTAAATCCATTCGCGATGGATAAAACTGAAGTTCCGAATAACCTGACTGCGCGAAGACTTCAATTCTCTGAAGCAAGTGATTCTGCAAAATCACTTCCGACTGCTGCTGAAGTTGTTCGAGGAAATCGAGATGCACAAATGGGTAAGCCGCTCTCATTTGTACCTCCGATTGAAAGAGATGGCCAAAAGGTAGTTAAAATCAGTGTAGAGGATCAACAATCTCAGGTAGATTACTAGGCTAATGCATTAATTGGATATGTAATTGGCGACAATCCAAATGCTAAAATGATGGAGAACTTAGTGATGCATGTTTGGAATTTTGTGTCCAAACCTCAGATACTGTTGCATTCTGAAGGTTATTACATATTTCGATTCGATTGTAAAGAGGATAAAGAGTTAGTTATCCAATCTAGGCCATACTCGTACAGAAACAAAACTATGGTGTTGAAACCATGGGAGATTGATTTTTCTTTTCCAAATGATGTTCTCAGCACTGTACCTATATGGATTTGATTCCCTGGTCTTCCGGTGGGTTACTGGTCTATTGATGTACTGAGCAAATTGGCTAGTGCAGTGGGTAGACCACTGTACACTGATAAATTCACAGCACATTATGAGAAATTCCCTTTTGCGTGAGTTTTAGTAGTGGTTGATGCAACTCATTCCCTACCTAATCAGATTAAAATTGAAACTCCTTCTGGCATGAAAGTGCAACATATTGAATATGACTGGAAACCTAGTTTTTGCAATCATTGCCTGAAATTTGGCCATGATGCTCTTGACTGCTGGTATAATGCAGGCAATGATGTAGAACTGGTAAATGGTGGGCAAGAGAAGGGAAGAAGACAGAGAACTAGAATGCCAAAACAGGTCAAAGTTACTAAACAAGAATGGGTTCCTAAGACTGTTGCAGATGCAATGGTAACTATTCTAGATCAACCAGAACATATCAGTGAGAAGTGCAACTGGAAACTAGTACTATTGGGATTCAACAACATACCAGTGATATGCAGCTGGGGAATAGTACTGAGGAACAATATGAACTAGATGGCTCTGGCAGAAACACAACAGCTACAGGGGTACCTACTGGGATCAGTGAGGTTATGATTGATAAAGCTAATAAGGGAAGACTACTGTTGATATTCTAGATGCTAGTAGAAGAGGCCAACTGGTGGATCCAGGACCTTCTTGGAGTAAATCTTCTATTGCTTCATGATTATTGTTACTTGGAATATAAGAGGGCTTAATCAAGCCCATAAACAAAAAGAATTGAAAAGCTTTCTGTCTGAAAATAAAGTAGATATCATAGGAGTTCTTGAAACTAGAGTGAAAGAACATAAAGCTAAGAGGATATTAGATAAGGTTGCTAAGAGATGGAAGGTCCAATGCAACTATGTTAAAGCTTTAAATGGAAGGATATGGCTTCTTTAGAAACCTCACATTCAAGTCATTATCTCTTGTGTGACTGACCAGGTTATTCAGTGTCTGTTAGAAGATCCTCAAAGTAAGATCAGAATCCATATGAGTGTCATTTATGCTCATAATACTGCAAGCATTAGGGAACAACTGTGGAGTGATTTAAGGGCAATCAACATTCCCAGTCAGGATGCTTGGGTACTGAGTGGGGATTTCGATACTGTATTATGTTCTGAAGACAGAATTGGTTCTCTTGTCACAGATGCTGAGATCAGAGGGTTCAATGATGTTATTACTGATCTTCAACTTACTCCCCTTCGAGCCAAAGGGTGGCATTATACTTGGACAAATAAGCAGGGCAATGACACTAGAGTCTATAGTAAGATTGACTGGGCTCTGGGAAATTTTCAGTGGATTCAACAGTATGGACGCCTTGAAGTTGATTTCATGAACCCTTCAGTTTCTGACCATTCCCCTATTCTTATTAAATTTGGCAGCCAAAAACTTCTACACCTCAAACCTTTCAGATTCTATAGTGCAATCATGGAGGATCCTCAGTTCAAGACCATTCTGCTGCACACTTGGGCTCAAAATTGTGAAGGATCATCTATGCAGATGGTATGGACCAAATTGAAGAACTTGAAGCAGCACTTAAAAGGGAGTAATATTCAGATGGCTTCCTACAAACAGAAGCTTATTCACGCTAGGGAGACACTGGATATTGTACAAAGTCAGTTGCAGCTTAATCCACTTTCACAAAATTTGTTCACTGATGAGAAAGCAGCATTGCATGAAATTGAAAAATGGAGCAAGGTGGAGGAGCAGGTTATGAGGCAGAAATCCAAGGCTTGCTGGATTGAATGTGGAGATGCTAATACTAAGTATTTCCATGCTCAATGGAAGATCAGAACTATCCAGAATAACATTACTTCTATATATACTGAATCAGGTATAAAACTAATAGATCCATCAGCTGTGGAATAGTAATTTATTAAGGTGTTCAAATCATTGATGGGAGAATGTGCTGATGAACTACCATGTATCAACATTGCTTTTATGAGGGAAGGACAATGTCTAACTTTATCACAGCAAAAAATTCTAATTCAAGAGTTAACACTGGAAGAAATTACAGAAGCCCTAAAGGAGATGCCTAAGGACAAAGCATCGGGTGTGGATGGATTTCCTGTGGAGTTCTTTAATAGCAACTGGGAGATAGTAAAGGAAGATATTCTTGCTGCTACTAAGGAATTCTTCTCTACTTGCAATCTGCCCCATATGATCAACACTACAGCTATTGCACTTGTGCCTAAGGTTAGAACTCCTTCAACTGTCAAAGATTAAAGGCCTATTGCTTGCTGTACCACTGTTTGCAAAATCATTTCCAAAGTAATTACAAGGAGGATGAAAGTGTAATTGGTGGTCTAGTTGGACAAGCCCAGTCAGCATTTATTGAAGTTAGAAGCTTTATTGGCAACATACTGCTTAGTCATGAAATCTTCAAGGGATATTCAAGAAAAGGAGTATCCCCCAGATATGTACTAAAGGTGGATTTAAGGAAGGCTTATGATACTCTTGAATGGGGATTTCTTAAACATGTCCTTATTGACCTTGGATTTCCTACTAAGTTTCTTAACTGGATAATGGCTTGTGTTACCTCTGTTTCCTATTCCCTAGTACTGAATGGTGGCCTAACTAAGCCATTCATTGCTAGGAGGGGTATTAGGCAGGGTGATCCTATGTCTCCTTATTTGTTTGTTCTTGCTACGGAGTATCTGAACAGAATATTGGGACAGTTGCACAAAAATGGGAATTTCAACTTTCATCCCAAATACAGGAAGATGTTTGTTTTGCTGATGACCTTCTGATGTTTTGTCGAGCTGATGTTATCTCTATCCAGATTCTACAAGAGGCTTTCCTTGAGTTCTCTAAAGCTTCTGGTTTGCAAGCCAACACTATCAAAAGTGCTGTTTACTTGGCTGGTGTACAGCAGTCTACCAGGGAAGAAATAATGGAAAAGCTGGTGTTCATTGAGGGACAACTTCCTTTCAAGTATTTAGGGATTCCACTCAACTCTAAAAAAACTTGCTATCCATCATTACTTACCACTTATTGAGAAGATCACTGCCAAAGTGACTTGCTGGTCAGCCAAAATGCTTTCTTATGCAGGAAGATGTCAATTGATTAAGGCTGTCATCTTTGGCATTCAGACCTACTGGGCACAAGTTTTCATATTGCCAAAGAAGGTATTGAAAACCATTGAAGCAATATGCAGATCTTTCCTGTGGACAGGCAATGCTACTATATCCAAAAGGGCTTTGGTTGCAAGGGAAAAGGTATGTAAACCAATTTCTGCTGGGGGACTGAATATCATTGATATGGCTGTATGGAATAAGGCAGCTGTTACCAAACTCCTTTGGGACCTGGCTAGGAAAAAAGAGTGTCTCTGGATCAAGTGGCTGCACTGTTACTACATAAAACAGTGTGACAATGGTTCTATGTCTCTGCCTAAGACTGCTTCTTGGGTTGTTAGAAAGATTCTGGATTGCAGGATTGCTGTTATGGAAAATCAGCAGCTTCAAGGGGATCTCCTTAACAGATTACAATCAATGTGTAAGCTAGACAAGTTTCAGATCCAAAAACTTTACCTTGCAATGCTGCCTAGTTATAATAAGGTAGTGTGAAAGAATGTGATGCTGACTACAAATGTGCAACCTAGACACAAATTCACTGTTTGGCTAGCTGCTCAACACAGGCTGCCTACTATAGACAGATTGCAGAAGTATGGAATTCAGGTGCCTACTGACTGTATATTCTGTAATCAGCATGCTGAGACTTTTGAGCACTTGTACTTTGATTGCCAAATCACTAATCGATTATGGGCTAGAATATGCTGCTGGTTTGGGTACAAAAGAACAGTTGGCAAATGGGAAGATGAACTTCAATGGATCTGCAGCAAAGCTAGGAGCAAACTATGGCACATAGCAATCACTGCTTCTGCCTTTGTGACTGCTGTAGCATTTATATGGAGGGATAGAAACTGCATTCGTTTTGATGGCAAGGCATTTTGAGAAGACCAGTTTTGTAGAGAGGTTGCACTGCTAATTCATATACGAGGCAGAAACTGTAAAAGATGGCAGGATGGGTTACGATAACTAAACTGTTACCCTTAGCTATAGTCTAGTAGTTTCATACCAAGATAGCTTGTTTTAGAATTGTATTAGTTTAGTGATGTTTTGTAAATGAGCAGTAGCTAGTCAATGCTACTACAGTAGAACTTACATTGTAAATCCTTCAATGAAATTAACAGTAAAAATTTAAAAAAAAATGATGACGTAGTCCACATATACCTCGATCTCTTTGTGTATCATATCATGAAAGATTGTGGTCATGGCCCTCATGCAGGTAGCACCAACATTCTTCAAATCGAATGGCATCATTTTGTAACAGTACATTCTCCACTGCGTGATGAATGCCATTTTCTCTGCATCCTCTTCGTCCATCCAGATCTGCTGGTATCTAGCAAAACAATCGATGAACGACTGCAGCTCGTGTTTGGCGCAGTTTTCAATCAATTTGTGTATATTTGGAAAAATAAAGTCATCTTTAGGACAGGCCCGATTGAGATCCCGGTAGTCGACACAAACTCTAACCTTTCCATCCTTCTTTGGCACTGGCACAACGTTGGCTAGCAATGTTGGATACTCCACTGCCCTGAGAACCATGGCTTTGACTTGCTTGGTAACCTCTTCTTTGATTTTCAAACTCATGTCTTGCTTGAATTTTTTGAGTTTTTGTTTGACTGGTGGGCATGCCGGATCTGTTGGCAGCTTATGAGCCACAATGGACGTGCTGAGGCCGGTCATATATCATACGACCATGCATATATATCCTTATATTCTTTCAAAAACTCTGCATATTCTTCCTTTTCTAATGGTGACAAGTGTACGATGATACGTGTTTCCTTGACATTTTCTCCGTGTCCCAAATTGATGATCTCAGTTTCGTCCAAGTTAGACTTAGGTCTGTTCTCAAAATTTTTGACCTCTTTAACAACCTCTTCTGGTATTTCATCCTCTTCTGAGTCTATGTTTATTTGTCGCATTGTCTTGTTTCAAGTTACAATCGTGGGTTCATCATCAAGATACAATAGTAATGTTGTGTAAAATATAGTAGATAATATAGAAAATGAATGAGATCAAAATATAAAGATAAACTTGGAAAATGCTTTTGATTAAATTCATAATTGTCTGAAACATCGGAGCTCTTTTCAAAAGCAAAGACAATGCTGAAAAGTAAAATCAACTAAAAGTAAAGTGTGACGCATATGTGTAGTTTAGCCTTGCTACCCCGAGGCTCTACGGGCACTGGTGGTCCTGATTGACCAATTAGTGAGGCGTTCTCCCCGGTTCAGAGCTTGAGTGGAAGGGCCTTCCTCCCCTTCATCCTCAAAGATAACACAACAGTCCGTATCGTCCTCTAGAAAAAGGTTCTTCATTGCTGCCAGCGTCTCATCTTCCTTTGATACGTATATGACATCGGCGGGGTGAAAGGTATGCTCCAACTGAGGTAGAGGGTGCTCCAGTGGATAGTAGGGGTCGTGCCATGGTGGCGACCATTGATGAAACTCTTCCCAAATGTACTCATAGCCCAGGCAAAAAGTGGTTCCATGCTTCTTTAACTGTATAGGCTTGGTGATACCCTAAAGATTCTCGCCAAGCCCCTTCTCAGGATCGTATCCACTCCAATTCAGAATACTGTCAATTTTGTTGTCCCACCACTTGTCTTTGTCTATGGAGTTGACTCGCTCGATGTGATGGTATGTTCCTCCACCGATTTCTTTTCTACCTCCGATCATTGGTATGGCTTAGAGACTATATATGGGATTGCGTCCATCGCCATGGATGATCACTTCCTGATGATTTCATTCAAATTTGATAGCCTGATGCAAAGTTGATGCCACGGCCCCAGCGGCGTGGATCCAAGGTCTTCCTAGCAACAAGTTGTAGGATGATGTACGTTAATGACTTGGAACTCAACATCGAACCAGGTAGGTCCCATCTGTAGGCATAAGCTAATCACTCCAATGGTGGACCTCTAAGATCCATCAAAAGCTTTGACACTGATAGCCCCTCTTTGATCTCGTGCAATCCTTTTTTCAGTGTCCTTAGCGTAACAAACGGACAAATGTTTAGGCTGGATCCCGTCGACTAGAATCCTTGTGATAAAGTGATCCTCACATTGCGCAGTGATGTGCAATTCTTTGTTGTGACCAAGCCTTTGTGGTGGTAATTCATCTTCGTGGAAGGTGATCTTATGGCTTTCTAGTACCTCCCCCACCATGTCGCCTCCTGTATGTTGCTGGGAACATATGCTTCACTTAGTACTTTCATCAAGGCCTTTTTATGTGCCTCAGAGCTTTGTAGGAGAGCCAAAATAGAAATATGTGCCGGTGTCATGTTGAGTTTCTCGATGACCGAGTACTCTTTGGCCTGCAGCTTTCTCCAGAGGTCATCGGCGCCAGTTTCAACAGCCAGCCCAGAGGCCTTCTTGCTAGACTCAGCCAAATGCTCCGGGGTGTATACTCTGCCTGTCCTAGTCTTGCCCTGTGCGGCAATTTCCTCTCCAGTGTATGTCTTTCCCTTCCTTCTAGCCCCAGCGGTGGTTCCAAGGTATAGCATTTGTTTGGATGTCTTTCCCTTCCTTCTAGCCCCAGTGGTGGTCCCAAGGTATAATATTTGTTTGGAACGGAGTCACGTCTGTCATAGAGACTGGAATTGGTGCCCTGGGAGGCAGCACAGTAACTTCAAATGGTGTAGGTGCCTTTAGAATCTCGAACTCAACCTCAATTGGTTTTGGCACCCTTGTAGGAGGTGCTTCAAATTCGAGTGGCATGGACACATTTACCAAGTCGCTTTTAGAGGGCTGAATTCTGACAACAATGGGATTGAGAGTACTGTTGACTTCTTAGGCTCGTCTCCTTTAGCTATCAATCCAATTGACCCCTTAGGGTCCCAATCATCTTCGATCTCAATCATGTGGATGCCTCTTGTCTTGTTGCTAGGCAGAGGGTTGTTGCGGAAATTAGGAGCAGGGTCTTTTGCTATAATGATCTTGTTGTAAATCAGATTTTGAATCTTGTCTTTTAGCGAGCGACACTCATCAATGGTATGGCCCTTCATCCCGAAATGGCATGCGCAAGTCTTGTTTGGGTTGATCCATTGGGAAGGGTTTTCTGGTGTTACGGCTGGGATAGGGGAAACGTATCCTGCTGCCTTGAGTTTTTCAAATAATTGGTCAATTGGCTCGACTTTGGCGGTGTATTGTCTAGGAGGTTTGCGGTCGAAGTATGGTCTAGGTCGAGGGAAATTTTGGCGGGTAGGAGGTGATGGGTAATGAGAAGGTTGGGAGTTATATGCTTGGTATACGGGTGCATGTTGGGAATATCTGGGTGAAGTGGGTTGATGCGTAGGTGGTGGAGGTGATTGGTAAGCAGGTGGTGTAATTTTGTTAGTGGGTGACGATGCTCGGTAATTTAGGGTAGGCTGATATGTGAGTTGAGTTGAGGGATAGGTCTGGTATTTCACCGGGGAGTTGTTTCTTTGCGCAGCCATTACATAATTCACATCTTTTTTTTTTGACGAGCCACCAGACTATAGAGCCTTGTTGGTGTCTTGCAATGCCTCGAGGTTAGTGACCATACCGTTCTCTATGCCTTCCTCATCCTTTCTCCCAATTTGATGATGTCAGAGAACTTTTGACTCTCAATTAGCATCAGTCTCTCATAGTACTATAGATCCTGAGCACAGATGAAGAACCTGTTCATTTGCTCTTCCTCCAAGGCCGATCTGACCTTAGCAGCTTCGAACCTCCAATGAGTAGCATACTCGTGAAATGTCTCTATGGGCATCTTCTTGAGATTCTGGATATAGAACACATCTGGTGCATTCTCAGTGTTGAACCTAAACCGATCCATAAAATTAGACGCCATGTTTACTCATTTGGTCAACTTCTTTGCATCCTGGCTAATATACCAAGATAAAGCATCACCCTTCAAGATTCTCATGAACAGATTCATACAGATCTTCTCGTCCCTTCCGACTCCTACTAACTTGTCACAATACACTCTCAAGTGGACCCTAGGGTCACCTGTGCCATCAAGCATTTCGAACATGGGAGGTTTGTACCCCTACGGGAGCTCAACATCTGTATAAACATAGGGATCTTCGTAATTCAACCCCTAAACACCTTTGCTTCCTTCGAAACCTTGGACCCGGATAGTCAACTTCTTGATCTCAGCGGCCTAATTCTGAATGAGGGAACTTTTATCCTCTGCCTCAATCGCACTGGTGATAGGCTGACCATAATATGGCACAGTGTCCATAAAGATTGGAATGCTATGGTCTTTTGTGGCATTTTCAGGTGGGTGCGATAGAGTGTTATGAGTGGGTTGCACTGGTGGTTGTGGGATTCTTTGTGGTGGTGTGGAATTTTGTGTGTTAACATCGGGCACGGCAAGAGTGATTGACAGGCTTGCTAGGTTTCTAACTTGGTCCAATTCCTCTCAGAACCTTAGCAAAGTTTCCTCCAGATGAGCAGCAGTTTCTTTGGTGATTGCGGTATTCTGAGAAACTTCTTCAAGTTCCTTTCTGGAGTTTGTATCTCCCATTTTTCCCTTGTTCCTGTTTCTGGTAGGACTTGGAGAAGGGGGAGGTGGAGGACCCTTTGATCGTGTGGAGTATGCTGATGGTGCCATAATGCACGAACTAACCTTTGGGGAGGGGAATAAAAATAAAAGAAAAACAAAAAAGGTAAAAAGTTAGTACAAATTCTGATAAATAATACTGCAATATTTAAACACATTATGCGGGAATATAAATCGTTTCCTATTTTGGGTGCCTCGTCGTGCCCGACGTGGGCCTAGCAACAATAAGATTTGGAGAACTTACAATGCTACATGCCTCATTTTATTGATAAAAATAAAACGAGTTTTAAACAACTAAACGATAAAGATGTTACTAGTGGCCAGTGGCCTTATTACATTAAGAAAGTGGGAAAGTAAAAAATCCTAACTACTTAGCCCCAGAAGGACCTTCCCCAGAATCGGTTGTCTTGCCTCCATCGTATAGCTGCATCAACTCGCGCATCCCTAACAGTAGGTAGGCTCGAGCCAAATGTACGCTTGCGCTTCCCTCAGCATTCTGACAGTCTTCGATCCTTTTTAAGAACTTTCCTTCCAACTCCACCAAACCTTTCTCCAAATACCCCAAACGGTTATTGGCGTTGATGGAAATATCCTTCCACTCATTGATCAGATTCGCGTGGGCTTCCTGTATTTCCCGATGTTCATTCTCACACTCTCTCATCCTTTTGCGCAATTGATAGTATTTCACTAGTGCTTCAGTTTTCTCGTCGATAATCGTGTGACCGTGGATGAACCTTGGATGACCCAAAGCAATGTGATCATCTTCCAACAAACATGTGTAGTGCGGCACACACCCGGCATGATACATGTTCGGTTCAATAGACTCCTTCCCTAGAATGAGCTTGCAGTGCCACATATGCTAAGCGTGATACCTGTGCGGGCTATCATCATTTTGAAAGTCGGCCTTAAAATGACTCATTTTTTTCTACCCTAGATATAATTGTTTCCTTCCGGCTTGCCTCATGACTCAGGGGGGACGTAAGGATGGGTTCCCCTTAGGCCGATGAGTATGAGGAATGGTGCATCTCGAGAACGGATAATGAACTCCCTTGTTGGGAACCACTCGAACATCCACTGAATTTGTTCTTCCTTTAGATTCTCGAACAACTCTACCCATCCACTGGCGTCCTTTGGTTGAGCGAACACATTGGGCATGAAGTTCATTCGCTTTGGGTGATGAAAAGTGATATGGTCATACCAATCTCTGCGTATGCTTTCTTATCTGTAGTCACCTTTCTAAAGGTGTTCTAGGAGCCATAGTTGAAGTAACAAATTACAACCTTCGAAATGTGGAGCCCCTCGTTGACACTTTCCAAAGGCTCGATAGATTTTAGCGAGGATCATAGGTACTAAGCTGAAGGACTGCCCGTCGATCCCTTCCATTAAAGTCTTGGTAAGCATGGCTAGTCTGGTGTGGATCCTAGCCTTCTTCATAGGAACAAATACCATGCCCAAGAAGCAAAACATGAACATAACACCCTTCTATGTAAGCGCCCCAAAGAGGTAAGGGCGAATTCGTCCATGTAGACGCGATAGGACTTATCGTGGCCATATCTCTCGTTTAAGAAGTCGAATGGTATGTAGGAGTTCTTCAAGCAGGAAAGGTCGGGATTTTTCTTGAGCCCCATCATTTTAAAAAACCCTCTACTTTTGCGATTCTCCATCATAAGATAACCTAGCGTTTTCAAAGGGATGCCAACTAGGCCCCCTATTTCTTCGAGCAAAGGGGTAATTTCCAAATCTTCGACATGGAGCACTGATTGATTACTATCCCAAAACAAAGTGGCAGCCTTAATGATTTTGTTGTTGGGTTGGATTTCCATAAGTGAATACAAATTCCTTAGGTATTTATGGAAAAAGGGTTTGATCACTGCTATGAAGATCTTCCTACCAGCTCTGCAACCTTGGGTGGATGTTGGATACCATACCGAATCTGGGGAATTCGTGCCTCATTTTCTACAAAGCAAATTGTTAGGCCCTTAACCCCACCAGACTCGACTATTTAAATAAATAATTATCAAAAGGCATTTAGTTCTCCAAATTAATGCATATAACGTGAATGTGCCCATTTGGGTTTCAGGAAACCCGATGGACATGATTAGTTCAATAGAGTAAGGTTTCTATTTTTAAAGTGCTAGACAAGGTACCCTCGAGAAGACAACTGAAGAGAGAAAGGCGCAGAACCGTCGACTACACTGTTGATCGACTGGTTTTACCACAAGTATGCCTTGTCCACATTTAGGTGGTTTATAATATTGGAAGGACGCAACCACTCATCATAAGTGTTGCTATAGGATTTGTTTTGGCACGAGTGGGACATGATGTTGAGAGATGCAATTACAATGATGAAACAAGTTACATGTATTTTCACGTTCATAAGATAAATGATTCCGTAAAAGCGAAATCGGGTTTACGACATTATGGGAAAAACAACTCGTATTCCCTTTTGAGAATTGGGCTATGGAGTTTGAAGAGTCGCTACCTAATGATTATAGTGCATTAGGAAAATTTAAGGAGAAAAGAAGATTTTAAAAGAAAACCAGAGTTTGGGTAAGGGCTTGAAATTATCTCGAGGGGAAGGTGTTAGGCACCCCTCAAGATCCACTAGTGTGGTTCCCGGCCTTGCTTAGATGTGACTTTAAGAAGCATAGAAATAGACAAGCAAAATGTGCACATATAGAGTACGAGTAAGTTGACAATTTTAAGAAAAATTATAGCACAACTAAAAGGGAATTTTAGAGAAAATATTTAAACGAAGAAAAAGTAAGGAGGGTCGTAGGTTTAACTATAATATAGATCATTCGATGCAATGTCCCGCACATGTTCCCAAAAAGGGGTCGCTTTATGATATTATCACATTGTCATAATCTCCATATTCTATCCTTACCACCCCGTTAAGGTATTTTAAGCACATTTAGTCTCTTTTACTTATTGCATGCTAATACCCGTCCCGACCTATTAGTACCGGGGTATTTAGACTTCTAATCCTAAAAGTAAGAAGGGGATAGAGACGTATATGGAGTTTCAAAGATATAAATTCTAAGGCATCAATCAAAACAAATAACACATAAGGGGAGTAACGAACATACAAAGGCTACACATAAACCCCATCAACCATACAACAATTAGTTTAGCATGACTTACAATTACTGATTTGGTCTTAAGCTTAAAACTGAAAGTGGATATTTTAGTATAACACATAAAGTTGAATAATAAGTCTACTTTGAGTTCCTCGGGTCCGGTTTGTTAGAACTTAGAGTAGTTTAAAGCTAGTAATTTCAGAAAAACGTGAATTTTAGACAATGATCAATAAAGAGGGGTTTTGGAAACACGAATTTGAACTCCGAGAAGGTCCATAAATGGCTTACAAAACTAGCCGAACAGTTTGAGTAAAATGGTACAAGAAAACATTTTCAGAATAAGAGTGAAGTGTAAATTTTGGCCAAAGACCAAAATAATTTGATTTCAGAATAAAATGCAAGTTTAGAATTTAAAAGACTCTATAGATTTAAAATGGTGTAAAAGAGAGGTTGGGCCAGATTTTCAAAATAGACTGAATTGGACATTTATTGAAAGTGTTTAACAAATTAGGCGAGTTTTGAACCCTATAAGCATGATATCTACATATTGATTGTTGCTTCTTTTAGAACGTTTAGGGGACCTACTGTTTGCCTAACGTTTTTATGCAATTCCTCTATGCATGGTTTCTAGGTGATTTGCAATATTGAAATCCTATAGGCATGATTTCTAGATGGATGCAATATTGAAATCCTATAAACATGATTTCTAGATGAGATGAAATATTGAAATCCTATAAGCATGATTTCTAGAAGAGATGCAATATTGAAATCCTATAGACATGATTTCTAGATGAGATGCAATATTGAAATCCTATACGCATGATTTCTAGATGAGATGCAATATTTAAACCCTATAGACATGATTTCTAGATGTGATGCAATATTGAAATCATATAAGCATGATTTCTAGATGAGATGCAATATTGAAATCCTATAGACGTTACTTATATATGATTGAACAAATATAAACCCCTCCCATACCCTTTTCACTATATCCCCAAATTCTTTTATAAAGCATGTTAAAAAAATAGAAAGAAAAGACTAAGAAAGTAAATACATCAAAACTAAACGGACCCGAGGAAGCCCAAAGAAACCTTAATGTCCAATATATGTTTTTTACCAAATCCGAGCTCCATTTTCTATGGCTTTCTCTTAGAGTGTTTCAAAGTTCTAAGGGCTGTCAGGAAGCCCAGGCAATGCTTACACCCTAACACAATGATTAGAGTAGTGCAAGGTGTGGAAATACCAGCCCTTAGGCATCCAAGTTCAGAGGGAACTCTAGGGTCCCTAAGCATGGCTTACCAGAGGGGGGCAGGACTTAAAGAACTAAGAATAAGTGTAAAAGTGAGGGATTAGAGGAAGACCAAAGCAAAGAGTGGTCATACCTAGCCATGAATGGGACTGGAACACCCCTGACCCTTTACATGGCTTGAACAAATAAGAGCAGACTTAAGAAAGTCAGACATAGGCCTGTATGGTGATTAGGACACCACCAGACCTGAGTCAAGCTCAACACATAATAAGGGTTAAGGAGTGGGATTGATTTGAGTATAGGTTTAGGGAAACCTGGTTCAAAACTAGGGATGACAATAGAGTGTTACCCTAGTCCAACACGATACTCAACACAATAAAACTAAGGGGATTTGGGGGAAGGAATGTACATGAAAAACACTCATACAAGCATACAGTATCAAAACATAGGGATATGGGGTATGGATGTGCATGCTGAAATTTAATTTCATAATGAAAATAAACATGACTCATGAAAAAGGGTAAGTAAACATGTAGTTTTGGAGATGGTATTTAAATCATGGACCTACCAGTTGAAAATTCGAATAGTAAAGCAAGTAGGGCAAATAGGGCCTTATAGTTTAGACCTGGCTTTCAGCCGGCTAAACCCAAGTAACAGAACAAGTAACAGAGAAGAAGCAGGGAATAAAAGAGAGAGTTTTTGTGAGTGTGAACTTGTGAAAAAGTGTTCGTCCGTGTCCTGAAGTGAAAAGGGGTGGGGTTTTTGATAGTTTGAAAGTAAGAAGCCAATAAGGCAAGAAATAACTTAGCATCAATCACAATCAATTAGGGAAAGGATTCCATTTAATTAAGGAACCAGAATTAAGGTAAATAAACAAGGTTCTATTTTTTTTGGAAGAAAATCACGAATGAGTTGTAAAATAAAAGGTAAATATATATAAGGTTTTTTGAAATACACACGGTTTAAACAAATAAGGTAAATAGAATCATCAATCACACAGGGAATCAAGGAAACCGGGATATGAATTGATACTGAATTTAGTCAAAGAGCAGGTCCAAATTAAAGAATCAAATAAGTTCGTAAAATCAATTCCACAAAATTAAGGTTATTCGAAAGGGAAAAATATGACTATAAAGAGATGCACAAATTCAAACATGCAAGGTTGAAATTAATAGAACAGTCATGTAATCAAAGAGCAGAAGCACACAAGTATGGAAAGTAATTAGAAATTCTTGCAGAGCTAAGCAAGAAATCATAAGCATGAAGTGTTTAAACAGTTAGGGTTTTGACATTAAACATGCAGTAGACAATTATACACAAAAAAACGGAAAAACCCCTAAAATCTAGGTTTTCATCACATCTCGAGTGTAAAAAAGAAAGCATAGGCGAAGATAAACTCAGAAAGAACATAACTTTCACTAACAACATAAGGAAAGCAGAGAACACATTGAAAGATTTACTCTGAAACCTTAGAAACACCATAGTAAACAAAATACGTAGGAACCATAGTAGAAGATACTCAGGAATCATAGTAAAAGTAAAAGAAATCACAGTAGAGCAAATAAAACAGAGAAATCGGAGAAACCCTAAATTTTAGGAAGATGAATAGTTTGAAAACAAAGTTGGTGAAAAAATGCGGAAAATACTTTGAAACTTTGGAAAATAACTTAGATCTGAAGTAGATCATAAAGTGAAACACAGAAGAAAACCTTGAAGATTTAGGGTTCCAGCGAGAACACTAGAGAACGAGAAAGCCTGGAACGAACTGGTTTTGAGTCGGCAACGGACTCACAACATTAAGACTCGCCGGAGAGAGACCGGACATGGCTGTAGAACTCAAGTCGAAGGACCTCTAGTCGGTGGTCATCAAGATATGGCTCCGATATTTGAGCAAAGGGGTCATAGAAAGGAGTGAGGGGTGAGTACAGGTATCACGAAGCCTGGGAAGCCATGGTCTCACATGAAACAAGGTCGGAGGGTGGTCGTAGAAGGGCTAGGTTTTAGTGGAGTTGAGAGAATTTTGGGAACGAAGGGGATACAAGGGTGGCTGGATGTGTAAATGATTAGGTTACGGGTGTATCTCGTTTAATTAAGGAAATGGTTAACGTGGGTCGTTGATTTTAATTATCAACAGCCACAATTTAAAAGAGGAAACGGGGCGGGTCAATTTAATCGGGTAGCTTTGAAATTGGGTAGGGTAATTAGGGGTAGATTGGGGGCTGGAATTTGGCTAGAATTAAAATTAAAATTAAAAGGTGCTATATTTTAAATAGCCCATTTTCCCAATTTGAATTTAATAAAATAGTAAATGATGTTTAAAAATTAAATTAAAAATACTAAGTTAATAAATAAAGTATAATTATTAATTGAAAAATGCTAGAAACGATTATATAATTAAAATTTCTATTAAATCGAGAAATAGGCTAAAATGGTAATTTCATACAATTTTAGTTTAGAAATACCAAATAAACTTGTAAAATTATGTAAAAATCATATAAATTATATTCTTGTGTAAATGAGAGAATAAAATAAATTATTAATCAAAATAATAAATTTTGGAAATAATTTTTGGATTTATAGTGCAAAAAGAGGCCATAAATTGATTTGAAAATTCTTAAAAAGTGTGGGAAAATACCTAAATCTTTGTGGATGCTTATATATGCTATTTTTAAGAATATTTTGAGCATAAAAATTTAAGGGAAAAATTGGGTATCAACAACAATAATTCATATTGCAAAGGAGTTTACTCAACTAACTTGTGGTGTCTTTACCACAAGCCACTTTGTGACTATCCTAGTTACAAAGGCTTTTTCTAACTTGTGATAATATCACCACAAGCCACTTTGTAACACTACAATTACAAAGACTTTTCCTTATGAATTAATTGATAGGATTTATGCCGTTCACTAGAGGGGGGGGGGGAGGATGAATAGTGAGGCACGAGAATATTGATAAATAATGCGGAATTAAAATTGCAGGAATAAAGTAAATACGGTAATTGAAATAATAAGGAAAGAACACACCGTATTTTATCCTGGTTCACCACAACCTGTGGCTAGTCCAGTCCCCGAGAGACTCTCTCGAGATTCCACTAACTCCGTTAAGCTTACGAGTGCCTAACAAACCGTTACAATTGCTCGTAGATGTACACTCTACAAGACTTCAACTTGCTCGAGGATACCGCACCTTAAGACTTCACTTTGCTCGTGGATACCGCACCACAAGACTTCAACCACTAAGACTTAGGGTACTTAGCAAACCCGTCAATCAATGAGAAGATATGTTCTTCTCAAACACCTTTCTCTTCTTACAATAAGAACTCTCTCAAAAGAGTAGATAAAGAGATACAAATAAGCTCTATGAACAACTCAAAGTTGTCTCTCAAATGGCTCAACAAAAGCTCTAAGATGATGCTCAAATAATATCAATATGTATATCAATATTGGGAGGTGTTGTGTGTTTAAAATCAGCTCAAAAGACCTCTTTTTATAGGTGAAAAATGGTGCATAACCGTTGCTTAATTGACAATTAATTATGCTGATTTTATGCTCATATAATCTATTATTTGATTTCACATAATCGATTATTTGTAACGTTAATAAAATATGCCAGATTCTGACCACACATAATCAATTATTCATCCTGGATAATCGATTATGTGTGTAACGTTCCGAAAATCAGATCGCTGATTTTCAGCCAGATAATCGATTATCTTATTTGATATAATCTATTATATTGAGACAGTGTCTCAAACGCTGGCAACGGTAATCTCATAATCGATTATACATATTTGGATAATCGATTGTTTGGTGGCAGTGTACAAACACTTAGGCCACGGCTACCATATAATCGATTATGCCTTATTGTATAATCGATTATTTACCTCCAGAATTTACAACTTACTTAAAAAACCATTTTGGTTAAGATGAAAACTTTAACAATATTTTATTTGAAGTATTTAAAATATATTTATGATAAATATGATTTAATAAAATATTTTATGCATGTTTATGATGACCTAATGTTGAGCCAAAAGACGAGATAACTTAAGCGTTGCTCTTACATTGGTTCTACCTAACGACCTACGCCTTGGGTCTTCGATCTTTGAACATTTGAGCTCGTCTTTGGCTTGTCTATGCAATTCCGTCATCAATATGCTTCTCGCCATTTGATTGTTTGTCATATGGTATCGTTGTTTGACACTGGACTTTATTGTTTGTCATTCGTCAAAACCTATACCTGAAAATCATGCTCATACAACCAAAGCACACATATCATAGATAGAGTGATTTTCTACAATTTCCCCCTTTTTGATAATGACAAACAACAGGAGATATGCATATTGAATTCCCCCTAAATTCATGCTATATCTCAACATACAATTTTATGCAAACAATTCAATATAAACAATTCAATATTGCTCCCCCTTAATTGAATATTCCCCCTCAATTAAAGCATGCATATCGCCTATATTCTTCCCCCTTTTGGCATTAGCAAAAAGAATATACCAAATGTTATTTAAACTATTGACGACATCAATTATATAAACAAAATCATATTAACATCAAATAATACCAAATGTTAGTAAAATCATACTAACCATAATAACGGTCATTTTTCTCAAATGTACCAACTGTTATTTAAACTAAAAATATTCATCAAAACATGAGTCAATCATTTAATATACAACTAGTTGATATCAATTGTTATTCAAAATAAAACTTATCAAACTATGAATCAATAATTAATATCAATTGTTAGCACATATCAACAGTGACGTTTTTATCAAAAAATACGACAACTAACCAACCCCCCTCGATGCATTAAGGTTTCGTGCTTGGTGCATCTACTACGATATTGTAGTCTTCAAGAACACCTGCAAACGTACCTAAAAATAGGTTTTCGGTACCCAACTTCTTTTGGGTCCTTGGGGGTTAGGATAATAATAATCATAATCAACATATGAATCTCTATGTTTAGCAAAACATACAGGTGCAATTTGTCCTACCCGGTTACAATAATGACATATAACGTTAGGATTGCGCATATGACTAGGTTGAGCCAAATGCGTTCTAGATGATCTAAAGTTGTTCCCCCTAGAAGCGTTGAAATTCCTATAGTCATTTCTAGGTGGTCTGAATTTATTCATTCTAGACTCATTTATAAAATTCCTAGAATTGTGTCTAGGTGGTCTAAAATTATTCATTCTAGACTCATTAACAAAAGTCCTAGAGTTGTTTATAGGTGGTCTAAAATAATTAATCTTAGACTCATTTGTGAGGTTTCTAAAATTCTTTCTAGATGGTCCGACCTCATTACTTTCATCCTTTTTAATATCTTCAATTTTAGGAATATCAATACTACGTTTTTCTAGTACGTTCCTAAGTTCTATGTTCTCCATTTTCAAGGCACTACAAGAAGAACAATTGGAACATTGATCAATTGAAGAGGCTTCATTCAATTCCTTGATCTTATTTTTAAAATCAATAATGTCATTTTCCAAAAATTTATTTTCTTTTTCTAAAACTTCAATTTTATTTTTAAGAATTGTTGTCATTTTCAAGAGAATTCTTTTCTTCTTTTAGCTTCTCATTTTCACTAGTCAAATTTTCAAAATCTATTTCTTTCAAAGAAGATGGTTTTTCAAAATCTTTTTCTTGCAAAGAAAGTGTTTTCTGAAAATCTGTTTCTTGCAAAGAATGTGTTTTCTGCAAAGAAAGTGTTTTCTTCAATTCTTTGATAGTTTTGGAAGCATTAACAAATTCCCTATATAATTCATCATATGCATTTTGTATTTCTTCAATTGAGTGAGAGTTAGAAGTACTTACCTCTTCTTCTTCGTTGGCCATGAGGCATCGGGCAGTCGATTCATCACATGAGCTGTCCGCCTTTTGAGGCGTACTTTCATACGTTACCTCAAGTTTATCCCACATCTCTTTGGCAGTTTTGCAGTGGGAATTTTCCGATAGTCTTCCTGATTCAAAGCGCTATACAACATATTGATTGCCTTGGTGTTGTATTCACTTACCATGGCTTTCCCAACTTTTGTCGTCATTTGTTCACCATGCTTGATGATCTGCCATAGACGAAAGTTGTTTGATTGGATGAAGATTCTCATCTATTCATTCCAATATGCGTAATTGCTTCCATCAAATAGTGGAGGCAAAAAGGTAGATTGACCTTCGCTTATTATACATGCGTTCAACATTCTCAACAGAAAAAATTTATATAGCTCTCAACCGGTTAAGGCTTTCAGAGAGTTAGGCTCTGATACCAATTGTTAGGATTTATGCCGTTCACTAGAGGGGGGGGGTGAATAGTGAGGCACGAGAATCTCTCGAGATTCCACTAACTCCGTTAAGCTTACGGGTGCCTAACAAACCGTTACAATTGCTCGTAGATGTACACTCTACAAGACTTCAACTTGCTCGAGGATACCGGACCTCAAGACTTCACTTTGCTCGTGGATACCACACCACAAGACTTCAACCACTAAGACTTAGGGTACTTAGCAAACCCGTCAATCAATAAGAAGATATGTTCTTCTCAAACACCTTTCTCTTCTTACAATAAGAACTCTCTCAAAAGAGTAGATAAAGAGATACAAATAAGCTCTATGAACAACTCAAAGTTGTCTCTCAAATGGCTCAACAAAAGCTCTAAAATGAGGCTCAAATAATGCCAATATGTATATCAATATTGGGAGGTGTTTGTGTGTTTAAAATCATCTCAAAAGACCTCTTTTTATAGGTGAAAAATGGTGCATAACCGTTGCTTAATTGACAATTAATTATTCTGATTTTATGCTCATATAATCAATTATTTGATTTCACATAATCGATTATTTGTAACGTTAATAAAATCTGCCAGACTCTGCCCACACATAATCGATTATTTCATCCTGGATAATCGATTATGTGTGTAACGTTCCGAAAATCAGATCGCTGATTTTCAGCCAGATAATCGATTATCTTATTTGATATAATCGATTATATTGAGACAGTGTCTCAAACGCTGGAACGGTAATCTCATAACCGATTATACACATTTGGATAATCGATTGTTTGGTGGCAGTGTTCAAACACTTAGGCCACGGCTACCATATAATCGATTATGCCTTATTGTATAATCGATTATTTACCTCCAGAATTTATAACTTACTTCAAAAACCATTTTGGTTAAGATGAAAACTTTAACAACATTTTATTTGAAGTATTTAAAATATATTTATTATAAATATGATTTAATAAAATATTTTATGCATGTTTATGATGACCTAATGTTGAGCCGAAAGACGAGATAACTTAAGCGTTGCTCTTACATTGGTTCTACCTAACGACCTACGCCTTGGGTCTTCGGTCTTTGAACATTTGAGCTCGTCTTTGGCTTGTCTATGCAATTCCGTCATCAATATGCTTCTCGCCATTTGATTGTTTGTCATATAGTATCGTTGTTTGACACTTGACTTTATTGTTTGTCATTCATCAAAACCTATACCTGAAAATCATGCTCATACAACCAAAGCACACATATCATAGATAGAGTGATTTTCTACATTAATCTAGTTACAACATAAACTCAAGGAGTTTATAGATTTACAAGAGGATTCCTAATCAAAATGCTTCTAGGTAAGTTGTTTAGGAGATATGATATGTACAATAACAAGTTTACAACTCAACTAGGACAACAACAATCTATCTCTTAGGAATTGATCCGTTGTAGCGTTCAACCTTGTTCTTCAAGTTTGTGAGAATTGATTTCTGTATTTTTTTTGCAAGAGGCTTGTATAAGAAACAAAAACCTTCCAGTGATGTTTTTGTATAAACCTCATTGGGTACATCTTGATCATATCACTTGAAATGATGTGAGTACTTTGTTTTGTTAGAGAATGAGTGGACTGACAGTGTAGTATAGTGCAGCTACCATCAGTCACTTTATTTCCAGTTGTGTCAAATTGACTTTGTATTACTATGAGGAAACCACAAGAGCATCTGGTCCTTGTGTTCGTTCCTAGCTCCTAAAGTTGTGGCAGTTCACCTTTCGCTGGAATCTGTTAAAGATTGCAGCAATCCAAGTAGGTCAGGTTCCCTATCTCGTTCTTAACAATAAGTTTGTTAGATTATCAAAACATAAGGAAAGAGTATTTAAGATCTATCAATTTGCCCCTTTTTGATTATAACAAACTTAACATTTATATGTAGGAATTGGTGCAGTAAAAACCAGTTTCAAAGTCTCAGGGAAGACAGACTTCCACCTGAGGCTAAGCCTTTTCTTACATGATTATCTTACATGGTCGGAGTAATAGAGCATAAGAACCAGTTTCCCAATGTGTTTCCCCTTGAGTCCTATATTATTTTCCCCTCTTTGACATCATTAAAAAGAACAACAACACAAAGAAGTCCAGCTAAGCTAACTCACACCACATATGTGCACACAATCATGATAGAGAATAGAACGCAGAGAGAGAGAGAGTACTACACATAATAAAAAGGGATTTATATTAATAATGACTTTATATGGCTCTGCCTTTTGAAAAAGGAAGAGGCAATATTGGACTTGTTCACAGGAGCAGTAGTAGTACATCCCAACCATAAAAAACACAAAACAAAAAAATCCACCAAACATCAACAAAGAAACAAAAGACAGAATAAACATATCCATAAAATTGGTCACTGGAGGTGTTCTTTGGGGGCAGTAGGAGGAAAAGGCTTGGTAGCTGCAGCAAGTGTCTAGAGAACATGGTTGATTAGGGCATTTCCCGACTTTTGCTCATTGAGTAGTTCAGCCTTCAGGTTCTCAACTTGCACCCTGAGATCAGTATTTTCATGTGTCAAACGAACCACTTCATCATTCGACATAGGAACCGCTCGGGCTCACTGGCCTTCCAAGATAGCATTCCTTGCCCTCAACTGATGAATTTCCTCAGCTGCATTGCTCTGGGCATTGATGAGCTAAGAAAAAGTTTATATACTTCCAACCCCCAATACTTCTCAACACACTCGCACTCTTCCAAGGTTGTCTGTGAGAATGTCTGCTTTCGGGTCCCCACCTTGCATGTTCCTAGTGGAACCTTAAAGAATTTGAACACTGGAGTGAGAAAGAATCCCATAGGGAATCCCATGATTATCGTCCTTGAAATTGGCAACCTTCTGCATGTGTTCAATCATTATGGCACGCAGACTCACATGGTTGAAACCGTCTAGTTGCTCTATCAGGAATAGGTCAGACTTTAAAGTCAATGACATCCTTTCTGCTCGAGGCAATAGGACTTTGTTAACCACTCAAACAACAGCTGGTAGACAGGGAGTAGTGCTTTCTTATGGATCTGGTCCCCTTTCTAATTAGCATTGCCATTCACCCCTACATTTCAGAAGTTATACTGACAAACCTCTCGTACACTCGACACCCAACTGTAGGAACTTTTGAAATCTCTCCAAGAAATTTCACATCAAAGACGATGTCTGCCCCATTGACCAAAGTACAGACATGCTCGATATCAACTAGAAAGAGACTAGCGAAGAAACTTTGTACCTCCTTCTCAGATCCTTTGGTGCATCAATGTGGAATAGATGCACTCACTGTTGAAACTCGACCATTTCTAGAATTTGGCGCATTCCGTCCATTTCAGAGATTTTTGGGTCAAACATATGACCCAACAGAACTTTTTGGTGCCTCATTCGGTCAGAGCCAAGGCAGGCTTCACTTCTTATTTTCTTCCCATAACTAAGTTCTTCAACAGTTTCAAACTTGCGTTTCCGAAGCTTTCTCCACTGACTTTGCCTTTTCCCTTGGACTTGACTAGTATATCCTCATCACTCACTACCTCCTTCTTCTTTAACTTAGATGTTGACCCTTTCTCCATTGAAACACGCTCTGTCGTTTTTGAGGACCACCTAACAAGGGAACCAGGTTCCTCAAGAATTCCCTCTTCCACCTCGACTATAGGGATAACCTCATTACTTAGAGGTACACCATACTTTACCAACTTTCTTCTTTTCTTCTTGCTACTCTTCTTGCTCTTTTAGAGAGTTGAGAAGTAGGCCACTTTGGCTTGAAGCCTAGAAGTAGGTCACTTGATTTTAGACTCAGGAGTGGAAAGAACCCTTCACTTACTTATGAATGCATCAAGGGACACGTTGTTCAGGTCTTCTTCATCACTAGATCGCATTTCATGTGCTTGAATGTACATGCGCACAACATCAAATGAGGGAGCAACATTGTCCTAAGGATGAGAGTCCTGACCTGGGTCCTCTAGAGAAGGATTAGGCTCCCCATGTGATGCCCCAGTAGTATTTGTTACTGCATCCCCTTCAACGGCCATAATGGCCCCATCTTCCCTTATATTGTGTGACTCATTTTTCTTGGAAGTAATTTCATGCAATATCCCATCAGCGGATATGACAAACATAGTTACGACATCCTTCTCTTCTTCAATTGGTGATTCTACAACTATGGAATCAGCGTCAACGATGGCAGAACCATATGTGAACTCAGTATTTTGACCTTGTTCTCCACTTAGGGTTTGACTAGTGGGAACAACAAACGATGGGGAGAACGGAATAGCAGTTTCAAGGTTTTCTGAATTGGGAAGATTAGGAAACTAGGGAAGGCATTATTGCAGCAGTAGGAAAGAGAGGGTGACAAAATCTCATTGAAAATAGGAGGTTCCATAGATGGGTCAGAGGTAGTTACAGCTGAAGCAGAGAGATCGGAAGTTTTCTATGCCATTGGAAGAAGTAATGTGATGATCCTTCCCTTTTGGGTGAATCTAGAGTAGGGCTTATGGTTATGAATGGTAGAAGAGAGAGTGTTTAAAAGGAGAGGATAAATATGAAGGGAGAGGAATAGGCACCGGTTCTTAAATAATGGTTGGGCGAGGAGAATTGCGATGTTTCAGAGGGAGATGGAATATTTTGAAATGAAGCGACGTGACAGCAGGATCTTAAAAGATAATGACATGCCAGTTGTATTTTGTACCCTTTTTAAGACGTGTATAAAAGGATGCACAGAACTACTAATCTTTAGTATAAGAACCTGGTTCTTGATTTTTTTTGAAAAGAATCAATACTCTTTTCTCAGTCATGCACTTCATGACTACATCTATCTCTTCTATGCTCATCATGCATGTTTTCTTAGTGCTTTGGTGAAAATGTTTGCAATTTGATCTTCTACGCTGCAGTACTTCATACATATCAACCCTTTTCCACATTATCTCTCAGAAAATGATGCCTCACATCAATATGTTTTGTCTTTTTATGTTGAACGGGATTCTTGGCCATGTTGAGTGCACTAGTGTTGTCACATAGAAGGGGCACGCTCTCACTGAGTACCCTAATAATCCTCCAGTTGCTGCTTTGGTCCATAGAAGCTGAGAACAGCAGGATACAGTAGCTACATATTCAGCTTCAGCTGTTGAAAGAGCCACTGAATTTTGTTTCCTTGTTACCCAAGAGATAAGACATGATCCTCAGAAGTGAGCCATTCCATAAATGTTTTTTCTGTCTACAAGATAAACTACATAGTCTACATCAGCGTACCCAATCAGATTAAAACTGTCACCTGATGGATAATATAGCACCAGGTCATGCATTCCTTTTAGATATCTAGTATTCTTTTGGCAACCTTCAAGTGAGATTCCTTGGGATTGATTGAAGCACTATGCACAGCCCCACGCTGAAAACAATATCAAGTCGACTAGCAGTGATATAGAGGAGAGACCCAATGATGCCTATATACATTGTTTAATTCACAGGAGATCCGGTTTCATCCATGTCCAGTCTAGTGGCTCTTGCAATGGGAGTGTCTATAACCCTTGATGCTTCCATGTTAAACCTCTTCAAGAGTTCTCTGATGTATTTTTGCTGACAAATGGAAGTACCCTTTGGGGACTCTTTTACTTGAAGACCCAGGAAGAAGTTTAATTTCCCCATCATCCTCATTTCAAATTCGCTACCCATTAGTTCTGTAAATTCTTCAGACAGAGAGTCAGTTGTTGCTCTAAAAATGATATCATCAACATAAACCTGAACAATGAGCAGGTTCCTACCTTGTTTGTTTAAAAAAGAGTATTGTCAATTTTCCATCTCTTAAAATCATTTTCTAAGAGAAATTTTGACAATCTTTCATACCAATCTCGAGGAGCTTGCTTTTGCCCGTATCGAGCTTTTTCCAGTTTGAACACATGTTCATGGAGCTCATGATATTCAAACCCTGGGGTTTGCTTCACGTAGACTTCTTCCTTAAGGAGTCCATTCAAAAATGCACATTTGACATCCATTTGGAACAAGGTGAATTCCATATGAGATACAAAAGTGATTATAATTTTGATAGCTTCCATGCAAGACAGTAGAGCAAACATTTCATCATAGTCAATCCCTTCCTACTGGTTGTAGCC
Source organism: Nicotiana benthamiana (assembly GCA_034376525.1). NCBI lineage: Eukaryota > Viridiplantae > Streptophyta > Magnoliopsida > Solanales > Solanaceae > Nicotiana > Nicotiana benthamiana. Next base: position 148,877,718 of record CM067338.1, read on the forward strand.
TTGGACCACTAACCTGGCCTTTTTCATTATGGTAATTCCATGTTCATCGAGCTTGTTTGTGAATACCCACCTGGTTCCTGTAATGGTTCTCTATGGGGGTATAGGTACCAAGTGCCACATACTGTTTCTCTCAAACTGATGCAGATCGTCTTGCATGGCTGTAATCCAATCTGCATCTTTCAAGGCTTCCTTGATATTTTTGGGTTCTATCTGGGAGAGAAAGATTGAAAATCCAAGTGAATTTCTGTCTCTTGACCTGGTTTGAACTCTGGAATCTAGAGGAATGATTATGTTGTCAATAGAGTGAGAGCTTTGATTTTTCCAGTTGGACGTCTAAGGTTCATTCTGAGAGGAGGAAGGTACGTTTGGCTGATTTTCCTCTATCATTCTCTGAGGTGCTAGTATAGTTCCCTGAACTGCATCAACCACTCTTTCTTCAGCTTCAATGGTTGTAATTGAAGTGCTTGGTTCTGTTGATGATGAGGCAGCATTGTCTTCATTTGGCTCATTCACTTGATTCATCATATCTATTTTTCAATTAGTCATGTTAATGGCATTACCAAGAACAAGTAAGGGTTCTCCATCTTGATAACTCTTCTCAAATGATGGATGAGATTCATCAAAAATAACATGGACACTTTCCACACACATAAAGTCCGCTTGGTATATATCTTGTAGGCCTTGCTTTGAGAAGAGTACCCAAGAAATATTCCTTCGTCACTTTTGGCATTGAACTTACCAAGCTGATCTTTCCATTGTTGAGAACATAGCATTTGCATCCAAATTTTCTTAGGTGAGTCAGCTTGGGTTATATTCCATTCAACAATTCATTCGGAGTCTTGTTCGGAAGTGATTTGATCATGCACCTGTTCACTAAGTAGCAGGCAGTGTTGACAGCTTTAGCCCAGAAGTTCTTCGCAAGTCCATTGTTAATCAGCATTGTTCTTGCCATTTCTTCCAGAGTTCTATTCTTCCATTCTACTACTCCTTTTTACTGGAGAGTTATGCGAGCTGAGAAGTTGTTAGTGATGCTATTTATATTGCAGAATTCATCAAAATTGACATTGTCAAAATCTGTCCCATGATCTGATCTAATGGATACAACTTTAGACTCCATCTTCACCTGGATTTTCTTCACAAAGTCGACAAATACTTCAACAGTTTCATCTTTTGTTTTGAGAAACAGAGTCCATGTGTATATATTATAGTCATCCACGATTACGGAAATGTATCTCTTTCCTCCTCATCTTTGCACCCTCATAGGTCCATACAGTTCCATTTGTAGGAGCTCAAACGGCTTTTAGGTGCTCACTTCTCTTTTAGACTTAAAGGAGGACTTCACATGTTTTCCTCTAGTACAGGCATCAAGGACTTTTTGAATCTTGAATTATGACATAGGTGTTGATACCCAATTTTTTCCTATGTATTTTTTTACCTAAAATACTTTCAAAATAGCTTGTGAATGCATATATAAACATCCACAAGACGTTTAGTATTTTTCTACAATTTTTTCAAGCATTTTAAAACTAATTTATAACTTAATTTGTACTGTAAAATCCAATATTTGGTATCAAATCTTGTTATTTTAATAAATAACTTATTTTATTATCTCATTTACATACAAATATAATTTATGTAAATTTTACATGATTTTACAAAACCATTAGGTATTTTTAAATTAAAATTGTATTAAATTACAATTTTAGCCTATTTATCAATTTAAAAAGTAGTTAAAATGTAAAATCACTCCTGATATTTTTAATTAATCCCAAACGTATTTTATTATCTCAATTATTTTATTAGATTTTTATATATTATTTACTATTTTTTATAAAATTAAACTTGGAAAATTGGCTATTTAAAATATAGCCCTTAGTCTTTCAATTGTAACCCCCAATTTTTAACTCCAATTAACCCCAATTATATCATCCAATTTCCCAATCCACTTGACGCAAACCTAATCGAATTAACCCGACCCATTTCCCCTTTGTGATCATGGCCTTTGATCTAATAGATCAACGACCCACATTATTTCTTACAAAATTAAACCCCCCAAACCCTTAACCCTATCTTCATTTTTACCAAGCCACCACCCTTCACCCCCAAAATGATCTCCAGGGTCTCTAAGAACCCTAGTCTTCTCCGGTCCTCTTCACCAACGTTAATGGCCATTTAGGGCCTGAAACTTCCATGCTCGTCCATTCATCACATTTCCTGGCCTTTGGATTCGAAGATCGGGGTTTTGTCTCAAGGGTAACTGGACTATAGGTCCTTCAATGGAGTTTGACGGTTGTTCTCTGGCAAGCCTTTGAAGCCTTGGGTCCTTGCCAAGCTCCGATGAGCCGTTTAGGCTTTTCTCGCCATTTCTAGGCTTCCTCTGAAAACCCTAATGACTAAAAGTTCTTCCATCCATTTTTCTTGGTATTATCTTATGATCTTCTTTGAGTACTAGTTGTTTTCTGAAATTTAAAAAAAAAAGTGTTTCTCATCCTTTCTTCACTTAGTCATGATTTCAAAACTGTTCGTTTTTAAAACTAGGGTTTTCTATGATTTATCTGATTTCTTTGATTTTGTTGTTTATTCTTGCTACTGGGTGTTCTTCTCCATGATTTTGAGGGATTTGGTTAATTGTCCTATGCTTTCTTTATAGTGTTCTGCTCTTGTTCGTCTTCGTCTATGATATTCCTTGTGTTCTGACTTGTAGTAGGAACCCTAATATCCAAGGGTATTCTCTATTCTTTTTCTCTATGAAACCCTAGCCAGCCCTGTTTGCTTCTTGTGTTCGCTACACGTCTACTCTATTATTTGTCAGTCTCTCGTATATTCAAAACTTATGCATCTTTTATAGTACGTCTTTTCCCCTTTCCCTGAAATCCTAAATTGATTTTGTACAACTGTTTGATTCTCTAATTGCTCCTTGTTTCTTCACTAATTTCAAACGATTAATATCTTGACTCCTTGATTTCCTGGGTGTACTTGCCTTATATGCCCTACCCGTGGGATTTTCAAAATTCTCACGTGTATTTACCCTATATTATGTGATTAATATTATATTTTCTTTCCAAAATTAGACCTGAGCTTATTTATTTTTTTCATCTGGTTCCTTAATTGAAGGGGTTCCCTTCTCCTTAATTGATACTGATTGATTTCTGAATATTTCCTTACCTTAGTGTTGCTTCTCTTTCAACTATTAATAGGTTCTCTCTTTTCTCACGTAAGACAACTGATACTCGAGTTCTCTCTACTCTCACTCACTAAAAACTCTCTTCTCTTCTCCCTTCCTTCTCTGTTACTTGCTCTCTTGTTAAGGATTAGCCGGCTGAAAGCCAAGACTAATTATAAGGATTTTCTTTGTTTTGTTACTCAAACTTGCACTGGTAGGCTCCTAAGTTCATTTATTAACTTTCAAGTATTTGTTTGCTCTCTCCTCTTTTTTGTTTGTTATGTCATTTCAATTTAGCTTGAATGATCAATCCCTTCCCGTTACCCCTTTGCCTGCCTGTTGTTTCAGTAATTCATTTGAGTATTGGCATGTTTAATTTCCTACCCCCCCCCCCCCTTTCCTCAATTTGTCATGATACCTCACCAATTTTATATACTTCAGTTTAGTTTCATGATAATCCCCCTTCCCCTTGTCCCTTTATCTGTTTATGCTCAGGATAGTCCTGAACCATGACCCTTATCTGTGTATACCTTTAGTTCAAACTACAGCATGTTAATCCCTGATTCCCCATTCCCTTTGGGTGCTTACATTCAATGTTTTATTAAGTCCAGCATGTTAAATACTTTCCTTTGATTGTGCACTATTATGCTTCAATTTAAGCTTGTCTGCTAAGTGCTTTTATATGATTTCCTTGCCCCTTGTTTGTATGTGAGTTGTTCTGGACAAGGGTGGCAGCCTATTTATGTGTTTGAGCCTTGATACAGGCCTGTTGGTGACCGAATCACAATACAGGCCCTAGTATGACTTGTTTTCAAGTCTGCTCTTGCCTGTTGCACCATGCAAGAGGTTAGGGGTGTGCCAGTCTCACTTTATGGCTTGGTATAACCACCTCTCGTATTGGTTTTCCTCCAATTCCTCACTTTTACATTTACTCTTAGTTCTTTAAGTTCCACCCCCCTCTAGTGAGCCACGCTTAGGGGACCCCAGAGTCTCCTCTAAACTCCGCGCCTTAGGGTTGGTAATTCCACACTTGCACTATTCCCATTAGAGTGTAAGCAAATGTCTCGGTTCCATTGAAAGCCCTTGGAACTTTGTAACACTCTAAAAAGAGAAAAGCCTCAGATATTGGGAGCTCAGATTTGGTAAAAGGCATACGTTGGACATTAAATTTGCTTTGCGCTTCTTCGGGTCTATTGTAGTATTGATGTATTTACTTCTTTAATGTTATTTACTTGTCCAAAATTTTGGAAGTAACATGTAATAAATGAACTTGGGGAATCAAGTGAAAGGGAATATGGGTGGGGTTTACTTTCTTGCATCATCTCATATAGATACCATATTTATAAGGTTTTTACTATCTTGCATCAATGTCATATAGTTACCATGTCTACAAGGGTTTACTTGTTTGCATCATCTCATATAGATACCATGTTTATAGGGTTTTCATTATCACAGCAATATCATATAGAAAACATGCCTATAAGAGTTTGCTATTACATCCGCATCATATAGAAATCATGACTATTGGCTCATTTATCTTCACATCAGTACAAACCATGTCTTCGGATCTTTATTTTATCCATGCATATTGTTACCATGCCTATTTTATGTTGTTGCATCAACCATATAGATACCATGTCTATAGGCTTCCGTATTGCATCAACTTCATATAGAAACCATGTTATTAGGCTTGCATCTTATAATCTAACCTAGATATCATGCCTATAGGAACTATACAAACTCTAGGCAAAACGGTAGGACGTCCAATTGTATAAAAGCAGCAACTAAAGGGTTAGAAGTAAGTTTAAGTCCAGACTCGTCTAATGTTTTCCAATGATCCAATTTTCAACTTATCCTAAATTGTCTTATCTCAAACGGGCCTAGGTCTGCCCTTTTCGTAATGTCATGTAACTACAAGTTGTTTTCGATACTAAATATGTTACTGTTTTCTTAAGTTCATGTGTTTAAGGTATTTCAAAACTTCTTTATGGTCTTGTGAACTACTCTTCTTACAGCTCCCTTTACTCAAACTCATGTGACTAATTTACAGCCCTTCTCTTCAAAACATATCTGCAGTTTTAAATCTTTAAACAAACATCAGTTTGAAGCCAGCATTTTCTTTTCTAAAAACCGTCTGCAATTTTAAATCTTTCCTAAATAGACTTTCGTCTGAAGTCAACATTTTCTAAAGTTTCTACGGGTTTCTGAAAGTCCTGTCAACTTCTAAAACAAACCCGGAGGGCACAAAGCAGATTTTCTATCTAACTTTCGTATGTCAATCTATTTTGCCTACTCTCCTAACCTCTTTTAAAGACCAAATCAGTAACTGAAGTCATGCTAAACTACTTATTGTATGTTACGGGGTTTATTTGAGCCTTTAATTGCTAATTTCCATCCTTCTTATATGCTACTTGTTTTGACTGTCGCTCTAGTATTTTACCTTTGAATACTCCATATATATATATATATATATATCCTATCTCTCTCCCCCTTCCTTTGGATTAGAAGTCCTAATGCCCCAGGACTAACAGGTTGGGACGGGTATTAGCATGCGATTAGTAAACGATACCAACACATTTTAATACCTTAACGGGGTGGGAGGGTAGAATATGGAGATGATGACGATGCGATAATATCATAAAGCAATCCCTCTTTGGTAATATGTGCGGATTATTGTATCGAATGATGCATATTATAGTTAAACCTAGGACCCTTCTTTCTCTTATGTGCTTTATTTAAATGCTTTCTTAATGCTTTTCAAATTAATCCTCCCTTTTATTTCAAGCTTGTGTCCTCCCCTTTCTTTAAAGTTTTCAAGTTGTGTGAATGTCCTACATGTGAACCTTATTTGTTTAATTGCTTCATCTCTTTATAAAGTCACAATTAGCACGGCCGGGAATCACATTTGTGGATCTTGAGGGGTTCCTAACACCTTCCCTTGGAGATAATTTCAAGCCCTTACCCAACTCTGGGTTTTCTCTCAAAAACACTCTCTTCATCTTAAAATGTCCTAATGCACTATAATTATTAGGTGACAACTCTTCTAATTCCATGACCCAATTCCCAAACGGGAAATAGAGTGGTTTTGCGCATATTGTCATAAAACCCGATTTCGCTCTTGAAAAAGGGGGCGTCGACAGCATGGCGACTCTGCTGGGGATTCTTTTTAGGCTTTTACCATTACGTGTTTTCTGACTTTATCACTTTCTTTATTTATTGCTTCAATTACTTTTCTTTTATTATTTTCCCAATTACTAACTTGTTTCTTCGTGTCTTTCTTTTACTTTAAACTATTTTATTGCTTTATTACCTCACTTTATTTCAATTCCGTCTTTAATTTCGAGCATTTATTGTAATCATTATGAACGTGAAAATACATATATTTACTTCATTGTTGTAATTGCATCCTTCAACATCATTTTCCACTCGTGCCAAACAAATCCTATTGCAACACTTATAATGAGTGGTTGCGCTCTTCCAATATTTACAAACCCCCTAAATTCTACAAAGACATATTTGCAGTAAAACCAGTCGATCAACGGTGTAGTCGACGGTTACTCGTATTTCCCTCTTGAATTGTCCGCTCAAGGGTACCTAGTCTAGAACTTCAAAAGTAGAAACCTTACTCCCTTTAATTGTTCATGCATCATGGTCAAACTTAGCCAAGTCAATTATGTCGTCCGCATAATGACCCATTAGGATAGCCTAAACCAAAGTCCATCAGGTTTCCTCGAAACCCAAACGGACATTCACGTTATGTGCATTAATTTGGAGAACTAAATACCTTTTGCTAATTATTGATTTAAATGGTCGAGTCCGGTGGGGTTAAGGGCCTAACTCTCTGTTTTGCAGAAAATGAAGCACGAGGTCCCCAAGTTCACTATGGTATCAAACATTCATCCAAAGTTGCTAAGCTGGTGGGATGATTTGCATCGTAGCGATCGGGTTGTTGTCCACAAGAACTTAGGAAATCTTCCTTCACTTCTGGAAGTTAGGCCAGATAACAAGATGGTGGAAGCTGCTACTAAGTTTTGGGATAGGGAATGGTCCGTCTTCCGCTTTGGGAATATCGAAATGACGCCGCTATTGGAGGAAATTGGGGGTCTAACCGGAATTCCTTTGGATAGCCCGAGGCTGCTCATGCCACAAAACCGCAAAGGTAGAGGATTATTGAAAATGATGGGGCTCAAAAAGAACCCTAATCTGACCAGTTTAAAGGACTCCTACATAGCCTTCAACTTCATGTATGAAAGGTTTGGACATAGTAAATTGTACCGGAATCACATGGACGAGTTCACCCTCACCTATTTAGGGCACATACATAGGAGAGCCTTCGTATTCATGTTCTGTTTCCTAGGTATGATAGTTTTTTCCGATGAAGAAGGCTAGAATCCGTACAAGACAAGCCATGGTAACCAAAGCCGTAATGGAGGGTTTCGACGGGCAGACATTCAGCATAGCACCCATGATCCTCGCAGAACTGTACCGAGCCTTAGTGAAATGTCAACAAGGGGCACCGCACTTCAAAGGGTGCAATTTACTACTACAATTCTGGCTCATTAAACATCTTCAAAAGGGAGAGTATAGGCAGGAGATCATACGACGAGATTGGGATGATCATATTGCTTTCCATCATCCAAAGTGGATGCACTTCATGCCGGATATGTTTTCTCACCCGGAAGACGCCAGTAGATGGGTGGAACTATTAAGGAATCGGAGAGAAGAGCAGGTACAATGGATGTACGAGTGGTTTCCAACTGGAGAGTTTATCATTCAGTCTAGGGATGCACCATTCATTGTACTCATCGGCTTAAGAGGAACTTACCCTTATGTCCCTCTCCGAGTCATGAGGCAAGCCGGAAGGAAGCAGATTATACCAAGAGTGGAAAAGATGAGTCACTAGAGGGCTGATTTCCAGGATGACGATGGCCCACACAAGTGTCGGGCTCAGCATATTTGGCACTCCAAAATCATTTTAGAAAAGGAATCTATGGAGCCAGACAGGTATCAGGCGAGACATGCGCCGCTTTATCCAGGGTGGTTAGAAGATGATCAATGGGCTTGGGGAAAATAGAATTCGTCCATGGTCACAGGGTTATTGACGAGGAGCCTGCAGCAAAGGTCAAGTATAATCAATTGCGCAAGCGAATGCGAGAGTGTGAAAGTGAACACTGGGAAATACTAGAGGCTCAAGAGAAGGTAATCAATGAATGAAAAGACATGGTTGTCCGCACAAGCAACCGTTTAAGGTACTTGGTGTAGAAAATTATTCTATCTATGATATCTGCGCTTTGGTTGTATTAGCATGATTTTCAGGTATAGATTTTGATGAATGACAAACAATGAAGTCAAGTGTCAAAGAACGATATTATATGACAAACAATCAAGAGTGAATGCCAAGAAGCATATTGATGACGGAATTGCATAGACAAGCCAAAGACGAGTTCAAAAGTTAAAGACCAAAGACCCAAGGCGTAGGTCGTTAGGTAGAACAAATGTAAGAGCAACATTTAAAGTTATCTCGTCTTTTGGCTCAACATAGGTCATCATAAATATGCATAAAATCATTTTACCAAATCATATTTATCATAAACATATTTGAAATACTTCAAACAAAATGATTTTAACGTTTTCATTTTAACCAAAATGGTTTTTGAAGTAAGTTTTCAATTCTGGTATATTCTGGTATATTACATAGGTCATCATTAAGATGCATAAAATCATGTTATTAAATCATATATATCATAAACATTTTTAATATACTTCAAACAAAATGATTTTAATGTTTTCATTTTAACCAAAATGGTTTTTGAAGTAAGTTTTCAATTCTAGTATACTGTGGTATACACAGTGTATATCAATGGTATATAATCGATTATAATTCTTAAATAATCGATTATCTTGCATCCGTTACCAAAGTTTTGAACACTGGAACAAAATAATCGATTATGCCATCCAAATAATCGATTATTATTGGGCAGAATCTCTTCCGATTTTGAAACGGTAAAAGGATAATCGATTATGCAAATCAAATAATCGATTATCCTTGCATAAAATCAGCAAAATTGATTGCCAATTAAGCAACGGACATCCACCATTTAACCCCTATAAAAAGAGGTCTTTTGAGATGTTTTTAAAGACACAAGACCTCCCAATATTGATATACATATTGACATTATTTGAGCATCATTTTAGAGCTTTTGTTGAGCCATTTGAGAGACAACTTTGAGTTGTTCATAGAGCTAAATTTGTATCTCTTTATCTACTCTTTTGAGAGAGTTCTTGTTGTAAAAGAGAAAGGTGTTTGAGAAGAACATATCTTCTCGTTGATTGTCGGGTTCGCTAAGTACCCTAAGTCTTAGTGTGTGAAGTCTTGTGGTGCGGTATCCACGAGCAAGGTTGAAGTCTTGAGGTGCGGTATCCTCGAGCAAGTTGAAGTCTTGTAGAGTGTACATCTACGAGCAAGTGTAACGGTTTGTTAGGCACCCGAAAGCTTAACGGAGTTAGTGGAATCTCGAGAGAGTCTCTTGGGGACTGGACTAACCACAAGTTATGGTGAACCAGGATAAATTCGGTGTGTTCTTTCCTTGCTATTTTTATTACCGAATTTATTTTATTCCTGCATTTTTTAATTCTGCAATATTTATCAATATTCTCGTGCCGCACTATTCACCCCCCCTCTAGTGACGGGCATAAATCCTAACAATTGGTATCAGAGCCTAACTCTCTGAAAGCCTTGGAGCGATATATATATTTTTGAGAATGTTGAACACAGGAATGATGAGCGAAGGTCACTCCACCACTATGCCTCCACTATTTGATGGAACAAATTACACATATTGGAAAGAGCGGATGAGAATCTTCATCCAATCAAATAACTTTCGTTTGTGGCAAATCATTAAGAACGATATGCCGACAAAGAAAGTTGGAGAAGCCATGGTTCCAAAGGAGGAGAATGAATATAATGCCAAGGCCATAAATATGTTATATTGTGCGGTGAATTCAAATGACTATTGGAGGATTTCCTATTGCACAACATCCAAAGAAATGTGGGATAAACTTGAAGCCGTTTATGAAGGTACGCCTCAAGTCCAAAAGCATGTGACATGGGACTCGGACAGCTCGTGTGATGAAACGACTGCCCTATGCTTCATGGCCGACGAAGAAAAAGAGGTAAGCACTTCTAATTCTTGCTCTTTTGAAGAAATGCAAAATGCCTATGATGAATTATATGGTGAATTTATTAGAGCTTCCAAAACCATAAAAGAATTGAAGAAAACACTTTCTTTGCAAGAAAAGGGTTTTGAGAAAACACTTTCTTTGCAAGAAAAAGATTTTGAGAAAACACTTTCTTTGCAAGAAAAAGATTTTGAAAAACAATCTTCTTTAAAAGAAAAAGATTTTGAAAAATTGACTTGTGCCAATGAAAAACTAAAAGAAGAAAATGATCTTTTAGAAAATGACAATACTGTTCTTAAAAATAAAATCAAAATTTTAGAAGAAGAAAATAGATTTTTGGAAAATGACAATGTCGATCTCAAAAATAAAATCAAGGAGATGAATGAAGCTGTTAGATAATACGCTTAACGCTAGAGGGGGGGGGGGTGAATAGCGTTATAATAAAATTAGCGTAAACTTGCGGAATTTAGAAATTGCTGGAAATAAATAAGTGCGATAAGTAAATAAATTAGAACAAACGCACCGATATATCCTGGTTCACCACAACCCGTGGCTAGTCCAGTCCCCGAGAGACTCTCTCGAGATTTCCACTAACTTGTTAAGCTTACGGGTGCTCAACAAATCGTTACAACTTGAGGACACAAGCCTCAACAACCTTTGCTCGGAGATACAACACTCCAAGACTTCAACCAAGGAAACACAAGTTCCTTCTTACAACACAAGGGACTAACACTTCCCTTCAAGTGTACAAAAACACTTAGCACTCAAACAAGACACTCCTTTAAGAGTAGATATGAGTAAAAAGAATACGCTCAAGATCGCAACAACTTTCGACAAGAATTTGGCTCTCAAAAGCTTATGTAATGAATATAAAATGATAAGCAATAAAGTATGCAAGCTTTAGCAATTGTATGATCAGTTGTTGTATGTTGTTCTACTTAAAAGACTGAATTAAAGCTGTATTTATAGCTAAAAAACTTTGTATTACCGTTGCCTAATTGCCAATTAAGAATTGCTGATTTTACTTAGTGACAATCGATTGTCAAAATGCCACAATCGATTGTTTGCCAGTTCTTCCAAAAATCAATCCCAGATTTTACGCTTAACAATCGATTATCTAAGATCAATAATCGATTACTGGCAACGTTCAAAAAATCATTTCCAGCTTTTACGTAAAACAATCGATTGTCAGAAATCTACAATTGATTACTCAGCAACGTTCAAAAAATCCTTTCCAGATTTTAATTAAAACAATCGATTATAAGAAATCAATAATCGATTACTCAGCAACGTTTAAAAAATCCTTTCCAGATTTTAATTAAAACAATCGATTATAAGAAATCAATAATCGATTACCTGACGGTATTTGAATACATTTTGGCAACGGTCAGTTATACAATCGATTATACTAAGTTAACAATCGATTATATATCAGTCTTGAAAAATCAATTTAGACACTGCCTCTTGACAATCGATTGTTATAGGTTCACAATCGATTATTTAATAACTTTGAAAAAGTCTGGAAGACACTGCCTCAACACAATCGATTGTCATATGTTCACAATCGATTATTTTGTGACTTTGAAAAACCTGATGGACACTGTCTCTTCACAATCGATTGTCATTAGCTTCACAATCGATTATTTTGAGCTTTGAAAAACTTTGATGGACACTGCCTCATCACAATCGATTGTCATAAGGTTCACAATCGATTGTCATGCAGATTTGAAAAATCTGATGCTCACTGCCTTAACACAATCGATTGTCATAAGTTCACAATCAATTTTCAAGCACCTGACTTAAACATAATCGATGTACATAATCGATTATCTTAGTCCAGATTTTAGAGGCATGTTTAAAAATCATTTTGACTAAAGTAAATATGCATTATTTAAAATTATTTTGCTCTAAATTAAATATGCATGATTTGTTAAAAATATTTTTTTACGAGAGAAGCCAAGTCTTGAGTTTAAGTTGTCGGATCAAGATCACAATTAAATACCGACTCATATAAAACTTAATCTCGATCTTTGTCTTGTGCTTGAATCTCATTATATATCAATTTTGGGCTTGTGCTTGGACCTCGTCATATGTCAATTTGCGCATAGTTTGTCATTCATCAAAACCTACAAATATGAACACACGTTTAGTATAATGCCTTGAGAACGTGTTTCCAACAGAAGCCTCTTTAATTGTTCAAAGTTCAAATTGTTCTTCTTGTAGCTCTTTGAAAATAGAGAACGTAGAACTTAGAAATACACTAGAAAAATGTAGTGTAAATAATTCTAAAACAAGTGAAGTAATTAAAAAGGATAATAGAAATGAGGTTAAACCACCTAGACACAATTTTAGGAATTTTATTAATGAGTCTAGAATGAATAATTTTAGATCACCTAGAAATGACTCTAGGAATTTCAACGCTTCTAGGGATAACAACTTTTGATCACCTAGAACGCATTTGGCTCAACCAAGGCATATGCACAACCCGAACGTTATATGTCATTATTTTAACCGGGTAGGACACATTGCACCCGTATGTTTTGCTAAACATAGAGATTCATATTTTGATTATGATTATTATTTGCCTAACCCCCAAGGACCCAAAAGAAGTTGGGTACCGAAAACCTATTTTTAGGTACATTTGCAGGTGTGCTTGAAGACTACAATATCGTAGTAGATGCACCAAGCACGAAACCTTATTGCATCAAGGGGGAACGTCGGTTAGTTATCGTATTTTTGATAAAAACGTAATAGTTGATATGTGCTAACAATTGATATTAGTTATTGATTCAAGTTGTGACAAGTGTTATTTTGAATAACAATTGGTATCAATTATTGTTATATTAAATGATTGATTCATGTTTTGATGAATACATTTAGTTTAAATAACAGTTGGTATATTTGCAAAAAGAAAATGACCGTTATTATGGTTAGTATGTTTTTACTAACGTTTGGTATTATTTGATGTTGATATGATTTCTTTACAAACAATTGGTATCATCAATAGTTTAAATAACAATTGGTATACTCTTTTAGCTAATGCCAAAAGGGGGAAGAATTTAGGCCATATGCATCGAATAAGGGGGAATGTCTTCATATTCCAGTATGCTTTAATTGAGGGAGAATATTCAATTAAGGAGGAATTATATTAAATTGTTTACATGAATTGTATGTTGAGATATAGCATGAATTTAGGGGGAACCCAATATGCATATCTCCTATTGTTTGTAATTATCAAAAAGGGGGAAATTGTAGAAAATCATTCTATCTATGATATGTGCGCTTTGGTTGTATTAGCATGATTTTCAGGTATAGATTTTGATGAATGACAAACAATAAAGTCAAGTGTCAAACAACGATATTATACGACAAACAATCAAGAGTGAATAAAAAGAAGCATATTGATGACGGAATTGCATAGACAAGCCAAAGACGAGTTCAAAAGTTCAAGACCAAAGACCCAAGGCGTAGGTCGTTAGGTAGAACAAATGTAAGAGCAACGTTTAAAGTTATCTCGTCTTTTGGCTCAACATAGGTCATCATAAATATGCATAAAATCATTTTACCAAATCATATTTATCATAAACATATTTTAAATACTTCAAACAAAATGATTTTAACATTTTCATTTTAACCAAAATGGTTTTTGAAGTAAGTTTTCAATTCTGGTATATTCTGGTATATTACATAGGTCATCATTAATATGCATAAAATCATATTATTAAATCATATATATCATAAAAAATTTTAATATACTTCAAACAAAATGATTTTAATGTTTTCATTTTAACCAAAATGGTTTTTGAAGTAACTTTTCAATTCTGGTATACTGTGGTATACACAGTGTATATCAATGGTATATAATCGATTATAATTCTTAAATAATCGATTATCTTGCATCCGTTGCCATAGTTTTGAACACTGGAACAAAATAATCGATTATGCCATCCAAATAATCGCTTATTCTTGGGCAGAATCTCTTCCGACTTTGTAACGGTAAAAGGATAACCAATTATGCAAATCAAATAATCGATTATCCTTGCATAAAATCAACATAATTGATTGCCAATTAAGCAACGGACATCCACCCTTTAACCCCTATTAAAAGAGTTCTTTCGAGATGTTTTTAAAGACACAAGACCTCCCAATATTGATATACATATTGACATTATTTGAGCATCATTTTAGAGCTTTTGTTGAGCCATTTGAGAGACAACTTTGAGTTGTTCATAGAGCTAAATTTGTATCTCTTTATCTACTCTTTTGAGAGAGTTCTTGTTGTAAAAGAGAAAGGTGTTTGAGAAGAACATATCTTCTCATTGATTGTCGGGTTCGCTAAGTACCTTAAGTCTTAGTGTGTGAAGTCTTGTGGTGCGGTATCCACGAGCAAGGTTGAAGTCTTGAGGTGCGGTATCCTTGAGCAAGTTGAAGTATTGTAGAGTGTACATCTACGAGCAAGTGTAACGGTTTGTTAGGCATCCGAAAGCATAACGGAGTTAGTGGAATCTCGAGAGAGTCTCTCGGGGACTGGACTAACCACAAGTTGTGGTGAACCAGGATAAATTCGGTGTGTTCTTTCCTTGCTATTTTTATTACCGAATTTATTTTATTCCTGCATTTTTTAATTCCGCAATATTTATCAATATTCTCGTGCCGTACTATTCACCCCCCCCCCTCTAGTGACGGGCATAAATCCTAACACTTGGAACAGGGTTTAGTAGAGCTGGAAGGCAAGTTTCTGAAAAGGATCAAAGACTGTCAGGAAGTTGAAGGTAGTGAAGGTGGGCACTTGGCTCAGGCTTATTTGTTGCTGGGACTACGCGAGCTAATGAAGCTGTACGAGGGAGGCAAAGTTACCGAGTCTGGAGAAGGTCCTTCTGGGACCAATTAGTTAGGATTTTACGGCTTTGTTGATGTAATAAGGCCCTCGGCCATTAGTGACAATTCTTCTTTATTTTGTTTGACTCATTCTATTTTTTATCAGTAAAATGAGGCACTTGGATTTATGAGTTCTCCAAATTTTATTTGTTGCTAGGCCTACCTCGGGCACAAACGAGGCACCCAAATTAGGAGGCGATTTATATTCCAGCACAATGTGTTTAAATATTGCAATATTATTTACCAGAATCCAAACTAACTTTTTACCTTTTTGATTTTTAGTTTTATTCCCCTCCCCAAAGGTTAGTTCGTGCATTCTGGCACCATCATCATGAACCGGGGAGAACACCTCACCAATTTGTCAATCAGGACCACTATCGCCCGTAGATCTTCGGGGTAGCAAGGCTGAACAAGCATCATGCATCCTTCATTTAGTTGTTGTTTTTTTACTTTCCGCATTATCTTTACTTTCCAAAAGAGCTCCGATGCTTTGAGCATTTATGAATTTAATCAAAAGTATTTTTCCAGTTCATCAAATATCTTGCTACTAATTACTTTTCTCTATTATTTACTTTATTTTTCACACAGCATTACTATTACGTATCTTAATGATGAACCGACAACTGTGACTTGCAACGAGGCTATGCAACAAACGGACATAGACTCAAAGGAAGATGTTATACCAGAAGAGGTTGTCAGAGGGGTCAAGAATTTTGAGAATAGACCTAAGTCCATCTTGGATGAAACAGTGGTCATCAATTTGGGAGATACAAAGAATGTCAAAGAAACATGCATCAATGTGCACTTATCACAGACGAAAAAAAGAGAGGAATATATAGAGTTCTTAAAGGAATATGAGGATATCTTTGCATGGTCTTATGACAATATGACTGGTCTCAGCACATCCATCGTCGCTCAAAAGTTGCCGACAGATCCTGCATGTCCGCTGGTAAAACAGAAGCTCAAAAAATTCAAACCATGTATGATTGTAAAAATCAAAGAGGAGATCACCAAGCAGCTCAAAGCCAGAGTTCTTCAAGTGGTAGAGTACCCAACCTAGTTAGCTAACATCGTGCCAGTACCGAAGAAGGATGGGAAAGTAAGAGTCTGGTGTCGACTACCGGTATCTCAATTGGCCAGTCCCTAAGACGATTTCCCCTTGCCAAACATACACATTCTGATCGAGAACTGTGCCAAAAATGAGTTACAGTCATTCGTAGATCGCTTTGCGGGGTACCATCAGATATGGATGGATGAAGAAGATGTAGAGAAGACGGCGTTCATCACGCCTTGGGGAATGTATTGCTACAGAATGATTCCCTTCGGATTGAAGAATGCGGGAGCTACTTATATAAGGGCCATGACTACGCTCTTTCATGACATGATACATAAGGAGATTGAGATATATGTGGACGATGTCATCATTAAATCCAAGAAGGCTGCAGATCACATAGGGGACCTCCGAAAGTTTTTCAACAGACTAAGCAGGTATAACTTGAAACTGAATCCCGCCAAATGCGCATTTAGGGTCCCTGCGGGAGAGTTGTTGGGTTTCATCGTACGTCGACGAGGAATAGAGCTGGATCCATGAAAGGTCAAATCTATTCAGAAGTTGCCACTGCCGAAGAACAAGAAAGAGATAATGAGTTTCCTGGCGAGACTTAACTATATCAGCCGGTTCATATCTCAGTCTACCGTCATTTGGGAACCTATCTTCAAGATGCTGAAGAAGGATGCTGCCACCAAAAAGACCGATGAATGTCAAAAGGCTTTCGACCTGATCAAGGAATACTAGTCTACGCCTCCAGTCCTGGTACCATCTGAGCATGGGAGGCCTTTATTGCTCTATCTCGCAATTTTGGATGAATCATTTGGTTGTGTCTTGGGACAACATGATGAGACCGAGGAGAAAGGAGCAAGCTATTTACTACCTCAGATAGAAATTTACCCCGTACGAGGCTCGGTATTCCTTACTAGAATGCACGTGTTGTGCTTTAACTTGGATAGCTCAGAAATTGAGGCATTATTTCTGTGCTTGCACCACCTACCTTATATCAAGAATGGATCCACTAAAATATATTTTTCAGAAACCCATGCCCACTGGCAAGCTCGCCAAGTGGAAAATTTTGTTGAGTGAATTCGACATTGTCTATGTCACCCGACAGGCAGTCAAAGGACAGTCTTTGGCGGATCATCTCGCAGAAAACCCTGTGGAAGGGGAGTATGAACCATTGAAGACATATTTTCCCGATGAGGAAGTAGCTTTCATAGGAGAAGATATTGCTGGATCCTATGATAGTTGGAGGATGTTTTTCGATGGAGCCGCAAACTTCAAAGGAGTTGGTATAGGGGCACTCATGGTATTAGAAACCGGTCAGCACTACCCGGTATCCGCTAAGCTCAGGTTCTCGTGCACCAATAATATGGCTGAGTATAAAGCTTGCATCTTGGGGCTTAAACTTACCATTGACATGAACATCCAGGAGCTGCTAGTGGCTGGGGATTCAGACCTACTTATACACCAGGTCAGAGAGGAATGGGTAACCAAGAATTCCAAGATACTCCTTTATTTGCACCACATACAGGAATTGAGAAAGAGGTTCAGAAAAACGAAATTCCAGCATGTTCCAAGAGTATAGAATGAGTTTGTTGACGCCCTAGCCACTTTATCATCTTTGATTCAGCATCCAGAAACAAATTTCATTGACCCTATCCAGGTCAAAATTCAAGATCAACCGGCTTATTTTCACATGTTGAAGAATAAGCCGACGGAAAACCTTGGTTCCACGACATCAAAGGGTACCTGGCAACAGGGGAGTATCCAGAGCTTGCTAATGCTACTTAGAAGTGCACGCTTCGAAGTTTTTCCAACAACTTCTTTCACAGCAGAGGAAGCTTATATAGGAGAACTCCTAATTTGGGACTATTAAGGTGTGTCGATGCAACTAAAGCAACCAAGTTATTGGAGGAAGTGCACTCGGGGACCTGTGGACCACACATGAATGTTTTTGTTCTAGCAAAGAAGATATTCAGGTCGGGATATTTCTTGATGACTATTAAAACAGATTGCATTTAGTATGTCCGGAAGTGTCACCGCTATCAGATACACGCGGATATGATAAAGGTACCTCCAAACGAGCTCACTGCAACAAGCTCACCATGGCCATTCGCAGCTTGGGGAATGGATGTTATTGGACCAATCGAGCATGCCACATCAAACGAACATAGGTTCATTCTAGTGGCAATCGACTACTTTACTAAATGGGTTGAAGTAGCATCAAACAAAGCAGTAACCAAGAAAGTCGTGGCAGACTTCGTCCGAGATCGTGTTGTCTGTCGTTCGGTGTTCTAGAGTCGATCATCACAGATAATGGTTCCAATCTCAACAGCAACTTGATGAAAGCCATGTGTGAAACTTTCAAGATCAGACACAGAAATTATACAGCTTATAGACCTCAGATGAATAGAGTCGTGAAAGCAGCCAACAAGAACATCAAGAAAATACTAAGGAAAATGATGAAAGGCATACACAGTGGCATGAGAAGTTGTCATTCGCTTTATTGGGTTATCGCACTACAGTTCGCACATCAACCGAGACAACTCCCTACATGCTGGTTTACGGTACAGAAGCGGTAATTCCCATTGAGGTAGAAATTCCGTCCTTGAGAATCATACAAGAAGCTGAGCTAGAGGACGCAGAGTAGGTCAAGGTTCGCTACGAGCAGTTAGCCCTAATAGATGGAATGAGAATGAATGTTGTTTGTCACAGTCAGTTATACCAGAACAGAATGTCCATAGCCTTCAACAACAAAGTTCGACCAAGAAAGTTTACACCAGGGCAGATGGTGTTGAAGAAGACATTTCCACATCAAGATGAGGCCAAAGGGAAGTTCTCTCCCAACTGGCAGGTTTTGTACATGGTTCACCGGGTTCTAACTGGAGGAGCCCTTATTCTTGCAGAAATGGACGGAGAAATCTGGCCAAAACCAATCAACTCAGATGCAGTGAAGAGATACTACATTCAGTCATTATGCTTTCTTTATGATGTAATTTGAACTACGTCTGACCTGATTCCCGTTTAAGAGGGGATACGTAGGCAGCCCTATGGGTTCGGTCACATCATATATAAAATTCCATTTTCCCCCACATTTAGAACTAGGGCAGAATTTTGAGGAGGACTCTCAAAATTCCGAAGTCAGCTTGCCAACTTTCGCATCAGCATCGACCCTGTAAACTGGGGCAGAATTTTGAGGAGGAGGTCAATCCGCTTTCAGTCATTCAGCACCGCCGTCAACAGCACCATCCCAGTAAATTGGGGAAGAATTTAGAGCAGGACCCTCAAAATTCTGGAGCCAGCGAGGTTGTCGTGTCTTGAACCACGTTACAGTTGTGGTCCATCATAAAAACTGTCTTTTGCTTTACTTATATACATACATTTGCATCATATTTGTCAAAATTTTGCATAAAATCATTTGGATTGCAATCATTCAACTACGCGGCCCTAAAGGGTACAGAACGCCACGAGTCAAAGGATGCGGACTAACCTCCCCCTTACAAAACTCACGATTTTTCTTTGGATGCAGCAATATAGGGTGCAAATAGGCGATGCAGGAGCCTTACAAAATGAAAGGTACTACCTACCTGACAAAATGTTACTAGCTACATTCAACGCTTCCCCAGCAGCCATCAATAACACGATCAACTACTAGCTAAGAAATCGCCACCATCCTCTCATTTATATTTCTACGTTCTTCGAGGCTAAGCTCTAACTCCATCCTGTATTGCATAAGGCTACTCTCTGCTATCCGAGGCCAAGCTCAGCCTCCATCATTGCATAAGGCTACTCTTTGCCTTCCGAGGCTAAGCTCTGCCTCCATCATTGCATAAGGCTACTCTCTGCCTTCCTAGGCTAAGCTCTGCCTCCATCATTGTATATGGCTACTCTCTGCCTTCTGAGGCAAAGCTCTGCCTCCATCATTGCATAAGGCTACTCTCTGCCTTCCAAGTCTAAGCTCTACCTCCATCATTGCATAAGGATACTCTCTTCCTTCTGAGGCTAAGCTCTGCCTCCATATTGCATAAGGCTATTCTCTGCCTTCCGAGGATAAGCTCTGCCTCCATCTTGCATATCGCTATTCTCTGCCTTCCGAGGTTAAGCTCTACCTCCACTTTGCATAAGGCTACTCTCTGCCTTTCGAGGATAAGCTCTGCCTCCATCATTACATAAGGCTATTATCTACCTTCCGAGGCTAAGCTCTGCCTCCATCATTGCATAAGGCTACTCTCTGCCTTCCGAGGCTAAGCTCTGCTTCCATCATTGCATAAGGCGATTCTCTGCCTTACTAGGTTAAGCTCTTCCTCCATCTTGCATAAGGGTATTCTCCGCCTTCCGAGGTTAAGCTCTACCTCCATCTTGCATAAGGCTATTTTCTGCCTTTAGAGACTAAGTTATGTCTCCATATGCATAAGGCTATTCTCTGCCTTCCGAGGTTAAGCTCTACCTCAATCTTGCATAAGGCTATTCTCTACCTCCTTTATTTTTCATTTTGCTTAAATATCACCACCCTGTATTTTAAACTCCTCCTCGGCTGTAAGATCGCCACCCTCTGCATTCATTCGGCTGAAATATTGCCACCTTTTCATAGGTGGAAACATCGCCAGCTTATTCAAAGGCATCATAGTTTGGAGGCACCATCTGCATGGCCTGAGAACACCATTTCATGGCCTGCAAATCTTTACTTTCATGCTCTTCATAGCCCGGACGTCATAGTTTGAGGAAGCCATCCTAATCGTGCGAAGACAGCATTCATGGTCCGACGGGAACTTGCATCACGTTTAAATTATGCAATGTACACGCACATCGTTCATTTGCAGGTACACCGACAGGCACGGCTGTCTCAGCAGGAAAACTCCTGCTCCAGTTCTCCACGGCTCGTCCGATCCTCAGACCCTTGCCAAATCTCAAACCCCGTTGCGTCCAGCGTTTCAAAGTTGCATTGGCGCATTCCGTCAATGGCTCCTGAATTACATACGGCCAGGTTCCTGTAAAACCAGGGATATGTAGGCAGGTCAGAAGCCAAAGCACGGTCGAAATACTCGTACAATTGTCACTTCCGGTCAAAATTGGCCATCTAGTCATTACCCGACAACTCTTTCATCCTCCTCGGGTAAACACGGACAGCTGTTGATACCCAATGTTTCCCTATGTATTTTTGTACCCAAAATACTTTCAAAATAGCTTGTGAATGCATATATAAACATCCAGAAGAGGTTAGGTATTTTTCTCTAATTTGTTCAAGCATTTTAAAATCAATTTATAACTTATTGTGTACTGTAAAATCCAATATTTGGTATCAAATCTTTTTATTTAATAAATAAATTATTTTATTCTTTCATTTACATAAAAATATAATTAATGTAATTTTTACAGGATTTTACCAAACTATTAGGTATTTTGAAATTAAAATTGTATTAAATTGCAATTTTAGCCTATTTATCAATTTAATAAGTAGTTCAAGTGAAAAATTGCTCCTGCTATTTTTAATTAATTCCGAAACGTATTTCCTTATCTCAATAATTTTATTAGATTTTTATAAAAATTGTTTACTATATTTTATAAAATTAAATTTGGAAAATTGGCTATTTAAAATATAGCCCTTAGCCTTTCAATTGTAATCCCCAACTTGTAACCCCAATTATATCACACAATTTCCCAATCCACTTGACCCAAACCCGTTCGAATTAACCCGACCCATTTCCCCTTTGTGATCCTGGCCGTTGATCTCATAGATAAACGGCCCACGTTATTTCTTACCAAATTAAACCCTTAACCCTATCTTTATTTTAACCAAGTCGTCGCCTTTCACTCCCAAAATGCTCTCTAGAGTCTCTAAGAACCCTAGTCTTCTCCCGCCCACTTCACCGGCGTTAATGGCCATTCAGGGCCTAAAACTTCCATGTTCATCCATTCATCACCTTTCCTGGCCTTTGGGTTTGAAGATCGGGTTTTATTCTTGAGGGTAACTGAACTAGAGGTCCTTCAACGGAGTTGAACGATTGTTCTCCGGCAAGCCTTTGAAGCCTTGGGTCCTTGCCAAGCGCCGGCAAGCCGTTCAGGCATTTCTCGCCATTTCTAGGCCTCCTCTAAGAACCCTAATGATTCGAGGTTCTTCCTTTCATTTTTCTCAGTGTTATCTTACGATCTTCTTTGAGTACTAGTTGTTTTCTGAAATTTTTAATAAAAGTGTTTCTCATCTCTCTCTTCACTTAGTCATGATTTCAAAACTGTTCATTTTTTAAACCTAGGGTTTTCTATGACTTATCCAATTTCTTTGATTTTGTAGTTTATTCTTGCTACTGGGTGTTCTTCTCCATGATTTTGACATTTCTATTATAGCTCTAAACTCTTTTGTCTCACAGATTACCTCTATAGGGTTTTGGTTAATTGTTCTAAGCTTTCTTTATATTGTTCTGCTCTTGTTCGTCTTCGTCTATGATATTCCTTGTGTTCTAACTTGTATTGGGAACCCTAATCTCTAAGGGTATTCTCCATTCTTTTTCTCTATGAAACCCTAGCCAGCCCTGTTTGCTTCTTGTGTTCACTACACGTCTACTGTATTATTTGTCAGTCTCTCGTATATTCAAAACTTATGCATCTTTTATAGTACTGCTTTTCCCCTTTCCCTGAAGCCCTAAATTGATTTTGTACAACTCTTTGATTCTCTAATTGCTCATTGTTTCTTGACTAATTTCAAACTATTAATATCTTGACTCCTTGATTTCCTGGGTGCTTACTTTCCTTATATTCCCTACCCGTGTGATTTTCAAATTTCTTATGTTTATTTACCCTATATTCTGTAATTAATACAATAGCTTATTTCCAAAATTAGACATGAGGTTATTTATTTTTTCATCCGGTTCCTTAATTGAAGGGGTTCGCTTCTCCTTAATTGATACTGATTGATTTTTGAATATTTCCTTACCTTATTGTTGCTTCTCTTTCAACTATAAATAGGTTCTCTCTTTTCTCACTTAAGACAACTGATACTCGAGTTCTCTCTACTCTCACTCACTAAAAACTCCCTTCTCTTCTCCCTTCCTTCTCTGTTACTTTCTCTCTTGCTAAGGACTAGTCGGCTGAAAGCCAAGACTAATTATAAGGATTTTCTCTGTTTTGTTACTCAAACTTGCACTGATATGTTCCTAACTTAATTATTAACTTTCAAGTATTTGTTTGCTCTCTCCTGTTCTTTGTCTGTTATGTCATTTCAATTTAGCTTGCTAGATCAATCCCTTCCCCTTACCCCTTTGTCTGCCTGTTGTTTCAGTAATTCATTTGAGTATTGGCATGTTCAATTTCCTTCCCCCCTTTCCTCAATTTGTCATGATACCACACCAATTTTATATACTTCAGTTTAGTTTCATGATAATCCCCCTTCCCCTTGTCCCTTTATCTGTTTATGCTCAGGATAGTCCTGAACCATGACCCTTATCTGTGTATACTTTTAGTTCAACCTACAGCATGTTAATCCCTGATTCCCCTTTACCTATGGGTTCTTACACTCAATGTTTTATTAACTCCAGTATGTTTAATATTTTCCTTTGATTGTGTACTATTATGCTTCGATTTATGCTTGTCAGCTAAGTGCTTTTATATGATTTCCTTGCTCCTTGTTTGTATGTGAAGTGTTCTGGACAAGGGTGGCACCTTATTGCCATTTCTAGTCTAGATTTAAGGCTGTCAATGGCCTTTACTCAAAGCAATCCCATCCCCCATCCCCTATCATATGTGTTTAAGCCTTGAAACAGGCCTGTTGATGCCCTAATCACCATATAGGCCCTAGTCTGACTTGTTTTCAAGTTTGCTCTTTCCAGTTGCACCATGCAAGAGGTTAGGGGTGTGCCAGTCTCACTTTATGGCTAGGTATGACCACTTCTCGTATTGGTTTTCCTCCAATTCCTCACTTTTACATTTACTCTTAGTTCTTTAAGTTCCACCCCCTTCTGGTAAGCAATGCTTAGGGGACCCCAGACTCCTCTGAACTCGGACTCCTTAGGGTTGGTAATTCCACACTTGCACTATTCCCATTAGAGTGTAAGCAATGCTTGGGTTCCATTGAAAGCCCTTGGAACCTTGTAACACTCTAAAAAGAGAAAAGTCTCGGATCTTGGGAGCTCGGATTTGGTAAAAGGCATACGTTGACATTAAAGTTGCTTTGCGCTTCTTCGGGTCTGTTGTAGTATTGATGTATTTACTTCTTTAATGTTATTTTCTTGTCCAAACTTTTGTAAGTAACTTGTAATAAATGAACTTGGGGAATCTAGTGAAAGGGAATATGGGATGGGTTTACTTTCTTGCATCATCTTATATAGATACCAAGTTTATAGGGTTTTAACTATCTTGCATCAATGTCATATAGTTACCATGTCTATAAGGGTTTACTTTCTTGCATCATCTCATATAGATACAATGCTTATAGGGTATTCATTATCGCATCAACATCATATAGAAAACATGCCTATAAAAGTTTTCTATTGCATCCACATTATATAGAAATCATGACTATAGGCTCATTTATCTTCACATCAGTAGAAACCATGTCTTAGGATCTCTATTTTATCCATGCATATTGTTACCATGCCTATTTTATGCTATTGCATAAACCATATTGATACCATGTCCATAGGCTTCCGTATTGCATCAACTTCATATGGAAACCATGTTATTAGGCTTGCATCTTATAATCTCACCTAGATATCATGCCTATAGGAACTATATAAATGCTAGGCAAATCAGTAGGGCGTCCAATTGTATAAAAGCAGCAACTAACGGGTTAGCAAGTAAGTTTAAGTCCAGACTCGTCTAATGTTTTCCAATGATCCAGTTTTCAACTTATCCTAAATTGGCTTATCTCAAACGGGCCTAGGTCTGCCGTTTTCTTGATGTCATGAACCTACAAGCTATTTTCAATACTAAATCTGTGACTGTTTGCTTAAGTTCATGTGTTTAAGGTATTTCAAAACTTCTTTAAGGTCTTGTGAACTACTCTTCTTATAGCTCCCTTTACTCAAACTACTGTGACTAATCTACAGCCCTTTTCTCCAAAACTTGTCTGCAGTTTTAAATCTATAAACAAACTTTTGTTTGAAGGCTCCATTTTCTTTTCTAGAAAATGTTTGCAACTTTAAATATTTCCTAAACAGACCTTTGTCTGAAGTTAACGTTTTCTAATGTTTCTGCGGGTTTTCTAAAAATCTTGTCAACTTCTAAACGGACCCGGAGGGCGCAAAGCAGATTTTCTATCTAACTTTCGTATGTCAAACTATTCTGCCTACTCTCCTAACCTCATTTAAAGACCAAATCAGTAATTGAAGTCATGCTAAACTACTTGTTGTATGTTACGGGGCTTATTTGAGCCTCTAATTGCTTATTTGCATCCTTCTTATATGCTACTTGTTTTGACTGTCGATCTAGTATTTTACCTTTGAATACTCCATATATATATCCTATCTCTCTCCCCTTCCTTAGGATTAGAAGTCATAATCCCCTAGGACTAACAGGTTGGGACGGGTATTAGCATGCAATAAGTAAACAATACCAACACGTTTTAGTACCTTAACGGGGTGGA
The DNA here is from genome assembly GCA_034376525.1 of Nicotiana benthamiana. NCBI lineage: Eukaryota > Viridiplantae > Streptophyta > Magnoliopsida > Solanales > Solanaceae > Nicotiana > Nicotiana benthamiana. The sequence goes on from CM067338.1 coordinate 148,903,566, forward strand.
AGGGTAGAATATGGAGATGATGACGATGCAATAATATCATAAAGTGATCCCTCTTTAGGAATATGTGCGGGATATTGTATCGAATGATCCATATTATAGTTAAACCTAGGACCCTTCTTTGTTTTATGTGCTTTATTTAAATGCTTTCTTAATGCTTTTCAAATTAATCCTCTCTCCTATTTCAAGCTTGTGTCCTCCCCTTTATTTAAAGCTTTCAAGTTGTGTGAATGTCTTACATGTGAACCTTATTTGTTTAATTGCTTCATCTCTTTATAAAGTCACAAATAACACGGACGGGAATCACATTTGTGGATCTTGAGGGGTGCCTAACACCTTCCCCTCGAGATAATTTCAAGCCCTTACCCAACTCTAGTTTTTCTCTCAAAAACACACTCTCTTCATGTTAAAGTGTCCTAATGCACTATAATCATTAGGTGGCGACTCTTTTAATTCCATGACCCAATTCCCAAACGATAAATAGAGTTGGTTTGCCCATAATGTCGTAAAACCAGATTTTGCTCTTGAAAAAGGGAGCGTCAACAATAGGTAGATCATGGACCAGGTCCTTCTGAATTAGCTTTTTCAGAAAGGAAAAGCTTGCATGGCCCAGACTTATATGCCATAGTTTAGCATCATCGTCAACCAACTTCAGACAACACAAATCACCACTCTGTAAAGATTCAAAATCAATAACATATATGTTCTCGTATATTTTGGCCACCGGTACTATTTCATCGATCACAAGGTCAGGACTGTACATATCCTTGACAAGCATTCCACCTTGTTTCCTTTATCACAAATTTAAGAAACACTCAGGAGACTGTACGTAAGCCTATTGACATAGTACACATTTTCAATAGAATGAGTGAGTGACTTCCCAACTTATCCAACTCCAAGAATATACCCTTTTTGCCATTGCCAAAGGATACACTCCCTCCTTGCAGCGCATTGGGTGAAAGGAAGTCTGTGGTGTTCCCAGCCATGTGTTTCGTATATCCACTATCCTTTCACTGTTTCCTGCACAAGAGATTAAGAGTTACTATTAGAAAACCGAACAAGTTTGGGTCCTTTGTAGTAAGCAAGAGGATGAATGAGAGCTCTCTTAGTCCATGCAAGTAATGTGTGTTTTTTGTGAGTGGAACCTGGTCCCTCTTTTGTGGTCACGGTTTCAGTAACCACTTTGTCTTTCTGAACTGATTAATTCATGGCCTGGACACCTTCCTTGAAGTGTCCAGTTCTCCCATATTGGGCACGAGGCCAATTATCAGATACAGTGATGCTCTTATAGTGAGGATTGTGAGGAGTTTTCTCCCTTTGGAACCCTGCTCCCTGTCTTTTTTCACTATCATTAGTAAGCAAGGCAGTGGTAGCTTCTAAGGACCAGGTCCACTTAAGAGACCTTTCAAGATCATTCATTACTTTTTCTAGATTGTCTTGGAGGAGCTCGTTTTTCTCAATTACAACATGCATCATATATCTCATAGCTTTCACCTCCTCTTCAAGTCTAAGGCATTGCTCACTTGCTATCTCCTTTCCTCTTTAATAACTTTCAGGTTTTCACTTAGTCTATGGTTTTACTATTATTTCCCTTTGGTCTACAATTTCTGCTAACAGATCACTATTCTCTTTTCTAAGAATTTCAATGGTTTTCGTATGATCAGTAACTGCAGTCACTAAGTCTTGTCTAGTATGTTCAGATTCTTCTAGTTCTAAGATCAAGGAATCCATATCCTCCGCAAGGCTACAAAAGGCAGTAATTAAAGCATCAACTAAATACATGATTTTTTTTGGAGAATAGGATTTCAAATTTCTCTGAATATCCCTGAAGTTTACCTCTTTGTTTCCATTGTCTTCATCATCATCTGATTGAGCCATCAAAGCAAACGTTGAGTCATATCCAATCTCCTCGCCTTCAACTACCATCATGGAAATATCAATTGTATTAGGTTTATCTTGTTTTACTTGTGTAGTTCCCTCATGAGATGTTTGCAAAGCCTCCAATATTTCCTTTGCATTGTCGTAGGTAGAGATTCTATCGTACTCTTTAGGTCTCATTCCATATACTAGAATTTTCTTGGCACGAAAATTCTTCTCTACAGCTTGTTTGTCTGCTTCAGTGTATTCTTTGCTGGTTTTTTCCATTGAAAATAAAAATTCATCTAGTACCTTGAATGGAACATAAGGACCATCGCAAATGATATCCAACAGCTCACAATACTTAGCCATGACAAAATCGTGCATTCTAGCTTTCCACCACCAATAGCATTTTCCATCAAACTTGGGAGGTTGGTATATGGATTGACCTTCTTCAAAATTTAGTGGAGCCGCCATGAGGATCCTTCCTAAGTATTATCCTGATAGTAGGAACCAGCTCAGATACCAATTCTTAGTTAGTATGGGTCCACCAAATCGTAGAATACCTAGTCCTCTACAAGTTTCTATTGAGAGCACTTAATAAAACGATAAGTAAATGAGGCATAGGATTTTTACGTGAAAACATCCCATACAAGGGGATAAAAAAACTACGACCTACACCTGTAGGCTTTTAACTTCACTAACTTATAATCTACCTAATGTTGGAAATCATGTATATCTATGATGTGTGCGCTTTGGTTGTATGAGCATGATTTTCAGGTATAGGTTTTGATGAATGACAAACAATGAAGTCAAGCGTCAAACAACGATATAATATGACAAACTATCAAATGGCGAGAAGCATATTGATGATGGGATTGCATAGACAAGCCAAGTCGAGCCAAAGAGTTCAAGACCGAAGACCCAAGACGTAGGTCGTTAGGTAGAACCAATGTAAGAACAACGTTTAAGTTATCTTATCTTTTGGCTCAACATTAGGTCATCATAAATATGCATAAAATCATTTTATTAAAGTAAATCATTATATTAAATCATATATATCATAAATATTTTTAATATACTTCAAACAAAATGATTTTAACGTTTCATTTTTAACCAAAATGGGTTTTGAAGTAAGTTTTCAATTCTGGTATACACAGTGTATATCAAGTGTATATCAAGTGTATATCAAGTGTATATCAATGGTATATAATCGATCCGTTGCCAAAGTTTTGAACACTGGAACAACATAATCGAATATATGAAGTACACAATCGATTATATGAAGTCAACAATCCATTGTCCACTTTTAGCAATCGATTATTTTGAGAGTGTGCAACCGGTTTTTAAACATCAAAACAATCGATTGTCTTGTCATACAATCGATTATCAACAATCGATTGTCACCTTCATACAATCGATTATATTTTGACCGTTCCCACAGAATCCTAAATTGATTTTTGAACGTTGAAAACAATCGATTATTTAGTCCATAAAATCGATTGTTTAGCCTAAAATCAGGAATCTGTTTTTTGAACGTTGGTCAAACAATCGATTGTCTACTCCAAACAATCGATTGTCTGAGCACAGAATCAGGGATTTTATTTATCAATTAAGCAACGGTCAGCACCACTTTTTCACCTATAAAAAGAGGTCTTTTGAGCTGATTTTAAATACACAACTCTTGCATATATTGATATACATATTGATCATTTTCAAGCATCATTTTAGAGCTTTCGTTGAGCCATTTGATAGACAACTTTGTGTTGTTCATAGAGCTTATTTTGTTTCTCTTTATCCACTCTATTGAGAGAGTATTTGTTGTAAAAGAGAGTTGTTTTGAGAAGAACATATCTTCTCATTTGTCGGGTTTGCTAAGTACCCAAAGTCTTAGTGGTTGAAGTCTTGGGGTGAGGTATCCTCAAGCAAGTGAAGTCTTAAGGTGCGGTATCCTTGAGCAACTGTAACGGTTTGTTAAGCACCCGTAAGCTTGACGAAGATAGTGGAAATCTCGAGAGAGTCTCTCGGGGACTGGACTAGCCACGGGTTGTGGTGAACCAGGATATATCGGTGCGTTCGTTCTTATTTATTTACTTATCGCACTCATTTATTTCCTGCAATTTTTAAATTCCGCAAGTTTACGCTATTTTTATTATAACGCTATTCACCCCCCCCCCCCTAGCGTTAAGCGTATTATCTAACACCTAATGCAAGCCACTTTAAAATAATTCCTATTGTAATGGATTTTAATCAAGTAACTTGTGGTACCTTTACCACATGCCACTATGTGACTATCCTAACTACAAAGACTTTTTCTAACTTGTGATACTATCACCACAAGCCACTTTGTAACTCTACCATTACAAAGACTTTTTCTTTTGACTAAATTTAGTCACAATATTGTCACGACCCTAATCACGATCATAATGGCGCCCAACACAATTGTTAGGCAAGCCCGACCATTTGAACACTCTCAACCCAAATACAAAACCTCATTACCAGTTAATTCAGTTAATTTAGCAGTTAACAAGATTAATAATCCGATAGTAAATAGAAACAACACGGAAAAGACCGAATGACTGTCAAAAAAACTCTCAACATATTTAGGGTCATGAGTTTAGAGCCTCTAATACCACCGAGTAACAAAAGCGAAGCATAAAAGAGTCTAAGATGCGAAATCTAAGAGATAAGGGGAGGGGTCGGGTCCTGCGGGCGCCAGGCAGCTACCTCGACAATTCCTGAGATAATCTGAAGAGAAGCAACAATGCTACTAAGCCTCCAAAAAACCTATATTTGCACACATGGTGCAGGTAGTAAAGTGAGTACTCCAACTCAATGAGTAATAAACATATATAATGATTGAAGATAAGAAATCATGAAATATTACAATGTAAAGCTATAACTAGCAATCTAGCACATTTAACGTTGAAACAACAGTAAATCCATGACAGGTAAAACAAGTAAACATCAATGCATGAAATTCAATGCAATGCACATAACCATTGCAGCGCATAGCCCGATCCATTTTGTTACCGGCGCTCACTGTGGGGGTTCAGACTCCGGAGGGGCTCCTACCACCCAAGTGAAATATCAACGTAAGCCCGATCCATAGTCAGTCCAGAATATGCATGTAAACCACTCGGGTAATATTAGAGTAATAGATCTCAGCTCACTATGTCAGAAAAATGCAGTTTAAGTTTAAAATCTTAGAAATATGGCTGAACATTTCAAAGCAGTGTTTAAACTCATGACTGAAATCATTTAACATTCCAAGCGATGTGAGAACTGATAAAAAATCCCTGAACGGTGTAAATGATCGGCAAAAAGCCCAAATATATCTAAAAATCCAAGTAGGATGATCACCAGACAAATTCTAGTCAAGAACACAGTTAGAACAACACTCGGGATGGACTAAGTCACAGTCCACAATCACAAACGACCCTGCACTTGACATAGAGTACGTGTCTCCCCTCAATGTAGCGTCGCAATGTGATATCTCGGGGTCCATTTCTGCAGAAGCGGAAACACCAGATACCAGCAATGCAACAACTCCAAAAACTACCCATTGTCCATTCGGAAACACCCCGAGGCCCTCAGGACATCAACAAAAAATACAGATGGAACCCAATACCTTACTCAAACTTTCTCAAACCACCAAAATACCATAGTTAACACAAAAATCATCAAATTTCACCAAAATCAAAGCCTATGTTTATCAAATTCTTCCGAGACTCACATTCGATTAAAAACCTGACTTAAACACCTCTGAATGACCTGAAACTTTGCACACATATCTAAAACTACCTAACGGAGCTATTGCAACTCTGGGAATTCCATTCCGACCATCATATCAAAATCTCACCTATCCAGCGGAATTCGCAAAAATACTAGCTTCGCCAATTCAAGCCTAATTCTACAAAACGACCTCAAAAATCAATTTTGATTGTAGTCCTAAGTCACAAATCATCCCTCGAAGCTAACCAAATCTCCAGAATTTACATCCGAGCCCTTTAACTCAATAGTCAACATCCGATTAACTTTTACAATGTAAGCCTTTCTTAAGGTGACTAAATGCCTCATTTCCTACCAAAACCAAACCAATTCGACTCTAACTCACCCAATGCGGATAATGAAATATGAATAAGCAATAAACATGGAAAACAGGGCAGTAAACCATGAGACGACGGGCCGCGTCGTTACATCCTCCCCAACTTAGACAAATACTCGTCCTCGAGCTGGTCAAGAAACATACCTGAAACCTCAAATATGTGAGGATATCTGCTCAGCATCTCCTTCTCGGTCTCCCAGGTAGCCTCATCCATGAGCCGACCTCTCCACGATACCTTCACCAAAGCTATATCCTTTTATCTCAACTTTCGAACCTGACGACCCAAAATAGCCACTAGCTCCACATCATAGGTCAAGTCATCATCCAACTGAACTATGCAAAAGTCTAACACATGAGATAGGTCCCCAACATACTTCCGGAGCATAGAAACATGGAATACCGGATGAACCCCTGACAAGCTGGGTGGCAAAGAAAGCATATAGGCCACCTCTCCAATCCTCAAAGGTATCTCAAAAGGTCCAATGAACCGTGGACTCGACTTCTCTTTCTTTCCAAACCTCATAACGCCCTTCATTGGTGAAACCTTCAATAAGATCTTCTCGCCCACCATATAAGATACATCTCGAACCTTCTGGTCTGCATATCTCTTCTGACGCGACTGAGCTATACGAAGTCTCTCCTGGATCACTTTCACCTTCTCTATGGCATCCTGGACCAACTCTGTCCCCAATAGCCTAGCCTTGCCGGGCTCAAACCAACGAACCGGAGATCGACGCTGCCTCTCATATAAACCCTCATACGTCGCCATCTGAATACACGATTGATAGATGTTGATGTAGGCAATCTCTGCGAGTGGCAAGAAATCAACCCAAAAACCTCCAAAATTAATAGTACAAGCACTCAACATTTCCTCCAATATCTGAATAGTACGCTCGGACTGCCCGTCCGTTTGAGGATGAAATGATGTGCTCAGCTCTACCTGTGTACCCAACTCTCGCTGAAAAGTCCTCCAGAACTGGGAAGTAAACTGAGTACCCCTATCTGAGATGATAGAAACTGGGACGCCATGCAACCGAACAATCTCCCCGATGTAAATCCCTGACATCCTCTCCGAAGAATAGGTAGTACACACCGGGAAGAAATGCGTGGACTTGGTCAGCCTATTCACAATCACCCAAATCGAATCAAACTTCCTCGAGTTACGAGGGAGACCACTCACAGAATCCGTGGTAATCCTCTCCCACTTCCACTCTGGAATATCCATCCGCTGAAATACACCATCGGCCTCTGATGCTCATATTTGACATGTTGATAGTTGAGACACCGAGCTACATAACGCACAATATATTTCTTCATTCTCCTCCACCAGTAGTGCTGCCTCAAATCCTGATACATCTTCAAGGTGCTCGGATGAATGGAATAGTGCGAGCTATGGGCCTCCTCTAATGTCAACTCCCGAATCCCATCCATATTGGACACGCAAATCCGACCCTTCATCCTTAACACACCATCATCATCAATAGTCACATCTCTGGAATCACCATGCTGGACCTTGTCCTGAAGGACAAGCAAATGCGAATCATCATATTGGCACTCTCTAATGTAGTCATACAAGGAGGATCGAGAAACCACACAAGCCAACACCCGACTAGGCTCTGAAACGTCTAGTCTCACCATCTGATTGGCCAAAGCATGGACATCAACTGCAAAGGGCCTCTCCCAAACTGGAATGTACGTCAAGCTACCCACACTAACCGTCTTCCAGCTCAAAGCATCGGCCACTACATTGGCCTTTCCCGGGTGATACAAATTGGTAATATCATAGTCCTTGAGTAACTCAAGCCACCTCCGCTGCCTCAAATTAAGATCCTTCTGGTTGAACAGATGCTAAACACTGCGATGATCAGTGAATACCTCACAAGATACGCCATATAAGTAGTTCCTACAAATCATCAAAGCATGAACTACAGCAGCCTACTCCAAGTCATGCACAGGGTAGTTATTCTTGTGGGGTTTAAACTGACGAGAAGCATAAGCAATAACTCTACCCTCATGCATCAATACACATCCGATCCCAACTCTCGAAGCACTCTAATACACCATGTAAGAACCTGAAGCTGATGGCAATACCAATACCGGAGCTGTGGTCAAAGTTGTCTTGAGCTCCTGAAAACTCTCCTCACACTCATTCGACCACACAAATGGAGCATTCTTCTACGTCAACTTGGTATAGGGTGAAGCAATTGATGAAAACCCCTGAACAAACCTATGATAATAACCTGCCAAACTGAGGAAACTCCGAATCTCAGTGGCTGAGGACGGTCTAGGCCAACTATGCACCACCTCTATCTTCTTTGGATCAACCTGAATACCATCACTGAACACCACATGTCCCAGAAAAGCCACAGAACCAAGCCAGAACATACACTTGGAGAACTTTGCATAGATCTTCTCCTCCCTCGGTCTCGAGAATATCACCTTTAAATGTTGTGCGTTCTCCTTCTGACTACACGAGTACACTAGGATGTCATCATTAAATACAATCACAAATGAATCCAGATACAGACAAAATACACTGTTCATCAACTGCATGAACCCGATTGGGGCATTAATCAGCTCGAATGACATAACCAGAAACTCATAGTGCCCATATCTTGTCCTGAAAGTCGTCTTCATAATGTATGAATCCCTAATCGTCAGCTGGTGATAGCCTGAACGAAGATCAATCTTAGAGAATAACATTTCCCCCTGAAGCTGGTCAAACAAATCCTCATTACGGGATAGTGGATACTTGTTATTCATTGTCACCTTGTTCAACTTCCTGTAGTAAATGCACATTCTCATTGTTCCATCCTTCTTCTTCACAAAGAATATTGGTGCATCCCAGGGTGACACACTCGGATGAATGAACTCCTTATCTAGGAGTTCCTGAAGCTACTCCTTCAACTCCTTTAACTCTACTAGATCTATACGATAAGGAGGAATAGACATGGGTTGAGTGCCCGGCACTATATCAATATCGAAGTCAATGTCCCTGTCGGCGACATGCCCCGCAGGTCTGCTAGAAACACATCAGGGAAATCCCTCACAACGGGAACAGAATCAAGACTAGGAGTCTCAGCTCCGACATCCCTCACAAAAGCCAAATATGATAAACAACCATTCCCAACCATCCGCTGGGCCTTTAGGAAAGAGATCACCCTGTTCAGTACATAATCAATCATACCATGCCACTCAATACTCGAAACACCCGGTATGGCCAAAGTGACTGTATTAGCATGATAGTCTAGAATAGCATGGCATAGAGATAACCAGTCCATGCCCAGGATAACATTGAAATGTACCATGATCAACAATAACAAATCAACTCGGGTTTCCATAACCCCAATAGTCACCAGACAGGACTGATACACATGGTCTACAGTAATAGTATCCCCCACCAGGGTAGATACATGCACAGGCAAAGCAAGACAACCACGAGGTGTACCCAAGTGATGAGAAAAATATGAAGATACATAGGAATAGGAAGATCCGGGATAAAACAAAATAGAGTCATCCATATGGCAGACTGAGATAATACATGTGATAACAGCATCTGATTCAATGGCATCCCTCCGGTCTGGAAGAGCATAGAATCAAGCCTGACCACCGCCAGTCCGGCCTCTACCCCTGGGGCAGCCCCTGGCTACCTGGACTCTACCCCTAGCTGACTGAGTGGGTGCTAATGAAACAGGAGAAGAAGATGAGGGTTGATCCCTCGGTTGAGATTGACTGCCACGAAGCCGAGCACACTGCCACCTCATGTGACCCAAATCACTACACTCGTAGCAACTACCTAGTGTTTGGAGAAGGGGACTAAAGGGAACCCCTCACTACTGAAGAACCCTGAGCCGAAGAGGTAGGAGTAGAGCTCTGTTCTAGGAGGTCACTAAGTGAAGACTGGACCTGCTGAATCCCTTATGACCACGGCTTGAAGAAGCCCCACAGTACTCTGGGCGACCTGACTGAGGAGGCCTGAAGGAACGACGCTGGAATTGACCCCTAGAAGGAGCATCACTGAAGCTACCTGAACCTCAAGGCCTCTTAGCCTCCCTCTCCTCACGCTCCCTACGGTGAACCGTCTCGATCTCTCAAGCCATGTCAACTACCTCCTCGAATGAGGCACCCATAACCCTCTCTCTGGTTATCAAAATGCGAAGTGAATAGTTGAGGACATCCACGACCCTCCTAATCCTCTCCCAGTATGTTGGAATCATACATGCAGCATGACAAGCCAACTGGGTGAACCTTATCTCATACTGGGTCACAGACATGTCCCCCTGAACCAACCTCTCAAACTGATGCCGCATTTCCTCTCTGCAAGACTGTGGAACGTACTTATCCAGAAAGAGAGTAGAGACCTACTGCAATGTGAGGGGCGCAACACCAAATGGCCTACACCTCTCGAAATCCTCCCACCATGTAAATGAAGGACCTAAGAACTGAAAATTGTAAAAGCCACTCCACTCGACTCCAAAATCCCTGCGGTGCAAAGCATACGCTAACACTTATCAAGAAAACCCTGGGCATCCTCACCCTCAGCACCAGTGAACGTCAGAGGCTGAAGCCTACCAAACCTCTCCAGTCAACGCTGCTCGTCGTCTAGCATAGCTAGAACCACAAAATATGGAGCTGGTGCGACTGGCGCAACTGGTGCAACTGGCTCAGCTAGGGCTGCTTCTGGTGTCTGCAATCCCTGAACACTCTGCTCGGGTGTGCGAGCAGCGAAGGTTTGATGACCACCCCTGGTCTGAGAAGTAGCTGCTGCAATAGTGGCTGAGACTGCCTGTGCTTGGCCAGTGCAGACAGATAGTATCTGAGCTAAAGCCTCCTAGAGACAAGGAATTACAATGGGCACTGCCGGTGCCTGAACAGGTGATGCTGGAGTATCTATAGCTAGAGGCTGGTCTAGAACCAGGTTAGCTTGTGGATATGCTGGTGCTGCCCTCACTGCATTGCCTTGACAAAGACCACGCCTATGGCCTCTAGCGAGTGGTAATGATGGTTGTCCGTCACGTTCGGCAGCACGAGTTCTCGCCATCTGCGAGAGAATAGAATACTGAAGTTTAGTTCTCGGATCAACAAAGTCGCACGACAAGAATTTCAAGAATGTGAAGTATTTCCTAAAGGTTCTGCATCCTCTCGAGGATAAATACAGATGTCTCTGTACCGATCTATAAGACTCTACAAAATCAGCTCATGACTCGCGAAGCCTAGTATCCTAGGCTCTGATACCAACTTGTCACGACCCCAATCCCGATCGTGATGGCACCCAATGAAATTATTAGGCAAGCCCGACCATTTTAACACTCTCAATCGAAATACGAAATCTTATTACCAGTTGATTAAGTTAATTTAGTAGTTAACAAGATTAATAATCCGAAAGTAAATAGAAACAACACGAAAAAAGCAAGAATGACTGTTAAAACAAGTCACAATAGATCTGGGGTCACGAGTTTAGAGCCTCTAATACAACTGAGTAGCAAAATCGAAGCATAAAAGAGTCTCAGATGTGAAATCAAAGAGATAAGGGGAGGAGTCGGGTCCTGCGGATGCCAGGCAGCTACCTCGACAACTCTTGAGATAATATGAAGAGCATCAACAACGCTAGTAAGCCTCTAGAACAAATTTATTTGTACACATGGTGCAGGGAGTAATGTGAGTACTCCAACTTTTTTTTTTAAATTTAGCAGTTAGCTTTCATTGATATCAAAAAGGTTTAAAATGAAGAGTTTATAGTAGTAGTATGGACTAACCACTACTTTTCGGTTCAACACTATACAAATACATGAATTTGCAACCTAAAGCTAAGAGTAATGGTTAAGTTGTCGAAGTCCAGTTTGCCAGCGCTTACAGTTTCTGCCGCGAATATGAATAAGCAACGCAACCTCGCGACAGAACTAGTTCTCCTCTAAAGCTTTCCCTTCAAATCTAATATAGTTCCTATTTCTCCAAATAAGTGCAACAGTGGTCACAAAGGCAGAAGCAGCAATAGCCTTATGCCACAGTTTACTCCTAGCTTGACAGGAGATCCATTGGAGTTCAGCTTCCCAACTACCAATTGTTCTGTTATGGCCCAGCCAGCGACATATTCTAAGCCACAGTCGATTAGTGACTGGGCATTCAAAAAACAGATGAGCAAATTCTTCTACATGTTGATCACAGAATACACACTTCTCAGCCACATGCATTCCAATCTTCTGTAATCTGCCAACAGTAGGTAGTCGACCATGAGCAGTAAGCCAAGCAGTGAATTTATGTCGAAGCAGGACATTAGAGGTCAAAAGCAGATTCTTCCATTCCACCCTATGGAATATAGGAAGCATTACATGGTATAGTTTCTGAATATGGAACTTGCCTAGCCTGCACAATCCATCCAGTCTAAGTAAGAGATCACCTTGCAGTTTTTGATTATTCAGAAGAGGAGTTCTGCTATCTATTATCTTTCTAACTACCCAAGATGCTGCCTTGGGGATGGGCATTGTAGCAATGTCACAGTTCTTAATGTAATAGTAGTGTATCCACATGATCCACAAACAATCTTTCTTCCTAGCCAAATCCCACAGGAGTTAGTGATAGCTGCCTTATTCCATATATGCATGTCTATAATGTTGAGTCCTCCAGCAGTGACAGGTCTACAGATCCTTTCCCAGGCTACCAGAGCTCTTTTAGATATTGTTGCACTTCCAGTCCACAGATAAGATCTGCAGACAGCTTCAATGATTTTCAGAACTTTCTTTGGCAGGATGAATATTTGTGCCCAATAAGTTTGAATCCCAAATATCACAGTTTTGATCAATTGACTTCTTCCTGCATAAGATAATAATTTGGCAGACCAGCAAGTGATTTTATCAGTTATCCTCTCTATTAGTGGCAGGTAATGGTGGATGGCAAGCTTCTTTGAGTGAAGAGGTATCCCTAAATATTTGAAAGGCAATTGACCCTCAATGAATCCCAGAGATTCTAGTATGACTTCTTTGACATTCTGAAGAACCCCAGCCAGATAAACATCACTCTTAGATTGTTTGCATACAGTCCAGAAGCTACAGAGAATGTAAGGAAAGCATCATGCAGAATCTGGATAGAAATAATATCAGCTCGACAGAATAGGAGAAGATCATCAGCAAAACAGATATGGGCACAGTTCAGCTTCCTGCATTTTGGATGGAGTTGAAATCTCCATTTCTGTGTAACTGAGCCAACAGCCTATTCAAGTATTCCATAGCCAGAACAAACATATAAGATGACATGGGATCTCCTTGGCGAATACCCCTCCTAGCAGTGAAAGGCTTAGTGAGACCTTCATTCAACACTAGTGAAAGTGAGTACTCCAACTTAGTAAGTAATAAACATATATAATGAATAAAGATAAAAAAATCACGAAATATTACAATGTAAAGCTACAACTAGCAATCTAGCACATTGAAACAACAGCAAATCCATTAGAGGTAAAACAAATAGATATCAATGCATGAAATGCAATGCAATGCACATGACCGTTGCGGTGCACAGCCCGATCCATTTGGGTACCCGCGTTCACTATGGGGGTTCAGACTTCGGAGGGGGCTACAAGCCAAGCGCAATATCAATGTAACATCGCTGCAGTTTGCATCCCTATCCACACTCAGTCCAGGATATGCACGTAAACCACTCTGGTAATATTAGAGTAACAGGTCTCACCTCAAAATCTCAGAAAAATGGAGTTTAAGTTTCAAATCTTAGAAATATGGTTGAACATTTGAAATCAGTAGTTGATTCCATATTCAGTGGACTGCTTTCTTGTAGGCTGGTTGGTGTATAACTGTTGAGAGTAGTCTGAATGGTCTTTTCACTCTGATTTTAGTAGTTTTAGTGTCAGTCAGTATGGGAGAAAATTCAAACTTAAATAAGACTACTAGCCTGTTTAGGCTATAACTGCTACTCGAGAATAGACTATGATAAGATATTCCATTATCAAGATAGCATCAATGGCGATTGGGGAAATTAAGTGTCATTTGCTTGATAAGGGAAAGAAAAAACATGTCCCTCAAAGCCGTACTAACGCAAAACGAGTGGGTTTCTTACGTTTTTAAATTACTAGAAACTCTTAACTACTTAACTGTTATAAATACACTTCTATTTAAGGTGAATGTCTTTAATTAGAGAGATTCTAGAGTCCTATTAATGGTAGCTAAATCATCCTCCTCCCTATAAATAGAGGTGCTCTCTACCATTGTAAATCATCTCATAACATTCTCTAAGTATCAATAAGAAGAACTCTCTCTACTCTTCTCTCTATTTGCTCTTGTTCTTGAGTTATTGTTCTTGTCTTTTATATTATTTCATAAAACGTTATCAGCACGAGACTCTACCGTCTCAAGAACCATTCTCGAGAAATCTAAGGTATTTCCCTCTTCCTAATTTAATTTTCGATTATGTCTGACATTACAAAAAGAAAGTTCGTTGCCCTTGAAATTTCGGGCAAGAACTATATGACATGGGTGTTGGATGCTGAAATCCACTTAGATGCTATGGGTCTCGGAGACACCATCAAAGATAGAGAAAAAGCATCCACCCAAGAATGTGCGAAGGCCTTGATTTTCTTGCGCCACCACCTTGATGAAGGTTTGAAGATTGAATATCTCACCGTCAAGGATCCACTCGTCTTGTGGAACGGCTTAAAGGAGAGATATGACAACCTGAAGTTGGTCACTCTGCCACAAGCACGATATGATTGGGCTCATCTGAGGCTCCAGGACTTTAAGTCCGTTTCTGAATATAATTCTGCTATGTTCAGAATTACTTCCAAATTGAAGCTATGCGGGGATAATATCTCCGATTATGATATGCTTGAGAAAACGTTTACAACGTTTCATGCCTCCAATATAGTACTGCAACAACAGTACAGAGAGAAAGGCTTTACAAAGTACTCTGAACTGATTTCTCTTCTACTAGTGGCTGAGCGAAATAATGACCTGCTCATGAGAAATCATGAAAATAGACCCACTGGGTCTACACCACTGCCTGAAGCAGATAAGGTGCACTCTCATTATGCCAAACATGAAAAGGACCATGGTCATGTCGTAAACGGGGTCATAGCCAGGGACGTAGACAAGGAAGAAATTCCAAAGAAGTTCGTCAACCCCCAAAGAGAGATAACCGCCGAAAGCAGAAACGGGGTCATGAAGATCCTAAGGCAAATGGTTCAGAAACGATATGTTATCGTTGCGGTGGGAAAGGGCACTGGTCAAAGACTTGCCGTATACCAAGACACTTGGTTGACCTTTATCAAACATCTCGAAAGAGAAAAGGCCCTGAAACAAATTTTGTCTATGACGACAATGAGGACATCACCCACCTGGATGTGGCAGACTTCTTTGAGCAACCCGAGGGGAAAATAGACCACCTAATCGGCGATGGATCCGTGATGAAAGAAGATGGAGTTATTTGATTTTGTTCTACTTATTTGTATTAGTTCGTGAATAAACTAATAGTCATTAGTATTAGCTCGTATTAGTTAGTTCATGATGCAATGTTAGCAGTAGTTCTTTAGAATATCTTCAATATGCTCAAATATCAATAAAACTTTTATTTTCCAGTGGGGGTAATCGACTAGCCTGAAAAACTAGTCGATTATCAACTATTTCCGCATTAAAGCTGAAAAACAATTGATCAACAATCGATTGTCTTTGGCTAACAATCGATTGTCTTGAAACAGTGTGTTCTGGAATTTTTCAAAAATAGCCAACAATCGATTGTCTTTGTCTAACAATCGATTGTCTTGAAACAGTGAGGTCTGGAATTTTTCAAAAATCATCCATAATCGATTGTCGATGTCTAACAATCGATTGTCGTTAGACAGTGTAATCTGGAATTTTTCAAAAAATCACCCACAATCGATTGTCTATGTCTAACAATCGATTGTCGTTAGGCAGTGTAATCTGGAATTTTTCAAAAATCATCCACAATCGATTGTCTATGTCTAACAATCGATTGTCGTTAGACAGTGTGATCCGGTATTTTTCAAAATTAATCAACAATCGATTGTCAATGTTAAACAATCGATTGTGTGTGAAAAATGTTTAAACTGAAATTTTCAAACTGCAAAGTAATGGATAACATATCTGATTTTGTTAGTCAACTGTTAGCAGCAGATTTTGAAAATATTATGTGACACAAAAGAATTGAACTTGTTTATTCTTATGTTCTTGTATCTCTTTTGTATGTCAAACTATGGGATAGCAAATATGGATATCTCACAAAGCGAACTTGGATCAACATCCAACTGTAAAAGTATTTGCCTAATTGATTCATGTACTACACATACAATACTCAAAGAAAGGAAGTATTTCTCTCAACTAAATATGTGTAAGGCAAACGTTACTACAATCTCTGGAAGTAGTAAATTGATTGAAGGCTCCGGAAGAGCAATTGTAACTCTGCCCAAAGGCACGACGTTAATCATAGAGAATGCAATGTTCTCCTCCAAGTCTATGAGAAACTTGTTGAGTTTTAAAGATGTACGCCGGAATGGCTATCATATTGAGACAATGGATGAAGATAATCTTGAATATCTCGTCATCACAAAGAATGTCTCCGGCCAAAAGAGGGTTATTGAGAAATTCCCGTATTTATCTTGTGGCCTGTATTGGACAAGAATTAGTGCAATTGAGGCACATTCAACAGTAAACCAAAGGGTTACTGATTCCAATACCTTTGTACTTTGGCATGATCGATTGGGACATCCAGGATCGGTCATGATGAGACGGATTATAGAAAGCTCATATGGGCATCCGTTAAAGAATTTCAAAATTCTTTCGAATAATGAATATCCTTGCACTTCGTGTTATCAAGGCAAGTTGATTATCAGGCCATCACCAACAAAGGTTGGGACTGAGTCACCCACGTTTCTGGAACGTATACAAGGGGACATTTGTGGACCTATTCACCCACCTAGTGGGTCGTTTAGGTATTTCATGGTCTTGATAGACGCATCCTGTAGATGGTCTCATGTGTGCCTGTTGTCATCACGCAACCTTGCGTTTGCGAAATTAATGGCACAAATAATTCGACTACGAGCACAATTCCCAGATAATCCAATCAAGTCCATTAGACTGGATAATGCTGCTGAGTTTACATCCCAAGCATTTAATGATTATTGCTTATCAATCGGGATAAAAGTTGAACATTCTGTAGCTCATGTTCACACTCAAAACGGTCTTGCAGAATCGTTAATTAAACGCCTGCAATTGATTGCAAGGCCATTACTTATGAGAACGAGGCTGCCCACTTCGGTATGGGGTCACGCCATCTTACATGCAGCAATGCTAATTCGTCTCAGACCGACGAATTACCACAAGTATTCCCCGTTGCAATTGGTTTTGGGTCATGAACCCAATATATCCCATTTAAGGATTTTTGGATGCGCAGTATATGTGCCTATTGCACCGCCATCCCGCACCAAAATGGGTCCGCAAAGAAGGTTAGGAATATATGTTGGGTTTGAATCGCCCTCCATCATTTGCTACCTCGAAACATTGACAGGCGACTTGTTTACTGCACGATTTGCAGACTGTCGATTTGATGAGACACTTTTCCCAAAATTAGGGGGAGAAGTTGGTGAAACCAAACGGGAAATTTTGTGGAAAAATGCATCATTATCTCATCTTGATCCACATACCTCTATTTGTGAAAGAGAGGTACAAAAGATTATCCATTTGCAAAGAATAACAAATCAAATGCCTGACGCATTTACAGACTTGAAAAGGATAACGAAATCCCACATTCCCGCGGAAAATGTTCCAATCCGTATTGATGTCCCTGTTGCACAATCATCTAGTGTCATATCCAATGAGTCAAATGCACGCCTGAAGCGTGGCAGACCATTAGGTTCCAAAGATCGAAATCCTAGAAAGAGGAAAAAGAACGATCAAAATGACACCACGAAAGAATCTCATGATTTAACAAATTCTGAGATTCATGAAGAATCCATTGAGCCCGAGACTCTGGAAAATACGGAACTATCCCTAAATCCAATTAATATTGAGGCAAATATTAATCGAGTGGATATTGTGGTGGATAATGCCTTTGCTAATAATGTAGCATCTAGCATTATGCAAGAATGTGAGGATCTCGAACCTCAATCTGTTGAAGAATGTCGAAAAAGATAGGATTGGCCAAAGTGGCAAGAAGCAATTCAATCAGAATTGAATTCGCTGGCAAAACGTGAAGTTTTTGGCCCTATAGTTAAAACACCTAATGGTGTTAAGCCTGTCGGCTATAAATGGGTCTTTGTACGCAAGAGAAATGAGAAAAACGAGGTACAAAGATATAAAGCACGCCTTGTTGCACAAGGTTTTTCTCAAAGGCCTGGTGTCGATTATGAAGAGACATATTCGCCTGTAATGGATGCGATAACCTTTCGTTATCTCATAAGTTTTGCTGTCCATGAAAAGCTGGACATGCACTTAATGGATGTGGTTACTGCCTATCTTTATGGCTCACTTGATAATGAGATATACATGAAAATTCCCGATGGACTCAAGGTGCCAAACGCGCACAACTCAAAATCTCGGGAAATGTTCTCAATTAAATTGCAAAGATCCTTGTATGGTCTAAAGCAATCTGGACGAATGTGGTATAATCGTCTTAGTGAGTACTTGTTAAAAGAATTCTATATAAATGACGCCATTTGCCCGTGTGTTTTTATAAAGAAAACAACATCGGAATTTGTTGTACTTGCCGTATATGTTGATGACATAAACCTTATTGGAACCCCTAAAGAACTCCCAAAGGCAATTGATTATCTAAAGGATGAATTCGAGATGAAAGATCTCGGAAAGACTAAATTATGTCTTGGTTTGCAAATTGAATATTTGGCAAACGGAATTTTTGTTCATCAATCTACCTATACAGAAAAGGTACTGAAACGGTTTTACATGGATGAAGCACATCCTTTAAGTACACCGATGGTTGTTCGATCACTTGATGTGAACAAAGATCCATTCCGACCACAAGAAAGGAATGAAGAGCTACTTGGTCCTGAAGTACCATATCTTAGCGCAATTGGCGCACTAATGTATCTTGCAAATACTACAAGACCTGACATATCATTTTCAGTTAATGTCTTAGCAAGATTTAGCTCGGCTCCTACGAGGAGACATTGGAATGGGATCAAACACATATTGCGGTACCTAAAGGGAACTACCGATATGGGCTTATTTTATGGCAAGAATTGCAGCCCGGATCTTGTTGGTTATGCTGATGCTGGATATTTGTCCGACCCACACAAGGCTCGATCTCAAACGGGTTATGTGTTTACCTGTGGAGAAACCGCCATATCTTGGCGATCGACTAAGCAATCAATTGTGGCTACTTCATCTAATCATGCCGAGATAATTGCTATTCATGAAGCAAGTCGGGAGTGTGTGTGGTTAAGGTCGATAATACATCATATCCAAGACAAATGTGGTTTGAAGTGTGATAAACTACCCACAACTTTGTATGAAGATAATGCAGCATGTATAGCTCAATTGAAGGGAGGATTCATAAAAGGAGATAGAACGAAGCATATTTCACCAAAGTTATTCTTCACACATGATCTTCAAAAGAATGGTGATATCAATGTTCAACAGATTCGTTCAAGCGACAATATGGCTGATTTGTTCACAAAATCTCTACCAAAGTCAACCTTCAAGAAGCTAGTTCACAAGATCGGGATGCGAAGACTTAAGGACATAAATTGATGTTCTTATCAGGGGGAGTTAAGGCGCGTTGCACTCTTTTTCCCTTACAAGGTTTTGTCCCACCGGGTTTTCCTTGCAAGGTTTTTAACGAGGCAACCAATAGGCGCATATTCAAACATGTGTACTCTTTTTCCTTACTTTAATTTTTCCCATTGGGTTTTGTTTTAAGGTTTTAACGAGGCACATCATTGAATAGACATTCAAGGGGGAGTGTTATAAATACACTTCTATTTAAGGTGAATGTCTTTAATTAGAGAGATTCTAGAGTCCTATTAATGGTAGCTAAATCATCCTCCTCCCTATAAATAGAGGTGCTCTCTACCATTGTAAATCATCTCATAACATTCTCTAAGTATCAATAAGAAGAACTCTCTCTACTCTTCTCTCTATTTGCTCTTGTTCTTGAGTTATTGTTCTTGTCTTTTATATTATTTCATAAAATTAACTATATTATAGCCTATAAAAGCTTTACTTGAATAAAAGAGGCCACATATTCAAAAAAATAAAAAAATAAGAATAAAGAGGCCAAGCTTCTAAAACAAATTGGGAAACAATGCTGGCCCCCGCGAGAGCACTATGGGATTAAGATAGATTACAGGAAGGGAAATTTTTGTTCATATAAGAAATTATATTACAATGTATGTTTATAATTTAGTATTGCTATAAAATATAGATAATTATTAATTAAGGAATTATTGTAAGTGCAGATTTTCTTATTTAGGCGCGCTAATATTTGGGAATTAAATATTTCTTCCAAATATTTTACAATACAAATCACACATTAAAAATTATTAGCTGTTTTGTTTCATAATTAGCGACTCTATTTTTCGGTAAACTATGTTTCATCATTTTTTTCTAATTTTCCAAATAAAAAACGACTAAATCTTCTACAATTCTTCTGCAACAAACGTAATTATGTCCAAAATTCTAATTATGCTATAACTGAATGGGAATTTGGACAGCTATGGGAGATTTAGAGAATTTCGAATAATCATTATTTGTTTGGATTGGATGTTATTGCAAATAATTGGGAATATGGTTTGGAGTTTATATCTCAATTTTGAGGGATTTTGGTGAAGATTAGATTTGGTTTTGGCTGAATTTCAGATTGAAACTCAAAGAAGACGACATGACATACATTATATTGCTGAAATTGTCGAAAAATTCTTTTATGTTATTTATTTATTTTTCTTTTATTCATTTAGCTATTTGAAAGTTAAAAAAAAATAAAAACTTAGGATCATATCCGATATGTATAACTATTCGCGATTTCAATATGGAATTGAGTATCACCAATGAGAACACTGTTGCATATTTGTGTTGTTAAATTTTATATCAAATTCTGGTTGTATATAATTGTCCTACACTTTATCTACATATAAATTACATGCCAGAGTAAATATATATATCATTATGTATATTCATTATATCTACAAAATTTTTACATTTATTCTACAATAAAACTAAATATCATTTGAAAAATTAATATGAAAATACAGAATTTCAATGTTTCTACTAATTATCTACATAATTTCTCCAAACTGTTCATAACAGAATGTATCTTTATTTTCATGCATGTTCGTCTGGAACACTAAATTTACTTGATACGCCAACATCTCCTGTTATAGAGAAATAAAACTTATCTATAATTTTCTACCACTTTCATACATTATTATCACCCAGTTAAATACAACTACAATAACATAAAACTTACATAAAAAATTTATACAATATGTCTTTTGTATATTTTGTATCTAATTTATACATAGTAAAAATAAATTTCATACAAATTATATATTATACAACTTATTGTCACGGCCCAAATCCCAAACCCGGTCGTGATGACGCCTCTCGTGAAGACAAGGCCAGCCAACAAAACAAACGCTTCCTTTTAACAGTTATTTAAAATTTATAAAGCTAAAATATGATCAGCATAATCATAAGTGCGGAAAACAATAATCACAACTGGGAACATCCCGTCACAGCCCTACATCGGATGTCACTAGTCATGAGCTACTACACAATTTGCTAAAGAACTACAAATACGAAAATGGGAAACAAAGTCTGAAGTTAATATGAACAAAATAAAATAAGGTAGAAGATCCAGTGCCGCGGACACAAGCGGTCACCTGGCTCAACAACGATAACAAATCTTCAATCCGCTAATAACCTGCTACCGGGCGAACAATACCTGCAACTGCACGCAAGGTGCAGGGAGTAAAGTGAGTACTTCCAACTAAGCGGTAATAAGAGTAAATAATAACTGAAGGCAAGAAATCACATAAGAGCTCTCCACCATGACATAAGGGACAACACAACCATTTGAGAAAAGAGTAAGTCCAGGAAAATCCTTCAGAAAATATCTGCCTCAGCTTAAAACCACTTTTAGTAATATCTTTTACCAACAGTTAAGCAAGTAACTACAAGACAAGTAGTGCAAGTCAGCACAAAAGTCAGCCTCTCGGGCACAAGCAAGTATGCATAATTGAGCTCACAACTCGCCTTCAGGCAATATTCTTATCTCTGGTCAGCCACTGTTATCTGACCCATTTACATCATACAGTGTCACTGTTACCACTGTCTCAAATTCATCCACTCTGAAAGTGATCAGACAATACCAGAACAACAAGTAAATTTCTCAAGAAATGACACAAACAACAAATAGTGCACAAATGTATGAATGCAATACAATGCATATGATGGTACATTCCTGTACCCATTACAGCGTGCAGCCCGAGCCATCCGTATTTATTTATCATCGACGGCGCTCACTGGGGGTGTGTACAAACTCCGAAGAGGCTCCTACAGCCCAAGCGCAAAATACTGGTCACTCAATGTTACCTGACCGGTCAACCAATGTTACCTGACTAATTTATATTATACAGTGCCATTGTTACCACTGTTCCAAGTATATATTTCGGTGTCATTTTTACCACTGTTTCAAGTATAACATACAGTGTCATTGTTACTACTGTTTCAAGTATAACATAAGTGTCATTGTTACTACTGTTTCAAGTATATATTACAGTGTCATTGTTACCACTGTTTTAACACTTTATTATCAGTCCAGAAAATAATATAGTAAGTCCCTTGGGCATTTACAAAATCGAAGTTTTCAGTCCGAAATGCATTTAAAATGTCATTTAATTATCAAAACTTAGAAATACGGCTGGGTTCGCAAAACAACATTTAAAACCTTGGACTGAAGTTAGATGATATGCAAATAATGCTAAGTAGTAATATCATTCCTCGAAGGATTTTACAAGTCGGCACAAGGCCCCAAACATGGAAATCAGCCCAAATTATGATAATAATAAGTAATTTCAGTTAAATATACAGTAAAATAAACAAGCGGGACGGACCAAGTCACAATCCCCAATGGTGCTCTACCCTACGCTCATATCCGGCGTGCAAGTATGGCACTATGATGTGCAAATCCGAGGTTTCAAACCCTCAGGATATCACTTACAAGTATTACTCACCTCAAGATGACCAAAAGTCTAGCTCGCATGACCTTGCCTCTCGAAGGCCTCCTCGTGCGACGAATCTGCACAAAATCACACAAACAACGATGAAGCTCGATTTCCCAAAGGCGGGGTTTTAGCCATACATATCTGGGACTTGCCTCTTAATGCTACTACAATAATCCACTACTCGTAGATAACTTAAATCCATAATACAACATTCAATAGGGCCAATATTAGTAATAAATTCCATACTTATGCCATTTAGGCATATTATCAAATACCTTGTAGGCATAGATATTTACACCTCATTACTATAGTATTGGTTCCTCCAACTATCACCATTAACCAATAATTCATCCCACTACTATTCTTTAACAACTTATACTCCTAACATCGCATGTGTGATCAACCATTCACATCCAAACCAATAAAAATTTCATCAAATAACTACCTTTAAATCCCTACCATGTTCATGTATTTAAATTGGAAATTGATTGCTTCCAACCACCATACTATAAGTTTTAATATATGATTCATACTCATATTCTCATAATATATCCGTATATGTAAATCTAAGGTGTAGGATTTACCTTTTGGTAGAAAATCTTACAAAATCCTTCTTTGGGTTCTTGAAGGAATTTCTTGAAAAATCTATGTGTTTATACAAATATTTCATCAATATTAATGTAAGAATAATGGAATTTTATACCAAGTTAGTGAATATTGCTTACCTTGAAGATGAGAGGGGTTGGAGGTCTTGAGAGGGTGATGAAAACCCCCAAAAACTGACCTTGGATGACAAAATATGAAGGAAATGTGATACCCCTTTGATTTTTACACAAACCAGGGGTGTTTGAGAAATTTTACAGGTTTTTACGCGGTCGCGGCGTTTCTCCGCGGTCGAATCCGCGGTTCGGGGCAGAGAGCTCCGCGGTCCAACCCGCGGCCGCGCGCCTGGGCGCGCTGGTGACTGACGTCCAGAAAAATACTCGTAACCTTTTCTATACATCTCCAAATGACGAACGGTTTGTTGCGTTGGAAATTAGACTCAAAGTTATTTAATTTGATAGGTAGATCCTCACACAACTGATTACATAGCTGGAGATATAATCATTTAAAGTTAGGTCTTGTGCACATTCATCTACAATTTCGTCTATTATGAAAATTTTCAACTTCAAAAGTTCCCGTTAACCATCCGAAATCACCCCGAGGTCCCCGGGACCTCAACCAAAAGTGCAAAAATATCTTAAAATATTATTAAAACTTTTTCCATTCAACAGAACTCCTCAAACAACACCAAAACCATCAAATATCATCGAATTCTCTCCTAAGTTCTTCCAAACTTTCAAAATACGCATTATGATAAAAAACCCGACCAAATTACCTCTGAATGACATGAAATTTTGCGCACACATCTAAAATCACATAATGAAGCTACAAAAATTCTCTCAATTCCATTCCGACCCTCGGATCAAAATCTCGCCTACCAACCAGATTTCGCCAAAATCCTATCTTTGCCAAAATAGGCTAACTTCTATACCGAACCTCCAAAAATTACTTCCGGTTGGTCTCCTAAGACTTAAGTCATCCCCCAAAACTAAAAGAATCATCGGAAATAAATTCCGAGCCCTCTAACTCACAAGTCAACTTCTGGTTGACTTTTTCCAAATTGATCCTTCCTTAAAGAGACTAAGTGTCTCATTTCTTATCAAAATTACTCCAAATCAATTCTAACGCACCTCATACCGGTAATGAAACATAAGAAAGCAGAAAATGAGAAGAACGGTTAAGTAACTCATGAGACGACGGGTCGGGTCGTCATACTTATCTATAATTTTGGTACATTATTTCGACTAAGTTATATACAACTGCAATATAATACCACTTAAATATATATAATATTATTTAACTTTCATACAATAGTTAAATGAATAAAAAAATAAACAACAAAATATTTTTTTTTACAATTTCTGCAATATAATATATGTCATGTCTTTTTTCGAGTTTCAATCTGAAATTCAACCAAAACCAAGTTCAATCTTTACCAAAACCCCTAAAATTAGTTATAAACTCCAAAATATATTCCAAATTATTTGAAACAATACCCAATCCAAACAAATAATGATTTTAAAAACCTAAATTCGAATTCAAAGTTTCAAAGGTTTTTAATGGTTGTCAATGGTAGAATTGTTGCTCTCTTTTCCTTTGCTTTATATTACTAAAATTTGGGATTGAGAAATAGAGAGAGACATAGAGAGAATTCTCAATTCTTTGCAACAACATCCAATCCAAACAAACAAATGCCTTTTGTAAACCCAAATTCGAATTTCAAATGTGACGACCCAAAGGGTCATACCGTAATTCTCCCTTTCTCCGTGCTTCCGAGGCCTTGAAAACCTCACTTCTAGTTGCCTTGATTTACGTGCATAGTTCGGGCATGAAGCCGAAATTTTTTTATGTTAAATTATGTGAATTCTGTCGGAAATTTGAAGAATTTTGATATTAATATTAATATAGTTGACTTTAGTCAATATTTTGTATACACGGACCCGGATCCATGGTGTGATGGTCCCGGAAGGTCCGCAGGAAAATATGGGACTCGGGCGTATTCGTAGAATCGAAATCCAAGGTCCCAAGCCCGAGTACGGAAATTTTGAAACAAATTATTTATCTGAAAATAATATGAAAAATTGAAATGAAAATGAGTTAGAACATATAGGTATCACGCTCGTATTTTGGTTGCGATGCCCGGTACAATTCTTAAATATGTTTTAAGCACTATCTGTAAATTTTGGTTGAAAACGGACGTCGTTTGACGTGTTTCAGACTAAAATGAGAAAAATTAAAGTTTATGAAAAATAAATGAAGAATTATGTGTTTTGAGGCTTGATTCATAGATTTTGATGTTATTTTGGCGATTGGATCGCACGAGTAAGTCTGTAGGATATTTTTGAGGTTGTGTGTATGTTTGGGTTGGAGAACCGAGGGTTCGGATGAGTTTTGGATGAGCGTCGAGTTGCATTTTTGAATTTGGAAAGGAAGTTGTAGGTCTGGTCTGCAGTCTTCGCATTTGCGAAGTATTTCTCGCAAATGCGAGCTCACAAATAGGAGTCTTTATTCGCAAAAGTGAAGTCCAGGTGGCCTGAGCTGGGATCGCAAAATCGCAAATGCAGACGGGGTCGGGTCGCAAATGCGAACAAAGGGGTCGTAAATGCGAAAACCCCTGGGCTGGTCATGGTTAGCAAATGCGAACTTCTGTGTCGCAAAACCCAAACCTGTTGGGTTCGCAATTGCGAACCCAGTCTCGCAAATGCGAGATCTGCACCTGTGCGTTTCTATACTTAGCCGAAATCAAAACCATTTTCTTCATTCTTTCAAAACAAAAACTCCATTGGCAATTTTTCATGAACCCTCTCATCTTCAAATCATTTGTAAGTCAACTTTTACTTAATTTCTTCAACTTTAACATCATCAAACTTGTTTTCTTCATAAAATGAAGGAATTTCATGGGTGAAATTGGAGATTTTGGGTAGAACCTAGGTTTTCTATGAGGTCCGATTTCAAAATAAATCATAGATATAAACTCGTGGGGGAATGAGTAACCAGTTTTTGGTTCGAACTTCGGATTTTTGACCACTTGGGTCCGGGGATATTTTAGGAATTTTGGGTAAAATTTTGGAAAATTCATTCTTATGCATTCAAATTGATTTAACTAACATTTGTTGATACATTTAGGTAATTTGTGCGTAGATATCATTGTTTCAGAGTCAGATTCTAGAGGAAAAGCGGTGTTAGAGTTTTGAATTGTTATTTTCGGACCGATGTAAGTGTTTGTTCTAACTTTGACTTGAGGGATTAGGATTAGAATATTATTTGGTACTTGCTAATTGTGGAGCACGGTGTATAGGTATAGTGACGGTTACCTATGCACCGGAGTCTAGCATGACCGTGGGTCTTATATGTGTGGATTCAGACTTAATGATACACTTCTTGCTTGGTTGATAAGTATAATATGAAAAGTGAATAATTGAGGAAAGTTTATGCTTAGTTTGTCATCTGGAGCATTGGCTCGGGCTAGGATTTGTTATTCGAGGAATAAATAATTAAAAAGGAAGTGTTGTGATTATTCCCTTGCCGGGATTCAAGTATTTATTGTTTCCTCCCTTGCCGGGACGTTTGAGCTGTTAATTGTGTTCCATCGCCGGGACTCCTTGCATATCGTTGTTACTCCCCTCGCACTTGAGTTGCGATTATTGCCTGGGAGAGTTCATAGTGGTAAATATTGAGGATTGGGTTGCACGCCGCAACGATATTAATTGTCGAGTACCGGGTTGCACGCCACAATAATATTAAATATCGAGAATCGGGTTTTACGCCGCAACGGTATTAAATGTCAAGGATCGGGTTGCTTGCCGCAACATGTATTTGAGGATCGGGTTGCTCGACGCAACAGATATATTTGAGGATCGGGTTACGCGCCGCAATGGAGTATGAATTGAGTGTATTGTTTTCATATGTAGAGATTTTCTGTGTTCCCTTATCAGTTGTTACCGTTCTGTTTCATTTGTTACCGATGACTTCTGATTAGACCGTCGTACCCCACAACATGTTCCCCCCCCCCCCCTTTAATTGTCTACATTAGTATATTTCTTGTTATTGCACATGTATCTGTATAGGTTATTTGTGGTAGGTCCTGTCTAGCCTCGTCACTACCTCGCCGAGGTTAGGCCACACACTTATCAGCACATGGGGTCGCTTGTGCTGATGCTACACTCTGTGCATTTTCTTTGCACAAATCAGGACGCAGCTTTCAGACCGCAGCAGTTCTATGCCGGGAGCAGGCCTTCAGTCCAGGGACTGTTGAGGTAGCTTTGCCGACGTCCGCAGGCCCGGAGTCCCCTTCTATGTTTTCCGGTTGTTTACCTTGTATCAGACAAACATTGTGTAATTCCTTCCAGACTTTTGTTTTAGTATTCCATAGTAGTCTGTGAGTAGTGACACCAGATACTGAGTAGAAGTGTGATTTGAAACTTTCGTATTTCTGTTTTCAGTTATTTAAGTATCTAAAGGACTTTCACTTTATTTTATTGTTTCCGTTATTATTATTGTTTGAATGAAAGCAGGAAATGTGTTTAAAATGTTGGCTTGCCTAGCTCCGGTTGTAGGCGCTATTACGACTCACGATGATAAAAAATTCGGGTCATGACGCACAACTTTAAAGTTTTTTTAATGGTTGTCAATGATGGAAGGGTTAGAGATTTTCGCTGGTTTTATAAGAGGGAATCGTGGCGTGTGGTTTGGTACGTGAGGTGGTGAGATTTGGAAAGAGAAACTTTGGGGAGTAGTGGAATATACGGTTGAGTAAAATTAGGATAGTAATTAATACCATTAAAATCCTAAAATAGTATATAAATAGTAATTAGGTATATAAAAAGTAATTATATTAAAAGTTTAAGTATGAAGGGTAATATAGTTTATTATATGACATAGAAATATAAAAATTTCTTACAAAAAATGATACTCAATATATATATATATATATATATATTATGTATATTATATACAAAAAATATATAATATTTTTTCAGCTAGCGAACTTAAATAATTTATGACGCAGGCAATATGGAAAAAAGAAGAAGAAGAGATCCTTACATATTTACATTACACACAGGCACAACGGTCCCCCGAAAAGAAAGGAGATTCCAAGTTGAATCAGGAAGATATAAAGCCACGTGGGACTGCCATTTGCTAGACAGTCGACACAAACACTTTGCACCACATGACCCATGATATAATGTCTGTCCCAACAAGATTACAAAAGAAGAAGGTGGTTAGATTTGCAAACTGACAATACTGAAAGCGATAGTTTCAATAAAGAAGATATAATTTCAAAATTTGCAGCAGTTTCGAGGATGACCAAGTCCATCCATAAAAATAACAAAAAAAGAAAAGAAGCATCACAAACAAGGAAATGAGTTATTCAGATCCAACCATTGGAGCTTAATTAGTTACAGGTAAACCTTGCTGAAAAGAAAATGGCTAATTTTCTTATGCTCATAAATCGTCTGGCTCTTTTGGTGCTGTTAGTTACTTACTATTGTTGCTTGGGGAATTTGACGGTATATGCTCAACAGTTCAGACCTGGATTTGTATACACCAGAAACAGAGGGAGATGCACTCCTCAGTAAGACTCCTCTTCACTTTCAACTAATTTTCTCTCTTTTCTTTTCAAAAAGAAAATAAAAATAAAAAGTGAGCTTAATTTATCGTATCTAATTTTTCCCTCTGTTCCAATTTATTTGAACTTTTTGATTGGGCACGGAATTTAAGAAAAAATTGAATACTTTTGAAATTTGTGGTCCTAAACAAGTCAAAATGGGGCTCGGAGTATTTGTGTGGTTATAAAAGCTTCTCATTAAGGTAGAGTTGTAACTTTAAGCTAAATTGTTGCCAAATTTTGAAAGGTTTATTCTTTTTGGAACGGACCAAAAAGAAAATATGTTCACATAAATTGAAACGGAGGGAGTATTAGACTACAACAACAAATACAATAGTTTCCTGTGAAGTCTAGGGAGGGTAAGCTATCTAATTATTAGACTAAATGAACTTAAATGGAGTGACATGAGAAGTGAAAAATTCTTGATCGACCTCAATTCGTAGAAAATTGAGGCGTAATTGTTGTTTGTTAGGCTGACAAATAATTTTTATCCTAGTGTGTGTATATATATAAGCTCTTGGTAAAACTTACCTATTTCCGGTGTTTATCCCCGAATTATACAAATGTACCATGATAAGGCATAATTTAAAATGAGAGTAGTGCAGTACTAACTAATTATGGTTGACTAATAAGTCTCTACGTGAATAGGTATCTTGAGACGAGCCAGGATTTTAACATTATGGGTTCGGCATTGTAATCCTTTTA
This sequence comes from Nicotiana benthamiana, assembly GCA_034376525.1. Lineage (NCBI taxonomy): Eukaryota > Viridiplantae > Streptophyta > Magnoliopsida > Solanales > Solanaceae > Nicotiana > Nicotiana benthamiana. Next base: position 148,933,641 of record CM067338.1, read on the forward strand.
AGGTTGGAAATAGCACGGGTAGTTAGTTTTTGCAGTGACAATGGAGAAATAGCCATCCTTTACAAAGGCATTGGAAAATACTCATTGTTTTGCTGAAACACGAAAAGCCTTGCATAATATGCTAGATTATGGAGCTCCTACATATAAACTTCCAACATATTTTGTTGGAACTCCAACACATGGAAAGTTGGATTATGCAGCTCCTGCATATAAACTTACAGCACATTATACTGGAATCTCATATGTAAAAAAATTCAAACTCTAGTATATTATGCTGAATTTTTTCCGAATTCTTATTTGTTCAGATTTTATCTTTACATGAAAAATTGGTTATTCGAAACTTTTATCCCGCCTTTTATGTTAGTGCATTCTTTATTAATAGTTTGTACATATTCAATGAATTTCATAAGATAACTACATGGTTTGAACAAAAATACTGCATTTAATCGTACTCACATCCACATGAGCTTGTCGTCGAGTACAAGTAAACATTGGGAACAAGTAAGTTTAAAATATTGGGTACAAGTAAGTTTTCCTAAAAACTGGAAACTGTAAATCCCCTGTTTCACTTGAGGATGGAAGATTTTTCATGGAACAATAGTAAACTCTATGAAAAAGCTGTATCTTTTATAAAATAACCAACCAACTGATAAAGCGGGTACTAATTTGCTACTGTTGTGCAGGTATTGGAGCAGCAGGAGAGAGTCATGGCCGAAGATGGTGCCACAAATGTCAACAGTATCAAAAGTGTTCGGCTCAAGGGCGTACGAGCGATACAGGTACGATCTAACACTGCTAGAAGCTGCGGGAAGAAATGATGATAGGGACAATGTATTTGCAAAATTAGTGAAGCAATCAACTGCAGCATTGTTGAATACATATGCTAGAAAGAATTATCCATATAGCGCTTGGGAAGTAAAGACTATGCTCATTCAAGCTTTGGTTTCTGAAAAATCTGCTGCTGTTTTGGCTCAACGTTTATCTGAAGCTAATGAAGCCTGCAATTAATGGAGTAGCTTCTTTTTGATTGTTTTTGAGTGACTATTAATGTGGTTAATCTTTTGTTAGCTGTTGTTTTTGGTGTGAGCTGTGAGGCTTTCATTGTTCATGCTATGCTTGTAATCATACTCTGTATTTTTGCAACAAGTTATTTTTACGGTTCGAACTCGTGACCTCCTTGTCACATAAAAATAACTTTACATGTTATGCCAAGCGTGCGATACAATCAACTATTCAGCGTAAATAAATGTGGATCACTATGTCACCAAATACAATTTGCTCAAACTCGCAGATATTTTCATTTCAAGTTGGTTGGCTACACGTACAGATTGCCAACCATAACTAGCGAAGAGAAAGTAGATGAAAATTGTGACTTCTGAGATCTAAAAGAATTTTATTTCACTACTTCCTGCTGGCACAATGAAGCCTGAATAGCCGCCGCATAGATTACATGTGGATAGGGGCGAATTTAGAATTTGAAGGTAGTAGTGAATTTAGGATTTGAAGGTAGTGGGTGCCGAAACTTCCTTTAGTGTATATCTTATAATAACTACAAATATATAGTTTGTTCGAAACGTTTGTCCGATTTATTTTTTTAGTTTATTTGGGTAATTTAATGAGTACTTTATTTGCAAATATAAAAATTACATCAATTTTCTAGTTCCTTCTTAATATAATTTCATTGGGTATATTTGTTATTATTGTCATATAAAAATTACATCTCATACATTAAGAAGCAAATATAATTAACATTTTAAAGAAGGAATCACACTTTTATTATTAATAATACAAGTAAAATCAATATTTTCACTAGGGATTATATATTTTTTGTATAAAAAAATAAATTTGCATAAGTAAAACAAATCAGTAATAAAGGAACTCCACCGATTAGATAAATTACAAGATCTCAAAACATAAAATCATAAATCTAATGCTTGCGAAATACAACAACAACAAACCCAGTTTGATCCCCAAAGGTTGGGTCTGAGGAGGGTAGTCTGTACGCAGACCTTATCCTACCTAATGTAGGTAGAGAGGTTGTTTACAGTAGACCTTCAGCTCAGAAAGGACAAGAAGAAGAAGTAGAAAGTAATGAAGGAAGAGAAAAGAAAAAAGAGAGGGGGGGAGGGGGGAGGGGTAAATGATAAGTGATACCAAATAACAACAGCAGGGAATACAATATCTGAGACAAACATTACTACATAACGTAATAGAAATCTAAGAATACTAAGGGACATGCATGCTACTAAGACTATCGGTGAACAACTATAAACTACCTATTAGCATTCTACCTTAATCCTTGACCTTCAAGTCCTCCTATCAAGGGCCATGTCCTCAGTGAGCTGAAGCAGCGCCATATCGTGTCTAATCATCTCTCCCCAATACTTCTTAGGCTTACGAAATATTCATCATAATATATTACTAAAGAGACTTAGAGAACATAAATTTTTGGAATAACACAAATTTTTATGTTATAATAAAAAAGAAATTATAAATTAATTTTGATATCAATCTAAATATCAAGACCCAAGTTTTTTTATTTTGAAAGAAGAAAACTAAAAGATTTGAGATTAAGAAAAATGCTTATATTATAAAAATTTTAAATTTAGGAGGCTCGTTTTTAGTGTACTTACTAAATTTCACTGACAAAGTTATAGAATAAAGGAAAAAAATATAATAAACGAAAAATAGGAAATTGGAAGGTAGCCGAAAAGGAAAATAATTGGGAGAAAAAAAATAAAAAAGCACAACAAAAAGGGAAAGTTAGAGAAGGTTCAAGATAAATTCGAACTTGATTTTTACACACGAAAAAAAACTTTCAAAAAGGTTTACCAGTCATGGCACCTTTGTCTAGTTTGCAGATGTATATTTAACCTAATTTAAATTTTTTTATACATAAATATATGATAACTTTACCAACCGAGTGCGTGCCATACCACCCCAACCCATAAGGATGGATCCGCCCCTGCCTGTGGATAGCAAAAAGCAATGCAAGTGCGGCAACTGTCTTCTCTCCTCCTGAAAGCTGTTGCTTATCTTGAAAAATAATTTTTTGGAGTTTTTTTTTCAAATTTTCGAAATTTTTTAAAGTATATCTTCAAGTAAAAATTAAAAATTTTATCCCCAAACATAATTTCGAAAAAAGTATAAATTTTCAACAAAAAAAAATGAAAACAATTTCATGGCCAAAGGAGGAAATGAAATATAACTGAAATGGAGGTGAATGTATAGTTAGTTACCAATTTATGGTACACATTTTGCATTTTGTGAAGTCCCAAAAGATGTTTTTTTAATAAAGGTAAGAATTATTGATGTAAAAAGAAAAGAACTAAGGAATTGTTGTGATTAAATCCAAAATTGTAAAACAGAAGTCTACCCTCTCCACTGTAAAGTTTCTATGAACTGTAACAGGGTTTCTGCATCTTCAACTGATTCCACTTTACACCAATATACGAGCTGAAGCTAATCTTCAGATTCCTTATATGTCCCTTTCACATATGCTAAATGTTTACACAAAACTAATGATACTTGTCATTTGTATTGCATATATCCTTTTATCACCTAACCATGCTTAGTATGTGCATTTTTACTTATTTTTTTTACTTGACTATGATAAAGTATATACTTGATTTGATGTAAACACCAAATTCTTATTATTCACCGTACGTCACAGCCTGGATTTGCATAACCAGGGGGAAGAGCATCACGGCAAATTGTGACGAATGTAATTACTTTTCAGCAATCAAATTCATTTGAAGTAACGCGTCCTATATAATAATAGTATAATATATAAGTATATGATGAAACTAACTAAAATTTCATCAAATGAATTGAATTCATAATTTTGAAAATACGATAAGTTTAATACTAAAAGAATTTAAACATCATACTCATGAAATTTAAATTTGCTGTGATTACAGACCGGATGTGGGTGTGAGTAGAGTTATTAGGTTTGGCTTACTTGGAGATAGGTAAGGTTAGATTAGGAGAGGAATATAAAGAAGAAAAAATCAGGTGGTGGGCCGTAAATCTTATCAGTGCATGGCTCTTTGTAGAGAACCACACAAACAGCTCAAAACCAGGCCTGAAGAATCAAAGAACTTGGTCTGCCGGCAGAACCGCGGTGAAAGAAGGCTGCAGACAAAATGACTGTCAGAGAGTATGTTTGGCTGCGATTCCACCGCGACTGCGGTAAAACCGCGGTGGAGGCGAGAAACTTAAAGGACTAAAGTGCAAAACACGGGATTTTTAGCCCAAACCCCTATTTTGAACACTAGACTTCGCCCAAGAGAGGTATGTATTGATTTTTAGAGTTTCTTAGTAAGAAAACTATTGTGAGAGATCACCCAAAACATATTTCTTTTTCTTTTTAATTTTTATTGTTAGTTTTTATGATGAATATTATTTTAGCTTGTTCCCCCATTATAATGAGTAGCTAAATACCTTAACCTAAGGTTTTGGTGGAACCCGTTGGGGATAACTTGGCTGTTTGATTAATATAATTTGGTTTGGTCGTTAATATCTATTTGTTCATACGTGTTTTAATTGTGGTTAGTTGAAAAGGACCCTCAATTATCCGTTCCTATTTAGTATGTATCTACTTGAGAGAGAGTGCATATTTAGGTGATTGTATGAAAAACATCACTCCCGTAATATAGACGAGAGTCATAACCGACGGTTTATAGGTTGGTTTAGAGATAACGATACTTCGGATGCAATCTAAGTTAAATGTATTGTGAAATTAGCTAGCGTAGCTTGAGAGAGTGCGTCTAGTAGATTGTCATAGTTACTTGAGAAAGACTTATGATAGCTTGAGTGTTCATGATTGATAGAGATAACCAAATCGTAGTTATAAGATTATGCAACCAAGGAAATCAACAACGGGGGAAACTATTGCCTTAGACCTTATCCCAATTGCTTACAAATCAAGTTTAGTTAATTTTCAGTTTTTACCTTCAATCTTAGCTGTTAGAAAAATCAACCATTGTGAATCAAAAAGTTTGGGAAAAGTGATTGTGTGAATTGAATAAATCAGACAAGGGTGATTGATAGGTTAATTCTCTGAGGTTCGACTCTGGGCTTAAATACTCAATTATATTTGCAATGCCCACGTAGTCTTTTGCGAGACTCGGTTGAGCATGATCAAATTTTAGCACCGTTGCTGGGGAATTAACGGGGTTATCAATTACCATTGATAGAAATGCAAAAAATCTAAGTGTAATCAGTTTTCTCTATACCAATCTGTTCATTGAAATCTAAAGTTTGAACTATTTGAAGGACTATCAGACCCCGAGAAAACATTCCGGGTATTGAACCGTGCCAACAAAAGACTTCAACACTCTCAACAAACAACCAAACTCTAAATTGACACGGCTGACGTTTAGGACAACGTCAACGGAAACGTCAGGAATGAGCAAGATGACTTAAATGTCAGACAATTGGAACCTCTTGTGCCCGAGGTTGCACTATATGACTGGGCACAACCCACAGCGGACAATCTAGTCACTGTCATAGTTGTGCCCACAATTCAAGCGGAGACATTCCAGATCACCAACAATATGTTGCATCTGTTGCGGAATAAGGGATTGTTCTCCGGGTCTTGCATTGAAGACCCGCAACAACACTTGAAGAATTTTCTGTCAATTTGCATGACCCAAAGGCAGCCTAATGTAACCCCGGAAGCTATCAAACTGCTACTGTTTCCATTCTCAATAATTGGGGTAGCTCAGACTTGGCTAAATTCGCTCCCTATCAACTCCATTACCACTTGGGAGGAATTACTCAAGCAGTTTCTGAACAAGTTCTATCCGCCTAACAAGACTGCACAATAGATTGATGACATATTGCAATATAGGCAACATTCCACTGAGTCCTTGCAAGAAACGTGGGAGAAATTTAAAGGGATGCTTATGAGGTGCCCTCATCATGACATTCCAGCTGAAGCATCCACGTTCGCTTTCAAGTTGTCAGCTAGACCCATATAGCCCTCATCATAGCATTCCAGACCAGATGCTCGGCCAGAGATTTTATATGGGTCTAGCTGACAACTTGAAAGCGAATGTGGATGCTTCAGTTGGAGGTGCTTTCTTAAGCAAAATGTTCACAGAGTGAAAAATTCTACTTGTTAAGATGTCACAAAATGCAAGGTGGATGACTAGAGGTACAACACCGGCACCTATAGTGTATTCTGTCTCGCTTGATCCCAATAATTCGCAGGAAAAGAACATGGCCACACTCCTGACGCAGATGAGCTTACTGACAAAGAATATTGATGAGATGGGTACAAAATAGGTGCATATCATTGACATAACGAATGGTGGACTATGTACACCGTGTATTAATAAGTCCTATGTGTGTTCATGGAGCGGAGAAGGTGAAAATCAAGGGGTCTGGGAAGATATGAACTATGTCAACAACTATGGGAGTCAGAGACAAGGAGAACCACAGTGGAGACCACATCAAAACCAGCAGTACATGCCTAATATGCAGCAACTTGGGGGTATGCACCCTCAAAACCAGTTAGCGGCCTTATCAGAAACTACAAGGCTATCCACAACAGAATCAACAACAATTGGTTTATCAACCACCCCCTCAGCAGCAAGATAACAACATGATTGTGATTAGGGGTATGCTTAGAAAACTCACCGGGATGAATAATAAAGTGCAGGAAAAATTGGCAGTGCATGATTCAGCCATCAAGAACATTGAAACGCAGCTGGGTCAGCTGTCCATGGCTCTGAACAACCATCCTCCGGGAACTTTGCCTGTAGATACAAACATAAATCCCAAGGAGCAAAACCCAAATCAGCTGACAACAGTCACTCTCAGGAATGATAGAGATTTAGATAGAGAGCAAGAAATTGTGCAGGCCAGTAAGAATACTACACCAACCATTCCAGTTCAATTAGAGGTAGAAGAGCCAACAGAACTCACTGAAGTGGTGGTTGAGCAGAGCCAGGAAGAAAAAGGGAAAGAAAAGGTGAATGAGAAAGTTGCAGAACATGTGTCACCTCTTGTGCCAGAAAATTCTCACAAAGAGAAGCCAGTGAACAATGCATAAAGGGTGCTACCTGCACCCTTCCCTCAGAGACTGGTCAAGCAAAAGAAGGCGGATCAATACAAAGAGTTCATGGAGATGCTGTGACAAATTCAACTGAATATTCCTTTGATGGATGCTCTAAGGGAGATGCTCGGTATGCCAAGATGATGAAAGATCTCATGTCGCGAAAGATGTCTGATCCAAGTAGCTTTACTATCCCTTGCACAATTGGAAGTTATGACTTTGCGAAGGCATTGTGTGATTTGGGAGCCAAAATAAATTTGATGTCGGTGGCTGTGTACACTAAATTGGGCATCGGCAGAGCTAGGCCGACTTCTATGCTACTACAGCCGGCCGATCGCACTGTGAAAAGACCAATGGGTATTCTTGATGATGTGCTGGTGCAAGTGGGGAAGATTCCCCTTATATTAGGGAGGCCATTTGTAGCCACTCGAAAAGAATTGACAGACTGTGAGACTGGGGAACCAAAAATGAGACTGAATGATGAAGAAGTCATATTCAATGTTCAGCAATCAATGATGCCTAGTGAATATGCCAATTGCTCTTTACTGGAAGCAGTAGATGTCATTCTACAAGAGGATGATAGGGCCCTGACGGTTAATGATCCATTGGAGGCATGTATGACCAATCTAGAAGAGAAGGATGGTGAAGGGTTAGCTGAATGGGTCATGGCACTGGAAGGCCGAGAATTTTGGTCAAGGGAACCTCAATTCGAGTCCCTTGAGCTAGAAAAAAGGGTTACTCCTCCAGCAAAGCCATCAATAGAATAACCACCCAAACTGGAGTTGAAGACACTACCAGACAACCTCAGGTATGCATTCTTAGGCCCTGACTCTACCTTGCCTGTGATTATACCATCTATCACACCTTCTCTTTCACCTACACCCCGCAAGGGCGTAAAGGCATTTTTCCACTTAAATGACAATCAGAACGAGATTTAATTTATTAATTATTCAGAGTACCCACTTGGGAGATTAATGGTGTCCCAAGTCACCAGTTTTAATCCCAAACCGAGAAAAAATATGACTCTGTTAATAGTCCACGAACCAGAAATCCTGATAAGGAATTCTGTTAACCGGGGAGAAGGTGTTAGGCATTCCCGGGTTCTGTGGTTCTAGTACGGTCGCTTAACTGTTGTATTTGGTTTTATCTGATTTTAGTACTTGCTAGCTTATGTGTCTTTTATTCGTAAACCGCTTTTTATCTTTGTTTATTTTAAAAGAATTACGATGTTGTGAAAACGCGTTTCGAACCCCGTCACAATCAATGCACCCGTGGTTGTCAATACATTTCTACTTCATCGAGATTTGGATTTGGGTTGCAATAATGCGCACCCGAGTTAAAGGAAGTAATTTAATTAAATCGCGCCTAAAGGTTCCAATGTAATATTATTTTGGGAAGGCCGTGAAATTCACTAAATGACCCTCAGAAATTCTAATTAGTTTAACAACCACTTACTAAGAGCCCCACATTTATTTATTTTGTTCGGTGAGGCTCGTCACATTTTCTGAACCACTTTTTGGATCATTATTTATTTTATAAGAATTACGACGTCGTGAAAACGCGTTTCAAACCCCGTCGCAATCAATGCACCCCTGATTGTCAACATATTTCGACTTCATCGAGATTTGAATTTGAATCACATCAATTTGCACCCGAGTTTAAGAAAGTAAATTATTAAAAGCACGTCAAAAGGAACTATGCCTTTGCACTTTGCGAGGGACATGGAATTTGCTAAATGGCATGCCTCGAAATCTAAGGATCAATTCAAGATTAAAATGAAGGCCACACAATTATCATTTTGTTTGGCATGTCATGTCTCGAACTATTCTAATTTTAAAAAATTGTACTCCACTAAAGCAAACTAAGGATGTTTAATAATTATTCAATATTTAAACTCGAACCAACTAATATCTTGTTCAAACCTTTGGGGTCTCTAATTTTCGAATGACTATCAGAAAATGGCACTCAAATATCTGTATTCATTAACCAACTTTGTATTTGGACATACGAAAGAAACTGCCATAATCTTCCGACAAAATAGCAAAAATTACAAATGACCATCTAAGCAACAAAAAGACCAAACCATATCAGGATTTTCTTAATGAACCAGGGATAAAAGAATGGACAAAACAAGATCATGCCAAGATCTAGATTGAACTCGACTATAAAAATATGACACCCAAAAGTGAATGATTCAGTCGACATTATGCCAGGTGGATTTGTATCGTAGAATCGCCATTTCATATATTTACTTAACTAAGCTCCAACACATACAAGAAGTTTTTAAGAATGAGAGCCGACAAGAATCACATGAAGAATAAAACAACCTTTGTTAAACAAAGATAGAAGAATTCATCAAGCAAATCATGTGCCAATACCCAAAGAAAGACTTCAAACTAGGAAGAAAAGGCAAGACTGGACAACAGCTAGGCTCGGAAACAATCCAATTGTTTTATCTCTATCATTGTAATTCAAGTTAATGGTGTGTGTGTGTCCTAGTGATAGCCAAATGAAAAGACAACCTGATGAAGAGTACAACCAAAAAATAGGAAAAGCAAATCTATAGCAGCAACTCTGGGAAATCACACAACAATTTAAAAAAAATTCTGTTTAATATGTAAATTTACAGCTCCGAGGAAACAGAACACTTAACATTGTTTAGGCCCATGTCGTCAAGCTTCATCGCATTCAGCTTGATATCATTCTACACAAGAATTATCAAACAATCAACGTTTACCCAAGCACAATCAGGATCTTCATCCAGCAATCTGTCTCCGAACTTATCGCCTCGTTAAACAAACTTATCTACCTCTTTCACAGGTCGACATAGATCCATAAACAAGGATTCGACAATGCACACTTATACTTTCAAACAAGATGGCAGTTAAAGAAAACTTTCCCTGATTTCAAACTCGTGACTCAGTTGCTAGCTCGGGCTAGACACCGTCATGTTTTATAAAACAAAACAAAAATAAATAAAAATGCCTCATCCATCGATTAGAACAAAGCAGTTAACCATTTAAACAAGGAATGGAATATCATCCTTTACGCTTCAACAGGCCAAAAGATTCAGGAGAGGATATCAAATACAAACTGATTCCAAGGACAATAGAACACACTACTAACAAGTTCCATATTAAATTCTGTTTTAAGAAGTTCAACAGGCAGAAATGGTTGCTGGAAACATGAGCCTTGATGGTCATCTCAATTTTATAAGCCATGAAGGGAACATACTATCGAGGAGAACTTCAACAACTCCAGACCATCAAGAACAAGGCAGAATAGTTACGAAATCACAGGAAAGAGGAAACTAAACAATTCTTTGAATTCTAATTTCAAAAACAAAATCTGATAAACACAGACAGTTCATAGAAATAGGTCATTAAGAGTACGAAAAGCACACTTAATGAGAAGTAACCTCATAGCTTCATGCTCGCTCGTGATTTTCAAATCTGAACTCATCGTTAATTTGAAAGCGGATACATCTTGATTCAAAAAATACTTCGAACCCGAATAACACTCACGACATATGGGAAATGGAAGATGATTACTCAAATCGACTCTTATTGACTATATATACTCAAACACATACCACCACTGCGAAGAGATTCAGCAAACAAGATATTCGATCATAACACTAAAACAGACCATTCCAGACCGAAACTCATAGCTCAAAACACTAAAACAACAATAGAGTCGCATAGAATAAACGAAAGGAAAATTGAAACTGAAGTTGCAAATCTCTTTTATAACAATTATACCTGACAATACACTTCTTGACTTCAAATCCTAGCGAGGTTTAGTAGCAAATCAGCAAGACGACAGTAGAAAACCAAGCTTGAACTTCAATTTTTAACTCATTGGAATTCAAATACGGATTCAGAGAAATAAAATTTGCATATATGCTTCTCTTAAACTTTGAAAGAACTCTTCAACGAATAAAATCAGAAAACCAGAAGTTTTTGAAACCTTTTAAGTTGTCCCAAATTTTGTTCCCAGAGTCCCGAATCCCTGAAAATCTCTCTCAATGCACCGATGACTTTTCAACGGTGCATGCTAGACATCTCACAGATATGGTGGAGGATATTATGGAAGTCTTTATGAATGATTTCTCCATGGTGGGAGATTCATTCAAAGACTGTCTCCATTACTTAAGCAGAGTGCTCAAAAGGTGTGTGGAGATAAATTTAGTGCTAAACTGGGAGAAATGTCATTTTATGGTATAAGAAGGGATAGTCTTAGGACATCGAGTGTCCAAGAAAGGAATTAAGGTCGACCATGCTAAGGTTTGCGTGATTGAGAAGCTACCACCACCCACTTCAGTCAAGGCGGTGAGAAGTTTTCTGGGACACGCCGGATTCTACCGGCATTTCATTAAATATTTTTTCAAAATTGCTAACCCACTATGCAAACTCCTTGAAAAGGATCAGTTCTTTATGTTTTCTAATGATTGCAAGTTGGCATTTGAGAAGTTGAAGAAGAAGCTGATAACTGGCCCCATCATTGTTGCGCCCAACTGGGAGCAACTATTTGAGCTCATGTGCGATGACATCGACTATGCTATAAGAGAAGTCTTGGGGCAGCGAAAGGGTAAGATGATGCACCCGATCTACTACGCAAGCAGAATGCTAAGTGGTGCACAACTCAACTACAACGTGGCGGAGAGGCAGTTGTGTTTGTATTTGACAAGTTTTGATCATATCCGATTGGTTCTAAGGTAATTGTATATACTGACCATGCAGCTCTCATGTACCTAATTGAGAAAAAAGATTCGTTGGGTGCTATTGTTGCAAGAATTAGACCTCGAGATTCGTGACCGTAAGGGCTCAGAAAATCAAGTCGCTGATCATTTGTCACGACTTGAAGGGGCTGAAAAATCAGTTGAGATCGAAGAGATTCTGGAAACCTTTCCAGACGAGCAGCTGTTTGCAGCCAGTTTAGAAGATGCGCCATGGTATGTAGATTTGGCAAACTACTTGGCTTGTAGTATTGTTCCTTATGATCTCTCCTCTTTCCAAAAGAAGAAATTTTATCGTGACTGCCACATGTATTATTGAGACGAGCCTTACTTGTTTAAAATTTGTATTGATAATATGATCCAGATGTGTGTCCCCGAGATAGAACAATCATCTGTTTTGCAGGCTTGTTTCACGTCTGCATATGGAGGACACTTTGGAAGAGTTAGAAAAGCTGCAAATATGTTAAGGTCGGGTTCTGTTGTCTAACAATGTTTAGAGATGTGTACCTATGGGTGAAGGGCTGCAATAAATGTCAGTGAATTGGGAACATTTCTCGTCGCCATGAGATGCCCATGAAACCGATTCAAGAGGTAGAGGTACTTGATGTTTGGGGGATTGACTTTATGGGTCCCTTCGTCAGCTCATTTGGAAATAAATACATACTGGTTGCTTTGGATTATGTATCTAAATGGGTGGAAGCTGCAGCCCTGTCTACTAATGATGCAAAAGTGCGGATAGGCTTTGTGAAAAAGAATATATTCACCCGTTTTGGAATACCAAGGGCGATCATCAGTGACTGAGGCACTTACTTTTGCAACAGAGCCTTCGAAAAATTGATTACGAAGTATGATATACGCCACAAGGTAGATACTCCTTACCATCCACAGACCAATTGGCATGTTGAAGTATCTAACATGGAAATAAAGGGTGTATTATCCAAGATGGTGAATGCTACCCGAATTGATTGGGCAAAGAAGCTGGATGATGCACTTTGGGCCTATAAAACTGTGTACAAAACACCAATATCTATATGTCCCCATACAAGTTAGTATTTGGGAAGGACTTTCACCTGCCTGTGGAGCTAGAACATCGAGCTTGGTGGGAACTGAAGCAATTGAATATGGATTCTGACGCACCTGAGCAAAATTGGCTGACTGAGTTACATAAGCTGGAAGAATTCAGGTATCAGGCCTTTGAAAGCACGAGGCTCTATAAGGTGATAATGAAGAAGATGCACGACAAACACATTGTGGACAGAGACTTCAAACCCGGCGACATGGTACTATTGTACAATTTGAGGTTGAGATTGTTTCCGCGTAAGTTAAAGTCCCGATGGTTAGGGCCATTTAGAGTGGTGCAAATGTTTGCAAGTGGATCTGTTGAGATTGAGTCGGAAGCTGGTACAAACAAGTTCTCCGCCAATGGGCATAGGTTGAAATATTACCTTGGAATAGCGGAAGAAAAAGGGGATACAATAGTGAACCATTTCAAAGAGCCCCAGTACGCGACGAAGGGGTAAAGGCTCAACTATTTGCATCGTGCCACGACGTTAAAATCAGGCGCTCCGTGGGAGGCAACCCATGAAATTGTTGTAAGTGTAACCCTCTTTATATGAGAAAAAGCGTCAGAATCATAAGAGTGCCCAGACTGCGGTTCCACCGCGACCGCGGTGAAACTGTGGTCAAAACACCTCTCTAAACTTCACCCTTCGCGGTTCCACTGCGAACGTGGGCAAACCGTAATAAATACCCCTCTCTGACAACAGTCTACCGCGGTTCTACTGCGACCAAGGCAGAACCGTGGCGGACCGCGACGTGCCCAGGTATGATTTTTTTATTTTTTTTATTTCATCTTTTCCCCCTTTTTACCCAAAATACCCCCACCTACCCCTAAACCCTCCCCTATCAGAACTAAAACAAGATCCACGCCCCCCAATCCCTTTTCTCTCTTACTCTCTTTACTTTCTCTGAAAAAATTTCCCCTCTCTCCCAATCTCCATTATCAACCTCTTCACTTCACCATCTCCAACACCCACCTTCTCTAACCATCCACCAAGTAAGTAATTTTTCTTCTTCTTCTTCTTCTTTTAATTCTCTTCTAAGTTGTGTAATGTAGCATACATTAATTTAGCTTAACCCTAGGTAGTATTAGTTTAATTTTTGTAAATTTTTTACTGCTTTTGTTTATTTATATTGTTGTATGCGATTCTTGGGGACTTGTTTGGTGCTTAAATGGGTAAGTCTTCATGGTATTTCAATTGTGGAGGTTGTTTTGATAATTGGAGGCCTAAAAACAATTTTTGTGGTGCAGTTTGGAAAAGGTCCATTTTTGGCTAAAAATTGGAGGCTTGTTGTGATGTTTTGAGGCGTTTTGTGCCAATTCTAGGTTTTGGGGGTGTTGTAGTGGTGAATGATGGTGTTGTAATTGAGATGAGATACTTGAAGTTGTAAGTGTGGGATGTTGTAGGCCAATTTTTGTGAGTAGTACTGTTGTGAGGGCCTCTGTGAAGGTTGTGACCAAACACCCGGCTAGGTGGGCTAGTTTGCAATGAAGAATTCAATGGGTGTTATTGTTTTGGTGTCTTCGGGTGGCAAAATCTGAGTACCCATCCGACTGGTGTCACACCTTCTTTTTACACACCCCGAGGGTATATGAGGGGGTTTTTCCACATTAAGTGACATTATTCGATATGAGATTATTTATTTTATTCATAGTCGCCTTTTGGAATAAATTACGGTGTCCCAAGTCACCAATTTATTTTAAATCCCAAATCGATGAAGTTTCGACTTTATTTAAAAGTCTGTGAACCATAAATTCTAAGTAAGGAATTTTGTAACCCGGGGAAGGTGTTAGGCACCCCCGGATTCCGTGGTTCTAGCACAGACCTTAACAATTTATATTTGGCTTAATTATTTAACTACTTATTTTTAAAAACAATGTGAAATTACCTTTTTACCGCTTTTAAAACACTTGAATTTTTCGTAGTTAAAGAATCGAGTTACGCGTACGTATACTCTTTTCCATTGGTGCGTAAAAAAAACCATATCATGCGAAAATGTCCACGATTAATAATACTTTTTTAGTCAGTTTATTAAGAAAAAATTTATTGAAGTTGTGCGAATGCATTACTTGAGTCCTTTAAGAATTAAATTTACAGTTATGTTACACGAACACGTACATTATCACAATACTAGCCTAAAGCAAAACAATGAATATTTTTAGGATTTTAATTGGCATGGTACGCCTCAATTTCTAAAGGGTTTTATTAGTCAAAGTCATTATAATCGAGTTACATGAAATACACCCCGATTTTTAGACATTAAAACTATATGACGAGAACTGTACCCATAATCACGATCATTTAGTAAATCATTGAACATTACACACATAACCCTCAAAGACGATTTTCACGTCTATATATTGAGAAGACAGTGAATCATTTAAAGGGAGCAATAACTTTCATCCAAAGAAGTGATTACTAGCCAAACGAATCTGAGGCATCCTTTTCTCATATAAATGGGAACAAACTAAAAAAAATGGCACATTTGCATGGTATACTGACAAATAGCTATATGATATCATTCCATTTATGCTGATATAAAAATAACTTAATTAATAGAAAACTATCAACACAAGGAAAAGATGGAACCATGCATTGCATCCTCAAATTGGCTACCAAGCAAGGGACTAACTGATATTTTAACACACTTTTATTATAAAGCCAAACTTATTGACAAAGTAAGAAAACAGAATAAGTTAGTAACCCGTCTCCCTGGGTAAAATGGGATATCTATTAGGATATATTGTGTTGTGTATCTTTTTATTATTGGTAGATATTTTCTCATTATTTTACAGTCCTATAGTTGGTAGGATTTGATATTGTACAGTTCTATAGTTGGTAGGATTTGATACCTCTCTGTACTCTATATATACTTTTGAGAGCAATACAAGAAAATCACTTCTCCCAAAACTCTCTACATGGTATCATACGCCAGTGGCTTATCGCCAAAGAAACTCTAATTCTTCCCTACCCGCGCCGCCGCCGCCGACCTTCTCGGTCCACTGCCTCTCTCCGGCGTCTTGCCTCGCCACCGCTGCACTAACCGGCAGCCCTCTCTCTATCGGGGTCGATCACCGCCTCCTCTGCCTCGTGCTTCATGATCGCTACGACATCCAACGATCTTCTCTAGCCGATTGCCATCAATGCATCGGCTCAGATCCCACTTAAATTAGATTCCACTAATTACCTGACGTGGAAATTCTAATTCCGAACCCTCCTTACGGGTTACGACTTCCTCGGATTCTTGGACGGATCGAAGCCGTGCCCACGAGCCACTATCGTTGACAAAGAGGTAACTTCCACCAATCCAGCATATCCTTGCTGGATTCGCCAGGAAAATCTTATTCTCAGTGCCCTCATCTCGTCGATCACACCGACGATCTCACCAAGCACTTATCTCGTCCTCAGCTTCTTCTGTTGATGTCCAAGATTGGCGTGTCCTCCGGCCCTGCATCTTGAGGGGGCGTATTAGGATATATTGTGTTGTGTATCTTTTTATTATTGGTAGATATTCTCTCATTATTGTACAGTCCTATAGTTGGTACGATTTGATATTGTACAGTTCTATAGTTGGTAGGATTTGATATTGTACATTCCTAAAGTTGGTAGGATTTGATACCTCTCTGTACTCTATATATACTTTTGAGAGCAATACAAGAAAATCACTTCTCCCAAAACTCTCTACATGGTATCATACGCCAGTGGCTTATCGCCAGAAAAACTCTAATTCTTCCCTACCCGTGCCGCCGCCGCCGACCTTCTCGGTCCACTGCCTCTCTCCGGCGTCTTGCCTCGCCACCGCTGCACTAACCGGCGACCCTCTCTCTCTCTCGGTGTCGATCACCGCCTCCTCTGCCTCGCGCTTCATGACCGCTACGACATCCAACGATCTTCTCCAGCCGGTTGCCATAAATGCATCGACTCAGATCCCACTTAAATTGGATTCCACTAATTACCTGGCGTGGAAATTTCAATTCCGAACCCTCCTTACAGGTTACGACCTCCTCGGCTTCTTGGACGGATCGAAGCCGTGCCCACGAGCCACTATCGTTGACAAAGAGGTAACTTCCCCCAATCCAGCATATCCTTACTGGATTCTCCAGGACAATCTTATTCTCAGTGCCATCATCTCGTCGATCACACCGACAATCTCACCAAGCACTTATCTCGTCCTCGGCTTCTTCTGCTGATGTCCAAGATTGGCGTGTCCTCCGGCCCTCCATCTTGAGGGGGCGTATTAGGATATATTGTGTTGTGTATATTTTTATTATTGGTAGATATTCTCTCATTATTGTATAGTCCTGTAGTTGGTACGATTTGATATTGTACAGTTCTATAGTTGGTAGGATTTGATATTGTACAGTCCTATAGTTGGTAGGATTTGATACCTCTCTGTACTCTATGTATACTTTTGAGAGCAATACAAGAAAATCACTTCTCCCAAAACTCTCTACATAAGGCCTCCCGTAAGTTCAACAGCCACAACTACACCGGAAAAGAAAATTCGAACAGAACCGGCGGCTCAATGCCTCAACGGCAACCCCGAAAATGACTTCCATTGAAATTCAACCGCTAGGTCACTTGGAGCTGCAGTTTGGCGAAAAACTCTTATGTTCACTAGGTTTCAGGGGCTGTTTCTACTGGTTCTTAGTGAAGCTTTTACAAGTCAAAAAAAATTGAGGAAAGACTATGGAGAAAGATGAGTAAACTCATCTGAGTCTGAGCTGCTACTACTCAAAGAAAAGAGGCCTGCCGCTGGTTTGGTTTCTATGGTGAGGGTGGTTTGGATTCTGGCGAGCTGCTGGAGCTCATTTTCCCGACGAGCGACTGGGGGAGGAAGGCGAAAAGAGCATCAGCTGCTCTCAATGGGTGATTAGCGACTGAAGCTTCCTTAGGTTCCTAGGGTCCTTTTACGATGAAGATAACTGAAGCCATTTTTGTATTCCCTCAGTCAAGAGAAACGGCGGATCGTATATGTAGGTCTCTAAGTCTATTTTGGCTGATTGTTTGTTTATATATAGTCTAGGTTAGTTTTTGTAGGGTTTTTAGGTTAAAGGGTATGAGCCTAATGTTTTGAGCTCGGGTAATTTGGGATTTTTGGGATTCAAGTTAATGTGGCCCAAACAAAATTGAAAGACTAAGTCTACTTCTTTTTCTTGGTTTTTATTTTGATTTCAAAAATCTTATTGAATTAACTAAACAAGCTAAATGAGTTCCTAAATTAGGCTCTACCTTATATTAATTTGTAGACTCAATTGTAGTTTTACTAATTTAAATCTGAAAGCCAAAATGTGGACATGACTATTGTGGAACTTTTTGTGACTTTAGTTTAATGAATGCAATTAAATTCCTTAATGCAAATTGGACCCAAAATGACATGAAATTAAATATGACATTTTGTAATGTTTTTTCTATGATTTAAAAATATTAAAAATGCATGAAATTCAACTAAATAAAGAAAGACTTCTAAAAAAATTAAAATTATATTTGGCCTATTTTTATGAGTTATTTTCATGTAGAGCAAAAATTACGTGCTCACCACTGACACTAGTTAGGACATATTTGATGGTTCTTCTGATTTCTAAATGGTAATATGGCTCGTAAGAAGCAAAAGAGAGCGGCGGGCACGTCCCAGCAGCCTACTTATGATGAATCCCGGTTCGTATTAGAACTGGTGAAGGATGACTGTAATGCCAAGGCTTTGAAGAGCTTCATCCATGAGATTCCAATTGTCCGGGCATACCTCCGTGTGGAAAAAGAAGAAATGTACGAAGAAATTCGGAGAAGGGAAATGGAATTCTTATTTGATGACCCTACCCAGGTGAAGAAAATGATTGTACAGGAGTTCTATGCGAACTGCTCAGCAAATCTATTGTGGGAGGTAATTGTGAGGGGCAGGGTGGTCGATGCCACTGCTGAAAGGGTTCTCCAGGTGCTGCGGTTGCCCAGGTTCACTGGCTTTAACTACTACTAAAATGCAGAAGGAGTCACTTGGGAGGTCATGACTGAGATACTCTGTGTAGGGGGGCGACCAACCTGGATAAGAGACAACATCACCCTGAACTCCAACTCTTTCACCTACTTAGCTAAGTGTTGGTTAACTATCATCTGCAGCCGGTTCATGCCCTCAAGTAACACAACTGATGTGAACTTCCAGAGAGCCCTATTGACATGGTGCTTTGTGACGAAGAGGGATTTTGATGCAGCCAGGCTAATAGGTGATGAAACGATACTGCGGTCATCACTACTGTCAAAGGGATTCTATTTTCCTTCCCTGCTGACTACACGCTGCCTGATGAAGAATGTCCCCACCAATAAGACCGACAAAGAAGTGCCCCCGAAAGCACCATTCAGATCCTCAGGAATCCAAGTGGGCAGGGGTACACGTAGAACAAATTAGATAAATGATGAGCATGACCTGATCCCTATTGCACCGTCCAGGAGATCTACTGATAGTGCCGGACCCTCTCGGCGCCCCCATACTGGGAAAGGCCTATTCATATCACAGTCTACCTGGCCTATGATGCGCTCCATGGAGAAAGAGGCAGCGGATCTTCGCACCTCGGTGGATGGCCTACACACGAAGAGGCAGTCCAGGTCTGAGAGCAGGTTCATGTCCTAGTTCCATGCTTTGGGGAGGGAGTGCCATGTGGACCCCCAGCGCTGTCTTTGACTCTGATTGAGTCTCAGGGAAGTCTTCTTACCCTTATGCTCTTTACTTTCTTGATATTACATGGGAACATGCCATGATTTTAAGTGTGGGGTGGGAGACTGGTTCTGGTTATGTGTTGTACTGTATATAGACATTGTCTGTGTTGCAGCATTGAATTGATGTTGTTGTATATAATTGAGTGTACTTATATTAGGAGTCTGACTTGGCCCAACGACGGACACTTGTCGACGGATCTCTTGAGGGTCCAAGTCGGATATATAAGAAAAAAAAACAAAACCAAAAACAAAGGTAGAGGACTCTTCCTAAGCAGGGACCACTTGGACAGTACTCTTGAGGGAAGTAGTCCATGTAATTTTTTATTTTTATTTTAATTTTTTTTCTTAGGTAGTAGTAATTCTCCCTTGTTTTTTCTTTTGACCACGAATATTTTCCAAGGGCTTTTCTTGAACCGGGTTAGGTAGATTTTTCTTTTGTAGTCTAGGACCACCAACATAGGTGAATGCTAGAATGCAACCCTTAATGTTCACACCTGCAAATAACAAAAAAACAAACTTGAGAGTGTGACGTCTAGGCTCATTTGTGGACTCGTGTATGCCTTAATTTTGCACATCTTGTCTTGCTTGAACGCTCGTATGAGTGTGTTGATGAACTTATTCGGAATGAGTTACAGTGTGTGAGAGCTATTACTTGTATTTTGTGCTTGCATGCGATACCTAGAACTTGCCCAGTGTGTTTGCAAAGTAAAATAGAAGTTCTTTTGGTTTGAGAAAGGATTTAGGCATTTCTTTGTGTAAGTCTGTATAACTGTGAATCCACCTGTATTTATTGCCACAGTTAACCCCTTTGAGCCTGAAGCCTGTTCTTTGATAACCTTATAATGACCTATATGCCTGTGTTTAAATAGCTTGATTAATTGAACCTATACTCCTAGAATCACTTGGATCACTAAAGAACATACAAAAGTCAAAGTGTAGGGTGGTAAGGAGTTAGCGAAAAAAGGGAAATCAAGAATAAATTATTTGAATGGTGCACTGGTATTGTAAAAGAAAAAAAATACGAGAAAAAGGGAACAAATTTAAAAAAAAAAGAAACCAGTTGCACCTAAAGAAAAGTGGGGGTAACATGTGAAACAAAAATGTGGAAGAATGATGGGGCTGCACATGAAAGAGCAAAATAAAAGGAAGTGTGTATTAAAAGTGCTTAGGGAGTTAGTCACTATATCCATATATATCCTACCTGTCCCTTAGCCTACATTACAACCAAATGAATACCTCTTGATCTTTGACTGAACAGCTCTATTAGTAGTGTATTACATTAGGGGCAAGCTTATGGTGTGTCTGTGTGGCATGTGAATGCTCTTTTCTGAGAGTGAGTGAATTCTTTCCATCCTTGGTTCCTTATTGTTTGAATTTTATGTATGTGGAACTACTCTCAGAATTATGATGTAAGGGAATGTGAATCAGGAAGAAAAAGTAAGTCTTCACTTCTGTTAGAGTAACTAGAGTGAGCACGAGTGTGTCATGGCATGAGAGTCTGCATCTGAGGTATGATTGTTGCACTGCTTAGGTTGGTCCTTCATAATGGAGGGTGTGACATAAATTGGGGAAACACATTGAACGGTTAGGCCTAGAAGTGTGGTTTAATTTGCTCGAGGACGAGGAAAGGTTTAAGTGTGGGGCGTTGATAATAGGTGAATTTAACTATAATCATGCCCTGAATAATCACTTTCTTATATAGTTTTGATAACAAAAGTGATAACAAAATACTCTTATTAGTGCTTTTCATGCTTTGCAGGTTGTACATGACCAAAGAAGGATATAGAGTACTTTTAGGATAAAAAAATGGAGAAAAAGAGGCCAACCGTAGAAGTCTGCCAAGTGAACCATGCAAACAGCTCAAAACCAAGCCCGAAGAATCAGAGAACTGGGTCTGCCGCGGTTCCACCACGACCGCGGCAAAACCACGGTGAAAGAAGGGTGCAGACAAAATGACTGTCAAAGAGAATGTTTGGCCGCGGTTCCACCGCGACTGTAGAAGAATCGTGGTGGAGGCGAGAGACTTTAGGGACTAAAGTGCAAAACACGGGATTTTTAGCCCAAAACCCTATTTTAAACACTAGATTCTTCCATGAGAGGCATGTATTGATTTTTAGAGTTTCTTAGCAAGAAAACCATTGTGAGAGATCACCCAAAATATCTTTCTTCTTTTCTTTGATTTTTATTGCTAGTTTTTATGATGAATATTATTTTAGCTTGTTCCCCCCATTGTCATGAGTAGCTAAATACCTTAATCTAAGGTTTTGGTGGAACCTGTTGGGGATTATTTGGTTGTTTGATTAATATAATTTGGTTTGGTCGTTAATCTCTATTTGTTCATACGTGTTTTGATTGTGGTTAGTTGAAAAGGGCCCTCAATCATCTATTCCTAATTAGTATGTATCTAATTGAGAGAGAGTGCATATTTAGGTGATTGTATGAACAACATCACTCCCGGAGTATAGACGAGAGTCATAACCGAGGGTTTATAGGTTGTTTTAGAGATAACAATACTTCGGATGCAATCTAAGTGAATTATATTGTGAATTAGCTAGCATAGCTTGCGAGAGTGTGTCTTGTAGATTGTCATAGTTACTTGATAAAGACTTATGATAGATTGTGCGTTCATGATTGATAGAGATAACCAAATCGTAGTTATAAGATTTATGCAGCCAAGGAAATCAATAACGGGGCAAACCATTGCCTTAGACCTTATCCCAACTGCTTACAAATCAAGTTTAATTAGTTTCCAATTTTTACCTTCAATATTTAGTTGTTAAAAAATCAACAATTGTGAATCAAAAAGTTTGGGAAAAGGGATTGTGTGAATTGAGTAAATCTGACAAAGGTGATTGATAGGTTAATTCTTTGAGGTTCGACTCTGGGCTTACATACTCAGATTATATTTGCAACCCCTGCATAGTCTTTTGGGAGACTCGGTTGAATGTGATCAGCTAGTAAAACTGTATGTAAATAAGACACATTATTTTTACGTGGAAAAATCCCATAGAAGGGACAAAAATCATGACCTACACTTGTAGGCTTTCAACATCAGTAACTTGTAATCTCACTATTACAAGTCACTTTGTAATACCTCTACAATAAAGGATTCAACTTAACTAACTTATGATAGATACTCTTACCACAAGTCACTTTGTGACTCTCTAGTTACAAAGGCCTTAAACTTATGACTAGACCTAGTCACAACATAAACTCAGAAAGTTTACGGATTTTCATAAAAAAAGCTTCTAAGAAAGCAAGATAGGAGTTACAATGAAGAACAAATAACAAGATTACAACTCAACTACAGATACACATAGACTCATTGTGAAACTGATCCTTTTATGGGGTTGTCTTCTTGTACTTGACACACCAGTGACTTCAATGTCGGATGAACACTTTAATGCTTGAAAAAACATCACTGAATGCACAAGTGGATGCGTTGTGACTTGTACCAGGTTGTTATACTATAAAAGACATCATAATGGTGATGGAAAATCTTGGTACACGCTTCTTCCCAATGAGAAGTGACTGTTGCACTGTCTGTTCCACTATCGCGTGTACAGTTACGCACAGTCCCTTTCTGCAATTTCGTTCGAGCTGTATATTTGACTTGTACTTCTGTCAGAGAACTCTAAGGGACCAGGTTCTTGTTGTGTTCCTCTTTGTAATAGTTACGGATAGTCACTATCTGTTGTTACGTTCCAGCTGTACAGTTGACTTGCACTTCTGTCGGAGAACCCTAATGGGCCATGACCTTGTTGTGTTCTTCATTGTGGTTGTTTACTCACTTGCTGGAGATCAGACTGAAGATTATTCATTTGAAATGTACACCATGTGGGTAAGGTTCTTTATCTGGTTCTTGACAATAAGTTTGTTAGATCATCAAAACATAACAAACATAAGGCAAAGACATTGAAAACCCATCAATTTCTCCCTTTTTGATGATGAAAAACTTAGGAAGTGATAGTATTTGTTTAGAACAAAGATAACCAGAGAAGATACCAAAAATTACACAAGTTCCCCCTGACCTTTTACTTTTTATTCCCCCTTAATCAGATCCCTTATATTTCCAGCAAGTTTCTACACATGTTCCCCCGACTCCCTGACCGTTTTCCCTTTTTGGCATCATTAAAAAGACACAAGCAGGAAATCAACATAAAGAAGTCTAAAATAGCCAACTCATTCCACATATGTGCCCACATCATGACAGAAAAGAGAAGATAGAGGAAAAATAGCATTGTACATGCAAAAGGAGGAGCAGTAGTGGTGAAATCCAGCATGCCTATCACAAAAAGACAAACAAAATGAAAATAACAACAACAAAACATTAGAGCAAAAGATAACTGGCCACTGAGAGGATCCTAGGGGGCACTAGAAGAGGGAGGCTTGGAAGAAGAGACAACAATGGCTTTGAGAACCAGGTCCAGTCGGGCATTTGCAGACAGTTGTTCTTCAAGAAATTTTGGATTAATGTTATCATTTTCCTTTGCAGGTGGGCAACTTCTTCATTAATGGAATTGGTTCATTTAATTGCTTGTCTGAGATGAGTTTTCAGTATGGCATTTTGAGCCCTCAATATTCTGATCTCTTCAGAAACTGAATTTTGAGCATTGATCAATTGAGAAATGGTCGAGATGCTTCCACCAACTCTTTTTACATACTCACATTCTTCCAGAATGATTTTAGAGATGGTTTGCTTGCGTGTGCCCACTCTGGGATTACCCAAGGGGACCTTGTAAAATCTTAATACTTGAGTGAGGAGAAAGCCATATGATAGCCCGTGATTCTCACCTTTAAAGTTTGCCACCTTCTACATATGATCTAACATGATTGCTAGCAGATTGATTAGGACAAACTCATTAAGAGCCTCCATTAAGACCATATCCGATTTTGTAGCAATAGACCGCCTCTAAGAATTAGGTAAGAGCACCTTATTGAAAAATTCAAAAAGAAGCTGATACTCAGGAAGTAATACCTTCTTATGCACCTGTTCTCCCTGCTGAATAACTTGCTCTTTCATGATAACTCTCCTAAAGTTGACACCACAGACACCTTTGACTGAGGACATTCCTTCACATGGAATTTTGAGAATATTTCCCAGTGCTGAAGCATCAAGTACATTGTCTACTCCATTTAGTAGTGCACAAATATGACACCCCTCAATAATGAAGAAAGATGCGTAGAAAGTTTGTACCGCATCTTCATACACTTGAGGCATTGTTACGCCCCGCAGTATTACGTCAATGTTATACTCTGCAGTATTACATTGCGGTAATGTTGCAGTATTAAATTACGACAGTTTTGCACCCAGCAGTATTATATTACGGTGATGTCATGTCTCGCAGTACTCTACTACGATAATGTTGCACCCTATAGTATTGTACGTTGAATTTGTCATAAGGTAATTAACATCACTCCAAGAAAATTATTATTCAAAGATTATAAGGATTATACTATTTCAAACCACTAAAAAGTAAATTTGAAAGGGGAAGCATGTCAAAGGAAACGAATTTTCATCCAAGTTTGGCATTTGGGATAAAATACGAATCGAGCTATAATACTCGATATTTACGGGTTGGTACCATACAAGGTACCATATGAGCATGATAATAGGATGTATAAAATGTATTAAAAATAAGTAAAATTTTAAGTATTTTGAAATATTTCTTAATTATGCAGATAGTTGGTTAATTACTGGATATGAGATATTACCTAATCAAATTAATTAATTATTAGATAAAACCAAAATTAGACGTGGCATCAAACCATTATCCAACCGTATGACTCTTTAGACATAATTCATGACTAAGAGTCATTTTGTAAATAAGTGGAAAGTCTTAAAGACAAGTGGGTGTCTTAAGAATGTCATAGGAACATTTTAAATAGGTGAAAACTTTATATAAACTTTAGTTAGTCTCAAGAATGCTTGTAGTCTATATTGGTAATCAATAGTTCTAGTGTGCATTGCTATTAGTTAAGGTTTGTCAATATTATAAATATGAGAATATGAGAATGGAGAATCATACGTTCATTCTCAAGAACGTGATTAGCTCAAGTTTTCAATAGTAACGTGAGGCATCTATGATAAATTAATGATGGTTATATTCAGCAAGTAATGGATCTTAAGCACAATTTCATACGAAATTGTACTGCGTGATAGCAACATAATTTTTCACTTCTAGGAGAGTACAGTGCAATCCTTCTCAAGAATATCATACGGATTGTCCTCTATTTTGATCTCACCATTACATATTTTTCACAATCAATGTGGATTGGATGGATTGTAAAGAGAATCAGTTCAGTATGGTAAGGCTAAGTTCTTCTTTCATTTGGCATGATCTCGTAATTCCACTAGTTTGATAACGAGGCATAAATAAAAATTCATATCCTGAAATTTACGTATATTTTGATAGTTTTGCAAATTGCATATATGTTTCTAGTTTTGTAAGATACAATATTATCCTTACCGTGACTTCATATTCAATTAAGTATTTTTCTATTCCAGTCAAGAGAGCAGAGAATTTACTTACATAAAATACCAAAAATATTTTCATTACCATCGAACTATAATCGATGGGCAGGCCCCTATTGGGCAACCTATGATCAGATGGTAAGTTATATACCGAGCCTATTGTGGTCGAGTGCTTATGAGTGAGCCCAGTTGGTTCATCTATAGAGCCTAATATGGTCGAGCGCCTATGAGAGAGCCTACTACGGCAGAGTAGTTATATATATTCTGAGTCTTATAGGGCTGAACATCTATTTTATTCACTATATTGAGAGAATTTAGTCCGTATTATCATATGAGCATGTCTTCTGATTTTCTTTGACTCCCAATTATTTTCAGTTATTATCTTATCAGTTCAATTTCAACTTCAGTATATTGCCTTACATACTTGGTACATTAGTTTATACTGACATCTCTTTTTTCTGGGGACGTTGTGTTTCATACCCACAGGTTTTGATAGATAGGTCGAGAGCCCTCCAAGTAGGCTATCAGCTCAGTCGAATATGTTGGTGCGCTCCATTTGATTCAGAGTTGCTTATTTGGTTTGTATGATTTAAATGTGTATTGTTTGGTATGGTGGGACTCTGTCCGACCTTTATGACATTTATGTACTCTTAGAGGCTTGTAGACATATGTCGTGTACGTGGAAGATTATACGGCCTTGTCGGCCTATAGTTTAAGTTTATAAATAATTATGTTGGCCTATTAGGTCCGTATGTCACATATATATGATGATTTAATAAAAATAATACGTTATGTTGGTACTCGGTTGAGTAAGGTACCAGGTGCCCGTCGCGGCCCATTGGTTTGGGTCGTGACAAGAATTCTCCCTTGAACAAGTGCTACCATTGCTGAAATTCCACTATCTCCTGAACTTGTCTCATACCGTCCATTTCTCAAATTGCTGGGTCAAATGTAGGACCCCACAAGAATTTCTGAATTCCTAATCTCTCCTACCAAAGACCGCTGTCACTGGGCATGGTCCTCAGGGAACCAGGTCCCTTTACAGTTTCCCGTTTTCATTTTTCAGATACTTCAACAAACTTTCCTTTCAAACTTACTAGCCCTATAATCATTTTCAGATGGCTTGCTCAACTGGACTCTTCTTATTTTTGTTGCTGCCCTTCATGGATGCACCATTTTGTTTCTCAGTAGCTTCATTAGAAGCTTCACCCACAAACTTTTGATGTTTTAAAGATTGTTTCACTAAGGAACCCGGTTCCTTCAGAGCATTTTTGTCAACCCCACTTACTGGAACGCTCTTGTCAGTAACGAATTCCCCTTGATTCATCAACCTCTTTTTCCTTGTCTTGACACTCGTCCTACTTTTCTACAATGTAGATTCTAAGACCTCTTTCTATTGCAACATGATAGTAGGTGACTTGGGGAGGATTCTAAGAGCTTAGGATTATCAGGATGTGCAGGAGTGGGTTTGCCTAGAAGAGAATCAGGTTCTTCAGCAGGTTTTGCTAGGAGTGTCTCATTAGTCAAAGACTCGAGGAGTATTATGGCTCTTACATCACTTATAAATGTATCTCTTTCCGTCCTACACGCAGACAAGAGATATTCTCCTTCTTTTATCAGATTCTCAACAACAATAGTCATGATGTTATGCACTGCTTCCTTTTCTAGTGACTCTAAGAGAGTCACTAATCCAAAATGGAGGAGTTCAGGTACTGATTAGGATCATCTTTAGAGACTTCTGACTCTTGAGAGGTAAAACCTCCCGAGTGTTCTTTGATGAGATCAGATGAATGACAAGATATAGGGCTTCAGTACATGGAAGGGAAACGGGGTTTGTCAGAAAAAGGAAGAACTACAGGAAAAGATGAGGAGAGGGGTGTGAATACCGTGGTATTGGATAGGGTGGAGTAGTGAATTTCTAGGAATGATTTTAAGGATGATAGGGAAGTGGGAGTGGTGTTAATGGTGGGAGAAGGAAGTGATCGTTTGGTTGACATTATAGGAGTATTTGGTAGGTAAGTGGAGTGAGAGAGAGAGAGAGAGAGAGAGAGAGAGAGAGAGAGAGAGATGAAGAGAGGATCATTGATATATAGAAGAGATGAAGGTTCATGACTTGCTGTGAGGGAGAAAGAAAGTTTTATTGGAAGAAGGGCTAATAATGAGAGGAGAGAGAAGCGAGTTCTGAATAATTCTGAAATCAGTGGTAGGTTTGTGGGAAAATGTTATCGTGCAGCGGGGATGAAGGGATTTGAAAGACAAGACATGACATGCACACTTTAAAAAGTCGGATGATGTGGAAGTTGAGTTAATTCTGTTAACATTTTTGAGATGGCATGCAGAACAATCACATTACTACTAACCTATGGTATAGGAACTTGATGGCTGAACAATTCTTTGAGAAAGGTTTTCACATATCTTCTCTCACAGTTCATAATTGTACGTTTAGCTTCTATGACCGTCATGCGTGTTTACCTGCAATGGTATCGATGTGAATTAGGCTTGGCCAGAAAATACTTTAGGTAATTTTACCTTAAGGTATTTTTCATAGCCAACTGCTGGGGAATCAGGTTCTCCATTAGATTTTAATAACCCTAGCTTCACCTTGTTTATTCCAAAATGTTCCCTACTTAAGGCTTTGGTGAAAATATCTGAAATTTTGTCTTTTGTGCTGCAGGTGTTTCCACAAATCAACCCTTTCTCCATATTAACCCTCAGGAGATAATTTTACAGCCCAATGTGCTTGTTCCTCTTGTTTTGACCTGGATAGAGAAGGTATACCCTCAGAAAATACCCCAAAAACTTCCAGTTGCTGCTTAGTTCATAGGGTTTGAGCACAGCAGGATGCTGTCGCTATACATTCCGCTTTAGTTGTTGACGAAGCCATTGAGTTTTGCTTCATTATGCCCCAAAGGATGAGACATGATCATGGCAAGTGAATCATTCCATAAGTGCTTTTCATGTTCACAAAATAACCTGCATGATTAACATCAACATACCCAATAATGTTAAAACTTTCACTTGAGGGGTAATACATGTGTATGTCCTGTGTTCCCTTTAAGGTATCAAAAATTTCTTTTGGTAGCCTTCAAGTAGGATTCCTTGGGACTTGATTCTGGATTCTCTTTGATAACTAAGGATTATAATGCATTTTATACTCCTTCTTACTTGAGTTTTGATTAGTGTGTACAAAATAGTCCTAAAGGCTTACATGTTGTATATGATTCAAGGGTTTGGTCAACAAGGTGATAATTCGTCAAAACCAGCTCAAAAAAGAGTAAATGATACACAAGTACCTAGAACAAGTCCAAGCACAGTGTAACATGAACAATTTAGCCGCACTCTGTTCAGTGCGATCCGCAAAGAGGAGGTTCAAAGAGGTGCTCAATTTAGATATTCAAGCAATGCGGCCGCAAAGCATTTCATGCGGACCGCATTGGCTTCATTGCAGCCGCATTCAATTTTTTGCGGTCTGCAAAGCTGGAGTTTAGAGAGCTTCTAATTTTCGGAATATTTCCAATGCAGTTCGCGATCGTTTTTGTGCATACCGCAATAGAAGCCACCGCGGCCACAATACATTTTGTGCAGCCTGCGGTGGCCAAGTTCAAAGTGCAGAAGATTCAAGCCAAGAGCCATAGACCGCACTCGATTTTGTGTTGTCCACACTACCCCCGCAGAGGTTTTTTTCTCCAGAAAATTCGGACTAGTATAAATAGTTTCTTTTCCCATTTTTAGGTCAGCAGTTGTAATTTCATGTAGAGCTGCTCTCGTGAACAGTATCCTTTTACTATTTTGAACAATTTTATAGTAGTTTTATCATTGTCTTCAAGTTTTAGCTAGTAATTAAATATCATGGGGGATTTTTTCATCTATTTCTTTGTTTTTTTCTATTATCATGAATAGCTAGATCCATTAGCTAGGGTTTTGGCTCAACCCTAGTGTGGGTAATTGATGATTCTTATGTTTTAAGGCTTGAATGCCTATGGGTGTTTGATATTTGGACTAATTTATAGTATTAACATTGAATTTGTGGTTGAAAACACAAGTTTATGCCTATTTGACTTGGGCTCTTCTTGAGAAAGAGAGCCTAAGTCTAGGAAAATTAGTCCAACAAGGAATTGGGGCATATTCAAGAGATTGATACCCTAGTTAAAGGGTTAAACCTAGAGATAGTAATACCGGTCTTGTACCTCATTTGCTTGCACAAATTATCATACCCAATTGGTCTTAAGAAAGTCAATTAGGGCAAAATTACTCAAACTACCGAGACGTATGGAGTGAGAAGTATCATACAATGGTTATATCATAATCCCCAAATATGACAACCTAGCCTTAGAGTCGAGAACCCGTCAAGTATCCACCTAGGAGAAAGTCACTTCCCTAGTGCCTTTTAACTATTTAGACAGCCTTCAATAGTTTACTCTTAGCTTAACTTAGTTTTATTTAGCATCTTAATAGTATAAATTTAGAAGTAATATCAAAACCAACCATGTTTAGAAATGCAATTAGGAACAATTATGCAACTCCAATTTAGATAAAAACTCAATTCCCATCTCTAGATCCGCGTGGAAATCGATCCCGAGCCGTTGCAGGGGAGCTAACGGTTTTGGTTATCTATCTAAATAGTTTTGTGTATTGTTCTTCTTTACTTCTATGTTACTAATTTATGTGTGTCACAACTTCAGGCACTAAATGGAAGCAAACAACGCACCTCTTAGAGATATTCCGCCGGGGGAGGAGGTAGATGACAATATTGATGATGAGGTCGATATAGTACCTCAAGCTCAATGGAGAGGCCGACATGCCAATATTAATATTCCAGACCCTCCCCCGCCACCTCCAAGAGTGGCTCCTCGAGTGCTTCCAAACCAAGGCTATGCAAGTGCAATTATCCTGCATCGGATCCGGGCGGGCAATTTTCAAATTACCAATGTGATGCTGACATTGCTGGAGCAGCGTGGGTATATCACGGGCGCTTCCAATCAAAATGCTTATAAACATATCAAGGGTTTTGTGGACACCTGTTAGAGGAGCAAGCAAACTAATGTGTCTGAGGATACACTTCGGTTGAGACTCTTCCCATTTTCACTTAGAGGGAAAGCATTAGATTGGATTGAGCGACTTCCCAACTATTCCATCACTACTTGGGATGAGTTGGCGGACAAGTTCATTGTAAAGTTTTTCTCATCGGGCATTTGGAAGAACTGAGAGATGAGATCTTGGCCTTCAAGCAGGAGCCCACCGAATCATTACATGAGATTTTGAAGCGCTACAGAACAATGGTACAGGAATGACCTAAAAATGATATGACTGAGGCGATGATCCACTTGGCAATGTAGAGCCAATGTGCCGCAGGGTGACCCCACAGTCACTCATTTGCATAAAAAACTACATGACCATGGGCAGGCTATAGTAGAACTGACAAAAACAATGAACTGGCTATCTAAGGTACAACTACAACAAGTTCAAAATCCGTGCCAAGTGAATGCTATAGAGGGTGTCATCATGCTAGTGAAAAAAAAAAGACAAAGAGGTCAACAAAACCAAGGGAGTTCGGATCAATTTGACAATGATTGTGATAGATTCCAAAAGGATGGTTATGATGGGTAGAATGAAGAGGTGCAATACGTGAAAAACTATCAAGGCCAAAGGGGCAATTCTTCCAACCGACAATAATGGAGACCCCAAGGCGATTGGGGAAATCAACAACAACAAGGCAATGGTAATTGGGGAACAACAACAAAAATTTCAATTGGGGCAATCAGAACAATAATAAGAACAATCAGGGTAATTGGAATGGCAACAACAACAACTAGGGTGGTAACAACAATCAGGGTGGTTGGAACAATGACAATCAAGAAACTGGGTGCAAGGCTTTCAAAGACCCCCAATGTATCAACAACCGAACAATCCACCCCCATTTCCTTCCCAAAAGTCCTAGTTCTTCCAACAATGATGCAGGGAGAATTGAAGTGATGTTTGAACAAATGGTGAAAAAGAATGCAGACTCTGATGCTCAGTTGTCTTCCCACAATACTTCAATCAGAAATTTGGAGGTACAATTAGGCCAAATCTCACAGTCCTTGTATACTCGCCCTAAGGGGGCTCTACCAAGTGATATAGTAGTAAACTCGAAGGATGGGAACACTCATGTTATGGAGGTAACTACAAGGAGTGGATGAACTAGTGATGCGAATACCTCCAAACAAAAGCAAATTTTAAGTGATGAAGTTGAGTTGGAAGAAGAAGAAGTTCCTTTGGTAGTTGAAAATGTGATTGATGAGAATGTGAGTGAAGAAGTGAGGATTGATATTCAGATGCCGAGGTGGAAACTTAAAATGCCGTAAACCCATCTAGGGAATGCGTATTAGACATGTCTTAGTAGGTTGTGCCTAAAGCCAAGGATCCTTTTCCAAGGCCACCTCCACCTTATCGTCAAAGGCTTGCGAAGCAAAAAAAATGAGAATCGATTCAAAAAGTTTATTGATATGATGAAGAGCTTATCCTTCAATGTGCACATTGGTGGAGGATCTTGAACAAATGCCGGGCTATGCGAAATTCATGGAGGCCTTGGTGACAAATAAAAGATCCATGGATTGTGAAACTATTAAGATGACCCACCAAGTTAGTGCAATAGTGCATTCTATGGCCCCGTAGCTTGAAGATCCCAGTGCTTTCACGATTCCTTGCACCATTGGGAGTGCAGACTTTGCTAAGGCTATATGTGATATGGGGGCAAGTATCAACTTGATGCCCTACTCAATTTTCAAGACTTTGTGTATTGGGCAGCCGAGGCCAACTTCCATGAAATTGTAAATGGTAGATAGAACGATGAAGAGACCATTGGGTATTATTGATGTTGTTCTTGTCCGGGTGGAAAAATTTAACTTGCCAGCTGATTTTGTGATCTTGGATTAGTGGAATATGAAGTTCCAATCATATTGGGTAGACCTTTCCTTGATACTGGGAAGGCCTTAGTTGATGTGAAAGCATGGGAACTCACCTTCCGGGTGGGTGATGAAAAAGTGGGTTTTCATGTGTGCAAGTCAATGAAGCAGCCCAACAGTTCTGAGGTGTGATCTTGTATGGACCTTGTCACTCCAGTGATAGTTGATAACACAAGTGCAATGATCAATAAAGAGGACCCTCTAGAGGCCGTATTGTTGAATCTTGATGTAAATGATGATGAAGGCCAAGTGGAGTGTGTGAAATGCTTTACATGTGATGGGCTCTTGCTCTTACGACCTAGGAAACTATCGTTGGACCTTAAGAATAGGAAGACTCCACCAACAAAACCTTAAATTAAGGAACCTCCAGTATTGGAGTTGAAGTCGTTGCCTCCACACCTCAGATATGAGTTCTTAGGTCCTAGTTCAACTTTGCCAGTTATTTATTCCTCTTGTATTTCAAATGTACAGGTTGATGCTACTTTGGCGGTGCTCCAAAAATGGAAAAAGCCAATTGGATGGACTTTAGCTGATATTCGGGGAATAAGCTCCGCTTTCTGTATACACAAGATTATTTTGGAAAATGATGCACATCCATCCTTGGAACATCAATGGAGGTTGAACGAGGCAATTCAAGAAGTTATATAAAAGGAGGTGATTAAGTGGTTGGATGCTAGGGTCGTGTACCCCATCTCTAATAGGCCTTGGACTTCGCCGGTGCAATGTGTACCAAAGAAGGGTGGCATGACTGTGGTTGCAAATTCACATAATGATTTGATTCTTATTATAACTGTCACCGCTTGGAGGCTATGCATGGACTACCGCAAGTCGAATAAAGTGACCCGCAAGGATCACTTTCCATTGCCTTTTCTTGAATAGATGTTAGACCGATTTGCTGGGTGTGCCTTCTAATATTTCTTGGATGGGTATTCCGGATAAAACCAAATTTTGATTGTTACAAAAGATCATGAGAAGACCACATTCACTTTTGCATGTGGAACCTTTTCCTTTGCTCGAATGCTGCTTGGCTTGTACAATGCACCGACTACATTTCAGCGGTGTATGATGGCCATTTTCACCGATATGGAGGAAGATATTTTGGAGGTGTTCATGGACGACTTTAGTGTTGTGGGTGATTCATTTGATGAGTGTTTGAAAAAGCTTGATATAGTGTTGGCTCGTTATGAAGAAACCAATCTTGGTCTTAATTGGGAGAAATGCCACTTTACGGTGAAAAAGGGCATAGTTCTTGGGCATAAAATTTCAATGCATGGTATAGAGGTGGACAAAGCAAAATTGATGTGATTTCAAGGCTCCCTTCCCTACCTCTGTCAAGGGAGTTAGAAGTTTTCTTTGGGATGCGGGGTTCCACCAGAGATTTATCAAAGACTTTTCGAAAGTAGTGAATCCCTTATGCAAGTTATTGAGAAAAGATGCCAAGTTTGTGTTCAATGAGATATGTATGCAAGCCTTTGAACTTCTCAATCACAAGTTGACAATCACTCCTATCAATACCACAACCAAGTGGAGCTTTCCCTTTGAGCTTATGTGTGATGCGAGCGATGTTGCAGTTGGGGTAGTTTTGGTCCAAAGAGTGAAAAAAATATTTCATCCGGTGTACTATGGGAGCAAGACCATAAATGATGCTCAAGTTAACTACATGGTGACCGAGAAAGAACTTTTGGCTATTGTGTTCACAATGGAGAAATTTTGGCCGTATCTTATGGGTGCTAAGGTCACAGTCCATATTGATAATGCCAAACTCCGGTGCTTGATGTTGATACCTAAATTTTTTCTATGTATTTTTACACTCAAAATACTTACACAATATCATGTGTATGCATATATAAACATTACCAAGAGTGTTGGTATTGTTTCCTAATTTTTAATGATTTAAAATCAATTTTTAGTCTATTTTAGCAGTACAAATCCAATAATTATTCTCAAAATTATGATTTTGATGAATAATTTATTTTCATTCTCATATTTACACCAAAATATAATTAAGATTATTTTTTCATATTTTCATAAATTTCTTTGGTATTTTTAAAATTAAATTGCATATAATTACAATTTATCCTATTTTACGATGCAGCCTTTACAATTATAAAATCATTTTCATTATTTTTAGATTAATACTTATATATTATTAATTAGTTTAATTCTTTTAAAAAATCATTTTAATTATTTTTATAAAGTGAAAGAGTGGAAAATTGGCTATTTAACACATAATCATTTCTATTTCAATTTTAACCTCAATTTAACCCCCAATTCAGCCAAATTTAAAATAACCCAATTCTATTTTTTTTCAACCCAACCCACGACCCATTTCTAGACCCGGTCTTCTTTCCCTTTAATCTTGTCTGCTGGTCATTTTGATCAACGACCGTGATTCCTTATTGCCTTTTTTAACTCCCATACCCCTTTTACCGTAGTTAATTTGTATCAAAGACACCGCCTTGAACTCTCTTCATCTCCCAAATCCTCTCTAGCCCTCACCGAAACCCTAATCGATTCCCACCTATTTCTGTTATGTTTCCATCGGAATCCATGGAATTCCTGGCTATTTATGGCCTGTGCTCACTCTTCTCACCATTAAACCTAAGCCACTCAAATTTTGAAGGCTGGTTTTAATGGCTCTATTTATATCTGTCTCAGATCTGTAAGATCTGTGACCTCTCCGGCTATTTTCCGGCGTATTCGAGTAATATGAGTCTATTCGACTCAGAATCCGACTTTCCTCAAGACCTTCTCATTCGAGGATTTTCACTGCTTTTTTTAAGTTGTCTAAGGTTATATACGTACTTATTTTTCTTAGATCTATACCATGTTTGGTCTTTACTTGACGATTTAAGATTTTTCCCCAAATTTCTTTTTTTTTTTAAAAAAAGATCGTTCAAATTCTATTTTTAGGGTTCCTGGAAAAATTTCTTCAAATGATTTTCATACTCTTTTTCTTCTCTCTTCATGTGTGATATCCATGTTAGGCTTGTATATTTTTACTGTACTCGAGTTTGCTCTCTTGTTTCTTTTCCGATTATGCAAGACTTTTTCTGTTCTTTGGTCACATGTTAACTGAGGTTGTTGTTTCTCACTCTTTGCTATATGTGTTTAGATTTGTGCTTTTTGATTTTGTTTTACCTCACCGAGTCTTGTTAATGTTCCTACTAAGCATATTTTTACCTACTTTTCTTAAAACTTCTGAAACTTGTTTGAATTCCAAGTTTTTCTCAAGCATGATTTTGAATCAGTGTTTTTGCTATCACATATGTTCGTCTCTCAGAAGCCTTTGGAAAGGATCTCTGAGTCCCTCTCAATGACCCTGATTTCTCACCTTTGACTCTGTTTAAAACCCTAGATTTGGGAATTTTCTTGGATAAGTGGCACTAGGGTTCCATTTTGGGACCCTAGGTTTGCAGACTCACTATGAGCCTGTAATCGAACTTGAATCCCTTTGTTTGTGACTTTGAGACGTTTAGTGTAAACTCTTTTCTAGGATAAATGACTCTTTTGTTTGATTTAGGTGTTTTATATATGATAAAAACTCATCTTTCAAAAGGTGTTCACCAACCGAGTAATTGATTCTACAATCCCTTTAATAAGGCTAATGATTACTTACTGATCCTTTTTTATTGAACCTCTTTTACCCTATTGGCTGTTTATTTTGATCCTTTTGTGTAAAAATTCTATGCTTGTGATGTTTTCCTTAAATACATGGTCTCGTGTATTCCTTATATAATTCTGTACCAATGTTTGAATTATTTCTATACTTATATGACTCTCCCCTTAATTATTTAGGATTCCTTGTGATTACAATTGGATCAGAGATCCTCTTGATTGATTTTTTATTTTGAATTGATGCCCTATTTTAATTTATAAACACACTATTATTCTAAATTTTCTTAATTACTCACTATATATTTGACCTTATTTATGCACCATGTGGTTTCTTTTCCCTAATCATCCCTATTGAACTAATTTCTTTCCTTATTTTGTCTTGACTAGCCGTTTGAACTAGACTCCTTAATTAATGGATTCCAGTTGTCTTAATTGACACTAATTGATTGCTATTTTCATGTTTGTGTACCCTTTGTCTATGTGCTGTTGGTTTTTAAAAACTATATAAAGACCTATTCTTCTCTCTTTACACACATTGAAATTCACACGAACAAAAAACACTTCTAATTACTTACTTTCTTGCAATACTGTTTTTGAAATCAACACTTTGCTTTGCTTGATATCTTTTGGAACTACCATTTGGCTCTCC
Organism: Nicotiana benthamiana; assembly: GCA_034376525.1. Lineage (NCBI taxonomy): Eukaryota > Viridiplantae > Streptophyta > Magnoliopsida > Solanales > Solanaceae > Nicotiana > Nicotiana benthamiana. The sequence goes on from CM067338.1 coordinate 148,970,897, forward strand.
CAAGGCTACTATTTTCTTACTTATTTTCCTTAAAACTGGTATGTCTTTTATTTAATTTCCTGCCTCACCCCTATGTGTTTACTTTACAGTTTCAGACTTTTTGCACTTTACTGCACATGTTCAGTAATTTATGCTAAATATTTCCTTCTTTGCTTCTATTTATGTTATGAATCCCTACTCTTATTCCCTTCTATGTGTCTGAGTTAAGCTTTTGAGCATGATATTATCCTAATTACTGTCTAGGCCTTAACCTGATTTACAATGGATCCTAACTCTCAATGTTTGGCTTTTAGGATGGTCAGGGGTGTGCCGACATTCCAAATTGCTGGGCATGACCACCATCCTGCCATGGCTCTCCCCGATCCCCTTCCCTTGTGCACTTAAACTTCTTCTTAGACTTTTATGTTCTTCCCCTCTGTCATGAGCCTTACTTTGGGACCTTGAGTTCCCTTTGAACTTGGACATCTGAAGGCTGGCATTTCCACACTGCACTATGCTCTTAATTCTGTTTTAGGGTATAAGCACTGCCTGGAGTCCTTTGAGACTTATGGGAACTTTGACATACTCCAAATATGAGAAAGTCTGTCGGAAACCGGATCCTGGAAGTTGGTTTATCTCACATTGTTGGACTTTGAGTCTGAATTATGCTGTTTAGATGTAGCAGGAAATTCTGATGTATTTTCACTTTTCTTTTGTGATTCATTCGAGTTTGTAGTAATTTGTAATAACTATAGGGGATGCTTAGTGGAAAATGGATGGAATGCATGCATGCATAAGGGTAGATATCACGCTCATTAGGTATTTACTTCTATAAATCATGTCAAGTCCTGCATTTCTATGTTTTCCATATAGAAATTCTGTTTTAAGTTCTGCACTTCAATATTTTTCACATAGAAATCCTGTTTAGGTTCTTCACTTACAAAATTTTCATATAGGATCCTGTTTTAGGTTACGCATTTTCATATAGAAATCCTGTTTTAAGTTCTGCACTTTTGCATCTTAGAAATCCTGCCTATAAGTTCTGCATATATATCATATCGATAACTTTTGCATTTCTACATCCCATATAGAAAACATGCCCATAGGATTGTGCATTTTGCTCATCATATAGAAAGCATGTCTGTAGTGTTTCCTGAATTCTGTATACGTTTTCATTACTAGGAAAACGATATATAGGTTTAAATAATAAAATCAGTGTTTAGACATCATGCCCATATGATTTCTACATTTTTGTAAAGGTTAAAAATCAGTCACACTTAGAAATCATGCCAATAGGAGTAATCAACCAGTCTGAATCCCTCAACTCACTGATAAGTTTAAAACTGGTAACAAAATTGCTTAAATGCTTGCAGAACTTGTATCCCTGCTGTTAATAAATATTCTTCTGAAATCAGTATCTTTCTCCCGTATTTAGAAACTATGATTATAGATTTCACTTAGACAAACTATAGGTAATTAATTAACAGTGTCAGTCTTTGATAACTACATCTAGACAAGGCTAATTCGGACTCCTCATTTGAGAAATATGTGATGAATCAGCCTATCCTACGCCTTAATTTAATTCAGATCAAACCAGTATTTGAAGTCATGCTATATTTATCCCTTTTAAGTGAGGAGGTGTGTATGAGCCTTAGCTGCTATGTGTGTTCCCTTTAACTGCTATTTGTTTTTGCTTGTTGCCTAGATTTTCATCCTTTAAAACTATGAAAAGCCCCAACTCCCTCCCCTTTAGGATTAGTAGTCTCAATACCCCCGGTACTGATAAGATTGAGACGGGTAATAACATGCAATAAGTAACGATACTATTTCGCGCATTAATACCTTAACGGGATAGGAAAGGATAGATATGGAGATGATGGCCGATGCGCTAATATCTCATGTAGCCCCTCTTCCGAAGAGTGATTACTGGATATTGCATTGACGTGATCGATATTAATCATAAACCTAGGACCCCCTCCCTTTTACTTACTTTTACCTGCTTTATTTAGAATTGTTTAAATCTTTCATAAATTTTTGCCCTCTTTTCTCAAAGTTTCAACTTATTTTGCAATGAAAACCCCTTATATTTGAGCCCTTGATTGCTTACTTGATTATGTGAAGTCACAATTATGACATCCCGAGAACCACACTAATGGATCTTGAGGGGTGCCTAACACCTTCCCCTGATAATTTTTAGCCCTTACCCATACTCTGGTTTTCCAACTCTAACCCTTCTTAGTATCTAATGCTCTTTAATCATTAGGTGGAGACTCTTCAAATCTAAAAACCCAATTCCCAAAAGGTAACTAGTTATCCTCCAAAATGTTACAAGCCCGATTTCGCATTTGAAAAAGGGGGCGCAACACTTGATGACGAAGAAAGATTCCAAAGACAGACTAATGCGATGGGTCTTGTTATATCAAGAGTTTGATTTGGAGATTCTGGACCGTAAGGGTAGTGAAAACAAAGTGGCGGACCACTTGTCCCGCTTGGAGGAGGAGGGGAGGCCTCGTGATGGCCTAGAGATCGATGATTCATTTCCTGATGAACAACTCCTTTCGGTGAATGGTACGCCATGGTTTGCAGATGTTGCTAATTTCCTTGTGACTGGTATTATCCCATGTGAGCTCTCTTCTAACCAAAGGAAGAAGCTCAAATGGGATAGTTTGGATTTTTATTGGGATGAGTCGTACTTGTTCAAGATTTGCGCGAATGGTGTGATCCGAAGGTGCGTCCCAAAGGAAGAGCAATTGAGTATCTTGGAGCTTGTCATTCCTCTCTATATGGTGGCCATCATGGTGAGGCGAGAAAGACTTTCAAAGTTCTTAGTTGTGGGTTTTATTGGCCAACTTTGTACAAAAATGTAAGTGAACTTGTGAAGAGGTATGACGAATGTCAAAGAGCGGGTGGAATTTCGAAGAAATATGAGAGGCCTCTCAACACCATCCTTGAAGTTGATATTTTTGATGTATGGGTCAACACCATCCTTGAAGTTGATATTTTTGATGTATGGGTCATTGATTTTATATAGGCCCATTTATTAGTTCATGTGGGAACACATACATTCTTGTGGTAGTTGACTATGTTTCAAAGTGGGTAGAAGTCGTGACTTTACCTAACTATGAGGACCGGAGTGATGTTGTATTTCTCAAGAAGAGCATTGTTACAAGGTTTGGCACTCCTCATGCAATCATAAGTGATGTGGGGTCTCATTTTTGTAATAGAGCTTTTGACACTTTGCTTGCAAAGTATGGTGTCAACCACAAAGATTTACTCCTTATCATCCTCAAAAAAATGACCAAGTTGAAGTCTCAAATAGGGAAATTAAGAGCATATTGTCAAAGAAGGTCAATACAAATAAGACCGATTGGTCAAAGAAGTCGTATGATGCTCTATGGGCTTATATGACTGCTTACAAGACTCTGATAGGTATGTCACCGTATCGGCTGGTGCTTTGGAAAGCTTGCCATCTACCAGTTGAGTTAGAGCACAAGGCCATGTGAGCTTTGAGAAAGCTAAATCTTGAATGGGATGTGGTAGCAAATCTTCGTGTGGAGCAGCTTAATGAACTAGACGAATTTCGACTCCATGCCTACTCCATCTCATCCTTGTACAAGAACACGATGAATTACCTTCATGATAAATATGCTCGTGGAAAAGAGTTCAAAGTGGGTCATTTGGTTCTCTTGTTCAACTCGCAGACATATTTGCTTTTGGAAAAGCTTAAGTCAAAATGGTATTGACCTTTTGAAGTGGTGCTTGTGACTCCGTTTGGTGCACTTGACTTGAAGAAAAAAAAAGGGAGTGTTTTAGTGTTAATGGGCAGAGGGTCAAGCACTACCTGGGAAAAATTGATGATAGCCACGTGGTGACGTGTCTTCATCTAAAGTGATTTTATGGTAACCTGCGTTGTGCCAAGATGTTAAATCAGGCGCTCCTTGCGAGGCAACTGATGTGTCTTTCTTTTTACTTTTCTTTGATTTTCTTTGTAGTTTAGGTTTATTTTTGGACTGACTAGTTATGAGATGCTGTAGGATGGTGTTGGTGCAGTGCAGGACCAAGTAGAAAAAAATGATTACTCTCTGAAGTTTGCAATGCGAACCGTACTTCATTTGTGCGGCCGCAAAGGCCGTTGTGCGGACCGCAAAGTGATTTTTCAAAAGTAAAGAGTCTTTGAAGTTTTGCACCGCGGCCACATTGCATTTTGTGCGGCCCGCAGTGGACTACTGCGGCCACACTGTATTTCTTGTGGTCCGTAGTGGCCAATCTTTCATTGCTTCATGTTTCTGACCACCGCATACCGAATGCCATTTTGTGCGGTCTGCGGTGGGTAGGTGAGCTGGGGCCCAGGACCTTTTTTGATAAATAGGACCTGAGGCCCTATATCTGAAATTTTTGATATTTTTACTTTTAGAAGCCTAAAAACTATTGTTCACTCTCTAAATTTCACGAATTCAACTGCTTAGTCTCGATTAATCATCAGTGCATCTCGTTTATGGTATCTTTAATTCCTTTTAGTTGATTAGTTTTGCTATTTTCTTCTGACTTTTACTTTCTCGCAGTTTTTCTTCTTTTCTTCCCGTTTTTCTTTTTATTTAGTAGCATAGGTTAGGTAATCCTGTTTAATTAGGAAAAATTAGTTACAACACTGATGCAAAACCTAGGGAATCAATAATAGGTAAAAATTTAGACGAAAAGTATGAAAAACTTGAACCCTAGGTTGGTTTTACAGCTAGGGACTCAACGCGGACCGCAATGGATTTTGTGCAGTCTGCGGTATCCACTTTGCTACTGCACCTCATTTTTTGTTGTGCGCACTCTGCAACTTTTGACTGTCTGCAAAACTTTTCCTGCAATTCTGAATTTTATTGATTCTACTGATACTAACAAGGAAAAACCGAACATTACTTGCAGATAATGGTTCGGTCATGAGGCTGTGGTAGAAAACAACATGGCAAAGGTGAATCCTCCCGGGGTAGAGGAAAGGGTATGATCAAATTGACCCCACAAGTATGACAGAACATAAAGAACACCAGGTGGCTCATAAAGGTTGCTGATAGAGCCATTGGCCAATCGGGAAGTGAGTATGCACCTTCCTTGGGGACATCATCAGACTCCGTGCTAGAGTATGTTCCTGACTGGCTAGAGAGGAACATGCCGAGGGATACACCTCCAGGCTCTCCCACTGCCCAAGCATCAGTGTGTATATCTTCCGAGTCATCTGAGGGCTCAACTTTAGGTAGTGGCATTGAATATTGCACCTTTCCTATTGATTCATTATCCAGAGAGGGTCCCATAACAGAAGAAGGGGAAGAAGTATAAGGGGGTGAGCTTCAACTAGGAGGGGTAGAGAGGACCAGAAATCCAAAGGCATTGCAGGACCGGTTTGTGAGTGAGGTTTCCTGTCACAAGTTTAGAGAGTGGTGGCCCGAGAGAAAATCGATACCTGAGCATAAATTCATCACCCGGGACCTTTTGTCTCACAACCCCGATGTTTGAGGCAGTTCAAATAGAGCTTGATGAGATTATTTCATAGGCCACGTGGAAGAGGCCAATGAGCACTTGGTGAAGGAGTTCTACGCAAATATGGCCCACATAAAAAAGGGCACTACAGTCACCAAGTGTGGAACTTGAAGGTGAAATTTGATGGCAAGACCATAAATGATTAACTGGGCTTCATAGAGAAGGATGAGTCATTGTATTTGGAGAAGCTGGCATTGAGGGAGGCTGCTCGTCTAGTTTGCGGAGTACTTGGCAATCCCATGTACCACCTCAGATTGATTGACTAAGAGAGTGAAGATCTTGAGGAAAACTATAAATTTTGAGGCTAAGGGGTGGGAAACATTTGTGTGTAGCAGGCTAGACCCCACCACTCACGACAACTCACTCCCTATTCAGGGGCTATATTCGTAGCATCGATCATGGCGGGGTACCCAATTAACATCGGGAATGTGATGTCCCGAGTTATTACACGGGTGGTGAATGAAGGTGACAGATCTTATCCCTTCCCTAATTTCCTGACCATGTACCTGGAGGACTTAATGTGGAGAAGCAAAAATTTGATATGAAAGAGAAGGTGAAGACACCGCTCGCATGGTACAACCTGAAGGGTGATGAGAACCCTAAAGGCAAGCACTACAAGGGCAAAGCCACTACTTCAACTGGCCAGTCTGAAGAGCTAGTAGTGGTAGTGGCTCCTACTCATCCTCCTTCCACCTCAGCAGACATGGCCCCCGGACCATCTACTTCTATAGCTCTAAAGATGCCCTCCTCCACTGCATACCCCCTGACTGCCCACTACCTGAGCTAGACCTTTGCCAGTATCAACAACTGGATACAAAAAACTACTTCTAAGCTGTCTGTACTATCTACTACGGTGGAAGCCCAGTCAGCACCCCCTCCACCACAAGCCCCACCGTCTGTTGAGGAAACTCTGAAGGAAATTCTAGACAACCACAAAAAGCTCATAGAAGTTGTTGACTCTCATGGAAAGTCATCAAAGGAGATTTCTAGGGAAGCGAAGAAAATGAAGAAGAATCGGGCTTCAAAAGAGTCAGTGAAGGAGCTAAGGTTGGACGTAGATAGGTTGAAGGTGGATCACCTACCTTTAGATTTGCTATTGCATGACCTGACACCAGCCCTAGCCAGAGCAGGAGCTCGAGAGGCCTACCAAGAGGAATAGGGTGATTTCCTATTCTAATGATGCAGTCATATAGTTGGAGGACCCGCAAGAAAGTTTCTCCAGCAAGCCCTAGGACTCAGTCCAGGCCTCGGTCCCAGCAGAGCCACTGATCATAGGGATCCCATCACAGGTTCCCGAGTAGATAGAGGACCTGGGGACCCAAACTCAAGATCCGATGCAGATAGAGGGCATACATGGAGTTTCTTTTTCCTCTTTTATCTATTTTTGTGCTTATTTTGGTTAGTTGGCATTAAGGACAATGCCAACTTTCATTTGAGAGGATAGCCCTATTTGGATATTTTGATGACTATATATTGTTGGAAACACGTTCTCAAGGCATTATACTAAATGTGTGTTCATATTTGTAGGTTTTGATGAATGACAAACTATGCGCAAATTGACATATGACGAGGTCCAAGCACAAGCGCAAAATTGATATATAACGAGATTCAAGCACAAGACAAAAATCGAGATTAAGTTTTATATGAGTCGATATTTAATTGTGATCTTGATCCGACAACTTAAACTCAAGACTTGGCTTCTCTCGTAAAAATATTTTTAACAAATCATGCATATTTAATTTAGAGCAAAATGATTTTAAATAATGCATATTTATTTTAGTCAAAATGATTTTTAAACATGCCTCTAAAATCTGGACTAAGATAATCGATTATGTACTTATGATAATCGATTATGTTTAAGTCAGCTGCTTGACAATCGATTGTGAACTTATGACAATCGATTGTGTTAAGGCAGTGAGCATCAGATTCTTCAAATCTGCATGACAATCGATTGTGAACCTTATGACAATCGATTGTGATGAGGCAGTGTCCATCAAAGTTTTTCAAAGCTCAAAATAATCGATTGTGAAGCTAATGACAATCGATTGTGAAGAGACAGTGTCCATCAGATTTTTCAAAGTCACAAAATAATCGATTGTGAACTTATGACAATCGATTGTGTTGAGGCAGTGTCTTCCAGACTTTTTCAAAGTTATTAAATAATCGATTGTGAACCTATAACAATCGATTGTCAAGAGGCAGTGTCTAAATTGATTTATCAAGACTGATATATAATCGATTGTTAACTTAATATAATCGATTGTATAACTGACCGTTGCCAAAATATTTTCAAATACCGTCAGGTAATCGATTATTGATTTCCTATAATCGATTGTTTTAATTAAAATCTGGAAAGGATTTTTTGAACGTTGCTGAGTAATCGATTATTGATTTCCAATAATCGATTGTTTTAAGTAAAATCTGGAAATGATTTTTTGAACATTGCCAGTAATCGATTATTGATCTTAGATAATCGATTGTTATGCGTAAAATCTGGGATTGATTTTTGGAAGAACTGGCAAACAATCGATTGTGGTAATTTGACAATCGATTGTCACAGAGTAAAATCAGCAACTCTTAATTGGCAAATAGGCAACGGTAATACAAAGTTTTTCGACTATAAATACAGCTTCAATTCAGTCTTCTAAACACAACAACTGATCATACAATTGCTAAAGCTTGCATACTTTATTGCTTATCATTTTATACTCATTACATAAGCTTTTGAGAGCCAAATTCTTGTCGAAAGTTGTTGCGATCTTGAGCGTATTCTTTTTACTCATATCTACTCTTAAAGGAGTGTCTTGTTTGAGTGCTAAAGTGTTTTTGTACACTTGAAGGGAAGTGTTAGTCCCTTGTGTTGTAAGAAGGAACTTGTGTTTCCTTGGTTGAAGTCTTGGAGTGTTGTATCTCCGAGCAAAGGTTGTTGAGGCTTGTGTCCTCAAGTTGTAACGGTTTGTTGAGCACCCGTAAGCTTAAAAAGTTAGTGGAAATCTCGAGAGAGTCTCTCGGGGACTGGACTAGCCACGGGTTGTGGTGAACCAGGATACATCGGTGCGTTTGTTCTAATTTATTTACTTATCGCACTTATTTATTTCCTGCAATTTTTAAATTCCGCAAGTTTACGCTAATTTTTATTATAACGCTATTCACCCCCCCTCTAGCGTTAAGCGTAGTTTCTAACAATTGGTATCAGAGCCCAACTCTCTGAAGACTTAACCGTTTGAGAGAAACATCCATGGCTTCTACTCGTGATTCTTTTGCAGGAATAGGTGAAGGACAATGCTCCACCAGACCACCGCTATTCGATGGTACAAATCATACATACTGGAAGGAGAGGATGAGAATATTTGTACAATCAAATAGTTTTCATCTTTGGAAGGTCATAATGAATGGAGAACAAATTCCAACCAAGAAGGTTGAAAATGAATGGGTCCCAAAGTCCGAAGATGAATACGATGCGGATGATATCCGAAAGGTGCAAAATAATGCTAAAGCTATTAATTTATTATATTGTGCTGTAAATGCTGATGATTACAGGAAGATATCTTGTTGCACAACGGCGAAGCAAATGTGGGACAAGCTGGAAATTACGTACGAAGGTACGGACCAGGTAAGGGAAGCCAAAATTGATTTCCTAACCCATGCATATGAATTGTTTCACATGAAGGAAGGCGAAAAGGTCGATGAGATGTTTGAACGATTTTCAAAAATCGTAAATGATTTACATGCTCTAAAGAAGACCTTCACGGATAAGGAGCTTGTCCGAAAAATTCTCCGAAGTCTCACTCCGGAATGGCGATACAAGGCGGACGCGATTCAAGAATCCATTGGCATTTCAAATGTCACCATCGATGCATTAAGAGGTAATCTTAAAACTTTTGAATCTACTATACTTAACCCTCTTGTTGATGATCAAAGGAAGCAAAGAATCGCTCTCAAGGCAAGCACAAGCCAACCTCAAAATGATGAGGACGGAGACAACGAGTTCGGACTCGTTATCAAGAGATTTCAAAAGTTCATGCGAAAAGAGTATGAACGAAAGGGCAAAAAGCAAGGAGATCAAATAAAGTGCTATGAGTGCGGAGAAACCGGGCACATTAAATCAAATTGCCCAAATGCTAAAAAGGAGAAGAAACCCTTCAAGAAGCAACGAGCATACATATCTTGGGGAGGCGACTCCGGTGACGAGTCAAGTGAGGAAGAAGAAGACGAAGCCGCAAATCTTTGTCTTATGGCACAAGAAGACAACAAAGAAGAGGTATGTCAAATTTCTTCCAAAAATTTCTTTTCCCTTGAAGAAATGCATAATGCTTTTGATGATTTGTATAGCGAATTTATTAAAGCTTCAAAAACTGTTAAGAGTATAAAAGAAAATGCTTCTTTAAAAGAAAAAGATTTTCAAAAACAACTCTCTTTTAAAGAAAAGGAATTGAAAAAACTGATTTTAGAAAATGAGAAGTTGAAAGAGGAAAACAAATTTTTTGGAAAGAGAAGCGCCGACAAGCCCGAGAGTTCTAGAAATTGTACTTCTTGCATGCATCTCAAAAATGAAGTAGAAAGGCTTAAGGGCACCTTAGATAAGTTTAACTCTTCTCATAAAAATTTGAATGAAATGCTTGTTAATTTGAAGTCGACCAAGCATGGCATAGGTTTTAGAAACGTGCCTAAAGAGAAAGTTGAAGCCAACCCCCAACCACCTAAGGCTCAACCTAGGATAAATAAAACAAATGTTCATCCTAGATACAACAAACCTAGAAATGGTTTTCATCAATCGCAACCTAGAAATAATCATGCTAGAAATAATGCACATCCTAGGCCAAACACTAGAAGGAATTTTGAACCTTTTAGAACACCTAGAAATGACTTCCAACCTAGAAACAACTATTCTAGAAATGATGCATATCCTAGAACAAATGGTAGGAGAAATGATTTTCATGATTTGTGCAATAGTTATATTGTCAAGAATAGAGTAAATGAATTTCGTCCGTCCAATTACTATCAACCTAGAAGGATGCATAATCCTAACGTGACTTGTCATTATTGTAGACGAATTGGACATATTGCTCCTGCTTGTTTTACACGACATAGACATAACACTCAATCACATCAGTATGATTTGCCTAACCCCCAAGGACCCAAAATGGCATGGGTACCTAAAACTCATTAATCTGTTTTGTAGGTATGTTTGAAGGGATCAAGTGTACTATGGTACCTTGATAGTGGATGCTCCAAGCACATGACGGGAGACGAATCCAAATTCCTTCAACTAGAACACAAGGAAGGGGGAAGTGTTATTTTTGGTGATAACAACAAAGGAAAGATTATCGGCATCGGATCGGTCGGTAAGGATGAAATTTCTTCCATTAAGCATATATTACTTGTGAAAGGTTTAAAACATAATCTCTTGAGCATAAGTCAATTATGTGACAAGGGAAATCTTGTTTTATTTGATTCAGATGAATGCTTAGTTTTTAGACGTAGCGATTTTAAAATTATCCTTCGTGGTTTTAGAATGGATAACATTTATATGGTTGATCTTGCAAATTCTTCACCCGAATATGTGAATGGTTTAATGAGCAAAGAGGATGATTCTTGGTTATGACATCGTAGAGTACTCACATCAACATGCATCTTTTGAACAAATTGGTCTCACAAAATTTAGTTGTTGGTCTTACAAATTTGAAATTTGAATATGACTCTATTTGTGATTCTTGTCAAAAAGGGAAGCAAACAAAAGCATCTTTTAAATCGAAAAATATTGTTTCAACTACTAGACCATTGCAATTGCTTCACATGGATTTATTTGGACCATCTCGCATTGAAAGTCTAGGTAGAAATCGCTTAGCTTATGTTATTGTTGATGATTATTCCAGATTTACTTGGACTTTATTTCTTGCCCATAAAAGTGATGCTTTTCAGAATTTTAAATATTTTCTTAAACGTGTTCAAAACGAAAGGAAACAACCGTCATTTCAATTAGAAGTGATCATGGGGGAAAGTTTGATCACAATCTCTTTGCGGACTTTTGTGACGAACTCGGTTCGAGCATACCTTTTCCGCTCCACGAACACCACAACAAAATGGGGTGGTGGAAAGGAAAAATAGGTGTCTCGAAGAGATGGCTAGAACCATGCTCGAAGAGGCTAAGATTCCCAAACATTTTTGGGCGGATGCCGTGAGTACCGCATGCTACGTTTTAAATAGAGTAGTCATAAGGCCAATACTCATGAAAACCCCTTATGAACTCTACAAGGGAAGGAAACCGAATATCTCCCATTTTAGAGTATTCGGTTGTAAATGTTTTATTCATAACAATGGAAAAGATCAATTGGGAAAATTTGATGCCAAATCCGATGAGGGAATTTTTATTGGGTATTCTTCACGTAGCAAAGCATATAGGGTATTTAATAATAGAACCCAAACTGTGGAGGAATCCCCTCATATTGTGTTTTCCAAAAATAATGCTCGCTTGGCGAGAAAGGATTCTTGTTCTGATCTTGCAGGGATTTTAAATAATTTAAAAGACAAAGTACAAGAGGAAACTCCTAAGGAAATTCAAGATGAAGTCTTGGAACAATCAACGGAGGAAACGCCACAATTGGAGAAAGAAACGAAAATGCCTAACGAGTGGAGGAAAATCAAAGATCACCCTCTCGAACAGGTAATTGGCGACGTCGAAGAAAAGGTAAGTGCCCGAAACTCTCTTAAGAACACCTTAGGACACACTTCTTAAGAGATCACGTTCTCATTGCATTATTTCGTTACAAATTACTAACTTGAGCATAGGAGACGTCTAATTCTCTTTTGCAGGTATCGCCCTAAAGGCAGGGGGAATTATAAAGAAATGGCATAGAACAATCGATTATTACAGCAAATAATCGATTATTTTACTGTGCGGATAATATATTAGCAAGTATCACTAATCGATTATTTATGTTTGATGCTTATTATGCATTTGTGGTTAATAATCGATTTTTTAACTGTATAATCGATTACCGTCTCAGCCATTCAGTACTGCTTCTCTAAAACAATCGATTGTTTCCTAAATATAATCGATTATTTTCCGAGTCAGAAAATTACCGTACTCACTGTATCACACCAATCGATTATCATAATTCAACAATCGATTATTTTTTGTCAGCAATTCAAATATTTGTTACCGTTTGGGTCCTGCAATCGATTTTGTGTCAGTTCCGAGTTCAAGTCAAAATCTGCTCAACAATCGATTGTCTAACGGTCAGTGCAATTTATTTTTACCGTTTCTGACTGTTTTGGCTCATAAATTTCTGCAGATTTTCATCATAAATGAAATGCCATTCTTCCCATTATAAATAGGCATCACAAGTCTTAAATTTTATTCACTCAGGCATCAATCTTTGCTCCCAAACCTTCAAAAATCTTCCAAGTTTCTTACAAAGTTCATTACTACTCTTTGAAAATGTCGGGCAGACACTCTAAACGTTCCCGTTCAGGTAGACAAGGTGCATCTTCTTCTGCTCCTCCACCTCCAAATTTCCCTTATCAAGATGGGTCTATTTTACAATTCAATACTGAAACCGAGCTTACTAGATTTTTGACAAAATTCGAAAAGCGTGAAATTCTTCCTCCTCGCTTTTCAACAAGCAAGTATCTTGAATCATATGCCCCCGTTGCAAACATTCTTAAGGAATGTCAACTTCTTGACTTTTTATATCTTACCTATCCTTATATTAATCCTCCATTGATTCAAGCGTTTTACTCAAACCTTCATGAGGATGACGATGGTGAACTTGTGTCAAATATTAATGGTGTTCAAATTCTTTTGTCCAATGAAAACTTGCATTCCATTGCCCATCTTCCTCGAAGTGGTGAAAACATTACTCGCTACATTAGAGAGGCTGGCGCCTTATTTGATGAGAAAATTCTCCTAAACCAAATAGGTCTTACATCTTATGATCCTAATCTATATTCTCGGCGCCCTACTATCACGGGAATGCTCCCGAGTATCGTTTGATTTTCTATTTCATCACCCGAGTCCTCAAGCCTCGGAAGCACAATCATACCACTCTTTCCCAAGAGGACGCTAAGCTCATGCATGCCATTATAACCGGAGCTCACATCAATTGGTGTAAGTTCGTCAAGATTCACATGCTTGATGACATCGGAGATGATAGACCTCTTCCCTATGCCCTCCTTATTATGAATTTTCTTGAAGCTTCCGGGTTCAACACTTCCATCGGTCCTCTCAAAAAGAGCATCAAGAAGTGGGAAATTTCAGAATCCTCCTTTCCCCATGACGGTGATCATGCAGCTCCTGCTCCTCCTCCAACCCGTCAATCGCGTCAGCCTCAAGAACCTACTCTTCAATCCATTTCCGACCAAATTGCTTCATTGACCACCTCTGTCGGTCAATTGACACATGAGATCCATAGATATTTTGACCATGTTCATTATCCATATGCCGGTCTTGTTCCCTATGAAGCAGTGCCGGATGATGAGGCGGGAAATGATGATGAATAATTTCTTTATTTGTTGTTCTATTTTATTGTTCTATGTTTTTATTGTTCCCGTTATGTAACCGTTTTTTATTAATAAATAAACAAGTTTTTAAATTATTCTATATTTTTTTGCTAATGGCAAAAGGGGGAAGATAACGGGTATGCACTCTCAATACTTATCAGCCTAAATTGAGGGGGAATTCATATATTGAGGGGGAATAAAATGCATATCTATATACTTGTTGCATATCTTTACTTGTCTTGAATCGTCATTATGAATTGCCTAATATGCATATCCCGCTTAAAGTTTGCCATTATCAAAAAGGGGGAAATTGTTGGAAACACGTTCTCAAGGCATTATACTAAACGTGTGTTCATATTTGTAGGTTTTGATGAATGACAAACTATGCGCAAATTGACATATGACGAGGTCCAAGCACAAGCGCAAAATTGATATATAACGAGATTCAAGCACAAGACAAAGATCGAGATTAAGTTTTATATGAGTCGGTATTTAATTGTGATCTTGATCCGACAACTTAAACTCAAGTTGGCTTCTCTCGTAAAAATATTTTTAACAAATCATGCATATTTAATTTAGAGCAAAATAATTTTAAATAATGCATATTTATTTTAGTCAAAATGATTTTTAAACATGCCTCTAAAATCTGGACTAAGATAATCGATTATGAACTTATGATAATCGATTATGTTTAAGTCAGCTGCTTGAAGATCGATTGTGAACTTATGACAATCGATTGTGTTAAGGCAGTGAGCATCAGATTCTTCAAATCTGCATGACAATCGATTGTGAACCTTATGACAATCGATTGTGATGAGGCAGTGTCCATCAAAGTTTTTCAAAGCTCAAAATAATCGATTGTGAAGCTAATGACAATCGATTATGAAGAGACAGTGTCCATCAGATTTTTCAAAGTCACAAAATAATCGATTGTGAACTTATGACAATCGATTGTGTTGAGGCAGTGTCTTCCAGACTTTTTCAAAGTTATTAAATAATCGATTGTGAACCTATAGCAATCGATTGTCAAGAGGCAGTGTCTAAATTGATTTTTCAAGACTGATATATAATCGATTGTTAACTTAATATAATTGATTGTACAACTGACCGTTGCCAAAATGTTCTCAAATACCGTCAGGTAATCGATTATTGATTTCCATAATCGATTGTTTTAATTAAAATCTGGAAAGGATTTTTTGAACGTTGCTGAGTAATCGATTATTGATTTCCTATAATCGATTGTTTTAATTAAAATCTGGAAAGGATTTTTTGAACGTTGCTGAGTAATCGATTATTGATTTCCTGTAATCGATTGTTCTAAGTAAAATCTGGAAATGATTTTTTGAACGTTGCCAGTAATCGATTATTGATATTAGATAATCGATTGTTATGCGTAAAATCTGGGATTGATTTTTGGAAGAACTGGCAAACAATCGATTGTGGTAATTTGACAATCGATTGTCACAGAGTAAACTCAGCAACTCTTAATTGGCAATTAGGCAACGGTAATACAAAGTTTATCAACTATAAATACAGCTTCAATTCAGTCTTCTAAACACAACAACTGATCATACAATTGCTAAAGCTTGCATACTTTATTGCTTATCATTTTATACTCATTACATAAGCTTTTGAGAGCCAAATTCTTGTCGAAAGTTGTTGCGATCTTGAGCGTATTCTTTTTACTCATATCTATTCTTAAAGGAGTGTCTTGTTTGAGTGCTAAAGTGTTTTAGTACACTTGAAGGGAAGTGTTAGTCCCTTGTGTTGTAAGAAGGAACTTGTGTTTCCTTGGTTGAAGTCTTGGAGTGTTGTATCTCCGAGCAAAGGTTGTTGAGGCTTGTGTCCTCAAGTTGTAACGGTTTGTTGAGCACCCGTAAGCTTAACAAGTTAGTGGAAATCTCGAGAGAGTCTCTCGGGGACTGGACTAGCCACGGGTTGTGGTGAACCAGGATACATCGGTGCGTTTGTTCTAAGTTATTTACTTATCGCACTTATTTATTTCCTGCAATTTTTAAATTCCGCAAGTTTACGCTAATTTTTATTATAACGCTATTCACCCCCCCCCCCCTCTAGCGTTAAGCGTAGTATCTAACATATATATGACAATGTTTTATGCTTTATTTCTTTTTTATCTTTGGTATGTACATAATTTTATCATTTCATTGCACTTTTTCGTACTTTTTACTTTGGGTATGTATATAAAAGTTATGTTCTTATGTATATATTCATTCTCCTTATTGTATATTCAATTAAATACCCTCTTGTACATATTCATTTTACTTTTTGCATTTTTCTTTTCTGAGATTCTTATTTTATGTTCATAGCTTCTTGTTTTGAGTTTTTGCAATAAGCCTTTGGTTTTCTTAATGCCACGGTTCTTCCCAAAGGTGGAATTGTGTGAACCGGGTGGCTCTTCCCGATGATGGATGACATGACAACCTTCTTAAGGGTTTGAGTCTGTTTTTCAGTAGTTAGTTGGTAAGGGTGCCTCAAGTAAAGCTACACTTGGGCCTAACACATTTTCCATTGATCCTATGGTAAAAAAAAAATCGTTGTGTATAAGATGGTTAAAGTTGTGACCTTGAGACTCTTGTGTTGGCCGATAATCATCAAGTGGTTTTTGGGACCATTGTTTTTCTCAAATCTTATCTAAGGTTGTTTTGGGCCCCCCGGATCTACTTCTTTAGAAATCCCACAGCTTGTGTGGTGAGAATTTGAATAGCAAGTTCATATCCCGAGCCATTAGTCTAGAACTTACCTTATGTTTGTCTAGGCGAAATCCTAAGTGTAACTTAACTTCAGACGATGATATCTTGAACACTTCCATAGCCTACCAATGATAAAATACCCAAGCAACCCTTTTGAGTCATAGACCTTTTTCTTTCAAGAACCACGATACAAGCAATTACCCGTTCTAATAATATCCTCTCTTGGCACCCAATCTTTCCTTAGCACATGGCAAAGGCATAAGTTTGGGGGGAGAGATGAGGATTGCAACAAAGTGGTATAAGTACAAAATGAAAAAAATGAAAGGCAATGAAATAGAAAGAAAATAAAATTAAAAAAGACAAAAAGAATGCTCAATGTAGAAAAGAATGAAAAGATTCAATAAACGTAAAGGGATGAAAGGTGTGGAAGGTCGAGAAAAGAAGAATAAAATTTGAAATGAATAAGAAAGAGTGACAGTGTGTCTCTCTAACCTTTTATAAAGAAGTGATATGACTCAAAAAGTCAAGTGATTGTGTGCTAAAATAAAGCAAAACAAGTGCTAAAGGGAAGATGGAACCTATTAAGACCAAACATTTCCCACCCTGAACCAAAAACCTTTATTTTGTCTCCACAAAAGCCCTATATGATCTTGAGTTGAATGAAGCTTATATTAGTGGTGACTCACATAAGGGGCAAGCATATGGTACTTAGAGTCGGACCTATGACTTTTCCTTGAGAGAGATGAATGTATTTCCATCTCGTTGTGAGTGCTACAATCCTAAAGGTGATGTTTTCTTAGGAGAGTTGAGGATATATATTGTTTGGGTTCCACAATGGCCAAAGTAATAAAAAGAGTTTCTTTAATGTGTTGAGTCAACTCTTGATGCTCTTGTGTCGCACTAAATCCATGGTGTTTGAAAGAATGAATGTTGTTAATGATTCATTTGAATTGAGGGCAATGGTTAGTCCTAATTGATGCTCGATGAGGTCACTTCACGTTAGCTGAATTTTCTTGGATTTACTCTTAAGGGGTGGGTCTTATTTTGTTTTCTTGAGAACAAGTAAAAGGTTAAGTTTCGGGGGAGTTGGTAACTAGGTAATATGATGCATCTTATACTCCTTATTACTTGAGTTTTGATTCTAAATGTGTAAATAATAGTCCCAAATGCTTACATGTTTTAATTGTAGGGTTTGGTCAACAAGGTGCAATTCGTCAAACCAGCTCAAAAAGGAGTGAAACATATACAAGTACCAAGAATAAGTCCAAGCACAATGTAATAGGACCAATGCGGCCGGACTCCATTCTGTGCAATCCAAAAAGAGGAGGTTCAGAGAGGTGCTCAATTCAGATATTCAAGCAATGTGGCCGTTAAGCACTTCATGCAGGCCGCATTGGCTTCATTGTGACCGCACTCAATTTTGTACAGTCTGCAAAGCTGGAGTTCAGAGGGTTGCTAATTTAGGGAATATTGCCAATGCTGTCTGCGGTCCTTTTGTGTGGACCACAATAGAAGCCACCGAGGCCGTAGTAGTTTTTGTGCAGCCAGCGATGGCCAAGTTTAGAGAGCAGAAGCTTCAAGACAAGAGCCTTAGTGGGCCACACTCGATTTTATGCGGTTTGCACTACCCCTGCAGGGGTATTTTTGCCCACAAAATTCGGATTAGTATAAATAGTTTCTTTTCTTATTTTAGGTCATCTGTTGTAATTTCAAGCAGATGTGCGCTCGTGACCTATGTCCTTTTACTATTTTGAGCAATTTTACAATAATTTATCATTGAATCTTCAAGTTTTAGCTAGTAATTAAATATTATGGGCTTTTCTTCATCTATTTCTTTGTTTTCTTCTATTATCATGAGTAGCTAGACCCATTAGCCAGGGCTGTGGCTCAACCCTAGTGTAGGTAATTTATGTGTCTTGTGTTTTAAGGCTTGAATATCTATGGATGTTTGATATTTGGACTAATTTATGATTTTAACATTGAATTAGTGGTTGCAAACACTAGTTTATGCCTATTTGACTTGGGCTCTTCTTGAAAAAAGAGAGCCTAAGTCTAAGAAAATTCGTCCAACAAAATTGGGGTGTATTCAAGATATTGATAGCCCCAATTAAAGGGTTAAACCTATTTGAACCTCAATTGCTTGCACAAATTATCATATCTAATTGGTCTTGAGAAAGTCAATTAGGGCAATATTACTCAAACTATTGAGAGGTATAGGGTGAGAAGTATCATGCAATGGTTATATCGTAATCCCCAAATATGAAAACCTAGCTTTAGACTCGAGAATCCGTCAGTTATCTACCTAGGAGAAAGTCACTTTGCTAGTGCCTTTTAAGTATTTAGACAACATTCAATAGTTTACTCTTAGCTTAACTTAGCTTAATTTATCATCTTAGTAGTATAAGTTTAGAAGTAATATCATAACCAACCATTTTTAGAAGTGCAATTAGGAACATATATGCAACTCCAATTTAGACAGAAACTCAATTCCCATCTCTAGCTCCCTATGAAAATCGATCACAACCTTCTCGGGTAAAAGCTGCTTCGACCACTATTGCTACTTTGTAGTAGTGCAGGGTTGGCCTCGATCACTCTTCTGGAGTTGAAATACATGAGGGACTAGGAATTTTTTGAATTTTTAATTCTTGTCTAACTCTAGAATGAATGGGGGTGATTATGTTATCAGGTAGGTGGGAGCATTTGTGTTTCCAGTTTGGGATTGAGGTTTGATTGGTAGAGGAATTTGGTAAGTTAATTTAATTTACCTGCACTTTTTGTTCTGTTACTTTTGGAGTGTCGTGAACTACATTTCCACTCTTTATTCATCTTCAGTGGTAGTAAGTGAAGTAATTTGTTCTTTGTGAGAAGTGGAAGCTGATGTTGCATTGTCTTTTACTTGTCTCCTTCATCATATCAGCCTCTCTATTTGAAACCTCAGATATTTCCCATGGACCAGAGATAGTTCATTATATTGATCATAAATGTTTCCTCCTTGGTTAGAGGAAAGTGTCTCGTTGAATACCCCATGAGCACTCCCTTCCACTCAGTGTGCCCTTTTGTTGTATACTTTATTGCCTTTTCTTTGTAGGGAGTATCCTAGAAGGATTCCTTCATTGCCTTTTGCATTAAACTTCCCAAGCTGGTCCTTCCTGTTGTCAATAACATGGCCTTTTCATTCAAAAAGGTTCTTAGATGAGTTGTCTTTGGTTTTCTTCTACTTGACAACTCATATTGGGTTTTGGTTCAGGAGAGACCTGATCATACACCTGTTAACCAAGTAGCAAGCAATATTTGTTGCTTTTGCCCAGAAATCTTTTTCGATTCCATTGTTGATGAGCATTGACTATGTCATGTCTTCAAGAGTTCTGTTCTTTCTTCCAAAGTTGCTGTGGAGTCCATGGTGCTGAGAAATTATGTGTGATTCCATTTTTGTTACAAGCTCATCAAATTTGGCATTGTCACATTCTGTCTCGTGGTAAAATCTGATTCACACTGCCTTAAATTTTATCTTCCCTTGGATCTTCTTGAATAAGGCCCTAAACACTTCGAAAGTATCATCCTTTGTTCTAAGAACCAATGTCCATGTGAATCTTGAATTTGACAAACCATGAACCAGGTCCTTCTAAATTAGTTTATTCAGAAATGAGAAGCTTGCATGTGATGCGCCGGAGAATTTCGGCGCATTTCTATACTAATTGCTTAGATTGTAGCTTGTTTTAATGCAATTATAACTAATAATCATGTAGATTTGTTGTTATTACAACACAAGCGGAAGAGAAGACCAAGGATATGAAAATGTATGCAGAAAGAGAAGAAAAGAGCATGATTTTGCACAAATTGCCAAAATGCGGTCTAGTCTACGGTCGCAGAACACACATGCGGACCGCTGACTCGTCCCTCACATCGCAGAGATTTATAGAGTCTGGAACCTAAAATCATGTATAGAATGCAGCGTGTTCTTCAATAGCAGAAACATGCGGACCGGAGAATGAACAAGAAGAAACTCAAGGACAAAGATGCGATAAAAATCTGCGGTCGCATAACTCAAATGCGGACCGCAGATTGAACCTGCGATGAAGGCCTGGCACCTATGGTTTTGGATCTGCGACATGACTATTCAAGATGTGGATCGTAGACCTGTTCTGCAAAAAGTCTGCGGTCGCAGACGCGACCTGGAAGGGCAAATTTGTCCATTTTTTATCCCGAATTTGGTCCACCTATAAATAGTTTGAAGAGACTTTTGTGGGAGGAGATTGTCTTACCTTTTAGCTACGCTCCAAGACTTTAATATTCTCCCTTTTTGGAATCTTTTGGGTGAAGAATCTTCTCTTTGTAAGCATTTATGACACTTAATATTAGTTGGTTTTTGTGTTTTAGCTTGAGTAGCTAGTTTTAAATACTAAGGTTGTGGACCCTAAATGGGTGTTATGTTAATGGGTGTTTGACATTGAATATTTATATAATGGGTGGTTGATGTTTATTTACTTCTTGTTCTTCATTCATTGTTGGTGGTTGCAAACATTAACAAAAGCCATTAAATTCTTTCTTTGCTTGGGAAAGTGGGTTAGAGTTTGGTAGAAGTAAATACCAATGACTCAAGCCTTTAAACCTTGTTTGATGAAATCGCTTAGGAATAAGTGTTTAATTGGCATTTATTGATGGTTCTTAATAGCAACTCTTTTATATTTGGAAAAATCATAAAGAGGAAATACTACTCATTCATTGGAAAATATTGGGTAGTATCTTAGACATCATTTGCACATCTAAAGGACCTCCCATTAGAAATATATCATATTAATACCCCTTGACATTACACTACAATAAAGGGGACACAACCTTGGTTACTTTTATCCAATTGTTTACTCCTTAATTTTTAAAATTAGTTGTTAATCAAACTCAAGCAATTATACATACTCATGTCACCATACACCATTTTGTCTCTTGTTACAATTAACTGAATAGAGATAGAACTCGAGTCGAGCAACAAACTAAACAAGTAACCTTTTCACACCTATTCCCTATGGGATTCTACCCAACCTTGTTGGGTTATAATATTTGACATCGACCGCCTTACACTATTTATGAAAGTGTAATTTGAGCGTATCAAATTTTGGCGCCGTTGCCGGGGAATACGGTTCTTGAAATTACTATTTAGTGTGTACTTTAATTAAGTTTATTTCTATTCCATCACACTTTGCTTGCTTTGCTTGGTGTTGATAGGAGACATGTCGGACTATGAAGAAGATGTGGAGGGTGAAATGGGGGAAATTCCTTTGCAGACATCGAAGAATACATTGAAGATACTAATGCTATTGTGCCTCCGCCGGTTGGAGCGGCTACATTTAAAGTGGAACATGGGTTAATTTTGATGCTTAAGGCAGAATGGTTCTTCAGAAATTCCACGCTCGACGATCCAACGCAACACCTTAGGAACTTTGTGGGTGTGTGCGCAATGCATAAGCAAAACAATGTAACTGACGATGCCCTAAGGTTGAGATGCTTCAAGTATTCTCTAGCTGAGGATGCAAAGAAATGGCTCTAGAATCTACCTCCCAACTCCATTTATACATGGCCCGAGCTTGTTCGGGCATTTTTGTCCAAGTGATTCCCGCAAAGTAAAAAGTTTGAATTGCGGGACAAGATATTTTTCTTCAAGCAAATGCAGGGGGAGCAGTTGCATGAGGCGTGGGATCGTTTCAAATTGTACTTGGTGAGGTCTCCAAACCATGGGTTCCCGGATTCCATGTTGTTGGAAAAATTCTACATGGGTTTGGATCCTACGAACCAAGCCATAGCCAAGAATGCAGCTGATGGGTCTTTCATGGATAAAACATTTGCTCGAGTGAAGCAAATTTTGGACAAATGGCAAAGCACAACCAGGCATGGCACTCCGAAGATGCTACCGGAGGAATTTCGTATGGCTCTCCTTCCTTAAGCACTTTGATCTAGGAAAATCAGGAGAGGGATCAGGTGATTCCCGGACTTGCTACAAATGTAAATGTGTTTACCAAGATGTTGAAAGATAATCAGACAAAGAGAGTTAATGCAGTGGAGGATGTTCCTCCCAACTTTGAGGAAAATTTTGAGGAAGCAAACTACATCAACAACCCTCATGAGGGGTACCAAAGGCAACCATACCATGGTCCTGGGCAACAAAATCAATGGAGGCCAAACCCGCAAGGGTAAGGCAACCAACAGTGGAGAAATGACCAAGGTAATTCTTAATAAGGAAATTGAAACAACAACAACTTCGCCAACCGTAGCTCCAACCCATATGTTCCCCCAAAAGGTAAGTATGCAAATCAAGGGTCATCCAGTGATTCGAAGTTAGAAAGCATGCTTGAGAGAGTTATGCAAAATCAAGAAAAGTCAGATGCATCCATGAGGAACATGACCGAGGTGGTTAGCTCTCATACCGCATCTATCCAAAAATTAGAGATGCAAATGAGAGACCTTTTAAGGGGGCAAAACCCAAAAGCTTCCTAAAAGGGAGAATATTAAAGTCTTGGAGTGTAGCTAAAAGGTAAGACAAGCTCCTCCCACAAAAGTCTCTTATACTATTTATAGGTGGACCAAATTTGGGACAAAAGTGGACAAATTTGCCCTTCCAGGTCGCGTCTGTGACCGCAGACTTGTCGCAGAATAGGTCTGCGGTCCCTATATTGAATAGCTGCGTCGCAGGTTTAATCTGTGGTCTGCATTTGAGTTATGCAACCGCGGATTTGCATCGCATCTTTGTCCTGAGTTTCTTCTTGTTCATTCTGCGGCTCATCTGCGGTCTGCATGGTGATTATGCGATAGCAGAACACGCCGCATTCTTGACATGATTTTTAGCTCCAGACTCTGTAAAGCTCTGCAATGTGAGGGACAAGACTGCATTTTGGCAATTTGTGCAAAATCATGCTCTTTTATTCTCTTTTTGCGTCCATTTTCATATCCTTGGTCTTCCCTTCCGCTTGTGCTGTAAGAACAACAAATCTACATGAGTATTAGCTATAATTGCATTTAAACAAGCTAGAATCTAAGCAATTAGTATTGAAATGCACCGAAATTCTCTGGCGCATCAACACCCCCAACTTAAACTCTTGCTTGTCCTCAAGCAAGCAAAACATACTCAGCCTATTCCTAACTCTATTAATAAATACGAAACAGTAGTGGCTCAGGATGGTGTTCATTGCTAGTTCTTCGAGAATGCATTTACAATTGCTTTATCCTTCCTAGATTAGAAGTATGTACAGAAAAAACTTAATCAATCCTGTGAACTCAGAGCCTCAACATTGTGACTAGATGCTACCCTCAGCTGAGTGCACGTTAAATTAACACAAAAAGCTCAACTTCACTTCAATTCCACAGTTCATATACCCTTACCAGAAAGAAAGTCCCAGAATCACAATATTTGCAAATACGACAACGAAGGACCATTTACAAACACACTCACTCTCAGAAAGAACATCAAGTATTACAACATGTCATACCATAAGCTTGCCCTTATTTTAATTTGCCGCTTATTCCAGAATGTTCGGTTGAAGGTCTCATATGGGATTTTTTGGCTTGTAATGTAGGTTCAGGGATGGGTTGGATAGACATTTGGGTATAAGTGACTTCACCCTCTTTGAACACTAATCACATCTTACCATTTTTTTGCATTCCTTTTCAAGCCCCCATATCTTTGTTTTCGTCTAGCCTCTAGTATAGAGCTACCTTACATCCCTTTTCATTATCATTCAAGACTCCCAATTTTTGTAACATAAGCATTACTACATTTTTCTTTTCTTTGTCTTTTTCTTCTCTTGCTTTTAGTCATCTTTTTTTTTTTGGAGCTTGAACAAATTCACAAACTCTTTTGAGGTATGATGCCCTAAACTCACATACACCCTTAACGGTCTTCCACTTTGACCTTACCCCCAACATAGGCTTTTAGCCTCATTCTTAGTGTTCACAGAGAGACGGGTTCAAGAGAGGAAATTGTGTGTTCAAAACAGGAAAGGTTTGTAATGAGTTAGCCAAAGAAAGGTTAAAAAGGCTCAAATTGGGTGCTAGTGGTATCTTTTATGCACGGGTAGGCTTGAAAGGCTAAAGAGGTTATGCGCATAATTACAACGAATGCCTGAGATCATTCCTCCAACCAAACATACTATCTTTAGCAGTGAAAGACTAACCACACAAGTTCTAGATAACAGAAGTAAATACGAGAATTATATAAAAACAAAGAACTCACACACACATGGTACATGAACGGCTTCATTCACATAATCTGACACTTTCGAGTAACTACTTTGCAACTCAAAGTCTTCATCATAGATACAAGTATAATTCTAGGTTGCCATAGAGTCACAGATTGAGCCTTAGATTCATAGAATTGACCATAGAGCCAAATTCCCTCAAGAGAATCGTCAATCTATCTATCATTGGGAAATGTCAACAAAAAAGGACTATAGGAAGGTATGTGCTATGTACAGACACACATGCTCGATACTAGGCAATTACACCAAACTAGTCACACTGATTTACACCTAAGATCCTGATTCTACTATTACACTCCTGGAAAAGAACCAGAAAAAGAAAAACAAAGGGAAATTGATTCACAAAATGATATTTAACAAATAATAACACAAATTCAACAACTTTTATCAAAAACCAAAAATCATACATCACTCATATACCAATGTCATACATCACAGATACATGAGTTTCCAACTATATACCCAACTATATACATGACAAAAATCATATAAGGCTGCCTGCCCACCCCTAACTGTAAACGATGCATTGTCCCTAATGCATATAAACAAAGAGTAGAGTTTGAGGGGAAGCTCCCTGAGGCACACTAAGTGCGATGGGAGTCGGTAGCTGGCTGAGTGCTGTAGGGATCACCCTCTGATGTGGTGGTGAGCACTGGCACTGGATCCATCGGGAGTGTGATCTCCTCTGTTGGTGGTTGCTCTGAAGTAGGGGAAGGAAATGGCTGTGGAACTGGAACTGCGGCTGGGGGAGAAATCTCATGTGCTGGCATCTGAGAGCTACTAAATGCACCTGGTGTAGGTAAGGGTACTACAGGAGCTGTCAGACCCCCTCTGTCAATCAAAGACCTCTCCAGGGCAATCTTCATCTGTGCCCTCTCCTCCTCGTCAGCAGTAGCATCTCCACTCTCATCCTCCTGAACAACTGTCTTCCCCTTATCAACAAGGGAGGGGCTTCTTTCACTAGATAACCCTAGACTATCTTCTTCCTCATCCTCCTCGTCACCCTCTAACTTGTCCGAGCTACCGGTTTCCTTATCAGAATCAATATCAATAGGACCGATGCGAGCGTCGGTATGAGACCCTCCGGGGGTAGGAACCACAGGGTCCGCCATCAAGTTTGTGAAATCAAGACCCAAGTTTGGGGCGGAGCCTGTACCTGGAACACCTTCCGATGGAAGGAGGGATGAAAGATCGAATTCCAAATTTGCATTTTTTGGAATTCGACCTCATAGAGGCAACCTCCTTCTTGAGGTTGGGCAGGCCACTCACCTCGCCTATTTCCACCTTCTCCAACCTCAACTCAATTCCCTATAGCCGTTCCGCATACGCTGGTTGCTTTTGTTAAATATCTGCCACGGCCGCTTGCATGGGAGTGACGTCTTTCTTGATGAGATTTGGCAAAGTCTTCAGAAGTTGGTCAACTTTGGCGTTTTCATGTTGGGCTAGTATCCCAAGCTTTGAGACTGCTGGAGGAGCAGATGGAGTCTGAACGGTGGTAGATATAGGGGCAGTCTGAGGTGTAGAGGACTCTTTAACATCTGTTGGAGGAGTGACAGTAGGTTGGGAAGAAGGAAGGTCCTCTTTAACAACACCAACAGGAGGAACTACAGCGTCACCAAGACTGGTGATATCTATAATACCTACCTCCCTGCCCATTTTGTCCTTCCGGGCATCCACTAGGACATTGACTGCTTGGCATAGAGCTGTGATCAATGCTGGGAATGGGAGAGATGTAGCATCCTGCATTGCCCGCTTATCCATTTCCTGAAATATAATGGACCCCACATTGATCTTGATATCCTGCATCATGCAAGCTACTATGAGAGCATTCTCAATAGGAATTTCCGTCTCGTCTGAGTAGGGATCAATATGGAGGTGAGGAATGCAAGCCAGTATCGTCCCTCTCGCGAGAAACTCTCCTTGTAGATTTTGTGCCCTGGTTGTATCCATGTTGGGGTTCCACTTGCAATGATAGAGGAAATCCAGCTACGTTCACTCTCTTTGTTTGAAAACTTGGCATCATACTCCGCCGTTGCTGTGCGTTCTTCCCATTCTGGGATGAGCAGTTTGTTTATGGCCTTGGCACTGCACTTAACGGTGAATCCCCGAACCTCTACCTTCTCCAAATACAATCTTTGTCATTTGTGGTGCTTGGTTCTGGATGCACCATAGGATGCATAGAACTCGCGCACCATGGATTCATTGTATTCAATTGGAGGTTCAGTGAAAGCCATCCATTTCCTCCACTTGATGTTAGCGAGGATGTGAGGGTATCTATCCTTCAGCCTATTTAGACTAAATTGTTTTTATGGCAGAAGCGACCTCCGTAGGAGCCCAGCTTTATACCTGTCCCAAGATCCCTCAACTCTCCAGCGGAGATGGTATTGTGCACCCTCGGCCCATTGCTTTCTCCGGGCTTCGGCATGTATGTCTACTTCAGGCCGAAGATCCTCCTCCTCAGGCTGGGGTGGTTGTTGTTGTGCATGTTCCACCTTTTGTTTCTTCGCCTGAGGAGGCTTAGTTGCTGCTCTCTTTTGTCTGGGTGAGATATCTACATAAGGAGGAAGAACAACGTCAAGGTTTTGGAAGATTAACCAGAGAATTAACAAGGAAGAATCAACAATGCGGTCAATTCTGCGGTCGCAGAACCACTCCGCGACCGCAGAATCATCACAGAATTGTATGCCTAACCAGTTGGACAATCTGCGATGCAAAATGAGATCGCATAACCACTATGCGAACCGCAGATGCATCGCAGAATGAACATTTGAAATTCAAAAAATATTCAATTCTCTCTATCAATCTGCGGTTGATATGCGGTCCGCAGATCAATTCTGCGATCGCGTTATCCATTGCATTTTTACCACTTAGCTCAGCTAATAAAAGAGTCAAAGATACGGTCATTCTGCAAACCGTAGAACAAGTTTGCGGTCGCATAATGACAGTAGAAGATCATCGTCTCCAGGAGACCTAGGGTTAGGTATGCGACCAAAATGCGGTCCGCAGGTCAGACATGCGGACCGCAGACTTCATCTTTCTTTAGCAGACAACCCTAGACTCCTAAAATGGCTATCCTATTCTAGTTCAATCCCATATCCCCCATCATGCTTAGCCCAAATGCGCTCATCTTTAGCAGATATTGAGCACACAAACTACTTAGATCAAACCTTGCACAAAAGCTTCGAATGAAAAAGAGGGGACGAGATTTACATACCAGGAGTGATGCACAAGCGTTGATTTAAGCGACGTTTGTCAGCTTGAGTATTGCCCTTGCTTGGGTTCGATTCAGAGTGCACCCTTTCTTTAAAAAATTTTTCTATTTTCTCTTTGTTTTCTGTCTTTTTCTTCTTTTCTGTCTTTTTTTTCTTTTGTTTTTGTTTAATTATGCCACAGAGTGTAAGGGAACGTACCTAGCGATTATGTGATGTATTCTGCGATACCCAAAGCATCACTAAGCAGACTATGCGATCGCATATGTGTTCTGTGATGTGGGAGTGAAGGATTTTTGAAGGACTCAAATGCGGTCAAATCTGCAGTTGCAGATTCAACATGCGGACTGCAGAATCAACGTGTTCACCGCATTTCCATCTGCCAATTTTTGGCCCTTCTCTGTTTCAATCTGCGGTAGGTATGCGGATCGCAGATCAATTCTGCGACCGCAATAATATTGCATTTTTCACGCTATTCTTTTCCTTCACTTTTTCAAGCAGTTTACCAAGTGTTGAGACCTTTTGAGCTCCCTGCACTGCAACAGACTTTGTAAGCATAAAAAATGAAAAATGGAAAGAGAAAAAGGGTGTTACCACCCATGGGTTGCCTCCCATGAAGCGCTTGATTTAATGTCGCGGTACGACGGGACTAAAGTTCCTTCAATTCTTCTCAGAGGTAGGGCAAGGACCATCTTTTAGAGCCATCTTCTCCACCAAATTCTTTTCACCATCAATGCCCAAGTAATGTTTGATATGTTGGCCATTTACTTTCAATGTTCGGGAAACATCTGTTGATTCCAGTTCTACCACTCCATACGGTGAGACATTTACCACTTTGAAAGGACCAGACCATTTGGATTTGAGCTTGCCCGGAAACAGTTTGAGCGTTGAGTTAAAGAGCAAGACCAAATCACCCTCCTTGAACTCCCTCTTCACAAATTTTTGTCATCGACAGACTTCATCCTCTCTTTGTACACAGCCACACTTTCATAAGCATGGAACCAAAATTCTTCCAGATCATTGAGTTGTGTCAACCTTAAGTTTGCAGCCTCAGCCCATTCTAGATTCAACTTCTTCAATGCCCACATAGCTTTGTGTTCTAACTCCACGGGTAGATGACATGATTTACCAAAGATGAGCCACTAAGGAGAAGTATCAATTGGATTTTTGTAGGCCGTACGGTATGCCCACAATGCATCATCTAGCTTTCTTGACCAGTCAGTCCTGTTTGCGTTCACAGTTTTTGCTAGAATATTCTTGATCTCCCGGTTGGACACTTCAACTTGACCACTCGACTGCGGATGGTAAGGTGTGGCTACCTTGTGCTTGACACCATACTTTTCAAGTATCCCCGCAAAAGCTCTGTTGGAGAAGTGTGATCCACCATCACTAAGAATGGCTCTAGGGGTGCCAAACCGAGTGAATATGTTCTTCTTCAAAAATGCGGTGACACTTCTCACCTCATTGTTTGGTAAGGCAACGGCTTCAACCCATTTGGACACGTAGTCTAGAGCCACCAAGATATATTTCATCCCATAAGAACTCACAAAAGGGCCCATGAAGTCGATCCCCCACACATCAAAGATCTTTATCTCCATCACAAAGTGCATCGGCATTTCATGCCTTTTGAAAATAAACCCTTGTCATTGACATTGATCACAAGATTTCACCATTTGATTGGCATCATGGTAGATGGACGGCCAATAATATCCACATTCAAGGACTTTTGTCGCCGTCCAATTTCCCCTATGATGACCCCCAACAGGAGAGTCATGGCACGCCTTGAGAATTGGAATCATCTCTTCTTCAGGAACACACCTTCTAATCATATTGTTGGCACAAACACGAAACAAATATGGTTCCTCCCAATAGTATGTCCGGCAACCTCTCAAGAACTTTTTCTTTTGATATGATTCCAAATCCTCAAGTATAAGGTCACTCACCAAATAGTTAGCAATATCGGCATACCAAGGAGCAACGGTGGTCGATAGTGCCAATATTTGCTCATCCGAAAAAGCATCGTTGATTTCAGGATCACCTGTGGTCTCCCTGCTTCCTCAAGCCTTGACAAATGATCTGCCACTTGATTTTGCGTTCCCTTGCGATCCTTGACTTCAAAGTCAAATTCTTGCAAGAACAAGACCCATCTTATCAATCGAGGCTTTGCATCTTTCTTTGCCATAAGATACCGAAGAGCCGCATGATCCGTATCCACTATCACCTTGGATCCCAACAAATATGCCCGGAAATTCTCAAAGGCATATACAATAGCAAGAAGCTCTTGCTCAGTCACTGTGTAGTTTACCTGAGCTCCATTGAGGGTTTTACTGGCATAGTACATCGGATGAAGAATTTTGTTGTGGCGTTGACCTAGAATCGCTCCAATAGCCACACCACTGGCGTCACACATGAGCTCGAAAGGAAGAGACCAATCCGGAGTGACAATAATGGGTGCCGTGGTGAGCTTGAGTTTCAACTCCTCAAAAGGCTTAAGACACTTCTCATCAAACACAAATTTAGCATCTTTCTCGAGGAGTTTGCACAGGGGGTTAGCGATCTTTGAGAAGTCCTTGATGAAGCACCGGTAAAACTCGGTGTGCCCTAGAAAACTTCTTACACCCTTCACGGTCATTGGTGGAGGAAGCTTAGAGATCATATCAATCTTCGCCCGGTCAACCTCAATACCCTTCTTTGAAATTTTGTGCCCAAGCACAATGCCTTCGTCAACCATGAAGTGACATTTCGCCCAATTTAGCATGAGATTTGTCTCTTCGCATCTTTTAAGCACTTGCTTGAGGTTACCAAGACAATGCTCAAATGAGTCCCTAACTACCGAAAATTCATCTATGAATACCTCAAGAAAATCTTCAACCACGTCCGAGAAAATGGACATCATACATTGTTTGAAAGTAGCTGGCGCATTACACAAGCCAAATGGCATTCGGCGAAAAACCAGTCATATGGACAAGTGAATGTTATCTTTTCTTGATCTTCCAATGCGATGTTGATTTAATTTTATCCAGTATACCCATCAAGAAAGAAATAGAATGACCTTCCCGCTAGCCGATCAAGCATTTGATCAATAAAAGGCATAGGGAAATGGTCTTTGCATATTGCACCGTTTAACTTTCGATAGTCCATGCACACTCGCCATTCGGTCACTGTTCGTGTTGGGATGAGCTCATTTTTTTCATTTTCTATCACGGTCATGCCCCCCTTTTTAGGCACACACTGAACTGGACTCACCCATGAACAGTCTGCAATGGCGTAGACCACTCCGGCATCTAGCCACTTTATGATTTCCTTTTTCACCACCTCTTGAATTGACGATTTCAACTGTCTTTGATGTTCAATGCTTGGCTTTTTTCTCTCTCCAATTGGATTTTATGTTCACAAATCCCCGCGGGGATCCCACGGATGTCCATCCAATATCTTTCCTGTGGTCCCTTATGACCTCCAACAACTTGTCTACCTGCAAATCATTCAAAGAAGAAGAAACGATTACAGGTAATGTTTCATTAGGGCATAAGAATTTATACCTTAAATCTGCTGGGAGAGGATTGAGCTCCAATTGCGGTGGTTCAATGATGGATGGTTTGGCGGGAGGTGTGGATCTATTCTCCAAGTCAATAGAGAGCTTGGCCGGAGCATAAGTATAGGATCCAAGACCCTCCAATGCGTTCACCGATTCCATGTATCCCTCCATGTCCTCACCATCAAAGTTCACTAATATTTCCACCAATGCCTCAACAAGGCATTGCTCTTCCATTTTTACTTCGACGGCATCTATCTCATCAACCACCTCAATCACGGTGATTTTCTAATATTCATGGGGCAACTTCATACCCTTGCTAGCTTGGAAGGTAACTTCTTCATACTAGAAATTTGATCTCATTTCATTTCGAATCCATAAGTGCTATTCCAGTTACCAAGAATGGTCTCCCCAAGATGATGGGGATATCTTTGTCCACGGCATAATCTAGAATCACAAAGTCGGCGGGCAAATGAAATTCACCAACTTTCACAATCACATCATCAACAATACTTACCGGTCATTTAATGGATCAGTCGGCCATTTGTAACCTCATGCTTTTTGGCTTTGGCATCCATAATCCCGCTTGCTTGTAGATGGAAAGTGGCATCAATTTGATACTATCCCCATTGTCACAAAGGGCTCTAGAAAAATTTTGCTCTCCAATAGTGCAAGGAATGGTAAATGCTCCCGGGTCCTCTTTCTTTTGGACATGATTCTTGGAAATGATAGAGCTAACCCAGTGAGTCATGTTCACTACCTCATTCTTCGTTGTCCTCTTCTTAGTGATCAATTCCTTCAAATATTTGGCAAACCCCGGCATTTCTTGGAAAGCTTCCAAGCATGGAATGTTCGCCGACAATTGCTTAAGGATATCATAGAATTTTTCAAGCTTGCTATCTTCAATCCTTCTTACAAGTCTTTAGGGAAATGGTGTAGAAGGTGTAGAAATAGGAGTGGGAGTTTTTGATGTATCCCTCTCTTTTTCCTTTCCCTTCTCCTCTTCGTGGAGCACTTCTTGAACTTTCTCTTTTTCCGGCAACCTCTCAACTTCTACAACCCTTTGCTCTTCAGCTTCCACTTCTTGTTCGGCTTCTTCCACCACAACCTTTTTCTCAATGTCACTTTGTAGAACTTTCCCACTTCTCGTCGTTATCGCCATGATGTGAGAGGTTGAGCCACCTCCGCCACTCTTCAGTATGCCACAATCTTCATGCCAAAGTTTTGCATCATCATGAACTGACTTCAAGCATCTCATATCACCAGCTTGTAAAGATTCAAAGCCAGCAACGCATATGTTCTTATTTCTTTTGGCCACTAAGCCCACTTTTCCAATTACCAGATTGGTAATTGTGCACACTTTTGATAAGAACTCCCCTTCGTTCCCTTTATCAAAGATTTGAGAGACACTAATGAGACTGTACTTAAGGCAATCCACATAGTACATGTTCTCAATTGAGTTTCAAAGAGATTTTCCAACTTTTCCAACACCGAGAATGTACCCTCTCCTTTTTCAACGGATACATTCCCTTCCCGCAGGACTTTCACTGAGAAGAAATCCATGGTGCTTCCAGTCACGTGCTTTGAGCATCCACTGTCCATGGTTTATTGTCCATGGTTTGTTGCAGTCCGTTTCCTCTCACTGTTCCCAGAAAATGCAAATTATGGGTTAGATTTAGAAACTCAAACTAGTTTGGGTCCCTTGTTATGATAAAAGGGATGGATAAGGGGTTTTCTAGTCCACGCAGGCAATATTCATTTTTTGCGAGCGGTACCTGGTCCCTTGTTAGTAGTCACTTTATCATTAAACACTTTGTTTTTTTGAGCAGATTGAACCCTGGCCTAGAAATTTTCGTTGGAGTGCCCGTTGTTCCCACTGTGGGTACACAGGCGTTATCATGAATTGTGATGTACTTTCTGTGAGGGTTGTAAGGAGTTTTCTCTCTTTGGAACCTGATTCCCTGCCTGTTTCCACTATTATTCAAATACATGGTAGTGACAGCATCTGAGGACCAGGTCCACTTTAGAGATTTCTCATGGTCAATTTTTTACCTTTTCCAATTCAGCTTTAAGTTGCCGATTTTTCTCAAGTTTACCATATATACTAGCTTTCAAATCATTTAATTCTTGTTCAAGCTTGATGTGTGTGTCACTAACTACTTCCTTCCCTTTCCCAAGACTCATAGTCATATGTTCTCTATTGAGTCCCTCAATTATTTCCTTTAGGTCAGTGATAATCACTAAAAAATCACCCCTCTCTTGCTTAGTAGCTGCAATTTTTTGTTCTAGAGTGTGTTTCTCATTACTAAGGCCTTATATTATTTCTTTCAAGTCAACAACCACTACAATCATGTCAACTCTCTCATTTTCGGCACTAGTTATCTTTTTATTCAGAGCTTACTTTTCTTTTCCAAGATTAGCTATGGTCTCATTTAGGTCTACTACGTAGACCAACAGATCATCTCTATATTGTTCAGCTTTTCCTAGTTCTATGGTCAGGATCTCCTTATCATTATCAACGCTATAATAAGCATCAATTAGAACATTTGATAATGAACCTAACTTCTTAGAAGAGTAGTATTACATATTTCTCTGAACATCCCTGAAATTTACCTTTTCATCTTTATCTTCATCTTCTTTATCTTCTTCATCTTCTTCATCCTCATCAGACTAAGTCATCAACGCGAACAGCGAGTCATACTTCATTGCTTCAGTTTCCACTGCCATCATGGAGCTGTTTTCTAAATTTGGTTCCCTTTCTGATTCACAAGAGGATTCTCCCCAAGCAGCAGGAGCCTACTTCACAATAGTGGAAAGTCTTTGATGAAATGCCCCGACTTTACGCACCTACAACAGAGATCATTATTCCTTGC
Source organism: Nicotiana benthamiana (assembly GCA_034376525.1). Classification (NCBI taxonomy): domain Eukaryota; kingdom Viridiplantae; phylum Streptophyta; class Magnoliopsida; order Solanales; family Solanaceae; genus Nicotiana; species Nicotiana benthamiana. Next base: position 149,005,469 of record CM067338.1, read on the forward strand.
CTTACTTGAACTGCCCCTTTTTGGTATACCACCATTTCTAAGAACCATCTTTTGAAATCTTTTAGTAAGATAGGCCATATGACTATCTTCTTCACTTGAGTCACTGCTTTCAGCCTTGAGTAACAAGTTCTTTTCCTTCTTTGCCTCTCTCATTTCATTGTCTTTCTTTCTTTTCATCTCGTATATCTTCATATTACCAATCAGCTCATCCATGGTTAGAGTTAGTAGATCTTTAGCTTCAGTGATGGCATTTACCTTACTTTCCCAAGAACCTATAGAATACTGAGGATTTTCCTTACAAGCTTGTTTCTGTGAGTAACATCTCCAAGTGAATGAAACTCATTCATGATAGAAGTGAATCTGGTGTGCATATCCTGCATGGACTTATCATCCTTTATCCTAAAGAGCTCATACTCTGTGGTGAGCATGTCAATCTTGGACTGTTTAACCTGAATAGTTCCTTCATGTGCGACCTGAAATGCTTCCCATATTTCTTTGGTAGTATCACAAGCTGAGACTTTTTTTACTCAACGGGTCCAATACCACATACCAAGATTTTCTTGGCACGATAGTACTTATTACGGCTTTTCTGTCAATGTCGTTGCACTATTTTTTGCCTTTTGGCACCATTGGTCCAATTTCTTCAAGGCTATTTATAGGAACATGTGGACCATCACAGATGATGTCCCACAGTTCTGAATCTTCGTCAATTAGAAAATTATGCATGCGAGTCTTCCACTAACTGTAGTATTGACTATTGAATCCAGGAGGTCTGTAGGTTGATTGTCCTTCCTCAAAGTTCGGGAGTACCTGGTCCTCCATGAGCTTATGCAGAGAATGCTAGTAAAACTATAAGTAAATGAGACACATGATTTTTACGTGGAAAATCCTACACAAGGGGATAAAAACCACGACCTACACTTGTAGGCTTTCAACTTCATCAACTTGTAAACTCGCTATTACAAGCCACTTTGTAATACCTCTACTACAAAAGATTCAACTTAACTAACTTGTGATACTCTTTCAACAAGCCACTTTGTGACTCTCTAGTTACAAAGGCTTTAAATTTATAACTAAACCTAGTCATAACATAAACTCAAAAAGTTTATGGATATTGGGTTTCCTAAGACAAAGCTTCTAAGAAATAAAGATAGGAGTTACAATGAAGAACAAATAACAAGATTACAACTCAACTATGGATACACATAGACTCATTGTGAAACTGATCCTGTAGTGGAGTTGTCTTCTTATTCTTGATACACCAGTAACTTCAATACCAGATGAACACTTCAATGCTTGAGAGAATATCACTAAATGCACAAGTGAATGTGTTGTGCCTTGCACCAGGTTGTTATACTACAAAACATCACAATGGTGATGTCAAATATTGGTACACGCTTCTTCCCAATAAGAAGTGACTGCAGCATTGTCTGCTGCACTCTTACGTGTACAATTGCGGACAGTCACTTTCTGCAGTTGTGTTCCAGCTGTATAACTGACTTGTACTTTTGTCAGAGAACTCTAAGGGACCAGGTCCCTGTTGTGTTCTTCTTTGTAACAATTGTGGATAGTCACTATCTGCTCTTACGTTCTAGTTGTACAGTTGACTTGTACTTATATCGGAGAACCCTAACAAAATAGATCCCTGTTGTGTTCTTCCTTGTGGTTGTTCACTCACTTGCTAGAAATCAGATCGAACATTATTCATTTAAAATGTACACCAGGTGGGTAAGGTTTTTTATCTAGTTCTTGACAATAAGTTTGTTATATCATCAAAATATAAGAAACATAAGGAAAAAATATTGAAAACCCATCAGATTTTCAACTCAACCTCCATTAGAACAATGAGCCAAAATTTATCAATTATAAGACTGTAATTCAATATTCTCAAGTACTCTTACTTGTAAGCACGTAATTTTTGACCCGCACAACTTTTAAAAGTAGTATTTTAAAGATAATTACTTATTTCTTTTTATTATTATTTAGCCTATTTTTCACTTTTAGTCTAATAATAAAACATAAAAAATACAAAAACATTTTCAATTTATATTTTATCTTTCTATTTAAGTCAATTACTAGTATTCTAGAAGTATTTTGCTATTTATTTTTATATTTGGAAATGTGAGTGAATTTTGGTTTTAACTTGTCGTACTTTAACTAGAAAAGAACTCATTTTCAGCTCATTTTTTAGGAGGTCTAGCCCATAAAATTTGAGCCCAAAAATAATTGAGCTTAATATTCCCAACCTTAGAACCTTAGATATTAAAAAAAACCCTAGCAAGAGAAGACAACGATGGAGGCTTAACCTTAAGAACCCTAACGTAAAAAACACCATGGCTGCCCTCTTTATTCATTAACCAAGAACCTTGAAATACTAGAGGACAACAGTGGAGGAAACCTAAAATACAAGAGAAAAACCCTACAGTCCACGGCCACCAACACCCTACAGTCCACGACCACCACAACTGACGGAATCCGGCGGCCACACACGCACGTAACAACAATCGCCGGAGCAGCTGCCGCTGTCTCTCCTAGCTACTAGTTTTACCCCCATCGCCCCACACCCTTCATCTTCTTCCTAACCCAAAAAACCATAACGACCCCCCCCCCCCCGGTCTTCTTCTTTGTCCTCACGTCCATCAATGACCACTCTTACGCCAGCCTAAACCCAAATAGCCATCCCTGACTCAGCTGAAAACAGACCTTCACCATTGAAATCGGTGAACTCACACACACGTACAAGGGGCTGAAACGGGCAGAACCAAACAAAACAGTATAACAAAAAGGGACTTGGGGTGAGTTTGCTATTCGAGTCTTTGAGGCCGAGTTTTGTGGCGTGGTCTTTGATTAACGGGTTCGTTCGAGGTTGCGATTTCGGTCCAGATGTCTAGTCTGTAGCTCGTTTGAAGGTTTCTATATTAGAACATTTTCAGATTCAAAGAGCCGAAGTTCCCTCTTATCTCTCTGACTTATGAACCCGTTATTTTCTATTCTTGGTGTCGTTTTGAGATCTTGCTGACTGATTCCTATTTTTGTTAATTTGAGGCGAGAGGTCATTCCGGTAATTAAATTTATTCCAGGGAATGCCCCGTGAAGTTTGTATATATTATCTCGGTATGCCCCGAAGAACTATGTAAGTACTTTGGAGGCCTTGGCGAGCATGGTAGATAAGTCGTAGTATAGGTTAGCCTACGATTTTTCTTTTCTTTTCCTATTCATTTTTCTTTCATTTAGGTGGGAATGACCTCGAGCCTCTTATGTGTTTACTTTATTTCTGTGTGTTTTACCTCAATTTGAATGTATAAAAAGCCAACTTGATCATGTATGCAACCGTGACTTTCACGTGACTTGGGGAGTGCCTAACACATTCTCCCCAAGTATATTGAACCTCCTTACCCAAACATCTAGTGCGGGCTTGGTTTTAGAGTCTAAAACGTTATACAGGGAAAAAATCATTTTTTTTAAAAACACTGATCTGGCACACCGAAATCAAATGTCAGGTGGCGACTCTGAGTTTATTTCCTTTTGAAACACAATTTTTTCCACTTTCAATTGAAAACCTTTTTCAAGCTTTATTAAATCCTTTTATTTAATTTAAGAGGGTTAAGTAGAGTTTGGTTTTAAAAAAAAGGGCGGGACATCTCTGGCGACTCTGCTGGGGAATTGCAGGTTCGAGCTAGTACTTGATCTTGTTGGCTGTTAGGATGTTCGATTGAGGTTTTTATGTGTTTTATTTGTTTTTTTACTTTTCTTTTAGCTATGTCTTTTTATTATTTGCTAGTTGCTTACTTGTTTACATATTTTTGCTTTATGTGTTTCTCGTTTGAACATCGCCCTTCACTTTAAGGCTTTGCTATCCTAAGGTGCTGCTTTATAACTGTCATCACTTGCATAACCTCGAGTCCTCTTTCTGCAACAAGTCTTCCGAAGTACGTTTGAGTGTACACGGCCTTTTTGTGATTCACCTGTGTCTTTAGGGGGTGGCGTGGGAGCGTGGGGTGGGCGGACAGCTAGAGCATCCACCATCGACCACGTACCGCCCCGAATTTCCTTGTCTAGTGAACCCCAACCGTAGGTCTGCCTTTTGGTCATACTTATGTGCATCATATCATTTAAACATAGCAGGGTTCGGTCCCAGGCACTGTATCCCGTTGTAGGAGGCCTATCCAAATTATGTCAAAATTGGCTTATGGCCCAAAAGGACATTTATTCATCCCTATGTGCTACATGTTGCATATTTTTAAGAGTAAATGGGTCATTTGGCGGACCAAGGATATTTGAGGGTGAAATATAAAATGAAGTAGGTGATTTTACACTTTTCATTATTTTCTAAAAATGAAAGAGAAAAATCCAAAAAGATCTTATACTTTTCCATTATTTTCCAAAAATAGAAAATCCAAAAATATTTTACATTTTTCCTTTATCTTCCAACAAGGGCAATAAAAATGAAAAAAATCCAAAAAAAAGACTTTTATATTTTCCCATTATTTTCCCAAAATCCAAAAAAAAACACTTTTCACTTTTCCATTGTTTTTCAAAAATTCAAAAAGAAAAGAGAAAAAGAAAATTCAAAAAGATTTTATATTTTTCATCATTTTTCAAAAACTCAAAAAAAAAAGGGAGAAAAAAGAAAATCCAATTTTTTTTTGCATTTTTCATCATTTTTTCAAAAAGACAAAAAATAGTTTTTTTTTTCAATTGGATGCATTTTCTCTAAAATTCTATCCCTTATCTAATCTTCCCGAATTACGCGAATCTGATTCTCGTCTCTCGGGGAGAGATACGTAGGCAACCCATATAGGGTCTGGTCTTCCTAGTGTATAGGGTTCTTAGCTTTGCGGGTTTTTAGCCAAATCTTGCATGTCTAGCCATTTTTGGCCACAGCGGCCATTCTTGCAAAATGGGTCATTTTTGCAAAAGTGGTTCAATAACCCATGTCCTAAGATTTTGAGCCTACAACTAGGTGTCATATTATTTTAAGGTCTTTCCTTTTAAGTTTTCATCTTTAGCCACTTCCGGCCATATCAACTATTTTTGCAAAATGGGTCACTTTTGCAAAGTAGTTCCTAGGGTCATAATTATTGGTAGTTTGAATCCATATAAGTCTTAGGGGGTTGTCCATGTCTTTGGGGTCATTTTTGTTGAGTTTCCGCTAAAAGCCACATTTTTGTTACGCAGATCATTTTGCAAAAATAGTCCTAATCATGCCTTGCATGTGTCCAATAGAAGGTGTCGTGGCGCCGCATAGTGTCTCAAGTCGCTAACTCTTTCTGGTCTTATTTTCCTCAATTAGGTATGGATCACTATTCCACAGCTCGAGCATGACAACCCCAGGACCGTTGCATTTAGGAGTTGCTTATAGATACCTTTATGTTTTGAGTCTGTCATCCACGTTGTCTTTTAATTATTAGTCTTGTACAATAACATCGAATATGTCAGTCTAGTTAAAATTTTCGAGTCTTTTGTTATATTACTTCCCATTTTGTAGTTGAAAAAAAGTTATAAATGAAAAAACCAAAAAGATTTTTATTTCTTAGTTATTTTGTCCATTACTTTTCAAGAATTACGCTTTATCTGATTCATGAGGGACATGATATGTAGGCAACCTATATAGGGTTCGATCGAATCATTTTTAAAAAAATAAAATAAAAATAAATAGAATAAAAAAGAGATGGAAATTTTGGACATGAGAAATGAGAGGAAAGAAAAGAGGGGGAAAGAAATGAAAACCAAGCAGGGCTAGAAAAGAAAGAAAAAAAGAAGACGGTTGAAGTGAATAAAATTGGGATGATGCCAAATGACCTTGTAACCCTCAAAGCCATTCTAGAACCGTTAATTGTTGCTAGGGGCATTGCACGCAATGTGATATTTCAATCTGATAAATGCTCTAACGCAAACCTGTTAACTTTGTATTGCTCCTCTTTGTTACTTTCATTACAATAGAGGGTGATTAGTTTGTGGCACTTTGGTGATTTGTCCATACAACACAAGGTCAAAAAGTAAGGAAACCATGGCTAGCAAAAACTTGGATAAGAGAGTTGTTGACCCGTCGAGGGAGATTGAGAAGACGGAATCTGAATTAAAAGAGGAGGTCCAAAGGTTGAAACAACAGATGACGGAAATGTATCAGTCTTGGATCCGAGGACGTCATCTACCTTCATTCCCCGCCAACTACACTGAAAACCCTGCAACTACCCCGCCACTCTCACAATCCCAGATTGCCAATACCGTTGATCTCTCACCACAACACACACCACGCTTTACCCCTTACCAAAATTACCTTAGCACTTCCTCCGAGACTTTTCATGTTCCACCAGCCAAAGCAACTGCATTCCCAGCTCCAGATGCCCAATATTGTGCCCCGAAACCCACTTTTAATGTCCAGGATCCTTATTCCTACACCTCTTGTTGGAAACACGTTCTCAAGGCATTATACTAAACGTGTGTTCGTATTTGTAGGTTTTGATGAATGACAAACTATGCGCAAATTGACATATGACGAGGTCCAAGCACGAGCGCAAAATTGATATTTAACGAGATTCAAGCACAAGACAAAGATCGAGATTAAGTTTATATGAGTCGGTATTTAATTGTGATCTTGATCCGACAACTTAAACTCAAGACTTGGCTTCTCTCGTAAAAATATTTTTAAATCATGCATATTTAATTTAGAGCAAAATGATTTTAAATAATGCATATTTACCTTAGTCATAATGATTTTTAAACATGCCTCTAAAATCTGGACTAAGATAATCGATTATGTACTTATGATAATCGATTATGTTTAAGTCAGCTGCTTGACAATCGATTGTGAACTTATGACAATCGATTGTGTTAAGGCAGTGAGCATCAGATTTTTCAAATCTGCATGACATCGATTGTGAACCTTATGACAATCGATTGTGATGAGGCAGTGTACATCAAAGTTTTTCAACGCTCAAAATAATCGATTGTGAAGTTAATGACAATCGATTGTGTTGAGGCAGTGTCTTCCAGACTTTTTCAAAACTATTAAATAATCGATTGTGAGTATATAACAATCGATTGTCACGAGGCAGTGTCTAAATTGATTTTTCAAGACTGATATATAATCGATGGTTAACTTAGTATAATCGATTGTATAACTAACCGTTGCCAAAATATTTTCAAATACCGTCAGGTAATCGATTATTGATTTTGTATAATCGATTGTTGAAATCAAAATTGAAAAGATTTTTTGAACGTTGCTGAATAATCGATTATTGATTTTGTATAATCGATTGTTGAAATTAAAATCTGGAAAGGATTTTTTGAACGTTGCTGAATAATCGATTATTGATTTTGTATAATCGATTGTTTTACGTAAAATCTGGAAATGATTTTTTGAACGTTGCCAATAATCGATTGTTGCTCTTAGATAATCGATTGTTAAGCGTAAATCTGGGATTGATTTTTGGAACGATTGGCAAACAATCGATTGTGGATTCTTGACAATCGATTGTCACAGAGTAAAATCAGCAGTTCTTAACTGGCAATTAGGCAACGGTAATACAAGGTTTTTCAACTATAAATACAGCTTAAATTCATCTTTTGAGTACACAATAACACACAACAACTGATCATTCAATTGCTAAAGCTTGCATACTCTATTGCTTATCAGTTTATATTCATTACAGAAGTTTTTGAGAGCCAAATTATTGTTCAAAGTTGTTGTGATCTTGAGCGTATTCTTTTACTCATATCTACTCATTAAGGAGTGTGTCTTGTTTGAGTGCTTAGTGTATTATACACTTGAAGAGAATTGTTATTCTCTTGTTGTAAGAAGGAACTTGTGTTTCCTTGGTTGAAGTCTTGGAGTGTTGTATCTCCGAGCAAAGGTGTTGAGGCTTGTGTCCTCAAGTTGTAAAGGTTTGTTAAGCACCCGTAAGCATGACAAGTTAGTGGAAATCTCGAGAGAGTCTCTCGGGGACTGGACAAGCCACGGGTTGTGGTGAACCAGAATACATCGGTGCGTTCTTTCTTATTTATCGCACTTATTTATTTCCTGCAATTTTTAAATTCCGTAAGTTTACGCTAATTTTTTATTATAACGCTATTCACCCCCCCCCTAGCGTTAAGCGTATTATCTAACACCTCCCACCTCGAGACTCATGTGAAAACTGAGAAACCACCCAAGAAAGCGGAGCAGGAGGAGATATTTAGGAAGGTATAGAGTCTGGAGAAATCATTGAGAAACATGCAAGGGTTAGAAAGCCAGGTGAGTGTTGATTATGAGGATTTATGTTTGTTCCCTGATGTCCGATTGCCTATCGGGTTCAAGATGCCCAAGTTTGATTTGTATGATGGACATGGGGATCCTATAGCCCATTTGATTATTGCAGTAAGATGAGAGGCGCTAGGGGAAAGGATGAATTATTGATGGCGTACTTCAGCTAGAGTCTGAGTGGGGCAGCTCTAGATTGGTATACCCGCCAGGACACCAGCGGATGGTACACGTGGGATGATTTGGCTCAGGCCTTTTCTTGGCATTTTCAATACAACATATACATCATCCCAGATCGCCTACCTTTGACCAACGTGGAAAAGAAACCCAGTGAAAGCTTTAGAGAATATAGGTTCCGATGGAGGGAGCAAGCTGCACGAGTCAATCCTCCGATGGAGGAAGATGAGATGATTAAATACTTTCTTCGAGCCATGGAGCCCACTTACTATAGCCACTTGATCTCTGTCATTGGTAAGTCTTTCAATGATGTTTGAAGATGGGAGAAATGGTGGAAAAGGGGATCAAGTCGAGTAATATCATGAGCTATTCTGCCTTGAAAGCAACAAAACATGCGATTCAGAGCGACCCAGTAAGCTTGGCGGGTCAGAAGAAATATGATGATGTTGCATGGTTGTCTCAGGATCACGACATGGCCAAACGGGTCCACCTTACCATACTCAGCCTCGACCCCGACCTCAACTCAAAACCTATCCTCAGGCTTCACATAATCCATCTCAGCATTATCCTTCGAACAACGCCCAGTCATTTGTTCAACCAATGGGTCACTCCTTTTGGCGAGCACCAGCACCGCATAATACTCCTTATCCTTCACAACATTTTCGAGCACCCAAAAACCCTAAGAAGCAGGGGCATAGATGGGAGCAAAGGCAAAGCAATAGTTTTATGACAATCGGAGAATCTTACACAAGCTTGTTTGAAAAGATAAAACAATATGGCCTAATTGAGCCGCTCCTTGGCTATACTCTGGATCCATATCCAAAAGGTTTTGATCATGTTGTGCGGTGCATGTACCACTCTAATTTCCAAGGGCATAGCATTGAAGATTGTCGTTCTTTGAAAAGGGAGATAGAAAGAATGATTCAAGAAGGGATAATTGTGGTCCAGGATAGTGGCACCCAGAATATCGCACAGAATCCTTTACCTGCACATGATGATGCACACTTTGTGGGTGAGATGCATGGTGAAAAGGAGTATGAGAGTCCTCTTGGGAACTTGCTGAGTGATGTTAATGAAATTGGAATTGGTTAAAGTCCTAGCAATTTGATGTACAATCCAGTGGCTAAGACGTTGAGCTTGGCGATTGAAAAGAAACTCCTTTCTCGGCTAGCCAGCAAGGAGTTTTGGTATTTTATTTTGTTGTCATTTCTTGTTTGTTCAGTTTATTTCAGGATTGTAATTTGGATATTGTCTCGTGGCTCAAACTCTTCTTCTTCTCATTTTGTATAGTTCATTTAGTTTGTAGTAACTCGTCCAGTGTTATTTAGGTTGTTTCAGGGTTGTAACCCGTGTCATTTTGCTTGTTTTGTTCAAATCCTGTTCACCATCTATCTAATGCAATCTCCTATTTTCTGTTAGTTCTAGTCAGTTTTTGTTTGGGTCACTTTTTCTTTTATAGTTCTTCCATGCTTACTCTAATGACATGACATGCACGCATAATTCTCAACCTGGTCTCGAAAGTTAGTTTAATCATGAAGCAGTGACACGGTGTTGAACATGGTAAAAATAGGCGTTTGACGAACAAGTAAAGCTCACACATTCTGAGATAACTTAAAGCTTGAATTGAGTGAAACTGGGGTAGTTAGTTTGGAAATGAAGAGGTCGATAAGACATGCAACGAGTAAATGCCTCTCAAGCAGTTTGAGGTAAATCAGTCAGTGCTGAAATGCATCCTTTCGCGTCAATATGAGATTTAGTCAAGTTTTCTTCGAACTGGCCAGGGTCATTCATTGAGACAAAGGTATATCCCATGGGTACTCTTTGTTTTTGTTGATACCATCGATAGTTACTATGTGTGATTTGTTTGCTTATCTTCAATTGCATGTTTGTACTTGGCGTTTTTAAGTTTGGTATGACGAAGACATTTTATTCTGCTACCCAAATACTTTTATCCTTTGCTGCCCATTTTGAGCCTAATTTCGTTTCATACACCTATTTTGGAATTAGATATATAGAGTGAGGAACTAGAAAGGCAAAAGAGAAAAAGAAAAAAAAGAAGAAATGGAAAAAAAGAGAAAAAGAAAAGGAAAAATAACAACAAAAAACAACTTTGTCTTGTGAACTACGTTTGACCTGATTCTTGTTACCACAAGATACGTAGGCAGCCTTACAGTTTAGTCGAACCAAATAAAATATTTCATAATCCCCGAAGTCAAGAGTGGGGCAGTTTTCTTAGAAATCCCATCAAAGAAAAAAATCAAAAAGAATTCCCCAAACTCCAAGAAACTGGGGCAGAAGTTTTAATTTTGCCAAAAGGTCTGATTTCAAAAGTTGTAATTTTGAACCCTTTTCATCTTAAATTATTTTGAGCCTTCATACCACCCTTTCTTTCCAACCGTATCCAATATCCTACATTACGGTCCAAAGAAATACCTTCCGACCAATCTTTGAGAATGCCAAATCAAGTGGGTAGTTGAAAGTATGATCTTCTTGCATCAAGGGTAATACTTTGTTCTCAACACAAAGAGAGAAAATGATAAAATGAGAGAGTATTCTTGGTGAAAACCCTCATGGGCCCAGTAAGGCGATGGTGAGTTGATAAAAGAATAAAATGAGAGAGGCTTGATGGTGAAAATCCTTCAGGGCAGTAGAAGTCAACTGAGGATTGTAGATCAAATAGGACAATTGAAGCGGTGAAGCCCACAGCGAAGAGGTACAACAAGAGTTGAATATTAGACTTGCTTGAGAGATTAGGCCATTTAATCCAAAGGTGCATGTCATGGTCATTAGAGTTGGCATTCGCATTTGATAGGTTTCTACTTTATAATTTTTTTGTTAGGTATCATTTATTTCCCTTGTCCTTTATTTTGTTCCTCTTGTTTTGTTTGAGTCCCATCTTGAGGTTGTTTGATCAGAACAAGTGATAAATGACTTCAAAATTTGCTACCAACTTTCCAATTGCACAAAACAAATTTGGTTAGCACATCAAAGTGGCATAAGTCAGGAAAGAACAGTATGCATACTGAGTTGGTAACAATCAATATGCTTTGGGATTCATGAGAAATGCAAAGGTTTGGTAAATGTCAATTCATGAGAAAAATGCTACAGATAGAGGATATTGGGACCGAATGGTGTAGAGGTGTTCTATGTGATAAGGGTTGAAATAAAATAAGTGGTTGATAATAGTCAAGATCCTCTAAGTTGAAATCAAAGTTAACCTGGCAAGTGCAAGAGCAATGGCCCTCAAGGTCAAGGCCACAAACTAACTACCGTGTTTTAAACTCACAAGTTTTCTTTGTCTGAAACAGGGATGAAGGCTATGTTCATAACAAAGCTTGTATTTTCCAGGTGTAATATCCCAATTCCTCTTGTGCGAAGGCTATTGAGAAGATCACACATCACCCCTAGGAGAAGTACTTCCAAGTTTGGGACTTTCAGGTTATATTTTCATTTTAGGAGGCGCACTTCCTAAATTTAGTTTCACCCCTATGAGACGCACTTCCTAGCCTGGGTTTGTTAGTTTATATTTTTGTTTTAGGAGACGCACTTCCTAAATTGAGATTTTACCCCCAATAGATTCACTTCTTGGTCTGGGTATTTCAAGTTATATTTTTATTTTTAGGAGATGCACTTCCTCTTGTTGGTCATTTAAATTCATCCCTAAGAGACACACGTCCTAGTTTCAAGTCATTGAAGTTTCACCCCTAGGAGACGCACTTCCTAATTTGAGTTATTCAAGTTTTATTCCTAGGATATGCACTTCCCAGTTTGGTTCATTCAAGTTTCATCCTAGGAGACGCACTTCCTAGCTTGAGTCATTAAAATTTCACCTCTAGGAGATGCAGTTCCTAGTTTTAATAATTGAAGTTTTACCCCTAGGAGACGCACTTCCTAGTTTGGGTAGGTTATATTTTTGCTTTAGGAGACGCACTTCCTAAATTGAGGTTTTACTCCTAGGAAATGCACTTCCTAGTTTGAGTTATTCAAGTTTTATTCCTAGGAGATGCACTTCCTAGTTTTGGTTCATTCAAGTTACATCCCTAGGAGACGCACTTCCAAGTTTGAGTTATTCAAGTTTTACCCCTACGAGACGCAATTACTAGTTTTTTGGTTCATTCAAGTTTCATCCCCAGGAGACGCACTTCCTAGTTTGGGTCATTTAGGTTCTATTCTTAGCAGACACACTTGCTAGTCAAAGTTTCTTGGTTTTACTCACAGGAGACACACATCCTAGTCGAGTCTTTAGCTAACTCTCATCATTGCATCAATAGCATAAGTGGTTTATAGTTTTTCTAACAACTCAAAAATCTTCCTAGTGCAAACTGGGCAGAAAAATTTGTTTGCTTTGTTGTTTTGATTGCAGGCGCCCACCTGAAAAATTAGGGAAGACATTTCAGAGTTCACTTCAGAGACATTTCAAGTTTCAAGTCAGTAGCAGGCACTCCACCTGGATAACAAGGGAAGTCATTTCACAATTCAATTCGAGTTAGAAGTAGGAGAAAAAGAAAAAAAATGAAGAAAAAGTGAATCCAAAATGCAGAAGCCAAATCAAGAGGTGGATTGATCAAGACATGACTAAGTCACAAACATGGTATGTTCGGTCTTGATCCGAAAAATCTGAAAAAGAATGAACTAGCACCTGAAGCTAATGAGCGTCAAGGTTCAAATCTAAAGTCTACACGAAGAACCATTCAAGACTCAAGATCAAGCTTCAGAAGACTTATAGATAGGAATTTTGTAACTCATAGCTGACAGGCTTAGTTAGTCTTTTTCATTTTTGATTTTGATGTAATAACAGGACCGCGGACCGGAACCTCGACGGAACACTGCCTCGACCGGCTCTCCACCTCGGTATACGCCATCGCTGTTCTCACTTGTGAACTACATGTGGCCTGATTCCTTTATATCCAAGGATATGTAGGCAGCTCAAATACCAGGGCTCGGTCACAATCTTTTTAGCCATTTTTATTTTCTTTTGAATAAGTGTTGGGTCATAAATAAATTACGTTGCTCATTGTTCTTTTGCTCCAAAAACGATCATGCTTACGAGCAAAGAGGGACAACGGTAAGCACGTAATTTTTGACCCGTGCAACTTTTAAAAGTAGTATTTTAAAGATATTTACTTATTTCTATTTTATTAGGATTTAGCTTATTTTTCACTTTTAGTCTAATAATAGAACATAGAATTCAAAAATATTTTCAATTTATCTTTTATCTTTCTATTTAAATCAATTACTAGTATTCTAGTAGTATTTTTCTATTTATTTTTATATTTGGAAATTTGAGTGAATTTCTGTTTTAACTTCTCTTATTTCAACTAGAAAAACTTGTGAGCACGTGATTTTTGCCCTATATATGAATTACTCCCAAAAAATTTAAAATAAAATAATTTTTAGTTTGTTTGCAACTGTTGTGAATTTTCTGTTATTTTCCTTGTATTATTTGCATTTTTGCATGACATGCTTACTTGTTAAATTAATTAAAAAATATAAAAAATATGTTTCATTTAAATTTAGGATTTAATTCTACAATTAGGAGTAGTTAAGTTTGTTTTACAAAATAAAATCACAAAAATAAGGATCTTTTGCATTTTAGCCTTTAATGTCCAAATTGCGTGATTGTGTTTTAATTGTTATTTAATTTTAGGTGATAATTGTTATTAGGAGTTAATTAGTATTTTAAGATAATTTTGGTTTTCATAATTTAACCTTAGCATGTTAGTTTTATTAATTAGGAAGTTGAATAAATAGAAAAGAACAAAAATGGTAAGAAAATTGGATTGGGCCTCTTATCCTAACTTGAATTCACATGGCCCAAAACACCTCTACCCAACCCAAAACCCTCGACCCGGTCCATTTTGCACTCCCCCCCCCCTTTGATTTTTCAGATTCTTTTTCTTAGTTAACCAAATAACCAAACCCTAAACACACCCTAAACTCTCTCTAGCCGTCACACCTAAGCACCCACCCCCCTTTCTTCATCTTCTCCAAACACACCCTCAAAACCATAGCTGAAAACCACCCCCACGTCAGAAACCCACCATTTCCGACCACCACGCTGCCCCCTCCATTCGTCCTCATCTTCCTCACCACCCCCATCACCCTTAGTTCGCCGTAAAACCACCCAACCAGCTTCTCACCATCGCACAGCTCGTCGACCAGCAGACCCCAGCGACGCCGCTGCTGCCCCGTCGACCTCCACAAGCAACCAACTTCCAGCCCAACGGCTGAAGTAGTCCAGTAGACTACTTCACTGCCCAGCATCGTCACCCACGACCAGCGACGAACCATTCTACTTCACCCCTTGTTCCAAACGACCACCCATGTCGCTAACCATTCAAACGACCAAAACAAACCCCCTTCCTGGTCATCGTCTCCAACCAGTCGAACCCACACTGCCTCCCGTCATCGAACCACCTTCATGTCTCATTCACGAAACCAAATGGCCACCTCTTGCTGCGTCGTTTTCTTTTTCCTCTGCCAACTCACACCAATGACCAATCCAAACAACCATGAAGATAGATCCAAACGACCAGCAGTCGCACCGGCCCAGTCGAGTCGTCAAACACCATGCTCGTCGTCGAACACTAACTGCTCGTCGTCAGTCCTCGTCTTCACCTAGTCTGCTCGTCAACAATCCTAAAAATATACAAAAGAATGACGAGAAACAGTAGAGGGGAAACGGATAAGTTCGAGCTTGAGGTTGTCTTGTTCTGATTTCATAAGGTATTGTCCTCTTCTTTTGTTCTATTTTTTATATTGTTATTTGTTTAGCTTAGTTGTGTTTCAGTTTTGTTCGTCGTTTGTTTCATTGTCATGGGTTATACTTGTTGAGTCATTTAAATGTGTCATGTGCTAATCCTTAGGAATTTAGCTCACTGTCAGTAAGCTTACATTTTTGTATAGTATAGATTTAGAGTGTTGATAAGGTTCACTCCTAGTTCAGTTTGTTTTCATTTATTTGTTCTTGTTTAGTTTTAATATAGAAGTGTGTTAGTTTAAATCACTTGAATCTTTCATCTTGGTTATAATACTGTTGATTTTAATTTGAAGTTCAGCTGATCTTGAGTTTGGTAATTTAAATCCACTGGATTGTTCTTTTCAAATATGAATCTAGTCTTCAAATGTTGATATAAATCTTACTTTGTTGAAGTGATTCCTGAATATTGTTGATTAGGAGTTTGTTTGGTGAGATTAATTGTTTGAATTTATTAGGAAAGATTTGATATAGCTGAAGGGACAGAATAGTAATTTTCAGTAATTTTGGGGGTATTTTTGAAATTGGTTAAATGTGGGCCCATAACTTTTAATTAAAGTAAGAGGGGACAAGGGTTGGTGGGGGACAAGACATAATGATATAAAATAAAAAAGAGGTAATAATAAAAGGTCTTCTTTGACCACTAAAAATGGGGGACTATGGGGTCCGTGTTGACTGTTTTTACTTAATTGGAAATCGAAAATAGTATAGGTAATAATAAAGGGTAAAAGATAGACATAGAGGGGAATATTTTTGGGCTGGAAAGTAAAGAAAGGAAAATGGTTAATAATAAAATAGGGAGTAATAATAATTAAAGGGTAGGAGGAGAGAGTCTGGATGGGGATATAAATATGGGTCATTTGACACTTAGAAATGGGACGGAACGGAGAGAAAAAAATTTCACAACTGAAGAGAATAAAAAAAAAATTGAGAGTTGAAAAAATTAGAGAGTTGAAACCCCCACTGTTTATTTGAAGCTTCTCTTCTTGCTTCATTGACTTCATTTCTCTTGATTCAAATACACTAAGACTGATCTTAAGTAACTCTAGTGTGTTTTTGAGTTTATTTGGATTGTGTTGATACTACTGGCATTCAAGTAGTGTTGTTTGGGTTTACTATTGGTTTTCGGTTGGTTTGGAAATTCCTGGTTTTTCTGCTTGGTTGTAATCTCATGGGTTTTTGCTGCTATTCTCGATTTGACCGGGCTACTCCCGTGTTGTTGAACTGTTGTCGCTGTGAGTGTGCTGCCATTGCTTCCTACTGATCTTCCTATTTCTTGTATTCCAATACCAGGTACACCACTTTGAATCACTTTGGTGTACGCCTTGAAGATGAAATAAAATGGCAGAAATTTATGTATTTAGTTATAGTATACTTTTATTTTAGTTAAACATTAGATATATATATTTTCCCGCTATACATTAGTTAATCTTTGAATCTTGTTGGTAATGAAGATCCGAAAATATTAGGCAAATATAATAGGTCAATAATTCCGTAGAATCAACAAACTTGACGCTTTTGATGTGTGATTCAATGTAATAAGGCTATGAACAATAATCCATTAGGCGTGAATCTAGCAAGAGGATTTAATTTTTAGATTTAATAGCTTTTTAATAAGCTTTGGTAATTATGGTTAAATCTAGTTTCAAATGGTTGTGAATAATTAATTCCAATAGTTATTTTTCTATATAACAATGTGAGTTTTTTTTGGTAATTAAGGTTTTTTCATTAATCACCAATGAGGTAACATTACAAAACCACAGTCCAGCTTCAACTCAGCTGACTGCCTGGGAGCTAACATACTAACTACTTTTACTATCCTAATTACCTAACTATACTATATTCTAAGGTGTTGCAATTGTTGTCTAATTCTATGGGTGCCTCTAACATTACAATTATAGACTATGTCTCTCACTAAGGCAGTATTACATCAAAAAACCTTATTGAAAACTCTTGCATTCTTTTCCAGCCATATAGCATATGCAACTTCAGCTGTAACCATTTTAAAGATGGCTGCACGACAGGTTCGCCTCTTGGCTTTGCTAATCAACCATTGCATTTTGTGGTTCCAATCAGTACTAGGTAGGTATTGTTCCTACAGCCAGTTCATTACTCATCCCCATAGGTCCACAGTGACAGGGCAGTTCATGAGCAGATGAGCTCTTGTTTCAGGTTGGATTTGGCATAGCGTGCATTGCTGATCAATATTCATTCCACAGCTGTGTAGTCTATCCTTTGTTGGGAGTCTGTCCTGTAGGAATAGCCACAGGTTGAAAACTGCTTTTGGTCTTGCTTGATTTTGTATGATTAAATTCTTCCATGGGACTGTCGGCACTTCTTGCAACTGTGACTGGTACAATTTTCTAGTCGAGCATTTCTGATGTTTCCGGTTCTGGAGCCTTTGTAGAGTCTCTCTTGATTGGATGATCTTCTTAACCATCCAGCTAGGTTGGTTAGGAATTGCATGGACTCTATTGGTCTGTCTTTGATATAATACACTCTGATTCACCTTATCCACAACTTGTCCTTTTTATGGGCTAGGTCCCAGCAAGTCTTTGCAATAGCAGCCTTGTTCCAGAGCTTGAGGTTGGTTAGATTCATTCCACCAACTGATTTTGGGGTACACATTTTGTCCCAGGATATGTATGCTTTCTTAGTTACAGTATTCATCCCAGACCAAATGAAACTCCTGCAAATGCTTTCAATAATTTTAAGTACTTTCACAGGGAAAATAAACAGTTGTGCCCAGTATGCTTGAATTCCAAAGATGACAGATTGCACCAGTTGTATCCTCCCAGAATAAGACAGCGTTCAAGCAGTCCAAGAAGTGATCTTGGCTGTGATTCTTTCCACTAAAGGTTTCCACTGTAGTAGAGTGATTTTTTTGGTGGTCAGTGGTACTCCCAGGTACTTGAAAGGCAGTTGGCCATGTTCATAACCAAGATGGTCGAGAATATGCTTCTGTATAGGCATTGGTACTCCTCTAAAATAGATTGAGCTCTTGTTCAAGTTGGCCTTTTAGTCCTGAGGCTGCAGAGAATTGGGAGAAGCAGTTGGATAATGCCTTCACAGAGGCAAGGTCTCCTTTGGCAAACAGCAACAGGTCATCAACAAAACATATATGTGTAATGCCCAGTCTTTTACATCTGGGATGCAATAGGTATGCTGGATCAGCTTGTAGTGCAGTGCATGACCTGCTTAAATACTCCATGACCAAGGCAAATAAGAAGGGGGAGATGGGGTCCCCTTGCCTCAGTCCCCTGGCAGCAGAAAAGGGTACAGTAGGCTCTCCATTAACTAACAGAGTAGCTCACTGTTGAGATACACTCCATAATCTATTTGGTGAAGGTGCTGGGGAAACCAATCTGTTCCATAACTTGTTGTAAGAATACACATTCCATTGAATCATATGCTTTCTGGAGGTCTATTTTAATCATGCATCTGGGAGAGATATGCTTTGTAGTGTAGCTTTTGACAAGCTCATGTGCTAGAATGATGTTATCCTGAATCTTTCTTCCTGGGATGAATCCTTCCTGAGCTTCACTGATGATGCTTGCCATCACCTTCTGCAGCCAATTAGCCAGTACTTTTGAGATGAGTTTGTATAGCACAGTACAACAAGCAATAGGCCTATACTCTTTGACTGAAGTTGGTTGGACAGTTTAGGGATGAGGGTAATAGTTGCACAATTGATTGGCTTGCACATCCTAGCTGAGTTGAAGAACTGCTTAATCGCAGTGGTGACTTGGCTACCAATGATGATCCAGCTCTTTTTGAAGAAAATAGCATTGTATCCATCTATCCCTGGTGCTTTGTCATCTCCAATAGCCTTGAGACTCTCTGTTATTTCTGTGACAGTTACTGCAGCACAAAGTTCCTGTCTTTGTTGTTCTGTCAGGTTTGGACCATTTGACATATACAATTGGTTTATAGCAGGCAGATTTGATGTAGAAGTGCCCATCAGTGCTTCGTAGAATCCCAGGATTTCCTCTTTGATATCTGTATTTGTAGTAAGTTTGATTCCCAGTGCATTGGTAATCTCAGTAATCTGATTTTGTTGACTTCTGTCCTTCATTACTGCAGTGAAGTACTTAGTGTTGGAGTCCCCAAGTTGTATCCACTTTGCTCTTGCCTTCTGTTGCAGGATACTCTCCTCAATAAGTGACCATTTTTCCAGTTGTAATACCAGTTCCTTCTCCTTCTGTTGTAGGCCATCAGTGTATGCTTGACTCAATTGGGCTTGTAAAGCCCCCAGTTCCTGTCGACTTTGCTCTATTCTAAGTGAAATTGTCTTGAATTCCTTATTATTTAGGGTCTTCAAGGGAGTCTTCAAGGCTTTGAGTTTGTCCCATATTGTTCTCATGGTGTCTGCCTTCCCACCCTGCCAGACTCTTGCCACAATGTGCTGGAAATCCGTATGTTCAGCCCATACGTTAAAGAATTTGAAATTCCTCTTCCCATGCCAGGAGGATGCATTCAATGTTAGTATCATGGTTATGGTCTGAGATTAGGGGTACATCATAGTCAGTGACCACCTGGTTCCAGTTGATCATCCATTCATAGTTGCCAAAAACTCTATCCAGCATGCTGCATACTCTGTCCACACCAGTTTGCTTATTTGTCCATGTGTAGTTGTCACCTCTCCAGGGCAATTCTGTCAGTCCAGCAAGTTGTATGCATTTGTTAAAGTCTTGTGTTTCAGGAAATCTTACTGGCTTGCACGATTGTCTGTCTTTGTCACATAAAACTACATTGAAATCCCCTGCAACAACCCATTGTTCTTTGATACCTACTGCTAGTGTCTGTAAGCTGCTCCATATAGCTCTTCTCTGCTCAAGCCCATTAAACCCATACACCACAGTGAGGAAACATGTTAAGTCCCCTGTTCTGCTGGAAACCCTGCTTTGGATCAACTGGCTTTCCTCCAGAACACTAGTGACTGTGAAGACTTTTGGATTCCATAAAATCCATACTCTCCCTTTTTCACCTGAGACATAGTTTGTTAAGACACCCCAGCCTGGTGCTAGTAGATTAGCAATTCTATTAGCCTGTGCTTGCTTAACTTTTGTTTCTACTAATCCTACTAAGTTAATGTTGTTTTTTCTAGTGTATTCCCTAAATTCTTTCTGCTTGTACCTATTATTTACACCCCTTATGTTCCACACTAACCACTTCATTGATAAGATGTTGATGTTGAAATCCCAACCTCCCCTGGAGGTTCATCTTTACTACCAGATACTGCTGCAAATCTGTTACTCACAGTGATGGGTGACAGAGGTGGGCAATTGGTACTGTTAAGTGCTAGACTCAGAGGTTGCTTTCCTTTGTCATTGCTCTTATCACCCCTCTGGTTCTGGACTATCCTGGCTTCATGCTGAGGTCCACTAGGTTCCCTTTGTTGTGTTGGGAATTGTCTTTGCTTTGGCATAGCAGGGCCCTTGGTTCTCCACTCCTGGACTGGCTTGGGCTTCCACACTTGTGTAGGCTGTTTTGGTATCTGTTTTTGTTGGCTTGCACAGTGTGCCCTATTGTTTGGCATTTCTCACAGAATGAAGGCTTCCACTCATACTCCACTTCTTTAAGAAAACTCTTCCCATTTGGATCCATAACCATTATTTCTGTAGGTAGCTCTTTGGTAACAGTCACCTCAATGAGCATTCTGGCATAGGATATCCTTGTCTGTTTTGTAGTACACTCATCTGCAAAGATTGGCTTTCCTAATACGCTAGCAATTCTGCTAAGACCTCATACCCCAGCAAGACATTGGTATTTTTGGGAATTTTACCCACAGTGGCATTTCAGTTGGAAATTCTTTTGAGAAATCAAATTCAGGTGTCCATTGTTTGAGAATCATCGGCCTATTGGCTATTGAGTAAGGACCAGCACACAGTATCTCTTTGGCATCAGCCACTGCCTTGAATTTTACAATGTAGTATCCTTCATCATGGTAGAACAAATCTGGTTCAGGAAAATGGAACCAATGATGGTTTATGAATCTTCTCACTGCATTGAAACCAGGACCGTCACCTAGGATGTATACCACTAAGGAACACTTCCATTTGGCTTCTTCCTCCTCCACCTCAGCTATTTCCAGTTGTACTATGGCCTTTCCATCAACTATCGTTGGGGCTATGTAGTCAAGAGCCATACCGTGAGTCGCAAACCAATTCTTCTGAAATAGTGTTGACCAGGTCTTCTTAGGTTCCTCTGCTTTGTTTTTGGTAGTCTATGATGGTTCTTCAATTGGTATTGTTGGTTGCATGGTCGCCTCTGTCACAGGAACTGCTTCGATATGAGTTGGAGGGGTTGAAATACCTTCAACCTCTGGTGTCGTTGGTGTTTCCATGATCGTTTTAACTAGAGCCTCTGGATGTTCTGTACCTATCTCCGAAGCTGATTCCGCCACTTCCATGGCGTCTAGGGTTTCCTCCGAGTTGAAGTTCTGCACCTCCTTTGCGCTATTCTTCTCCATAATCAGTTGATTGAGCTTGTCAAAGGTATCAATTGGGATTTTCCGAGGTCTTCCCCTTCCTCTGCTCCCGCCTTTCGCCATTGACA
This sequence comes from Nicotiana benthamiana, assembly GCA_034376525.1. NCBI lineage: Eukaryota > Viridiplantae > Streptophyta > Magnoliopsida > Solanales > Solanaceae > Nicotiana > Nicotiana benthamiana. The sequence goes on from CM067338.1 coordinate 149,027,203, forward strand.
CAAGCTCGGCGTACGTTATGCTAACATGCACCGAGAGAATGAGAGTGACGGTTTCCTTAACAATGTGAGTTTTAATCTAGCTATAATTGATTTCTTTTGAACATTAGTTGTCGAATTTCGTATTTTATTTAAAATTTTGATTTATTTATTTATTTCGAATTTTTTTAGTAAAATTCCTTTCCATTAATATTTGCCTTAACCTAGCAATTAGTATGTTACGTTTTTTTTTATTTTTAATCTCGTAATTAATTAGGATTTTTCCTTTCTTTATTTTAGAGACGAATTTAAATAGAAATATAGTCACTTTAGGATATCCCTAAAAATAAAGGAGGCGTGCCTCGCCACAGTAAATTACAAATTGTGGGCCCCTCAATAAATACACTTAGTAATTGTATAGACTTCGGAGTTGGCCGCTTAGCGAATTTCACAGCCTCTTCCAAAAATAATGATACGTTAGTCTCTTTAGGATGCACCTTAATTAATCTTACCTTCCTAAACTCGGGTATGAATTTATGTAACCCAAATCCAAATCTCGACGGAGTCGAAATGTGCCGACGACCACGTGTACACTGGTTGTAACGTGGTTCGAGAACGTTTTCACGACGTTGCAATTCTCTGTAAAATAATAATAATAATGATAAAAGCTGCTAAAATTGAGAATTTGAACATAAGTTACAACATGTTTAAAAATTTGATAAATAAGCTGAATATAACAGTTGAGCGACCGTACTAAAACCTCGGAACTCGGGAATGCCTAATACCTTCTCCCAGGTTAACAGAATTCCTTACCAGAATTTTTAGTTCGCGGACTGTTCAACAGAATCAATCTTTTCCTCGATTCAGGATTCAACTGGTGACTTGGGACACCATAAATCTCCCAAATGGCGACTTTGAATTAAATAAACAAATCCCGTTTCGATTGTCCTTTAATTGAAAAAACTCCCTTGTAACCTCTCGGGGCGGAAAAAAGAGGTATGACATAACTCATTTTCAGCTCATTTTTTAGGAGGTCTAGCCCATAAAATTTGAGTCCAAAAATAATTGAGCCAATCTTCCCAACCTTAGAACCTTAGATATTAAAACAAACCCTAGAATGAGAAGACAACGATGGAGGCTTAACCCTAGGAACCCTAACTTGAAAAACACCATGGCTGCCCTCTTTATTCATTAACCAAGAACCTTGAAACCCTAGAGGAACAATGGAGGAAACCTAAAATAAAAGAGAAAAACCCTACAGTCCACGACCACCAACACCCTACAGTCCACGACTACCAGAACTAACAGAATCCGGCGACCACATACGCATGCAACAGCCATCGCCGGAGCAGCTGCCACTGTCTCTCCTAGCTGATGGTTTTACCCCATCGCCCCACACCATTCATCTTCTTCCTGACCCTAAAAACCATAGCGACCCCACCCCCGCCGGTCTTCTTCTTCGTCCTCACGTCCATCAACGACCACTCTCACACCAGCCTAAACCCAAATAGCATCCCTGACTTAGCTGAAAACAAACATTCACCATTGAAATCGGTGAACACATACACACATACAAGGGACTGAAATGGGCAGAACCAAACAAAACTGTATAACAAAAGGGGACTTGGGGTGAGTTTGCCATTCGTGTCTTCGAGGCCTAGTTTTCTGGCGTGGTCTTTGATTAACGGGTTCGTTCGAGGTTGAGATTTTGGTCCAGATGTCTAATCTATAGCTCGTTCGAACGTTTCTATCTTTGAACATTTTCAGATTCAAAGATCCAAGGTTCCCTCTTATCTCTCTGACTTATGAACCCGTTATTTGCTTTTTCTTGGTATTGTTTTGAGATCTTGCTGACCGATTCCTATTTTTTAAAATTTGTTTGCATCGAATTTTTAAACATGGACATTGTTGAATTCTTGCATGAGAAAGAAAATAGTCCTACAGTAAGTGATTTCAAATGGACGAGATAGAAATCTGGAAAATTGGGGATTAAACGGGTTTGAACTTTGGTCATAGTCTACACATGTTAATTGGGTTTAATATCAATTTTAATTTTATACCATCATTTCTTCATTATTAGAATTATGTTTTAGGTCGACCACATCAGGGTAGGCAAACTTTAGGATTTTTATTAATTTGAGGCGAGAGTTCATTCCGGTAATTAAATTTATCCCAGGGAATGCCCCGTGAAGTTTGTATATATTATCCGGGGTATGCCCCAAAGAACTAGGTAAATATTTTGGAGGCCTTGGCAAGCATGATGGAGAAGTCGTAGTATAGGTTAGCTTAGGATTTTTCTTTACTTTTCCTTTTCATTTTTCTTTCATTTATGTAGGAACGACCCCGAGCCTCTTGTGTGTTTATTTTATTTCTGTGTGTTTTACCTCAGTTTGAATGTTTAAAAAGCCAACTTGATCATGTACGCAACCGTGACTTTCACAGGACTTGGGGAGTGCCTAACACCTTCTCCCCAAGTCAAATGAACCTCCTTACCCAAATCTCTGGCGCGGGCTTGGTTTTAGAGTCTAAAATATTTTAAAAGGTAAAAAGCATTTTAAAAAAACGGTGACCTGGCACACCGAAATCAAATGTCAGGTGGCGACTCTGAGTTTATTTCCTTTTGAAATACAACTTTTGTCACTTTCAACTGAAAACCCTTTTCAAGCTTTATTAAATCCTTTTATTTAATTTAAGAGGGCTAAGTAGAGTTTGGTTTTAAAAAAAGGGGTGTGACACTACCACTCCTATTCGAATCACAAAATACTCTACCTTGTAAAACAAACACTTACTTTAACTCAATAATTGTAATTGACACTTAATTACGACTCAATTTCCTAAAACGCATTCACTAGATTGACTCAAGAAGAATAAAATTTAAGTGCTCGACTCGAGTAAATAACTTATAACACTTTAGTTGATGTGTGAAAGGATAGTTCAGAAGTCCAAAGTTGATCATATTTGAATGCTTCAACTTGAGATTTTCTTGGAGTCCTATTCATAGTTAGCTTCCTCTTTGATAGGACTCCTACTGTTCTACGGATTCCACAAGCTTTGGAACTTTTGTCTCTGACTGAATTATCCGTATCTTCTTGAGCAACGAATCTTATGACATATAGCAACATTCTTCCACCAAATGCGGACCTAATTAACTTTATGATAAAGTTAGTCTCTTGTACAGACGTATAAGTATCAACACAAGGAACCGGTCCTTTATCTTGAGGAGCTGGTTTGTTAGAACAAATAAGCAGCTACGTTGAATACCTAGTTCTTTGAGCATTTAGCCAGATTTTGTTAATCATTAAACTCAATACTCTACAGACGGAGTATTGGCTAGTCAAGAGCTTTCATATGAAGGTAGTAGAGATGAGGATGTTTGAGAAGGATGTATGCGCATACTAGGATGGATAAGATTAAGAATGAAATTATTCGAGATGAGGTGGCGTGATTCCTATGGAGGACAAGATGTAGGAAGTGAGGCTAATATGGTTCGGACATATGAAAAAGAGAAATATATATGCTCATGCGAGGAGGTGTGAGAGATTGACCTTGGCGGGTCTTAGGAGAGGTGTAGATAAGTTAAAGAAGTATCGAGGAGAGATGATTAGGCAAGATATGCCGATGCTTTAGCATACCAAGAACGATATTATCCTTGATAAGAGAGTGTGGAGATCGAGAATTAAGGTAGAGGATTAGGTAGTCGAGCGCTTCCTTGTCCATACTAGTAATGTTTGTGTTAATATTGTATTTTTTGTAGTCGTAGATTTCTGTTACTATTTTTTATTCCCTCTGTTTCAATATAGATGAGGTAGTTTGACTCGATACAGAGTTTAAGAAAAAAGAAGAAGACTTTTGAAACTTGTAGTCTTAAAAGTTTAAGGGGTATAAAAGTTTTGTGGGTCCATGGGATTTGTGTGGATAAAAGCTTCTCATTAAGTGTACAATGATTGAATTATTTCTAAATTTAGAAATGTGTCATTTATTTTGAAACAGACTAAAAAAGAAAGTACCTCATCTAATTTGAAATGGAGGGAGTATTTATTTAGCTTTCAATGTTCTTATAATTTGATAGCTAGTGTTACTATCATTGCCATTGCTTCTTTTTTTATATTTTTTTGAGCCGAAGGTCTACCGAAATAACCTCTTTAACTTCTCAAGGTAGGGATAAGGTATGTATATACATACTATCATTCTCATACCCATGACCTATTCTAGTGTTATCACATGTAAGGCTTGCGCCTTAGACCCCCAAATTTGGGAGGCCTCATTTAAAAAATAATAATAGCTTTATACGCATTTAAAAAATAATACTATATAATACTTTTAATGCAAAAGTATAATTTTCATATTATATAAATAAAGTAACCATTTAACTTACTAATAATGGGTAGATGAATTATTTTCTCAATATTTCAATTTAAGTTGATTTGATAATTTAACTGTTCACTCTTTATTAGATAACGTGTAACAAAAATTACTTTTCATCCTCAATTTGTCCAAAGTTATTTTTTATTTTCCTTAATCTCTTTATATTTCAGAAACCCCTATATTTTTTTGTCTTTCTCTTTAATATTCTTGTTCACCTTCTTTCTCCGATCCAAGATTTCATTATTCACCTTCTTTTTCCAAGATTTTATTAGTTTAAGTGTTCAACTGTCTTTTAAAAATTTAGGCCTCATATTAAATTTTGATTTTAGAATACATATGTGTTTGAGTAGCCCCTGCGCATGCCTCACTTGTGTGATTCCACTGAGTTTGTTGTTATTTTTATTGGTTTCCTTTTCTTTTCTTAAACAAAAGATCAGAAACACTCTTTAGCTCTATCATGTCCGAGATTTTCAACCAAAAATATGAGGAGAATATAGCCTGTTTGGCCAAGCTTCTTAAGAGGCCAAAAATAATTTTTTTTTCTTTCTCAAAAGTACTTTTTTCTCTAACTTGAGGTGTTTGGCCAAATTTTTTTTGAAAAAAAGTGTTATTGGGAAGAAGCAGAAGCAGTTTCTGAGAATCCGAAAAAAGTACCTTCTTCCCAAAAACGGAAGCGGAAGGGGTTTTGACTTTTCTTCTTACCTAAAATACTGTTATCAAAATTTAGTATATACCAAAATAATCGTTAAACTTAATATTTAGGATAGTAACGTAAAAGTAAAAATAATTACTTTTTAGATAACTTTCTAATATATTGTGACTTTCAGGGTGAATGCTTTTATATTTGTTGAATGAATTTTAATATATTTAACTTATATTAAAAGAATAAAGTACTTTTTAATTTTATTTTCATATTTTACTTAAATAAAATAAAAAGATTTAATTATTACCTATAATAATAAATTTTTGAGATTATTTATTTACTTATAATATTAACTAATAAATAGATCTATTTATGTCTTTATACGTAATTTAATATTTAAAAGCACTTTTTGAAAAGTTTAGTTAAATACAAATTATTACTCAAAAGTACTTTTCAGAGTAATTAGCTAAAAAAATTGCTTCTCTACAAAAGTATTTTTCAAAAGACACTTTTAAAAAAAAATTCTTAAAATAAGCCGAATACTTCAGCTTGGCCAGCTAGGCTATAAAACTTAATCAAGAGAGTAATTATTTCCCTCGTGTAGCAAAGGGCTATTTGGTCACTAAGCAAACTGGTCATCGAACTGTCATTCAATCAGCTGAGTCCGTCATGGAAATTAAAGAAAACAACTACTTCCTTTTTATTTATATTTCACGCGACACACATATTTTTCTCTTTATTTACCTTCCTTTCATTTCATTTCCATAAAAGCTCAAAACAGTATTTCCCCCTCTGTTTTCCCTCTCTGGCCAATAAAAGCCAAATACTATATGCATAAGAATTTAAGATATAGAGAAGTATTTAGTCGTTGTTTCCCCTAATATAGCAAAAAAAAGTACCACTTGTTGATCATTTTCAGAAATACAAAGCTTACTAGTCTTCCAATATTTTCTAGTATTGTTCAAACAAAGAAAACTCCATGTGAACACTAGTCTTCTCACTTTACCATCAATCTCTTCATCATCATCAAACTATATATCGTCAATTCTTTTTCTACTTGTAGTAGTGCACTTCCTTTTCTTTTCTTTTTTTTGAATTTGTGACGGTAATAATTCGTCACAAGTCTTAACTTTTAATTTCTTACTCAGTGAAAAAATTCAGCATAGAAAAAATTTCACGAGAAAAACATATAACCCATGGAGAGTTCCAACTTCCACATCAACATCCACCAGAACAATAAAGACGACGAGGACAACAACAATAATATTTGTGTTGGAAGTACTACTACTTCCTCTTCAACGGCGTCTACCTCAAGCAGATACGAGAATCAGAAGCGAAGAGATTGGAATACTTTCGGACAGTACTTAAAAAATCATAGGCCTCCACTCACGCTCTCTCGCTGCAGTGGTGCTCACGTCCTAGAATTCCTTCGTTACCTTGATCAATTCGGCAAAACTAAGGTTCATATTCCGGTAGGAATGTATTCTCTTGTTTGTATAAATATTTTTTTATAAAAAAATAACAGTTTCTGTTCACAAAACATTTTATGTTCGCACAGGATCGGAGAAAGATCACACCCCCTAAGAGACGTGATGCAGTCTCCTAATATAAGCCTCAATAACGTATTTCACTGCTCGAACCTATAACTAGGGGCGGCGGAAGAATAAGGCTAATGAAGCCATTGCATTAGGGCCCCAATTACTAAAGGCCCCAAAAAGTATTATACTCTGTTATTATATAAAATATACTATAATTTTTATAATAATTACTAAAAGGATTTCTTGAAGTTTACTACTTTTTTATTTGGTTGAGGTTGTATAGATGAGTGAGTCAATAATGGTTAAAAAAAGGTTAAATTCTTTCATTTGCTAGGTATATTTAACTTCTTCAATTATAAATTCTAACGCTTGACTTTTTAATTTTGGCTCAGTTTTTTTTTTTTTAAATTAGCTATTTTCTTTTGACATGTTTGATTGATCCATAGATCAAAAGACGAGTTCTTTCGTGTCTCATTGTTGTATGAAGTTTATCGAATATGTTTATGAGGCCTCTTAATATAGTTTGGTTTTAGGCCATTAACACCATTGAGTGCCTCGGTCTCTGACCTATAAGTCACATGTTGTTTAAATATTTTATTTCATAAATAAAATGGTAAATAGGTGTACAAAATATTCTGTGTTCGCGCATAATTTGGACAAGCACTACATCCTAAGGAGTGTAATGTAGGCGACCTATCCCGATGTAAGCATCGGTGGCTAATTGATCCACGACTTGAACCCTAGGTCATACGCTGTATAAATATTCTTTTTTTATCAATAGAAAAATAAGGCAAATTGTCATTTTGACAGATGTGTCCCTTTTATGGTATCCTGAATCCTCCAGCACCATGTCCGTGCCCAGTTAAACAAGCTTGGGGGAGCCTTGACGCTCTTGTTGGTCGTCTTAGAGCTGCGTTTGAAGAAAATGGTGGAAAGCATGAGACGAATCCTTTTGGTGCTCGAGCTGTTAGGCTTTACCTACGTGAGGTTCGTGATTTGCAATCCAAAGCAAGAGGAGTTAGTTATGATAAGAAGAAGAAAAAGCGGAAACTCTCTCCGCCACCGCAACAGTTGCCGGATATACACTCAGGTGACGGTTAACGTAATGCTTTTACCAGCATTTAAATGGAGTTTCTCTTTTTACTTCTGCTAGCCACATTCTATAACGATGAAATTAAGTTAAGTTAGAATTATTTTTTTTTTAAAACGGATGAATTGTATTTGGACATGAATTTATCTTGGAAAAAAAAAGTTGAAGATGGATTGATTTCCTCTCTTAATTTAACGGGCCGACTATATTATGCTTTAGAAGCGCTTTGAGATTGCTCTAATTACTTGGTTTAAATAGATAAGCATAGGCCTTCTCTCTTTAGGCTGACGAGGGTTTATTGAAAACAACTTCTCTATTCTCGTAAAATAGATATAAGGTTTTGGTATACACTACTTTTTTCAGATCTAATGTGACATAATACTGAGTATATTTTTGTTATTTTTCTGTTCAGCCTATGCTCGACACTTTTTTACTCATTTAAAGTTATTTAGTAGGGTATATATGAAGCAAAATTGTGGCCAATAAAGATATATTCCTATAATCACACGACTAGTCGTCTCAGGCTATCATAGGATGATTAAATTAATATGTGCTTCAGAAACAATCAACGGATGGAACCATTGCACGAAGATGGATGTAGAAAATATAATGATATTATTCCTTATTGGTGTTAAAAAAAATTCATGAGTTACTTGACAAAGGTTGACTTGCGTGTGAAACTAACCATATTTGTAGACAATTTTTCAGCTGAAGGTCTTAAAATTGAACCAGTTAAAATATGACAAAAAGTAATTACTACTACTGCTGATCAGTCTTCTAACAAGTACTACACATTCTATTTTACATTGCTCTTAAATTACTTTCTTGACCTAATTACCTAAATCTTAGGGTGTGTTTGGTACAACGGAAAATTTTTTTTAAGAAAATATTTTCTTGGAAAATAAGTAGTAATTCTATTTATTTTTCGGTGTTTGATATGCAAATTAAGGAAAATGACTTCTCAAGAGTATTCATAAATAATTTAGATATAATAAATATGAAGCCATAAAGTTTCAAACCAACAACCTTACAGACCCAAGAATTTCATAAACTTTCAAACCTCTAAACATTCAAAACCACAAAATTTCGAACCCGTAAATTTCCAAATACATAAATCTCTGGAGGGGAGGGGGATGGAGGGTTAGTAGGGTGGGTGGTAATGGAAAAACTAAAATTTTAAAAAACCTTTTTTTTAAGGAGGGGTTGAGGTGGGTTGGTGAGGTTGGGGAAGGTTGAGAAGGAGGTTTGGAAAATGTTTTCCTTTTTTTTTATTTCCTCCAATTGTAGGAAAATGAATTGATACGGAAAATGTTTTCCAAAACATTTAAGCCAACCAAACATGGAAAAATTGAAAAACATTTTTCGAAAAATATTTTCCTTCGTACCAAACACACTCTTAGTGTATATGCCGTCTATTCAGCTCACACTATCTTTTGGTTCTGTTTTAACCTTCATCTTCAACAACACCACCACACTCAGTTCTCACAGTGCAGTATAAAGGTCCACTACCATTTGAGTTATATGATGATCTGCTATAGCTCGAGGTCACGCAACACCATCGGACATGCTTGAGCTTCCATTAGTGGAAAACCCTAAGGGGTAGTTTGGTAGGCATTATTAGAAAAAATAATGCAAGCATTAGCTCTATGTGTTAGTAATACTTTGTTTAGTATATTTTTTCAACAAGTGTGTAACTAATGCTTGTATTAGTTATACATCATATTTGGTATTGTCCTATGTATAACTAATGCATAGAGAACCATGCATTACCAAGGGTATTAATGAATATATGGTTAAAAATAAAATTATCCTTAAAATCCTTTAAAGTTAGAGAATATAGAGGACATTTTTGTTAACAACTATTTTTCTTAAAAATTATGCAACGCATTATAATTTTAATACACCACATCAACCAATAGATAAGAAATAATATCTCCATAACTAATTCTTTCACTACTAACCCATACATTACTAATATACTTTATTCCGCACTATTCTTATACGCCTCACCAAACGACCCCGCCTAAGTGTCTATGTCACATTACCTTTCAGTTTGATACAAAATCTTAATTTTGCTTAATATGTATGTTAGCCTATATACAATTTAAGCCTAAAGCTTTACGTAACAACAACAACTATGCATGTCACAGACAGCATCAATAAAAATAGAAATATTCGTAAGTAATACTCGCCAAAATTGAAAAACTACTGGAATTTAAGAAGGGTTTACTTTTCTGGGTGAGAGTGGCCGCAGAGAAGAGCCTAATTACGTCCATTTTAAACTCCAAATAAAAGAACTTTTTGTTTATGGATCACTTGAAAACACAAGAATATAATACAGTTACAATTAATAAGAAAGATTAAAGTTGTGAAGTTTTAGAAATCTTGTATGAATCATTTTTTTTTTCAAAAACACTTGATCTTAATTATTCTTTTACATGAAATCTGTACATTGCAATAAACCATAATCGTCTGGTATTCAAAATTTATTAAGGGATAAAAGGCTCCTTGCAAAGAAGATTTTTAATCCGAAATTTTGATTAAGGACAGAGAGATTTTAATCATCTCACAACACTCCTTGATGATAATAGACTATACTGTTCTTTTTATGGTATATCCACAACCATTAAAGGGCAGCCTTGTTGATGAATAGACTCCCGCTATGTGGGGGTCCGAGAAAGAATTGAATCACAAGGATCTATTGTACGCAGCTTTATTTTACATTTCTGTAAGAGGTTGTTTTTGTTGTGTTGAGGAAAGGCAAACCGAAAATAAAGAAGATAAAGAACACCAAATTTTAACGTGAAAAACTCTTCAAATCGAAGGTAAAAACCACGGGATCACAAAGATCCAAAAAGCTCCACTGTAACAATAAGAGAGTTACAAAAGTTCTCCAAATTGTCTACTCAACAAGTACCAAATACGGAGCAACAATAACAACAATAACGACCTGTTGAAGGCAATGTGAAGAAGGTGGATCATGTTTATATTGTCAGAAAATTCCGGCCAAAGGGGAATTGTTAGGTGTTTGCCATAATTTTCTTACCATATTTGGTTTTCTTATTTGTTAAAGGAAAGGACAATACAATTACCTTAATTGGATTTTCCGAAGGAAATTATAACTCTCCTATACTTGTCTAGTCTTTTTTCTCGTAGGAATAGGTTTGGACTTCTATAAATTGAGAATCCTTCCTTCTCATTCAGCAGCATCCACAATGTTGCCATAGGGGGGCTTGAGAGTAGTGTTTAGGGAAAGAATTTTACCGGACGAGTGTTAGTGTATCACTTGTGTTTGCATCTTCGTGAGGTTATTCTCTAGATATTTTGTACTCTCTTTTATATAGTGGATTGCTCATCTCCGCCGTGGACGTAGGTTATTGAACGAACCACGTTAAATATTTTTGTCTCTTTTGATAAATTTCTCTTTGTTAAATATTTTATCGTCGTTTAAAGTTTGCTTAGCTAGCTTTCGCATGAAACCTGATTTTTTTTTTATCATAATAGTTTTTACGGCTTACACAAATTTGTTACTTTCCCTGATGACTTTATGAGAATGTAATCATGGTACGACTTCATATAATCTTATGATTCTTACCAAATAATGTTACTCCATATCAAAGATTTAAGAATAGATGGACGAACCTGAATGCTATATAAAAAAATAAATAAAATTAGAATAAAAAATTGGTGATCCTGAAACATGGAAAGAGAGAATACGCATGAAACCCAAATCTTGCAACAATATTATCATAATATACTAGTATTCTGCGGTAAGGGGCAGAACATCGAAGCTCGCCTTTACAGTAAAAATTTTCAACTGTTTCCACCTTACAAAGTATTACCCAAATAGTCGGTTAGATTCGGTGTTTATTTTTTCTAGCTTATATATAGATTATGTTAGAAAATAAAAAACAAAAAGAATGACTTTGAAGCGTAAAAAATAATTGTCCTTAAAGAGTTATCGCATGTATACTAACTTAGGGAAAATATGAACGATTCTCTTCAGGATACAACAAAGCCAATAACACTTGTAATTTTTTATGCCAATTCGTTGGAATTCTTGTGTATTTATAGGTAACTAGGGGTGACAAATGAGCGGGTTGGGCTTATTTGGGCAGGTCAAGATGGGTTAGTTATAAGGGATTTTTACCTATACATCCTATATAGCAAACCTTATTACCATTATTGTGCCTTGTTTGGTTACTACCCTTATATCCCATGTTTTTGTAACATAATATATACCACACGGAATAATGGCTGATTTTCCATCCTAAATTAACGATAGATAATTAAGGGTAAAAACGATTCTTAATAAAGTGTAGCCTAAAATAACGCCTATCATTATGGCTTCTACTTAATGTTTGATTTTCTACCAAATAAATGCTAAATCATGTAAGGTAACATATTAAATGCTCCTAATCTCTCCTGATTATTAATGATTAGCGCTCTTAATAAGGAAAAAGTAATCATGGTACAGTGGCCATGATTATTAATGATTAGCCGCTCTTAATAAACTTTAATTCGACAATTTGATTTTAAAAGCTAAATGAACAAATGAAACAAAGACTAGACGGCTGTGTTTGTTTGATATGGTGTAAAGGAATGTTTGGATTTGTTAGTAATCAAGAAACTCAATAACCTTGGACCGGCAAAGTAGTTTTCCTAGTAATCTCAGACAATTTTGAAGTTGATGCCATTTTGGTTGATGATAATGCAAGCTACGGAATTCTCCAGTCTACAATTGCAGAACAATTATCGATTGATACATCGGATAAAATTGTAGATGTGAATGCAAGCTAAGGTTATATGCAGTGTTTCCAGTGTGTTTTTAAAATGTAGTCAAATGTGGTTAAATGTAGTTAAGGTTATATGCAGTGTTTCCAGTGTGTTTTTAAAATGTAGTCAAATGTAGGTAAATGTAGTTAAGGTTATATGAAGTGTTTCCAGTGAGTTTAAATCTTTGATGATGTTGCACCCTAAAATAACGCCATTTATTAAGGCTCAAATCTATGTTAAATAATTACTAGCCTAAAATAACGCATGTATTTATGGCTCCTAATTAATCTTTGATTTTGTACCAAATAAATGCTAATTCAGCTAAGGTAAAATCAGTGTTTCCAGTGTGTTTTTAAAATGTAGTCAAATGTAGGTAAATGTAGTTAAGGTCATATGAAGTGTTTCCAGTAAGTTTTTAAAATGTAGTCAAATGTAGTTAAGGTTATATGCACTGTTTCCAGTGTGTTTTTAAAATGTAGTCAAATGTAGGTAAATGTAGTTAAGGTTATATGAAGTGTTTCCAGTGAGTTTTTAAAATGTAGTCAAATGTAGTTAAGGTTATATGCAGTGTTTCCAGTATGTTTTTAAAATGTAGTCAAATTTTTGTAGTTATATGAACTGTGTAGTTAATTGTAGTTACTTGTAGTTAATCGTAGTCAGTTGAAAAATATGTCTGAATAACGTATTTAACTTGTATCTACTGGATGGTATGAGTTGCTGAAAACTACAAATGGCATTTCTATGCAACGTCAATTCATTATTCTTCATTGTTCAAGACAAGAAGTTCTATCCGAAAACATAACAGCGCAAATGTACTGCAACAATACATTTGCAGTCAAAGCACTTATGGTACCAGTTCATATTTGGTTACCCGAAGCTCATGTAGAGGCACCTATTGCCGGATTCGTCATCTTGGCGGGAATTGCTTTAAAATTAAATTAACAATAAAATTGATCATATTAACTTTAATTTGTTGATTAAAAATATAACAAATATATCTGGGCTATTTACTCTAAGGATAACTTTAAAAAAAAATAACGTCCTCTTGATATCTGATAAAAAGCAAATATTGTCGATATTATATCAATTGTTAAAATTGTTACAAAAAAAAAGTAGTACTTAGCAAATTTCCCACCAAAAACAATAAAATAAAGGATATGAGTACGTACTAATGTGTCAAAACAATAAACAAAGATGGTGTTGCAATGCCACCAAGTGGACAGAGTTTGTAGAGACAATACTAGGTGGTCTCTGTCACTTTGAAAATCTTGTCAAACATGGAGAAACACAATTCTTCAATGTTGGTGCCAATTCCACCCAGAATACAACGAGAGAATAAAGTTGGAAGAAAGAGAAAAATGGACAAAAATAAACGTGGGGTAATTAAATGTAGTAAAAATCAGAGAGATAAATGGGGAAAGAAAATATGGAAATATTTTGTTCCACAAATCAAGCCCCTAATAAATCTTTGATAATTAAACCTTAAAAGTAAATTTTGGTACATAAATTGAAACATGGTATATTAAAAAGTAATAAATACAAACCTTAAACATGAGTGGTTTATAAGGTTTGCTATATGGGATGTATATGTAAAAATCCCTAGTTATAAATGGGTCATTGCCCAACCTAGCCCAAAATGTATTTGGGCTAAGATGAGTTGGGTCAAGATGGACTAAACAATGGGTCAATAACCCAACCCGCCCAACTTGACCCATGTTTTAGAACCATGCTCATCTTGCATAAAAAAATATTTACCTTAAAATATGTAAGTTGAAAAATAATTTATGGATAGGGAGATGGGGGTGGGGGAGGGGTGAGGTGGGGGTGGGGTAAGGTGGGTGGTGCATAAAAATAAAAAATAAGAAATTAAAAATAAAATAAAAAAGTAAAAGATTTTTTGAGGGGGTTTATGCTGGTGGGGTGGGGGTGGGATGGGATGGGGGTGCATAAAAATAAAAAACAAAAAATTTAAAATGCAAAAAATAAAAAAAAAATTTTAGGGGTTGGGGGGATTGGGGGTGGGGGTTAGGAGGGAGGGTGGGTGGCGCAGAAAACAAAAAAGGAACTGACACTTGACAAAAAGCGTTTTTGCCGTGCGCGTCGACGTAACCGCAGCTAAATCAAATAAGGATGATAGAAGTAGCTGCAATTGCTATTGAATCTGCTGCTCATGGAAGGTTTGACGAAGTGCCAGTACCATTTCATTTTGCATAACGCTTTCTCGGGCAAGTGAATAATAGCACAGAAAGGTTAATAAAAGTATGTCTTATTTTGCTCCTTCCTCAGGTGAAAGCGGTCTTGATGCGGAACTAGCAGTTTTTCTTAAATCAATTCCATTTCCACTCCCCTTTATCATTCGACTGGCTAGAGTAGCGTAGCAATTACCATGTCTTACTCTTTTGGTTTTGCGGCTTGCTTGCTGTAAATGGACAGATTCCCTTGTACACGAATAGGTCTTGCTAGAATCAGTTCTTTGAATGGCTTGTGCAAGAATCCGATTCCTCTTTCGCTTAGGACAAGACTGAAGGTTTAGGAAGAAATGTCACATCGTCAACCGGCTGGAAAGTGGATGCAGAATTACCCATTGAACAAGATACCCAAAGGCCCCTAAAGAGAGAGACGAGTGCGCTCAAGCGGCTAAAGCCCGGTCTTCTCCCGGGTTGAGGAGGAAGGGGCATCCGAGACAGTTTTCACCTAATTGAATTGAACCGCTAGAGACTTTCTTTAAAATACAAAAAAAAAATTAGGGGGTAGGGTGAGTGGGTGGATGGTATAGGAAAATAAAAGATATAACATTAAAAAAATTTGGACAACTAAGTAAATTTCAGGATAAGTTGGATTGAGATCCTTTATTGTGGGTGAGTTTCATGGTCTGTTAAATGGGTCATAATGGGCTACAAAAAATAATTGGTTAATTTGGGCTCAACCCAAATTGATCCATGAGCTAAAATGTTGTAGTTCAACCCATTAATCTCTGGGTTTGTTGGCGGGTTAAATGAGTTTGGGCTCAAATTGCCGCCCCTATAGGCAACTAACAGACCCTTTCAGAAAAGATGTCTTGTTTCATAAACAGACATAACTCTTTATTTGAATTTTGAATTTAAAATTCAAATAAATTTAATTTTTTATTACAAAATAAAAATAATTAACTTTAGGATCCGAGTCCAAGCCTTTAATTATATAATTAAATATATGTGTCCTAAATCAAAGACATAAAAGGGCCAAGTGCTTAAAAAGTTCCAAAAGGATCTTTCCTCTTCCTATGTGGGAAGAATCCTACTTCCAACTTGAAAAACAAACAACCTTACAGATTATACATTGATTATACATAGCTATACCCTTAATAAGAAGATTTTATAACTATATAAATATTCGAGATCTCATTTTAATTTATTTAGGATAACAAATTTAACTTTTTTAAAAAAAAATTCGTATCCTATTAATAAGTTTACATAAATTAAAATGAAAAGAGTAAATGATTATTACCGCATATTTTCTTCATATGCTAACCCCGAATTGTACATATGACTTTCATGCATATTTTCCCTGCTTTAATTGGTGGAATGATTCGCTGGTACGACAATCCTGCATTGTGCGGTCAACTTGATTGGACGTTCTATTTGACAGAAGAGTAGGGACACTGTATCTGATTCCACTTGCATCTCTGTCATTCATGTCGGGTATAGTAAATCCGTACCCGATTCCTGTTGAGTGGGCCCTTTCGTATTCGGATTTTTTCCCGATCCAATCCAAGTCATGGACTTTAGGCTCTAAAGTTCAAAATAAAAGACCTACGTGGCTAGCAATTACCTTCTCATTTCTCTGAGTCTGGACCGTACAAATTACAATGTACAAGAAGTCTCCATAATATGGTCCACATCACAAGCAAGCAAAGCCCACTGTTCGTTGCCAACCCAAAAGTGGCTCTTAACATAAAACACTAAGATTCGTGGGGCCCTTCTTCACCTTCCAATTGATTGCTAATATGTGAAAAAGTTGTGAAATTTTTAGGCAAAAAATAAGAATTAACCCGAATGTCCCTTCATCCCACTACTTAAATAGAAAATAATATCTGAAGGTATTATATGTGTATAATTTATAAATTATATATGTTGAATAATTTACGTATACAATTGAAAAAAAATAACAATGAATATGACTGGCTATTTATGTAAAGATCTAGAACAATGTGCAAAACAATTTAATATGGTTAATGATAAATTGTGAAAACGGTCTTTCACAAATGAAGGGCACAATAGACCCTTATATTCTGACCTCGCGCATAGCATAAGTTTAGTGCACCGAACTGCTTTTTTATAATTAATGATAAAATTTAGATGGCATTGCAGGTTAATTAACGATACTAAAGTGATAATTGTCCATGCAAAACCATATTGATGTATTTATTGATTTAATATTTGATTCTTTTGCAAAAATGGTAGTACGATGATACTTAGTGTATGTTAAATTTTCGATATGTTCAATGGTCAAAAGAATACAATTTAATCCGTAATATATTTGAGTTTGAATCTTAATAATATTCGCCTATTTACTTTTTGTTCCAATTTACAGAAATTGTTATTTGTGTTCATGATATTTAGGTATAGTAGAAGAGTCAGATAAGAATTTTGGAAACAGTAGTATATCTGTCACACCTCCTTTTTACTTACACCTCGTGAGGGATATAAGGGAGTTTTTTCACGTTAAGTGACATTATTCGATATAGGATTATTTAATTAATTACAAATGCACCACTTGGAATAAATTACGGTATTCCAAGTTACCGATTTATTTAAATACCAAATCGAGAAAGTTTTATTTTTAAAAGAGTTTGCTAACCAGAAATTCTAAGTAAGGAATTCTGTTAACCCGGGGAAGGTGTTGGCACCCCCGGATTCCGTGGTTCTAACACGGTCGCTTAGCAATTTATGTTTGGCTTAGTTGTTTAACTACTCATTTTTATGACCTATGTGCCATTATCTTTTTACCGCTTTTAAAATCACTTGATTTATTCGTAATTAAAAAAATTGAGTTACGCGTACGTATGCTCTTTTCCCTTGGCGCGTCAAAACCATGTCAAACGTATCCACGGTTAGTAACGCTTTTTGTTAAGTTTTATTTAAGAAAATCTTGAATGAAGTTGTGCGAATACATGCCCGAGTCCTTTAATAATTTTAATTTGCAATTATATTACGCGAACGTATACACACTTACAATTTATCAAAGAAATCAATTGCTAAAAATAACAGTGATAGCCCGATACTCTCGACTTGTCCTTCTATGCTTGTAGTGGTCAAATAAGCATTTCTAATTCGGTTAAGGGTCAAATATATCCTTGTACTATTAAAAATAGGCTATTTATCCCCCGTTTGAGTTTCTTATCAAATATGTCCCCACCGTTATTAATTAGTGCCCCATATATCCCTCAGCCGTTAAAACACCCTTTCATATTTTTTAATTGCACGTGGCATCTTATGATTGGACCAGACGACCCGCCCCATTCCTTTAATTAAACCCGCCCCGACCCAATAGTTAATCTTAGACCCAACGTTATATTTGTCCATCCGTTTGCATCGAGGTTTTCTTCTCCATCACAAAGAAAAGAACTAGGGTTTCTTATCAGTGCAGCTCCATTGAAAGGCATTTTCTCCCAGTTGCTTTCTACTTTTCTTAACATAAACTGGGTTGTGAAGATTTTCTATCATAGCAAGTTTTGTCATGTCTGAAAGTAGTTATTCATCAAAGAGGAGGTGCCACTGTGGGGAAATTGCCAATCACTTCACTTCAACGACTCCATTTAATCCCGGAAGGAGATTCTTTAAGTGCGCTAAACCTGATGTATGTATTATTTTGTTTATTCTGATTCCATCTAATGATAAATTGAATTTTTCCCTTATATTCTTGGTTCATAATTGGAAGTCGTATGCTTTTTGTTTGGTAGATAAGCTCGTGCGATTATTGGGAATGGCAAGATGATGTGTTACCAGATCGAGCGGTCATTACAATTAATAATATGAATTAAAAATTGGATGGTGCTAATGTTAAACTCAAAATATGAAGTCGACTTTGCATGCGATTATTCTTGAAAGGGACAGATTAAAGGAAAGAGTAGATAGCTTGAAGGCTTTACAGAATTCAGAAGCGAACAAAGCCCGTAAATTGGAAGAGAAAGTCCTAAATATGAAGATCGTCATTATGATTTCATGGGCAATATTTATGGATTTGCTGCCGCAATGCTAATGAAGTGAAGTTTATATATGAAGTTTCGCCACCTCAGTACTTCTTGGGTACCTAGGCATGTTATAGTTAAGCTATCTTTAGCTCTCTTCTTGGTTTTTTCTCTTTTGGACATTTGTACTATTGTATTAGTCCCATGTATTAGTTCCCATTCAATTAATTAGAATGATTATGTTTCCTACCATCTGGCTAGAAGAAAGAAGTATATGTATTAATTATCTAATGTAGAAGCTTTCAATTGAGTATGAATGTAACTAAATTGATTGTATTACTAGAAATTTATGGTTCCTACCATCTTTGAAGCTTTCAATTTTTTTTGTATACAGAGCTGCATAATTTGATACCACAAACCTGATTTAAGCGAAACAAGAAAGTGAAATACTAACCGAAGCAGTACCTGTTTTATAGCCATTATTACTCTACACACTTATCAGTGACAAACACAAACATCACTATTACACAAACAGCAGGAGCATTACACAAACAACATCAATAAATAAATCTGCCCAACATCATTACACAAACAGCAAATTTCAGTTTGATGGACTGTTTGATGCAAAATTATGACCCCCAAAAACTTACAGACACTTGGTCATAATTAGACCTCCAATTTACCATCAAATTGAACAAAAAATACAGTTCATTATACTGTCAAAATGCGGTAATTACAAGCCCAAAAGACATATTATACCACACATCATTTGTTTCCCTTCCTTGGCACCAACTTCTCAATTCTTTGCCTACTTTGTATTTGTAATTATATTTCAGTAATAGCAGCTTTTCCATTCCATGTAAGGCTTCCTGGTGAGTAAGGAAGATTTCATGGAACATTTAAACTATTGTGATCACCTTTGAATGCAATTACCCTTGATTCTGAAGGTTGTGATGGTTGTTGTCTCTGTTGAAGCCTTGTTTTTTCTTCTGACATAACCACATGCCTTATAGCTGGTTCTTCTTCTTGTTCCGGATGCTCAAAAGTAGTAGCACAACTTGAAGTCTCCCTATAGACCCTTTGTGTAGGCATGAAAATAAACTCTGGGCCTTGACTTGCTTGACTACATTGGGGTGCAGTAAGGTTAATTTCCTTTTGTGGATGTTGCCCCACTTCTTCATCTTCATCAAGCATTCTTTGCCTTTTCTCCTTTTTAGGTGGCTATTAACCAAGTTAGATGTTTGATCCAATAATGAGTAAATGAATTTGAAAAATTAATTATTACCTTGTCACATCCTCTAGCATTATGCTTTGTCTCTCCACAATTGTTGCACGTCATAACCCTTCCCTTCGTAGAAACTCCCTATTCACCTTGCCTCTTGATTGCTTCATCTTTTTCCCTTGTTCTCTTGATTTTAGGCCTCCCAGCCAACTTGACTAACTCAGGTGGTTTCATTGCTTGAGATTCTTCAACTTACCAAAATTTTAACCCCTAATTGGCTGCAATTTGCGTTTATAAGTAAGCATATATGCTTCTTTGCTATACCACCAATTTATTTCCTCCAAATGATCCATCTTCTTGTACTGAATGGCTATAATGGCATGGGGCATGGAATTCCAGTGAGATCCCATCCCCTACATGTGCATCTCTTCATAGCCATGTTGACAGTGTGTGTATCTCCATCTTCTCTGACTTTATAGCCAAATTCACCATTGGAGTTAACAAAACATCTATTATCTATCTTTAGGTACTCATTGTATAACTTCATACTATGTGGACTAAAAGATGTAGCCCATAATCTTGCAGATTCTTCTCTCTCCCTCAACTGGTTCATAAGCTTAATCCTTATATCCTCAAGCATGTTTATGATTGGCTTCTATCTAGCTTGTAAAATCCATGCATTTACGGATTCCACGAAATTATTGTCAACTCTTTGGTTCTTACACACTGTGTCAAAATAGGCTCTACAACATGCTTGAGGAGGATATTTGAGTATAGCTTCAGCAGCTTCCTTATCCGGTTTGCCTATGCTCTTCAATTGGTCCTTGAAGTCTTCCTCATATAAGCACCATGAACACCGCCATAACAACTTCTTGAACTCATATGTTCTCCATTTTTTGCACCAGTTTGCTTCAATGTGTTTAACACAATATCTATGATTTGACTCTGGAAGCACAGTATGGACTGCCTGAATCAATCACTGAAAGATACAAATAAGAATAGTTAAAAGATACAAATAAGATAGACTTAACAGTAAGGAAATAGAAAAGTAGAATGGAAAGACTACCTTCTGCATGTCTGACATGAAAGTAATTCCTTCACCCTCTTTGAGATCCGAATGAGCTTTGAAGCAATTCCAAGAACCAATTCCATGTTCTCTTAGTTTCCTTGTCTACAATTGCCCAAGCTAGAGGATATGTTTGGTTATTGCAATCCAAACCAACAACAATTAACAATTGACCTTTGGCTTTCCCTTTAAGAAATGTCCCATCCAAGCCAATGAAAGGTCTCAAACCTTCCTTAAAACCCATCTTAAGAGCATGGAAGCAAATATACATTCTCAAGAATCTTCTTACACCTTGAGCAAGTGCATCCTTTGACAAGTTAATGGTTACATCACTCCTGGATTACTTTCTCTAAGTTCAATAGCATATGCCTCAAGTTTATTGTAGCCATCTGTAAAACTTCCTTCTAGTCTCTCTAAAATCTCTCTTTTAGCCCTCTTACACTTTCCATAACTGACATATGTATTAAACACATTTTTTATATCTGTTCTCATCTCTTTAATCTTATACATAGGGTTATCTTGCAACTTTTTCTTGAAATAAAGTGCATATTTTTCAAGCTTTGCTCGAGGCTCTTCATTCTTTTTGCCATTTCATCTTGTTTAAGAGCTTTGGGATTCTGGTCTTGCCCAGATTAATCTCACAAATAGGTTGTTGAGGGTGATCGCTGGTGGCAAACTGAGTCGGTTCCAACAAGAGGGAAGGTGCTTGGAATGTGAATGAGGATGAATCAAAATTAGGCATGTGTATAGTGGGTTGTGCTGCAGTTGGGCAAGGTGGTGCGGTGGACATTTTTGTAGCCATATAGACTTTTGATATCCAGGGATAAGAAACGGAGGGTGATCCAACAGAGAGAGCTGAAATGGCAGGATACCCAAACGGGGTAGGTGGATAACTTATGGGGATGTTGGAAGTCCCACTTGACCTAACGAACAGCTCGGGGAATCCAGGGATTACACTCGGAGGCTCTCTTTCATTGTTCTAGTCGTCCAACATTTCCAACATGCGACGACGCAAGATTCTGTTTTCTTCAGCAGTTGCTGATTCGGAAGTTGGGATGGCCAAGATTGAACTCTCTTCTGAAATGGGAACCGTTGGCAAAGGAGTTTCTGATGACATCTCTACACTTCCCTTTGATCTCGTGAAGTAAGTGTGAACACTTGCTCTTGTCTTAGTAATGAACGACTGAACACTTCCTTTTGACCTCATAAAGTATGAATGTGAGGCCAGATTACCACAAAACAACCACCTTTCTAAAACCTGGATTTAGCATCAAGAAAACGATTAGTTTGAAACAAATAACAGATAGGTAATCTCACGTTTGGGTGGGATGCACCTATACAGTTAAGTGGGTTTCTACATGTTTGTTTTGGTTGCATGCGTCATCCCGACTTCTCTTTAAACTCCCCTTTTCATTTCTTTCTTTCCTTTTGCCTTCCTTTATTTTATTTTACAAGCCCCTTTATTTATTTATTTATTTATTAAGGCTATGATCGAATCCGATGGGGATGCCTACGTATCATGACCCAACATGAATCAGACCAAGCGTAGTTCGTGAAGATCGAGAATAGAGTGAATAAACTAACTCTTTTTTTTGGAATTTTTTCCTAAAAAAATGCTTTAAATGAATAAAGGTTCTTTTTTTCTCTTTTTTTTTGGAATTTTATTTTTGGAATTTTCTAAAAAAATGTTCTAAAAGAAGAAAAGTGTTTTTTTGGATTTTTGAATTTAACTCTATTTTTATTTTTGAAAGAAAGTCTTCTAAAAATTTCATTTCTTTTGATTGGAACTTTGGGAATTTTAGAAGTATAAAGGAAGATATTTTTTGTTTCAATTTTCATTTATTTTCTCTTTTTCAAAGGAAGAAAGAAAATATTTTTGTATTTTGAAAGTTGCCTCTTAATATTCGAAAAAGGGACATAATTTGAAATTATGAGCTTCTATTTATTTACAAAAGTATTTCGAAAGAAAAGCAAAAAAAATATTTTTGGACTTTAATTTTTTCAATTTTAATGGACATTTACAAAAGAAAAATTTCTAAAGCAGAGAAGAATATTTTTTGGATTTTTGTTTCTGATTTTTTTTTCATTTTTTTTCTTGGAAAAAATTTTCAAAATGAAATAAGCCCATATTTGGACCTTGATTTTCATTATTTCATTTTCCGTATGAAAGACCTCATAAAAAAAGAAACTACTTTTTTTCTATGGAAAGATTTCTACAGAAGGAATTAAAGGAAAATATTTTTGAATTTTTATAAATTGGGATCTTAAAGAAAGACTTTCTAAAGAATGAAGTAATGAAAATATTTTTTGGGTTTTTTTTAAAAATTGGGGTCGGAACCGATGAGGTTTTCCTACGTATCTCACATCCGGTGAGAATCAGACCCGCGTAGTTCGGTCCGATAAAACTAACAAGAAGCTTTTTCACTATTTCGGAAAACAAAACTCTGTTTGTATTTTCCTTTTCAACAAACTATTTGAAAATAAAATATTTTTTTTTACCAATAAACAAACCATTTTTCTTTCAAAAATTCGACAGAGTTTGAATACTATTTTGACATTGTTTATTTCTAAAATAGATGATTAACTCTCCGCACTGCTATTTCTCTCCCCTTTTTTTAATTTTCCAAATACTCCAAATCAGCATGCAATTCCGAAACAAATATATGCAAGGAAAACAAGTAGGATGCATCAGGATAGTCTTTTCATTTCAGCTTGCTAGTCCTAGACGGACCCAACCCCTCTGTTGAGTCCCTAAGTCAAATGCAACATGATTCAAATAAGCATTCCTACTAGGGATCCAACATGAAGTCACATCATTCTAGGTAAAAACCTGGGTTTATTGTTCTAGACCTGGCTTACCCGAGCGGACAGCTCGAGCCGAGGAGCGTCAAGCGTCACCAGTAGTAGAACAACACTGGCTAGCCAACAGTTCTCCCGCCAAAACATGTGTGACTAAATCCTTCACCAGAAGCTGGTAGGCTAACTGGCTTTATCTCAAGACAGAAGTTTTGCGATGCTGGCAGGCAAACACAACATAACTACTTATCAGAAGACTCAGAGGAAAAATGGGTTTCGTAACAGTTTATATGTACAATTCACCAATTATCAAAACAATAAGCATATTAAGCATGAAACATGTAGGAAAATCAAATAAAGCCAAATACAACAATTTATCTAAGCTCGAGTTCTGATCCCTGAACAAAACGTTCAGGGTTCTTTTCCCCATCCGAGTTGCCAGAGCTGTCACACCTCTTTTTTACACACCTTATCTCGGAGTATAATCCATAAGGGAGTTTTTACAATTTAAGTGACAATATTCGAAATGGGATTATTTATTTATTTCAGAGCCGCCACTTGAGATAGGTTTGGCTTTTTGTGTCCCAAGTCACCGGTTTATTTTGGATCCCAATTCGAGGAAATTATTTGACTTTCCAAATGAAGTCTGCAAACCTGAAATTCTAAGGAAGGAATTCTGTAGACCCGAGGGAAGGTTTTAGGCACCCCCGGATCCCGTGGTTCTAGCACAGTCGCTTAAATTGTTGTAAAGGCTAGATATCTTATTTTAATACATGTTATAACTTATGCCAATTTTAACTTTTAACCGCTTTTATTTATTATTTTTAATGGACTTGCAACGTCGTGAGAATGCATATCGGACTGCGTCACATAAATGTATCCGCAATTTTTTATGTGTTCCGACTTCGTTGAGATTTGGATTTGGGTCACATAAATGTGTACCCGAATTTAGGAATGTAATTTTATTAGAATTGCATCTAAAAGAGACAAACACGTTATTATTTAGGGAGAGCCGTGAAATTCTCTAAACAACCCAACCCGAATTCTAAGTATTTTAATTCAAACAATTATCTAGGGCCCCGTGATTTGTAATGTACTGTGGCGAGGCACGCCTTCTTTATTTTAAGGACATCCTAAAGTGACTATATTTTTTCTATTAAAATTGTCTTTAAAATAAAAGAAATACTCTAAATTAATTATAAGCTTGAAAAGGCCGTTAACTTATTAGGTACTAGCTTAAGCCAAATGCTAACGAAAAATTACAATCGAAATTGTTCAAATGAAGACTATTTCGTGCCTTATCCTATGAGTGAATATTACTAAAAATTGGAATTATAAATAAAATATGGCATTGACAAAAAATATTATCCAAACAAACAAATTGTTCTCTAACTAATTTAAACCCACCTTATTAAACGACTTGACCCATTGAAATTAATTATTTTCAACTATTTGAAATTAAACCGACCTTAATTACTAAAGCTTGCAAAAGTTTGTTAAAAAAAAAATTAATCGACACTCGAAAAATTTATTACATTTAAAGGAACGTTAAAAAAACCTTGTTCGAACTCAACTCATGCATATCGAATTAATGACCTTAGTTTTATTACCTCGAATCGACCTTCAGATATGGCATACATGTTGATTCTACGAAATTAGTGGCCATTTTTATTCTGCCTACTCACTAATCCCAATGGAATATGGTACTGCTGATAGCATCGTCTATATTTATTGGTAATCAAAAACTCTGTGTATAAAGGGAACAACAAGGTGAGGATTAATTATATTAGGGGATTCCACCTTCCATCCTATAATAACAAAAGAAATTAGAAGCAGAAAGCTCGCTCAAACAAAAATATGAAAATCTTTTGGTCTGATTTATTCAATTAATGATAATTGCTACTTCTAACTATGAGCTAACAAACAATAGTCTAATACCTAATCAAATTGATACTTGCTAATACGCATTTGGATTTTACACTAAATTAAGATGACAACATTGAATACAAAAAAAAAATCTTTAAGAAAAATCTCGAATTAGCTTAATGGTTCAGTTAACACAATTCATAAAATACTCCAGTTATTCCAGATCTCAATGATTGCTACATGTTCATTCTAATGCTAATATCCTCTAATTTCAGTGTTGCAAATTACACTAAAAGTAATATTACTATTAGGACAACTATACAGTTATAAGTTTAGCAACCTATCAGATTGGAAGTCCAAAACAACACAGTCCAAATATGGTCCAATATGAATCGAATGGTCTAAATAGTTCAGAAACGGTTCCAATTATACTGTCCATAATACAACACAAATTAGATGAATTGAATAAGTATACTACTCAACAGTTGATCAAATACAGTTATATGTATTCAACACGAGCATGGCTCTGAAAATATGGTTTCATTTCATTCAAATCTGCAGTTACATCAAGGTGAGTTCAAATTGTGTACCTGGAAATTAGAAATCAAAGGGAACAGAAGCAGTTAGCATAGCAGGGCAGTCAACAGCTATTAGGAATTTCGCACAACCACGACACGGCTATTCTTCAACCCAAGAATGATTCAATGACCCAAAATTCAAACTGAATCCAAAAGATTGACCCACAACAGTACCAAAACAAATCAAATAAACTCCAAGAAACAACCAAAACCACTTGAACTTTCGATATGCTAAAGTTCAATCACAAACCACCTCAGCTGGACTCAAGGTCACTCAAGATCAGTCTAATATGTTTGAATCAGGAAAATGAAATCACATAAGCTAGAAAAGAATTTTAGTGACACAGTGAGACTTATCAATATTTCTCTCTCTGCTATCTTTTTCTCTCCGTATTTTACTTAACAGATTTTCCTCTCCAAATCTCTGAAATTCTGGTCAACCCGATGGATCTCTAAGTGTCAAATGACTCTTATTTATATTAAAACAAGACTCTCTTCCCTTCCCCTTTAATTATTATCACTACCCTCTTTTTATTATTACCCTTCACCTTTATTTTTACTTTCCAGCTTCTATATTCCCTCTCCTATGTATATTCTTTTAGCTTTTACTATTACTTATACTATTTCTAATTTCAATTAAGCAAACACTCTCATTACTTAGTGGTCCCTTTCTACCAATTAGTTCAAATTAAAGTTGTTAGGGGCCTACAGGATAGACCAATTCAGTTAAACCATTTTTAATTTTGAACTTCCCAAATTACACTCGGAATTCCCCTGATATTACTGCCCTAAACCACAAGACGGATTCTAAAATCTGTTCAAGACTAATAAACTAGATTAAATTCTGATTGAGCAGCTATAACCAATTCAATTTCCAATCCCAAAATTAAATCTATTATCAAAGAAACAACTTACTATTGAAATCAAAAGCATATTGAGAGAGGAGAAAGCACACTGCAATTATGCATTTAAACAACTAATTCATGCTTCTCTAATTTCCAGTGATTTCAATGACGACATTTATTTAATTGACTATGTAAACTATAATAAATAATTAATACTCAATAAAACAATGTGTACAGGCAGTCTTGAGGTTTCACTGGTTTTCAAACTGGGAATAATAACATGAAATAATCTAATTCTAACATGCTAAATACAAACTCAGAATAACTAATAAAAAACAATCGAACAGAAAAAGAAATGACCAAATAAAGGTCAACTGAGATGAATAGAAATGAAAGAGCAAATTGATAAAATCGACTAAGTTAACTAACCATGAAAACAGATAAAATACAACAAAAATGGAAAGGAAAGAAGAACTTAGCTTTGTTGACGCTCAGAACAAATGACCCGGACTCAACTGGAGTTGACCACTTTAAGTCGAACGGACTCTAATCCGGGTGTTCTCAGTTGAGAACACCTAGATTAGAATCTATCCAACCTCAAGCACCCCTTAATTAGAACAGAACCCTAATATTTAGATTTATAGGGTTCATGGAGGTGATTTGGGTTTCAATGTATTCTGGGCAGATTAGAATCGAACCAAGGTTGGTTTAGGCGCGAGGGAGGCTAGAAGAGTGCCGGGTAGGAGATTGGGGTGGTTTTGGTTCAAATTCAGTTTGGCTCAAATCTTCAAATGAAGATTCGAGGAGACGGGGATTGATTCAAGCCAAACTAATGCCGGATTTGGATTGAGGGTGTTAAGATGGTCTAAGTGTGTTAAATTGGGGGTCATAAGAGCAAGGGCCGCCGGGTTTCAGGCGAAGGGAAAGGGTGGCGGCGCTAGGGTTTCGTTCATGTTTGTCTCTGATTGAGAGAGACGATGAACAGGAGATGGGGGTGTTTGGTTTGGGGATGGGGTAGGAGATTGGATTATATTGTGGGGGGGGGGGGTTGGCTAGATCTTGGACGTTGGATCATTGATGATCAACGACCTTGATCTTTTCACTTATAATAAATGGTGTCGTTTGGATTAGTGGTGGGAAAAGGTTGAACCGGGTAACAGGAACGGGTTATGTGACGGGTTGAGGGGTGCGTTGTCAGCCGTTAGATCAGGATAGATGGATGGTTCAGATTGAAGACGCCTAAACGACATCGTTTGGGTTAAGGTGGGAGCTGAACTTAACCGTTAGATCTGTTTGATCAACGGTCCAAATCTGAGGCACAATAACGGCGTCGTTTGAAGGTCTGGGGGATCAGGGACCTGGACTGGGTCGTTCAAGTGCTTTGGGCCTCGCTTGTTTGTCCAATTTTGGCCCAATCCGAGTTTTCCTTTTTTTTTCAACTTTTTCTTTTCTTCATTTAGTTTCTATTTACCCAAAATTCCTAAACAAAATGTAAAACCAAAATTTAAACCATAAAAATATTAATCAACCCCCAACAACACACAAGTTAAAATATTTAATCAATAAAATCACATAATGACAGAAAATAGAATAACAATGCATATTTTTTTGTTATTTTCACTTTTAAAACCGAATTATGATTTAATTAATTCCTAAAAACGTACAATTAATTCCTAATGCATGCAACATATATTTTTTTGTATTTTTCACTAATAAAAATAATCATTCAAACAGACAAAACTACTAGTAACTATCCAAGATGCTACGCAAACTCTCAAAATAAGGACAATTTATTTTATTTTTTGATTTCTTTTGGAGTAATTGTCGTGAAGCAAAAATCACGTGCTCACAACATCCATTGAACATGACTACTCACTCTATACCTACCGGAAGTTTGAGTAACTTTGTTCTAATTGACTTTCTCAAGCCCAATTGGTTGTCAAACAATGCAAGAAAATTTGGCTCAAGTCGGGTATTACTATCTCTAATTTTAACCCTTTAATTTGTGCTATCAATCTTTTGAATGCACCTAAATTCCTTGTTCGCCTGAATTCACCCATAAACATTGAAGTCCTAAACTTTAAGACCTATTAAATACCCATACTAGGGTTGAGACACAACCCTAGCTAATAGGTTTAGCTACTCATAATCAAAGAAGAAATCAAAGATTTAGATGAAATATAACCCATAAAGAGCAATTACAAAAGTAGAATGTATGATTAATGGTTAACTCAACTCTAAAATTACTCAAAATAACAAAAAGCTGTTGTTCATGTATTCCTCTCACAGCAGATGACCTAAAAATCTAAAAAATAACTATTTATCCACAGCTAAAATTTTCGAACAAAATTTCCCCTACGAAGATTCTGTTGACGGTGGAAAATAGACCACCTCAGTTCTATGACTACTGCGACCGCGCAAAACCAAGCGCGGACCGCGGTCTTCAATTCTTAGCTCCACTTCTGGTTCTTTGATTTTCACTTCTGTTGAGAGCGATAGCTTGACCGTTGCCGTGTCAGAGGCACTACTGCCGCGCAATTCCACCGCGGGCAGCAGTAACTTGTTAAGCCCAAAATATCACTCTCTGATCTTTGCCACTGCTGAGGGAGTAATCAAGACCACCTCAAATGGTGGACATTCTGCATCCGCATCTGTTTCTTCGCTTTCCGTACCCTTTTGCTCAGCTTTGAACTTGTGCAAATATGAGTTTGTTTTGACTGTCTTGTCTATTTTTGACCAAACACTGCAAACAAGCACAACAAGTTAGCTTTTGGGAATACTTGTACACACTTCTAACCCAAAACTTAAGCAAAAAGAGCATAAAATAGACTAGTATCCCTAGTTATTAGCCTCCTCATCAAATACTCCTCTAACACATCGGGAAAATTTCCTGCTAATTCCCCGCTGAGGAGACTGTAGCCATATAAAGTACTCATGGGTATACCCAAGTGAATGTAGGTCAACCGCTAAAGTATCCCTACCCATCTTCGCTGCATGATACTAATAAGTCTGGATGTCGATCTCCCTATGATCCATAATATCATTCTCCCTAATGAAGTCACGAGCATCGGGTATGTATGGGACTTCTTGTCGCCTTCTTAACTAGAGTATCACTCTAGCAGGGGTATATGGTCTAGTACACAAGAGTTTAATCAATACCGAGAAATCTTGCACACGGGACCCAGCTAATATCACGTCATAATCAAGCCAAAGGCATGGCCACAAAATATTCGCCTTAGTCAAAGATCCAAAGTAATCAATCCAAGCTTGAACTCCGAGTGGTAAGGCAAATTTATCGAACGGCATGCCTTTGGCTTTAAGAAACGATCAATCACATCTTTCTCAAACAGAGTGGTGGGATGTAGGTGTTCTATCAACCACATCTGTACCAACAAATTGTTACCCTCAAAGAACCTCTCGCCTTTTTGAATCCTGGTCAAAGCACGGTAGATTTCTGCTAAAATTGTTGGAACCAAGGTGAACTTACTACCGTGTTTATCATGGACAATTGCAAAGTCTACTAACCCTAGGCACGTGCTAATATGTCTACCCTCTAAATGGAATACTAAGAGACCCAATAGCACGAGAGCAAAGACCATAAGACGCCTATTCTTCTAAGAAACAGATGATATGGAAAATTCATCTAAGAAGGTCTCATACCCAATAAGACAAGCAAACCTCTCAAATAAAAAGTCAAAAGTCACCAAGATTGATCCAGACATCACATGTGACTATCTAAATCCATCCCTATTATCTTAAGGAGCTTTGTTCTTGAATAAGCCCTTGTGTAAATCAATTTCTTGTCTAGGTATGGCAAGCGAGTTAACTCGGCTATCCCAGCTAAGGTGGGTGTCATCTCAAGATCCCATAACTCAAAGACCGTCCCCTCGTGGGTCCCAAAATGTTAACATTGCCTCTACAAGGTCGGGTAATGTTCATCAAAGAAATAAAAGTCCCTAATTTATCCATCAAGTCATGCCGGCATGCTGCTCAAGTAATGCGAACGTGTTCTACAATTTTACTAGCCTCCTAGTGAATTTGACCACCATTGACACTCTAGCCCTAGTGAGTGGATCCATACCTGTTGAAGAAACAAGGCCAAATAGAGATAGTTACTCAATATACTACGTGATATTGACATTTCCTATCGGACACAAATAAGACATGATTGAGGCTATTTTGCAAAATGACCTATGTGGCCGGAGATGAATAGAAGTGCATTACCATTTAGGATGACCTCAAAGATATGGAAAACACCTCACATTGGCCTATGTATCCCCAACCTCTTAGGAATCAAGTCTCCAAAATTACCTTGCCGTAACGGCCCCAGTTTGTAAAAATGGCCGATATTGCCAAGAGTGGTTAGACATGCAAATTCAGCAGGGGATAGACCTTGAAGTAATATTAAATGTAGTTGTGGACTCAAGATTCTAAGACATCAGTCACTAGGACAATATTGCGAAATTCGCCCCATTTTGTAGGAACAGTTGATATGTGGCCCAAAAATTGATAGGCATGCAAATTTGACAGGGATAGAACTTAAAATTAGGAGAAAGCTTATTGTGGATTCAAGACTCTTCGAAAACGGTTCAACAAACCACTTTGTGAAAATATCCCTACTTTGCAAAACGGCCGACGTGGCTAAAAGTGGCTAGACATCCATGGTTTGGCTATGACCCCCAAAGGCAAGAACTTAAGACTCACTAGGAAGACCAGAACCCATATTGGTTGTCTACGTATCCTGCCCCGAAAGACGAGAATTAAATTTGTGTAGTTCGGAAAGATTAAACATGGGATAAAATTTGAAAAAAAACAACTGATTTTGGAGAAGACATATTTTTGTCTTTTTTGAAAATAATGAAAAATGTAATTTTTTTGGAATTTCTATTTCTCTTTTTTTGATTTTTATTTTATTTTTGTTTTAGGAAAAACTGTGAAAGAAAAATGTGAGTGGGTCTTGCTTGCTTCATCTTATATTAACCATTTTTTCTCTCTTATTGGTCCACCAAATGATTCATTTACCCTAAAAGATGCAGCATGTAGCTTATAGGGATGATTAACTACCTTTCTGGGCTACAGACCCGTTTTGACATAATTTTGATTGGCCTCCGACAACGGGACACGGTGCGTAAGACCAAGCCCTTCTAGGTTTAAATGATATGATGTAAATAAGTATGGCCTAAAGGCGGACATACGTTTGAGGTTTACTAAACAGGCAATTCGGGGCAACACGTGATTGCTGGAGACTCCTCTAGCTGTCCACCCATTCCACGCTCCTACGCCACCCTCCTAAAGGACAAGTGACTTACAAAAAATGCCGTTTACATTCAAACGTACTTCGGAAGACTTGTTGCAAAAATAAGACCCAAAATTATGCACATGATGATAGTTATAAAGCAATAAAGCACATTAAGAAAGCGGTAAAAAGATAATCAACAAAGCTAGAAACAAAATAAACAAAGCAAATTAAGAAAAAAAAAATACCTCAACCGAATATTCTAAAAAGCCAACAAGATCAAGTACCATCTCGAACCTGCAACTCCCCAGCAGACTCGCTAAAGCTTTCACACCTTTTTTTTTATGTAGCTAACCCTATTAAAAATAATAAAAGAAATTTGAAGCTCAAAAGATTTTTTCAAGATTGAAAAGTGACAAAATTGTATTTTAAAGAAAAAAAATATTCAGAGTTGCCACTTGGAATATAATCTCGTATGCCAAGTCACCATCTAAAAGAAATTTTCTTTCCAAAATACGTTCGACTCTAAAACTGACTGCACCAGAGATTTTAGGTAAGAGGTTTCATTTGTCTCTGGAAGAAGGTGTTAGGCATTTTTTGAACTCCTTAACTAGTACGATTGTACTCTTGATCTAGTTGGCTTTAAAGAATATTCGGGCTGAAATGGGAAACACACAAAGGGATAATAAACAGCAAAAAAAGTTTAAGATCATCCCTACCTAATAAAATAAAATCAAATAAGTCCTACTAGTATGTACTTTTACAACCTCCATTTACATTTAATTTGGGGCTTACTCCTAATAAAATAGTATGTATATGCATATATATATATATATATATATATATATATATATATATATATATATATATATATATATATATATATATATATATATATATATATGTACTTTACAGGGCATTCTCCTGAAGTAATTAACTTAAGGTGCGACCTCTTGTCTTGAAAAAGAAAAACAAGAAATGTCTTGAATTGCCTACCCGAGTATGATGGGCCTAAATATGCTCCTATCGATACATATGATCAATAAAGAAAATAACAAAAGAACTAAAATAAAAAAGTAAAAAATTGAATCCATGCTCGTGTTTTGTTTTTAGCTTTAACTTTTTTTTAAAATTTACTTAGATCGAGCTCAGTTCCTAAGCATGCAATTAAAGCTTAAGAGAAATTTTTGAAGCTATCAGAAGAGCCGCTTAAGGTACTACCACACCCCCGATTAACTAATTATGACCCAGTTATCACCCAAAACATGCCACAAAATAGTGGATCGAACTTAAGCACATTAAGAATTCATTTAATCCAAAAAAAGACATGTCTTTACCAAAATTCGTCCAGACAAGTAATGTAGCGTGGAGTTGATGTAAAATTTGAAAGCACCAACGGAAGTCTTTACTAAAACACATTGAAGCTAATGGAATAAAAATAAAAGCAAAATACTGGAAACTCGTTTAGGCATCTAAGTCATTCAAATTAGGACATCATTTTAATGTTAAGGGGGAAACAGGCAGCAAAATTTCGGACAAAATCAAAAACCAAACCACGGACAATGACGAAATAACGAACTCGACGACTTCTCAATCAAATCCATTTTTCAACAAAAATCCAAATTGAAAAGAAGAGATGAAATATATATTTTCAAAATTTTAGGCAACAATTGAAACAAAAGAGAAAAAAGAATTCACTGAAAGTCATCCCATTTTTCTCTTTGAAAATCCCGTTTTATAACTTCTCTCGAAGCTTCTATGCTTCCTTCACAAGAAATCCGAAGACTTTTGAGATCCAAAAATTTGTTTTGTTCTCTTTTTTTTTGAACGGTTTTAAGACAAATGGAGAACTATGATTTAAAGTACTCAAATCCTACATCCACCATTGATCTGAATTCCATCTAATAGAATAAAAAATGCTTGAAATAAGGGGAAGAGAATAATTCATTGTCAGAATTCATTAGGGGTCGGGTGGTGTGGAAGAGGGAGAGAAGATGTAGGGGACCATGTGATTTTGGGGGGAAATTTTCAGTGGGTGTTGGGCGGGTCAGAGAATTGTGGTGTGGGTCGCGGGTCGGCAAGGGTTAAGGGCATTAGGCTAGGGGGAAAATGGGTGGTGGACTGGGTTGGTTATTTAGGGCTCAACTCCGAAATTAGGCTACTAAAAAAAGGGATTTTTACCTATACATCCAATATAGCAAACCTTATTACCATTATTGTGCCTTGTTTGGTTATTACCCTCATATCCCATGTTTTTGTTACATAATATATACCAAACGGAATATTTGCTGATTTTCCATCCTAAATTAACGCCATATAATTAATGCTAAAATCGATTCTTAATAAAGTGTAGCCTAAAATAATGCCTATCTTTATGGCTTCTAATTAATCTTTGATTTTCTACCAAATAAATGCTAAAAGTTAAGGTAACATATTAAATGCTTCTAATTTGGTACATAAATCAAGCAACTAATCCTTCGGTTATAAACACATAAGATCCAAATAAATCATTTTTGCAAGAATTTACAAGTAGAGGGAGCAGAAACATATTTTTCACATTTTATTGAATTTTCGT
Source organism: Nicotiana benthamiana (assembly GCA_034376525.1). NCBI lineage: Eukaryota > Viridiplantae > Streptophyta > Magnoliopsida > Solanales > Solanaceae > Nicotiana > Nicotiana benthamiana. Next base: position 149,061,944 of record CM067338.1, read on the forward strand.
TACATAATAGTTAGATAATGCAGTCTCATGCACTTCAAAATTTTCCATCGAAGGCGAGCAAATGTTAGCGTAAATTGCCTATATGCAATAATGACATCTTGATTTATTAACTAGCTTTATTCTTTAGTAAAAGAAATAATAATTCGTTCTCTTTTCGCTGCATGACTATAAATCACCGAGAAAAAAATGCATAAAGTGTCATTAGAAACTGTTAAACATGAATTATAGCAAGTATGTTTTTAAAATGTAGTCAAATGTAGATAAATGTAGTTAAGGTTATATGAAGTGTTTCCAGTGAGTTTTTAAAATGTAGGTAAATGTACTTAAGATTATATTAAGTGTTTCCAGTGAGTTTTAAAATGTAGACAAATGTAGGTAAATGTAGTTAAGGTTATATGCAGTGTTTAAGTAGAGTGTTTTTAAAATGTAGTCAAATTTTTGTAGTTATATGAACTTTATAGTTAATTGTAGTTACTTGTAGTTAATCGTAGTCAGTTGAAAAATATGTCTGAATAACGTATTTTTTTGTATCTACTGGATGGTATGAGTTGCTGAAAACTACAAATGGCATTTCTATGCAACGTCAATTCATTATTCTTCATTGTTCAAGACTAGAAGTTTTATCCGAAAACATAACCGCGCAAATGTACTACAACAGTACATGTAGCATTGGACTTCCAACAATTTGTAGTTATGGAATTGTAGTTATGAAAAATTGTTCAGTATTCATGAAAAATTATTCAGTACAACCAAAGTTCATTACAACAGTACACTCTACTTCTTCTTTATCCCTATTAAAAATACAACTGTACCTTTATCCCTTCCCTTGTCATCTTATCCATTTCTAGAAAAACTTTCAAGCTCCTCACTCCAGGCCAGAGGTTACTGCTTCCATTTTCACGCAAGACTTGTCTCTCTTCTAAATTATCAGATGCTCCCCTCTCTCTTCTTTTTTCTTTCGTTATTCTAGTGACTGAATTTGGTCAAATGTGAATGTGTAAAAAAATAAAAATGAAAAGATTTTGTTCCACAAATCAAGCCTCTAATTAAATAGTTTGAAAAGATTTTGTTCCACAAATCAAGCAAATAATTAATGAGTTGATCATTAACCTTAAATATAATTTTGGTACATAAATTGAAAGGTGGTATACTTAAATGTAATAAACACAAACCTTAAACATAGGTGGTTATAAGGTTTGCTATATGGGATGTATATGTAAAAATTGGATCATTTGCAACCGTACTCGATTTTGTGTCACATTTTAATTTGTGTCTGCTTTGTCTTTTTGTTTGCAAGCGTACCCGCATTTTAACATAACTTCAGACCGCGGTGCTGAAGTATTTTTTTTGTACTGGATAACTTCAGCTGAAGTTTTATTTAAGCGCTAGAGCTTAAGTTTACTTAAGGCATTTCCATCTTAAGTTGTTCAGTTATAAAATAAATACTTAAGCCGTTTTCAGCTCAAGTTGTCCAGTTATAAAATAAACACTTAAGTCGTTTTCAGCTTAAGTTGTCCAGTTATAAAATATTATATCGTTTTCTAAAAAGTGGGTACAGATGCAAACAGAAAGACAAAGTGGCTACAGGCTAAAAAGGGGCACCCAAATAGGGCGCCCCATGCAATTTTCACAAAAAAATTATTTTTGGCCCAATTTCAATTGGGTTTTTAATCAATAAGAACAAAATACTATGAATATTAATTAATACTCTGTAAGTAAATACTATATGTAATTAAAAACAATAATTATGTTATAAATAGAACTCTATTTAAGGTGAATGTCTATAAGTAGAGAGATTCTAGGGTTTACTACTGGTGGCTAACTCACCACCTCCCTATAAATATAGGGGTTCTATTCTATTGTAAACCATCCCAAAGTATCAATAAGAATACTCCTCTCTCTACTTTTCTCTCTATTGTTCTTGTTCTTGGATTATTGTTCTTGTTCTTATATTATTTCATAACACGTTATCAGCACGAGTCTCTAACCAATTGAAATTTTCGATTGTCTTAACTTTTGTTTGTGTAGGGTTTCACATGAGGTTCTGCCGCAACCAAATCCCAAAATCTTCTATACGGAAAATAGAAGAAAAACGTTGAAAAGAAAACAGAAGGAACGAAAGAAGAAAAACATTGAAAACAAAGAAGAGACGGAAACAAAGAGGGACAAACGTTGAGAAAACAAGAAGAGAAAACATTGAAAATATAATTGGTATACCTTAAAGGTAAGTAATTTACTTTTCCCTTTCAAATTCTTGAAATTCTACGATTTGATTTTATATACAAACAAAGACAACAAAGTTTGATTATAACTCTAATGGAGTTTGTAAGAAATTAAAACCACGTGAAGTGGTAAAATCTCTATGTCCTGCCATGATTAAATTCATGTATGATTGTGGGCAAAGAATTGAAAATCCGTCCCATTGAATTTGCTCCATTCCCTTTAGAGAATGTGGAAGCAGTATATGATAAGTCTGAAAGAAGACAAAATTATTACCATGAAGGTATCAATGAATGTGGACGTGGCAAAGAATTCCGTCCAATTGAATTTGCTCCATTCCCTTTAGAGAATGTGGTAGCAGTATGTGATAAGTCTGAAAGAAGACAAAATTATTACCGTAAAGGTATCAATGGATGTGGACGTGGCAATAGACGAAATTATAATCGTCATTATTGTGATAATGGGAATAATAAAGATTCTCAAAATAATCTTTCACTTTATGAAAGTAATATTTGACATGAGATTGTGTAAAGCACATGATTATGATCCATTCCCTGAAGTGAATGTGATAATTGTAATAGAGCCCGTAAGTATGAACACGCTCTTGATGTAATTTTGTTTTATGTCTGACATTATGAAAAGAAAAGTTCGTTGCCCTTGAAATTTCGGGCAAGAACTATATGACATGGGTGTTGATTGCTGGAATCCATTTGGATGCAATGTGTCCCGGAGACGCCATTAAAGACAGAAATAATGCATCCACCCAAGACTATGCTAAGGCCTCGTTTTTCTTGCGCCATCACCTTAATGAAGGTTTGAAACTGTGCCAATGGCCTTGATTCTCTTGCACCATCACCTTGATGAAAGAAGATAGAGTTGTTTGATTTTATTTCACTTATTTGTAATAGTTAGTGAATAAACTAATAGTCATTAGTATCAGCTCGTATTAGTTAGCTTAAGATATAATGTTAGTATTAGTTCTTTAGAATGTTTCAATATGCTCAGATTTCAATAATATTTTTATTTTCCAGTAGAGGTAATCGACTAACCTAACAGTTAGTTGATTATCTAATATTTCGCATTAAAACTGCAAAACAATCGATTGTCAATGTTCAACAATCGATTGTCAATGTTCAACAATCGATTGTCTATGTTTAACACTCGATTGTCGTAAGACAGTGTGATCTGGAATTTTTCAAAATAGTCAACAATCGATTGTCTATGTTTAACAATCGATTGTCTTAAGACAGTGTGATCTGGAAATTTTCAAAATAGTCAACAATCGATTGTCTATATTTAACAATCGATTGTCGTAAGACAGTGTGATCTGGAATTTTTCAAAATAGTCAACAATCGATTGTCTATGTTTAACAATCGATTGTCTTAAGACAGTGTGATCTGAAGTTTTTCAAAATAGTCAACAATCGATTGTCTTAAGACAGTGTGATCTGAAGTTTTTCAAAATAGCAAATAATCGATTGTGTGTGTTTAACAATCGATTGTCAATGTTCAACAATCGATTGTGTGTGTTTAACAATCGATTGTTTTAAGAAAATGCTTAAACTGAAATTTTCAAACTGCAAAGTAATCGATTATGGAAAACATATAATCGACTATCTGATTTAGTTAGTCGAATAACCTCAGCAGATTTCGAAAATATTGTTTAAGTATGAAACAAACGGACTGAATTTGTTTATTCTCATGTTCGTATATTTTCTTTTGTATGGCAAACTATGAGAATTAAATTGATTGAAGGCTCCTGAAGAGCAACTATAACCCTGCCTAAAGGAATGATATTTTAGAGAATGCAATGTTCTCCTCCAAGTCTAAGAAGAACTTGTTGAGTTTTAATGATATCAGTCAAAATGTTCTCCTCCAAGTCTAAAAGGAACTTGTTGAGTTTTAAAGATATCATTCAAAATGGATATCAGATTGAGACAATACATGAGTATAATCTTGAAAACCTCATTTACTCATGAAAACGAGGCTGCCCACTTTGATTTGGGGTCACGCCATTTTACATGCAACAATGCTAGTTCGTCGGCTGCCCACTTCAGCTTAGGGTCACGCCATTTTGCATACAACAATGCTAGTTCGTCTCTGACTGACGAATTGACACAAATATTCCCCGTTGCAATTGGTTTTGGGTCATGAACCTAATATATCCCATTTAAGAATCTTTGGATGCGCAGTATATGTGCCTATAGCACCGCCATCCCGCACCAAAATGGGTCCGCAAAGAAGGTTAGGAATATATGTTGACTTTGAATCGTCCTCCATTATTCGCTACCTCGAAACATTGACAGGGGATTTGTACACTGCACGATTTGCAGACTGTCAATTTGATGAGACACTTTTCCCAAAATTAGGGGAGAAGTTGGTGAAACCAAACGGGAAATTTTGTGGAAAAATGCATCATTATCCCATCTTGATCCACATACCTCTATTTGTGAAAAAGAGGCGCAAAATATTATCGATTTGCAAAGAATAGCAAATCGAATGCCAGACGCATTTACAGATTTGAAAAGGATAACGAAATCCCACATCCCCGCGGAAAATGTCCCAATCCGTATTGATGTCCCTGTTGGACAATCATCTAGTGTCATATCTAATGAGTCAAATGCACGCCTGAAGCGTGGCAGACCATTAGGTTCCAAAGATCGAAATCCAAGAAAGAGGAAAGCAAATGATCAAAATGACACTACGAAAGAATCTCATGAGGAAATTCATGATTTAACAAATTCTGAGATTCATGAAGAATCCATTGAGCCCGAGGCTCTGGAAAATACGGAACTATCCATAAATCCAATCAATATTGAGGAAAATATTAATCGAGTGGATATAGTGGTGGATAATGTCTTTGCTTATAATGTCGCATCTAGCATTATGCAAGAATGTGAGGATCTCGAACCTCAATCTGTTGAAGAATGTCGAAAAAGACATGATTGGCCAAAGTGGCAAGAAGCAATTCAATCAGAATTGAATTCGCTGGCAAAACGTGAAGTTTTTGGCCCTATAATTGAAACACCTAATGGTGTTAAGCCTGCTAGCTATATATATGGCATGAATGATCGTTGGTCACGTACCTATTGTACGCCAAAGTATTTTGGAAATATGACTATTAAAGGACAACGATAATGCAAGAAACATATCTTGCATATAAGTTTGACATGACCATAATGATATTTCTCTTTAAGAAAGATATTCACCACATGGATGTTGATGAATCTGTGGTAGTACAAAATTAATTGAGAGCTCTAGAAGAGCCAATTATTACTATGTTGGAGAAACACAATTGAGTATTGTGCTGTAGTAAGTCTCAAAGAAACTTATTCAGTTTCCAAAGTACACGCGAAAGCGATTGATTATATTGAGACTATAAATAAAGGAAGGATTTGATATCTCCTATTACTACAACTTGTAGCGGGGTAATTTGTATATGAAAAACTACCCGCTTTGTTCTCCAGTTTGTACTACACAAACGAAAGAATGCCACAGTAAAGTGGATATCTATTGGTATAAAAACCCATGTCATAATAAACGTGAAGTTTATTGATAAGTGCACATGTCATGGTGTAAATTTGAAGTTTACCAATATTGATAATTTATTCAGTTGGCATTCGTGTTAGCCATCTCATTTTTAGTATGATGTGCAAATTCACATAGGTGAATATTAACGAACTAGAAAGTTCTTTACGAATTCTCTTGTATCACTTGTTCTCATTAATGAACTGACCAACTAAAGAGTTCGGGTTGAAGCCCATAAATTCTGGAAATATCAAAGGTGAATATGGGCCCATTCACCTGCCATGTATACCACATATGATGCATCTATGAAATGGTTACATGTGCAATTGTTATTAACCCGCAGCCTGGCCGGTGCTTGCGAGGTAAATTGCTCAGTAATCTAACTTCGAGCATAATTTCCAGATTTTCTACTCAAGATAGTTCATCTTGATAAGTTGGTTTATATCAAAGTTGGTTTAGCAAGATAATTATTGAGTGCCTCCACTTAATAGCTAAACTGTTTCTTATGAGAACAAAGTTATATATATATATATATATATATATATATATATATATATATATATATATATATATATATATATATATATATATATATATATATACATATATATATCAGTTTGATATGCGTTGTATACGAGAGTATATTCTACCCTCACAAGTGGTTCAGGGTCAGGAACCAAATAATTTCATCTTATTATTAATGTGCTGTGTATATTGACATGATAATGCACAAAGATGATTTCTCAAAGTTGAGGAAACAAGTTAGCTTTTCTAACATGAGGGGGAGACATGATAAACACTTAAGAAAAGGTTACATGGGATGAATTATCATTTGTATATGTAAATCCCCGAATATCATGATATGAACCTGAAGTTCATAAAAGGGATAATTCAATTGCAACATATTGCAAAGCATGCTATACGCATTTGCTGACCCAAAGAAAGTGACTATATTCTCACTACAAATGCTCATATTAAGTCCCAGAAGGACAAAGTCTTTGATACGCTTATAGCGTATAGACAAATACTTGATTCCATGTAGATTTGGACATATAGTTCAAATACTTGAAAGTATAAAGTCAAAGGTATGTATAATCAGTTTTCGATATCTTATTTGTTTAGCATGACATGAAAACTTGATATGCATCTAAAGTCTATTATGTGATTTATATGACTTAACTTGAAAGATTTAAGTTGCTTGAAGCATACACAATTCTTGGTCCTGAAGTACCACATCCTAAGTACAATTTGTGTACATATGTATCTTGCTATAACTATAAGCATGATGTCATTGAGAATACATCTATGAAGATATTGAAGAGTCATTCCACGACATTATATGAAGATGTTCATATCTATCAAGAATGATCATTTCAAGGTGCGGAATATTTATTCAAGTCAATATGGTTGATTTATTTATCAAACATCTACCAAAGATTGTTTTGAAGATGGTGCACAAGATTGGAATGCAAATGCTCAAGGATATAAATTGATGTTCTTATCAGGGGGAGTTAATGCGCGTTGCACTCTTTTTCCCTTACAAGGTTTTGTCCTAACTGGGTTTTCCTTGCGAGGTTTTTAACGAGGCAACCAATAGGCGCATATTCAAACATGTGTACTCTTTTTCCTTCTCTTTAATTTTTCCCATTGGGTTTTGGTTTTAAGGTTTTAACGAGGCACATTGTTGAATAGACATTCAAGGGGGAGTGTTATAAATAGAACTCTATTTAAGGTGAATGTCTATAAGTAGAGAGATTCTAGGGTTTACTACTTGGTGGCTAAGTCACCACCTCCCTATAAATATAGGGGTTCTATTCTATTGTAAACCATCCCAAAGTATCAATAAGAATACTCCTCTCTCTACTTTTCTCTCTATTGTTCTTGTTCTTGGATTATTGTTCTTGTTCTTATATTATTTCATAACAAATTAATTAAAAAATAACTGTTTTTGTGGTTTCAAATGATAATACTGAATAAACATATACAAAAATAGGCCAAAATAGTATTAGTAGTTAAAATACTAATTAACCTTAAATTAAAATAGACTTGAATTATTGTTGTGTTTTTTATTTTTTTAATACTCAAAACAACAAAATAAAAATAAAAATAAAAGTATTTATACATATTAAAATCCTAAAAAAAGGATTAATATAGTCTGAAATAGATATATATAAAATTGACGGGTCAATTGGAATAGCTTGAAAAATTGACGGGTCAAAAATTATGTATTTACAAGTGGTGGTTACTAGTAATATATACTAGGAGTATATAATAACATGTTATTTTTTTTACAAGTGTAGAAATGTATTTTTACCAGTAATTTCCCGAAAATTAAGATGATTATACCAGTAATTTTGCTGAAAACTCAAAACCGTTATTCAATCGAAACAAATGGTTAAGATCCAAAAGAATATTTCTTGCAAATTGTTACTTTCATTCCACTCTTTGCAAAGCCAATTAATCAATGGAAAACCTGGAAAAGGCATAGCGGAATTCAAGTATTGTAATTTTTAAAAGGACAAGTTACTATAAGTCGGAAAAGAAAAACGGGTATCAACAATTGGTTGACTCGTTTATGAGAACTAGGGGTGTTTATAAAAATCCGAAAAATCAAATCAAATCGAAAACCAAACAAAATCGATCAAAAAATCGATACTTTTTGGTTTGGTTTGGTTTTGGTTCTGAATTTTAAAAATCGATTAAATTTGATTTGGTTTTGATTTTAATCAGAAAAAACCGACCTAAACCGACTATACGAGTAACTATTTTAAAATTACTATTACACACACACACACGCACACACACACACACACACACATATATATATGTGTGTGTGTGTGTGTGTGTATATGTATATATGTTATATATATATATATATATATATATACAAAGTTTTGAAAAATTAAGGGTAAATGTTCATAGTTTGCACTTTTAATATAGTTCTTTACCTTTACATTCTAGTTTGATGGTTGTTTTGTTTTTTTTAGTGTGAGAATCCATTTCGTGTTAAAAATAACATATTTTTTATTGAGTCCTTAAATTATTCATCACTATTTGACTCAATTATCATAAATATATCTTGGTAAATATTAGATTTCTCAAAGAGCAATTAATTTGATAGTGTTACATTGAATGTGGTCATCGAAATATGTGTTTGGTAGTGTATGTCTTATATTTAAGAAAAAACCGACAAATAACCGAAATAATCGAAAAATAAACCGAATCAAGAAAAACCGACTTAATTAGTTTGGATTAGTTCTAATATTTAGAAAATCGACTTATTTGATTTGCTTTTTTTTTTTGTGAAAAATCGATCCAAACCGAACCATAAACATTCTAATAGAACCAGTTCGGTATTGGAGGAGCCTTTGACCAAGTATAATAATTTACACACTCTCTCTTTCTTTTTCAATTAGTTTCCCCAAATCTTTTGTCGAATTAAGCATACTCTTGAATTTTTATGTGTTTATTTGTGTATTTTTGGCCTCCTCTTTTGGTAGTTTCTTTCATTCTGTTTGGTTTGATAACGGTAGTGTTTGGTTGAAATTTGAAAAAAAGACTTTTTAAAATTGTGTTGAAAAAATAGTTTTTAAAAATTAAAATTGTGTTTGAACATGTATTTTATTTGAAAAAGGATTAAAGTTTTGTGAGCGAAACAAAGAATTTCACTCAAAAACTACCCAAAACCAGTTTTTGGGACGTTTGAAAAAAATTAATTTTTTAGTTAAATTGATCATATTTTATGAACAAACAATATTTTTCAATTTTATTTTAAAAGAAAAAGACCAAATTTATGGTCAAATGGGAGTTAAAATAATCTTGTAACCAGGTATTCAACATGTACGAAGAATAATCTAGGACTTGAACTCGAGACTTCTAATTTGACGCTCATTGAAAAGGAAGTACTCTCTATCATTAGCTTTTTCATTCTTAGGACTTGAACTCAAAATTTATGGTACGAGCTCATTTTAATGGTGAAAGACTCCAACCTTTTTCATTCCTAATTCTCCATCTCGAGACTTTTTATTAAGAACATGAACTTAATATTATTGACCATTTGTTTATGAGTTCCAAAGTACAATGAGATGCCTAGTTGATGATTATTCTTCATTTGCACATTTGATTATTTTTTTCTGAATATCTGCCGTTCTCTTTGGTGATGCAGAACCTTACATTACAGCATTTGAAAGATATGACCGAAAACTTTAATTCCTTAATTGAAGAGACTATGTACGGGAGATTGCTTTACGATTATGTATCCAAAGCTACTATCAAAACATGGGATTTCTTTCTTCCATGTCGCGCCTACTATAGTGATCGTCCATCAATAGTTTGTGTATGTTAGCACATACTATAGTTTATTTTGTTGGATCCTATCTAGTTCTTAAAGAGTTGAGAACAAAACAAACCTCGCGTCGTCGTTGCCGTCGCTCGTTCGGCTCGGCTCGGCTTCGGCTTCGGATTGGGATTTGGATTTGGTCAAATGATCGATTGATTGATTAACCTTTTTGACCAAATTTATCTGTTAATAGTAAAATATTAACAGAATAATGTTATTAAATATTTGTTTTAATAACATAATATTAATATCAAATTCAAATCAGTTATCTAGATTTCAGTTTTCTATTTTTGTAACAGAAAATTTAACTACCCATCAATTTTTCCTCTTTAGTTTTCCTCTTTATTGTTGAGTAATAGCCATTTATGTAATGACATTTATGCTGTGGCAATTTTGCAGAAACAACCATTCTGAAGAGTTGTACCTTTTCAGATTTCAGCCCAAAATTTGACTATAAATACAACACTATTCTGCTCAGAATTTCACAACAAATATTTTGAGTTTTCTTTCCTCCTTCTGCATACTTTTAGCATACAAATAAAGTAAAAAGTAAGTGTGATTTGCTACTGATCTTTGTGTTCGCTGAAACACTGTCGTTTTAAGTACCACTACACCAGTGTGTAATTCGTTCTATCATGGGAGGAAATAATCCATAACCTTGGGTGCTAGAAGGGGATTAAATTCCTTAATGAAACACTGTGAATTCAGCGGACTCGAATTGTTTATTTCATTTCTTTTTATGCCATTTCGGTTTATGATAATTTCTGTTCATATTCATTAATATTTCCAGAATAGTTTTACGAATACAGTTTACTAACAAGCTTAAGGAATTTAATATATTTCTGCATTTGTATTATTGTTTCTGGAGCGTAAAACCTTTGTGGTTTTGTACTCTATTAAATCTACGTGATTTTAACGTTGTTGTCATTCTTTTACAGAAATGACTAATTAGAATGAGAACCAAGTTGTTCTAATGGTGACAACCAATGCATCAACAAGCCGAACGACACCGGCTGCTTTGGCACCAGCGGAGAATCCCGAGAAATTTTTCAGGATTGATTTCAAGCGCTGGCAGCAAAAGATGTTCTTCTATTTGATTACTTTAAGTCTTCAGAAGTTCATCAAGGAAGATGTTCCTGCGCTGTCTGATGAAACTCCTGATAATAAACGCTTTCTCGTGACTGAGGCGTGGAAGCATTCAGATTTCTTATGCAAGAATTATATTCTTAGCGGGTTGGAGGATGCTTTCTATAATATCTACAGTGGCTGGAAATGTCAAAAGTATTGTGGACTGCGCTTGAAAGGAAATATAAAATTGAATATTCCGGGTTGAAAAAGCTCGCGGCTGCAAAATTTTTGGACTACAGAATAGTAGATAGCAAATCTGTTATAACCTAAATCCAAGAACTGCAGTTGATTATTTACGATTTCCTTGATGAAGGTATAAATCAAATTAATATTGATGTTGAAAGTAGTAATCTTAGTATTCTTACTAACAGAAATTTCATTGAAGGTCTTGTCATCAATGAAGCATTCCAAGTAGCAGCAATGATTGAGAAGTTGCCTCATTTGTGGAAGGACTTCAAAAACTACTTGAAACACAAACGCAAGGAGATGTCCCTTGAAGATCTCATTGTTCGATTGAGAATTGAAGAGGACAAAAAAGCTGCTGAAAAGAGAGGTCGTGGAAGTTCAACAATAATGGGAACAAATATTGTTGAAGAGAACAAGAAGATGAAGAAGGCTTCTGGTCCGAAATACAACCCAAATAAGAACCGGTTAAGTGGAAACTACTACAACTGTGGAAAAACCGGACACAAATCTACAGAGTGCTGAGCTCCGAAGAAAGAGAAGAAGAAGGGTCAAGCAAACATGGTTGAAAAGCATGGTGATGTTGATGACTTATGCGCCATGCTTTCCGAATGCAACTTGGTGGGCAATCCCAAAGAGTGGTAGATTTATTCTGGAGCTACTCTCCATGTTTGTGCTGTCAAGAAAGCTTTTGCTACTTATGCTCCTGTTGGACCCGATGAGACAATTTCCATAGGAAATGGTGCAAAGGCGAAGATTGAAGGATGTGGGAAGATATTTCTCAAAATGACTTCCGGCAAAGTGGTGACTTTTAACAACGTCCTTCATGTTCCCGAGATGAGGAAGAATTTAGTCTCTATCGGACTTCTTGTTATGAATGATTTTAAATATATTTTTGTTTCCGATATGGTTGTAATAAGTAAGAATGAAATATTTGTAGGAAACGGTTACCTCATTAAGGGCCTTTTCAAGATGAATGAAATGGTTTGTGGAGAATAATAATAAAATTTCATCTTCGTCTTACTTGCTTGAGTCAAATGGATTATGGCATATACGTTTGGGTCATGTTAATTATAAAACTTTAGGGAAAATGATTAATTTGGAAGTATTGCATAAATTTGAATGTGAAAATCAAAATGTCAAGTATGTGTGGAATCCAAGTATGTTAAACATCCTTATAAGTCAGTTGAAAGGAATTCAAATCCTTTAGACTTAATTCCCACAGATATTTGTGATATGAAGTCAATGCCATCTCGCGGTGGAAAGAAGTATTTCATAACTTTTATTGATGATAGTACTAGATATTGCTATGTTTACTTACTTAATAGTAAAGATGAAGCAATAGATGCATTCAAGCAATACAAAAATGAAGTTGAAACACAACTTAACAAGAAAATCAAAATAATAAGAGCTGATAAGGGTGGTGAATATGAATTTCCTTTTGAACAAATATGTTTAGAATATAGAATTATTCATCAAACAACGGCTTCTTACAAGCCCCAATCTAATGGGACTGCAGAAAGAAAGAATCGTTCATTAAAGGAGATGATGAACACATTAATGATAAGTTCTAGTTTGCCACAGAAATTGTGGGGGGAAGCCGTTATTACAGCTAACCGAATACTAAATCGAGTACCCCATAGCAAAATACAATCAATTCCATATGAAAAATGGATAGGAAGGAAGCCCAACTTGAATTATTTAAAAGTGTGGTGGATGTTTGGAAAAAGTGCAAGTTCCTAAACCCAAAAGGGTAAAAATAGGACCCAAAACTGTTGATTGTGTTTTCTTAGGATATGCGACTAATCGTAAAGCATATCGATTTCTGATTCATAAATTAGAAAATCCCGACATTCATAATAATACGGTTACAGAATTAGATAGTGCTAAATTCTTTAAAAAAATATATCCATATAAAAAAGAACGTGCGTTTGTTGGTGAAGGATCTAAACGACCGCAGGAAGAAACAAAAGAAAGTTCACATAACCAGGAGGATCCAAGACATAGTAAACGTCAAAGAACGTCTACTTCATTTGGACCAGATTTTGTGACTTTCTTATTGGAAAATGAGCCTCAAACATTTAAAGAAGTTATGTCTTCTTCGAAATCATTGTTATGGAAAGAGGCAGTCAATAGTGAAATGAATCCATACTGAACAACCATACATGGGAATTTGTTGATCTTCCTCCTGGAAATAAACCGTTGGGTTCTAAATGGATCATTAAGAGGAAACTGAAAGATTATGGAACTATTGATAAATATATGGCAAGACTTGTGGTAAAAGGGTATAGACAACGAGAAGGTCCTGATTATTTGATACATACTCTCCAGTTAAAAGAATTACGTCCACACGAACGTTAGTAGGGTTAGCTGCAGTTTTTGGTCTTGAAATTCATCAAATGGATGTTAAGACGACCTTCTTAAATGGAGAGTTGGAGGAAGAAATTTACATGGAACAACCTGAAGGGTATGTGGTTCCAGGTAAAGAAAAGAAGATCTGTAGACTTGATAATTCCCTTTACGGGCTAAAACAAGCACCCAAACAATGACATGTGAAATTTAAACAATGTTGTCAAATGAGTTTAAGATAAATGAATGTGATAAATGTGTGTACATTAAAAATTTTCAAAATCACATAGTCATTATTTGCTTATATGTGGATGATATTCTCATAATGAGTAATGACATTGCCAACATAAATGTTACTAAGCGTAAGCTAACTAGCAAGTTTGATATGAAAAACTGGGGAGTTGCTGATTTAATTCTGGGAATTAAGATCCATAAGACTTCTCAAGGTCTAGCATTGTCATAATCTTATTATATTAAGACAGTACTTGAAAAATTCAAGCACTTGGGCTTTAAAGTTTCAAAGACTCCATTTGATATGAATCTTGCATTAGCAAAGAACAAAGGCCAAAGCATATCACATTTGAATTATGCTCGTATGTTGGGATGCTTAATGTACATCATGAATTGTACACAACCATATATAGCTTGTGCTATAAGTAAATTGAGTCGATATACGAGCAATACAGGTCAATCTCATTGGATGGCTATGAAACGAGTTTTGGGGTATTTAATACACACCTAGGACTTTGCTTTGCACTACAGTAAATATCCTGCAGTCATTGAGGGATACTGTGATGCAAGTTGGATCACCGGATCAACTGATTCCAAGTCCACAAGTAGATATCTATTCACTACTGGTGGAGGAATGGTATCTTGGAAGTCGTCCAAATAAACTCGTATTGCCCGCTCTATATTGGAGGCTGAATTTATGGCCTTGGACAAAGCCCGTGAAGAAGCTGAATGGCTCCGGAGTTTCTTGGAATACATTCCATTTTGTCCCAAATCGTTGGAACCAATATGCATATAATGTGATAGTCAAGCGGCAATTGGAAGGGCTGGGAGCGTTATGTATAACCGTAAATCTCGTCATATACGACGAAGATATAAAACTGTTAGACAATTACTCTCTAGAGGAATTATCGCTCTTGACTATGTAAAGCCAAGTGATAATGTATCGGATCTACTTACAAAATGCCTAACTAGAGATGTAGTTGAGAAGTCATCAAGGGGAATGGGACTGTGACCAAAAACAAGTCATAGTGGCGGTAATGTCACGACCAGGATTTACCCACCATCGGGAGTAGTGATGGCGCCTACTGTCGAAGCTAGGCAAGCCAACCCCTTTTGAATCATTTCACAATAACCTTAATCTAAAGCAAATTAAATATTGAGATAAATAATTAGAACCCAGAAGACTTTTTGCAAAGTTAGAAATGAAAAAATTCGGAAATTAACAACATACTTCTACCCAGTATCTGGTGTCACTGCTCACGGACGACTAAAAGAGTAATAAAAACAACAGTCTGAAAGAAATACATAATATTGTTGAAAAACGTTCTCAAGTCGCTAAAACTAAAAGTGTGTTCAGCTTTGTAGGTTTTGATAAATGACAAACCAACGCGCATGGAACATTGACATATGCCGAAGTCCAAGCACAAGAGAAACAAAGAACAAGATCAAGTAAAGCAACGAAGATATACATGAGTCGTTTTATATTGTGATCTTGATCTAACAATAGATTCAAGTCTTGGCTTCTCTTGAAAAATCATTTTCATCAAACCATGCATCTTTGATTTAAAACAAAATGATTTTCAAACATTTTCATTTTAGCCAAAATGATTTTTAAACAAGTCTTTCAAATCTGGACAGAACTGCCAGATAATCGATTATGTGATTTGATAATCGATTATGTTAAGTCAGCTAAAACCGGAATTTACAAAATAGCAAAATAATCGATTATGTAATATGATAATCGATTATCCTTTTTATTCAGATTAAATTAGAAATTCCGCAGAGGTCAACAATCGATTATCCTATATAGCATAATCGATTATTTACTGACCATTGCCAAAGTTTTTTTAAACGCTGAAAGATAATCGATTATGCACAAGGCAATAATCGATTATGCTAGCTGAAAATCAGCGTCTGATTTTTGAACGTTATCAGGTAATCGATTATGCAAATTGAATAATCGATTATTCTAGCTGAAAATCAGCAATTAGTGATTGGCAATTAAGCAACGGTCTTGGTGACTTTGAGGACTATAAATACACCTCTAAACCTCTCTTTTAAGTACAACAAATGATTACAATTCTTGCTTAAGCTTACATACTCTCATATCAATCATTTCATATTTATTTCATAGTTTTTGAGAGCCAAATTCTTGACGAAGTTGTTGTGTTCTTGAGCGTATTAATTTTACTCATATCTACTATGTAAGAGAGTCTTGTCTTGAGTGCTAAGTGTTTGTATACACTTGAAGGGAAGTTCTAATCCCTTGTGGTTGTAAGAAGGAAAGGTTAGTTCCTTCACGTGAAGTCTTGAAGTGTGGTATCTTCGAGCAAGCATCGTTGAGACTTGTGTTCTCATCTTGTAACGGTTTGTTAAGCATCCGTAAGCTTAACGGAGTTAGTTGAAACTCGAGAGAGTCTCACGGGAAACTGGACTAACCACACGTTGTGGTGAACCAGTATAAGTTCGGTGTGTTCTCTCCTTACTACTTGATTTACCGCACTTATTTTACTCCTGCAATTTTAATTCCGCAAATTTATCTTGATTTTTATTAAAACGCTATTCACCCCCCCTCTAGCGTTAAGCGTATATTCTAACAATTGCTATCAGAGCCTTACTCTCTGAAAGACTTAACAGTTTGAGAGAACCAATCCATGGCTTCTACTCCTAACGTTAATGCAGGACTAGGTGAAGGACAATGCTTCACAAGGCCACCACTCTTTGATGGCACCAATTACACTTATTGGAAGGAGAGGATGAGAATCTTCATTCAATCAAACAATTTCCAATTGTGAAAAATTATAAAGAATGGAGAACAACTATCCACTAAAAAGGTTGGAGATGAACTCGTCCCAAAGTCGGAAGACGAATATGATATGGACGATGTCAAAAAGGTGGAATATAACGCAAAGGCGATCAACATGATGTATTGTGCTGTAAATCCCGATGACTATCGAAAAATCTCATGTTGCACCACGGCCAAGCAAATGTGGGACAAACTGGAGATCACTTACGAAGGTACGGATCAAGTCCGAGAAGCTAAAATTGATTTTCTAACCCATGAATATGAATTGTTTCATATGAAGGAGAATGAGAAAATAGATGACATGTTTGAGCGATTTTCAAAAATCGTAAATGACCTTCATGCTCTCAAAAAGACATTTACGGATAAGGAGCTTGTCCGAAAAATTCTACGAAGCCTTACTCCGGAATGGCGTTCCAAAGCTGACGCTATTCAAGAATCGATCGGTATCACAAATGTCACCATAGACGGACTTCGAGGTAATCTCAAACTTATGAATCTACTATTCTTAAGCCTCCTTTGGATGATCAAAGGAAAAGAAGGATTGCACTCAAAGCGTCTACGACTCAACCTCAAAGCGATGAGGATTCAAGTGATGAGGATATTGAGTTCGGACTCGTGATCAAGAAATTCCAATAATTCATGCGGAAAGAGTTTAAAGGAAAGCGGCCAGGTGGACCACTCAAATGCTATGGATGCGGAGAAGCTGGGCACATCAAATCCAACTGTCCAAATAACAAAACAGAAAAGAAATTCGCCAAGAAACAAAGAGCCTACATCTCTTGGGGAGGTGACTCCGGGGATGAATCAAGTGACGGAGAAAAAGATGAAACCGCTAATTTATGTCTCATGGCAGACGAAGAAACTCAAGAAGAGGTATGTGAATCTCCTTCTAAGAAGTTTTTCTCTCTTGAAGAAATGCAAAATGCCTTTGATGAATTATATGGTGAATTTATTAGAGCTTCCAAAACCATAAAAGATTTGAAAAACAACTTTCTTTGAAAGAAAAAGATTTTGAAAAACAACTTTCTTTGAAAGAAAAAGATTTTGAAAAACAACTTTCTTTGAAAGAAAAAGATTTTGAAAAACAACTTTCTTTGAAAGAAAAAGATTTTGAAAAATTGACGCTTGATAATGAGAAGCTAAAAGAGGAAAATATATTTTATGGCAAAAGAAGCGCCGATAAACCCGAAAGTTCAAACAATGGTTGTACTTCTTGCAAAACTCTAAAAGATGAAGTAGAAAAACTTAAGGGCACCTTGAATAAATTCAATTCCTCTCACAAAAATCTAAATGATGTTCTTGTAAATTAAAAATCTACTAAACATGGTATAGGTTTCAAAAATGAGTCTAAAGAAAAAGTTGAGACCATCCCTAAACAACCTAAGGTTCAACCTACGCAAAATAAAATAAATGTTAACATTCAACCTAGAAATAATAATCCTAGAATCACTATGCATCCTAGAATTAGCACTAGAAGAAATGTTGAGCAATCTAAAACATCTAGAAATGGCTTTCAAAAATTGCAACCTAGACATACTCAACCTAGAAATAATTATCCTAGGATCTCTATATATCCTAGAACAAACACTAGAAGAAATGTTGATCAATTTAGAACACCGAGAAAAGATTTTCAAAAATTGCGTCAAAATTATACTGTCAAAAATAGAGTAAATGAATTTCGACCCTCCAACTATTATCATCCTAGAAGAATGCATAATCCTAACGTCATTTGCCATTATTGCAATCGAATAGGACATATTGCTCCTGCTTGTTTCACTAGACACAGACACTTCACTGCATGTCGATCACACCACCATTTTGCACCTAACACACAAGGACCCAAAACAGCTTGGGTACCAAAAACTCATTAATTTATCTCGTAGGTGTGCTTGAAGGGATCAAGTGTACTATGGTACCTTGATAGCGGATGCTCTAAACATATGACTGGAGATGCATCAAAATTCCTTCAAATAAAACCCACGGAAGGAGGAAGCGTTGTATTTGGAGACAACAATAAAGGAAAAATAATCGGCATCAGCTCCGTAGGTGAGACCGAATCCTCCTCTATTAAGAATATCTTATTAGTAAAAGGGCTTAAACACAATCTCTTGAGCATAAGTCAATTATGTGACAAGGGAAATCTTGTATTGTTTGATTCGGAAGAATGCTTAGTTATACGCCGCAGTGATTTTAAAGTCATTCTTCGTGGTATTAGAATTGATAATATCTATATGGTTGACCTTGAAAATTCTTCATTATATTATGTGAAATGCCTTATGAGTAAAGATGACGACATGTGGTTATGGCATCGTAGAGTAGCTCATGTCAACATGAATCTTTTAAACAAATTAGTTTCACAAAATTTAGTAATTGGTCTTCCAAATCTAAAATTTGAAAAAGATACTATCTGTGATTCTTGTCAAAAAGGGAAACAAATAAAAGCCTCTTTTAAATCTAAAAATGTTGTTTCAACCTCTAGACCTTTACAACTTCTTCACATGGATCTTTTTGGACCATCTCGTATTGAAAGTCTTGGTAGATATCGCTATGCTTTTGTAATTGTTGATGACTACTCTAGATTCACATGGACGCTATTCCTTGCTCACAAAAGTGAGGCCTTTCAAAGGTTTAAAAGTTTTCTTAAACGTGTTCAAAATGAAAAGAACACAACCATCACTTCCATAAGAAGTGATCATGGGGGAGAGTTCGATCATAATCTCTTCGCGGATTTTTGTGACGAACTCGGCATTGAGCATACTTTCTCTGCTCCACGTACACCACAACAAAATGGAGTGGTGGAACGCAAAAATCGATGTCTCGAAGAGATGGCTAGAACCATGCTCGATGAGACAAAGATTCCCAAACATTTTTGGTCGGATGCCGTGAGTACCGCAAGCTATGTTTTAAACAGAGCTGTCATAAGACCGATACTCATGAAAACTCCCTATGAACTCTACAAGGGAAGGAAACCTAACCTCTCCCATCTTCGAGTTTTCGGTTGTAAGTGCTTCATTCATAACAACGGAAAAGATAACTTAGGAAAATTTGAGGCAAAATCTGATGAAGGAATCTTTCTTGGTTACTCATTACATAGTAAAGCATATAGAGTTTTCAATAAACGTACTTCAACTGTCGAGGAGTCCCCTCATGTTGTATTTTGTGAAAATGATGCTCGCTTGGTGAGAAAGGATGTTTTTGTTGATCTTGCAGATTCTGTAAACAAAATAAGTCTTCAAGACAAGGTACAAGAGGAAAATCCAAAGGAAATTCAAGATGAAATCTTGGAACAACCATCGGAGGAAGCACCACCACAGGAGGAAGAAACGGTGCTGCCCAACGCCTGGAGGACATTCAAAGACCATCCTCTCGACAAGGTAATTGGCAACATCGAACAAGGGGTAAGTACTCGAAACACTCTTAAGAACACTATAGGACACACGGCTTTCGTTTATCAAATAGAACCCTCAACCATTTCCGAAGCAATTGGGGATGAGCATTGGACCTTGGCAATACAAGAGGAGCTTAACCAATTCAAACGAAATGACGTTTGGGAATCGGTGCCAAGACCCGATAATCACACCATAATTGGTACGAAATGGGTTTTTCGAAATAAATTAGATGAAAACGGTACAATCACTAGAAACAAAGCTAGGCTTGTAGCTAAAGGATATAATCAAGAAGAAGGAATTGATTATGAAGAAATTTATGCACCCGTAGCACGTTTAGAAGCTATTCGTCTATTACTAGCTTTCGCCTCATCTATGAATTTTAATTTATATCAAATGGATGTCAAGAGTGCCTTCCTAAATGGGTTTATTCAAGAGGAAGTATATGTTGAACAACCCCCGGGTTTTGAAGACTTTAAATCTCCCGATCATGTCTTCAAACTTAAGAAAGCCCTCTATGGTCTTAAACAAGCTCCCCGAGCTTGGTATGAACGTTTAAGAAAATTTCTCTTGGACAATGAGTTCAATAGGGGGAAAGTTGACACTACACTCTTTATTAAGAACAAAAACAATGACATCTTATTTAGTTCAAATATATGTAGATGATATTATTTTTGGTGCTACTAATACTTCTTTGTGCAAGGAATTCTCTGAATTAATGACAAGTGAATTTGAAATGTCAATGATGGGTGAGCTAAACTTCTTCTTGGGGTTGCAAGTGAAACAAATGAAAGAGGGTACTTTCATTTGTCAATCTAAATATTGCAAGGAGTTGCTAAACCGTTTTGAAATGAGCAACGCCAAAGCAATGGCCACTCCCATGAGCACATCCGACCATCTAGACAAAGATGAGAAAGGTAAGGAAGTCGACACCAAGAAGTATCGAGGTATGATTGGATCTCTACTTTATCTTACTGCTAGTAGACCGGACATCATGTTTAGCGTGTGCTTATGCGCTCGTTATCAATCATGTCCGAAGGAGTCTCACCTAACTGCGGTGAAACGGATATTGAAGTATCTTGTTGGTACTGTAAATGTGGGTCTATGGTACCCCAAAGGTTCTTCATGTCAACTTGTTGGCTATTCCGATTCCGATTTTGCTGGATGCAAATTGGACCGCAAGAGCACTAGTGGCACTTGCCATTTGCTCGGTAGCTCTCTAGTTTCTTGGTTTAGCAAGAAACAAGTAAGTGTTGCGTTGTCCACAACCGAGGCTGAATATGTAGCCGGGGGGAGTTGTTGTGCTCAAATCCTTTGGATGAAACAACAACTCTCGGATTATGGTCTTAGTATCAATCATATCCCTCCTCGATGTGATAATACTAGCGTCATAAGCTTGACGAAGAACCCTGTTCTTCACTCAAGAACGAAACACATAGAAATTAGGCACCACTTCATAAGAGATCACGTTCTCAAAGGTGATGTCGAAATTGAGTTTGTTGAAACCAAATATCAATGGCCGACATCTTCACAAAGCCTTTAGAGAAAGAGTCGTTTTTCCGAATTCGTAGTGAACTCGGAATACTTGACTCCACGTTGATCTAATACATGCATTTCATCTTTTCTTTTAACGATTACTAACTTGAGCGTCGGAGGCGCCTAACTCTTTTTTGCAGGTATCGCCCCAAAGACAGGGGGAATTCTCGGGCACTGGTGATAAATAATCGATTTTTCTTAGTCAATAATCGATTATTACTTCTTTATGTTTTCCGATTATTCTGCTGAAAAAATAAAATAATCGATTATACAAATACTACAATCGATTATCTAACAATCTCGGCTTTGCAGGAATTTGGCGATCATATATAAAAATCGATTATCAATATTACTAATCGATTATGTTGAGGTTCAGGTGTTAAGCCAAAGATAAAATAATCGATTATTGAAAACTGCATAATCGATTTCCTCTTACCGTCTCGGTTTTTCGTCATTGCACCTTCTGAAATAATCGATTATCCCCAAAACAATAATCGATTACTCCCTGAATCGGTAATTCAAGCTGCTTAGCCATAATCGATTATCAGATTCCAATATCGATGATCAACGGTCAGTGTTTAAAATTTGTTACCGTTTTTTGACCGTTTGGCTCTTTACTTTTGCAGATTTTCTCCAATTAAATGCCATCACATCCTCCACATTATAAATAGGTGTTTCATGTCTTCAAATTCTTCACTCTAACATCACTCTTAGCTCCTAACATTCTTCAAAAGTCTCAAAAAATTTCTGCACAGGCTCTCAAACTCTTTTTCAATGACGGGCAAGAATTCTAAACGAGCTCGTTCCGGCAAACATATTGCCTCCTCTTCCATTGCTCATCCACCCGTTCACTGCTATAAAGACGGATCTTATTTATGGTTCGACAATGAAGCCGAACTCCTTCGATTCGTCGAAAAATTTGAGAACCGAGAAATCCTTCCTCCTCGTTTCTCAACTAGTCGATACCTTAGCCACAGCGCCCCCCCAACGGCAAACATTCTTATGCAAAGTCAACTTATTGACTTCATATACCTTAAATCCCCTTACATTCACCCTTCTCTAATTCGTGCCTTCTATTCCAATCTACGGAAGGACGACGATGGTGAACTTATCTCAAGTATCAATGGAGTTCCAATCCTTTTAAATGAGGCAAACATGCAACTCGTCACTAAACTTCCACAAAATGGGGAAGATATTTTACTCTACACTAGGGAGAAGGTTCTTTATTTGATGAACAACTCCTTTTCAACCAAATTATTATTGGCGAATTTATTGCAAGTCCGGAGCATCGTCGCCCAACCATTACGCACATGCTCCCAGAATATCGTCTAATCTTTTATTTCATAACTCGCGTTCTTAAACCGCGCAAATTCAATCATACCACTCTCTCTCATGAGGATTCAAAACTCATGCATGCAATTATCACCGGGGATCGCATCAATTGGTGCAAGTTCGTCATGACTCACATGTATGATGGAGTTGGCAACGATAAGCCACTCCCCTATGCTTTTGTCATAATGGCTCTTCTTGAAGCCTCCGGTATCGACACCACCGTCGGTCCTCACAAAAAGACAAAAAAACATTGGGAAATTCAAGAATCTTCATTTCCTAATATCGGTGAACAACCGGCTCCTCCTCCTACTCAAAGACGTCATCCTCGAGCCCCTTCCGTTGCTACCCTCCAAACCATTTCTGAGCAACTTGCCTCTTTGTCCACGTCCATGACTCGTATTGATAGGAATGTCACTCAATTATCCCACGAGCTTCATGGATATTTTGACCACGTCCACTATCCCTATGCCCAAGTTGCCTTTCCGGAAGAAGTGCCGGATGCCGAGGCGGATGTTAATGTTGACAATGAATAATGTCTTGTCTATTTTTTTTCTTGCTTCCACTATGTATCTTTTGAATAATATTTTGTCTATTCTTCTTGCTTTATTATGTATTTTCAATATTGTTTCCTCAATAAAAGTTTATTAATTTTTGCTAATGTCAAAAGGGGGAAGAATAAGGGCTATGCACATTACTACATATTGGCATAAATTGAGGGGGAACTAATAAATTGAGGGGGAACTCATTCACATATTTATATAAGTGTCTTGGATTGTCATTATCAATTATTTAATATGCATATCCCCATATCGGTTTGCCATTATCAAACAGGGGGAAATTGTTGAAACACGTTCTCAAGTCGCTAAAACTAAAAGTGTGTTCATCTTTGTAGGTTTTGATAAATGACAAACCGACGCGCATGGAACATTGACATATGCCAAAGTCCAAGCACAAGAGAAACAAAGAACAAGATCAAGTAAAGCAACGAAGATATATATGAGTCGTTTTATATTGTGATCGTGATCCAACAATAGATTCAAGTCTTGGCTTCTCTCGAAAAATCATTTTCATCAAACCATGCATCTTTGATTTAAAACAAAATGATTTTCAAACATTTTCATTATAGCCAAAATGATTTTTAAACAAGTCTTTCAAATCTGGACAGAACTGCCAGATAATCGATTATGTGATTTGATAATCGATTATGTTAAGTCAGCTAAAACCGAAATTTACAAAATAGCAAAATAATCGATTATGTAATATGATAATCGATTATCCTTTTTATTCAGATTAAATTAGAAATTCCGCAGAGGTCAACAATCGATTATCCTATATAGCATAATCGATTATTTACTGACCATTGCCAAAGTTTTTTTAAACGCTGAAAGATAATCGATTATGCACAAGGCAATAATCGATTATGCTAGCTGAAAATCAGCGTCTGATTTTTGAACGTTATCAGGTAATCGATTATGCAAATTGAATAATCGATTATTCTAGCTGAAAATCAGCAATTAGTGATTGGCAATTAAGCAACTGTCTTGGTGACTTTGAGGACTATAAATACACCTCTAAACCTCTCTTTTAAGTACAACAACTGATTACAATTCTTGCTTAAGCTTACATACTCTCATATCAATCATTTCATATTTATTTCATAGTTTTTGAGAGCCAAATTCTTGACGAAGTTGTTGTGTTCTTGAGCGTATTAATTTTACTCATATCTACTCTGTAAGAGAGTCTTGTCTTGAGTGCTAAGTGTTTGTATACACTTGAAGGGAAGTTCTAATCCCTTGTGGTTGTAAAAAGGAAAGGTTAGTTCCTTCACGTGAAGTCTTGAAGTGTGGTATCTTCGAGCAAGCATCGTTGAGACTTGTGTTCTCAGTTTGTAACGGTTTGTTAAGCACCCGTAAGCTTAACGGAGTTAGTTGAAACTCGAGAGAGTCTCTAGGGAAACTGGACTAACCACACGTTGTGGTGAACCAGTATAAGTTCGGTGTGTTCTCTCCTTACTACTTGATTTACCGCACTTATTTTACTCCAGCAATTTTAATTCCGCAAATTTATCTTGATTTTTATTAAAAAGCTATTCACCCCCCTCTAGCGTTAAGCGTATATTCTAACAAATATGTCTGTTTGATACAATTAAACAAACTGAAAGAAATAGATAGAGGAGACTCGGGGCCCGCGAACGCCAGCGAACTACCCTAGAGCCTCTGGACTGAAGAATCACTCCCGAACTATAGCTGCGGTCCGTAGGCTGTATCCTGACCTGTGCACAAACCCCGACGAGATAGTGACGAGGCAAAATCGGACCTACCACAATAAACCTGTACAGATGTATGTGTTATAACAGAAAATAACAAAATCTAAGCAGTTAATGGGGAGGGGATATGCAGTTCAATTATCTAATCATCAACAACAAGGAAATGGAAATAGTATAACAAACACCAATATGAGAACGACCAGTAAAACAAACGTTGCACGTCACCATCCATCGTGCTTTTACTCTCGTCCTCACCAAGATAATTCATCACAGTGTACTGCATTACTCATCGTACTTTATCACTCATCCTCACCAATTCAACACTATGGAGTAGATCAATGATTACATATATCTACAGTGGACGGCGCGCCACACGCTTCCGTATTCTCTGTGCACAATGTCACCGGCATCTTAGGCCAATTACAATAGGTGGACGGCGTGCCACACGATCCCATAATAAATGTCACCGACATCTCAGGCCAATAACAATAGGTGGACGACATGCCACACGAGCCCATAATAATATCTCGTGGTCGGCGTGCCACACGATCCCAATATGTAATACAATTGAATAATTCAAACAATCTCTTCATAGAAGATCCCGATAGGAAAGCACATCAATATAACTGTTTAACACGGCAAGGGTACAACTAACAGCCCAAAATATCCCGGCAAGGGAGAACAATTCAACAATCGTCCCGGCAAGGGAAATACAACTCAACAATATGTCCCGACAAGGGAACACAACTCAACAAATGGTCCCGGCAAGGGAAGAGTACCAAACACTCATCTCTTTAGTTCATTTAATTCTCAACTTTCACTTCATAGTTCTTGTAACAAGTAATTATCACATTTGTTCACTTACTTCATAATTTAATAGCAACTATGACATCACGTACATGCTTGACTCGGGCGCATGGGTAATCGTCAGCATACCTATACACCGCCCCCACATAGCACATAACAAATAACAACCTAATCCTATTCCCTCAAGCCAAAGATAGATCGAACACTTACCTCGAATTCGAAAATGGCAACTCAAAGCTCAACAATCGCCTTTCCTCTAGAATTTGACCCCGAACCAACGATATATAACATAAGTTGATTCAATATTATCAATAAGGATCCAAAAACACAATTCCATAGCCTAGAAATGTATTTCCTAGCTTACTTTCAAAAATACTAAAATCCGACACCGGGCACACGTGGTTCAAACTTGAGGCTCAGACCAAAACCCAATACCCCATAACCCCACGAGTTCAAATATATGATTAGATTTTAAATTCGACCTCAAATTGAGGTTGAAATACCCAAAATCAGATAAACCCTAACTAAACCCAAAACCCCTAAATTCTACTTTGATTTCATGTTTTAGAGCTAGGAATTTAATGATTTGATAAAGGAATAGTGAGGAAATGATGTTAGGATTACTAACCCAAGGAGTTGTGATGAATTAGGAGCTTGAAGTTCGTCAATGGAGGGTGCAGGAGGTGAGTTCGTGTGAGAATTTGAATGAAATCCCGTAATGAAAAGTGCTGCAATTAATAAAAATCACTGAAGCATTTTGTGCTTCACGATCGCGACACCTGGGCCGCGTCCGCGATGAAGGAATCTTCTAAGGAGCATCGCGTTCGCGATGGGACCTGCGCGAATGCAAAGAAGGAAAATAAGGGGGGTCCTGGGTAGCTCTACGGGAACGCGTATACTGACACGCGAACACGATGAAAGATGAGGCTAAGCTACGCGAGCGCGTGGAACTAGACGCAATCGCGAAGTGTAAGAAGGTTTGGGCTACGCGAATGCGAGCCAAGTGTCGCGTTCGCGAAGAAGAAATTGCTCTACAACAGTTGTTGGAAAAATTTGGTATTTTCTAAGTTTCAAAAACACTCTGAAACACCCCGAAATCACCCCCCAGCCCTCGGGGTTCCCAACCAAACACACACACTAACTCAATATCATCCTACGAACTTGCTCGAGCGATCAAATCGCCAAAATAACATCAAAATCAAAAAATCAAACCGCAAAACTCATGATTTTCATTTCTAAGTTCAAAACTTTCAAATTTTCCACTTTTAGTCCGAAACACATCAAACAACGTCCGTTTTCAACCAAACTTTACAGATAGCGCTTAACACCCATTTATGACTTGTACCGGGTGTGGGAACAAAAATACGAGCCCGATACCATCACTTTTGATCAAATTTTTATTTCCATTTTTCCTTATGCATTTGCAAAAAGAATTTCACAGAAAAGCTCCGTACTCAGGCCTGGGACCTCGGATCTTGATTATGGGAATACGGCCGGGTCTCAAATTTCATTACGGACCCTCCGAGACCGTCACATCACGGGTCCGGGTCCGTTTACCTAAAACCTTGACCAATGTCAACCATTGCAATATTAGTATCAAAATTCATAGTTTTTAACACATAATTCACATATCTTTACATAAAATATTTTCTAGCTTCGTGCCCAGACTGCCCACGCAAATCGAGGCAACCAAATAAGAGGTTTTCAAGATCTCAGAAGTGTATGGAAAGGGAAAATTACGGTGATGACCCTTTGGGTCTACACATCCTCGACCTCTAAAACAACCGTTCTTCCTCGAACGGACAAGAGAAAGAAGTACCTAAGTCGGGGAATAGATGGGGATAACGGCTCCACATATCAGACTCGGACTCCCAGGTTGATGCCTCAAGAGGCTGACCTCTCCACTGAACACGTACTAAAGGGAAAATTCGCGACCTCAACTGTCAAACCTGTCGGTCTAAAATAGCCACCGACTCCTCCTCATATGACATATCCTTGTCCATTTGGACAGTGGTGAAATCTAACAAGTGGGTGGGATCACCGTGATACTTCAGAAGCATGGATACGTGGAAAATCGGATGCACTAGGCGGCAATGCAAGTCTGTAAGCCACATCACCCACATGGTAAAGAATCTCAAATGGGTTGATATACCTAGGCCTAAGCTTGCCTTCTTCCCGAATCTCATCACGCCTTTCATAGGTGATACACGGAGCAATACACGCTCACCGACCATGTAAGCAACATCTCTGACCTTACGATCTGCATAACGTTTCTGCCTAGACTGAGCTGACCGAAGTCTATCCTGAATGATCTTGACCTTATCCAAGGCCTGCTGTACCAAGTCTGTACCCAATAACCGAGCCTCTCCCAGCTCAAACCATCCGACTGGGGACCAACACCGCCTGCCGTACAACGCCTCATATAGAGCCATCTGAATACTGGACTGGTAACTGTTGTTGTAGGAAAACTCTGCTAATGGCAAGAACTGGTCCCACGAGCCTTCAAAATCAATAACGCAGGCCCAGAGCATTTCCTCAAGAATCTGAATGGTCATCTTGGACTGACCGTCCGTCTGGGGGTGAAATGCTGTACACAAATGGACCTGGGTGCCCAACTCACGATGCAACGCTCTCCAGAAATGTGAGGTAAACTGTGGACCCCGATCCAAAATAGTAGATATGGGCACCCCATGAAGGCGAACGATCTCCCTGATATAAATCTCAGCATACCTCTCAGATGAATAGGTGCCACATATGCAACAATGTGTTTCTTCATTCTACGCCACCAATAATGCTGTCTCAAATCCTGATACATCTTCACGGCGCCCGAATGAATAGAACACCGAGAACTGTGGGCCTCCGCTAAGATCGACTCTCGAATGCCATCGATATTGGGCACACAAACTCGCCCCTGCAACCTCAATATGCCATCATCTCCCAAAGTCATCTCCTTGACACCTCCCCTCTGCACCGTGTCTCTCAGGACACACAAATGGGGATCATCAAACTGCCGCTCCCGGATACGCTCCATCAATCAAAGCGAGCAACTGTGCAAGCTAGCACCCTGCTGGGCTAAGAAATATCCAATCTCACAAATTTATTGGCCAAGGCCTGAACATCCAAGTCAAGCGGTTTTTGGCTGACCAGAATATATGCAAGACTACCCATGCTGGAGGACTTTCTACTCAATGCATCGGCCGCCACATTGGCCTTCCCTGGGTGGTATAAAATAGAAACATCAAAATCTTTTAACAACTACAACTATCTCCGCTGTCCCAAATTCAACTCTTTCTGCTTGAACAAGTACTGAAGGCTCTTGTGATCCGTGTACACCTCACATGTCACACCATACAAATAGTGCCTCCAGATCTTCAAGGCATGAACAATGGCTACGCACTCTAGGTCATGAACTAGATAATTCTTCTCGTGGATCTTCAACTGTCTCGAAGCATATGGTATGACCTTGCCGTTCTGCATCAACACTGCGCCAAGTCCGATGCGGGAAACATCACAATATACAGTATAAGGCCCGAATCCCGTGGGCTAAAATCAACTCCAGTGCATATCCAAATCTATCCTTGAGAAACTCCATGGTGCTCTGAAGCTAACCAAAACACATCCTCGTCGAACTTCCTTCTTCTTCGCAATAACGTTGGGTATGCCCCAAGGCGAAACTCTGGCCTAATGAAACCCTTACCAAGAAAATCCTGAAACTCTTCCTTTAACTCTCTCAACTCTGGAGGGTCTATGCGATATGACGAAACGGAAATAGGCTGATTTCCGGCACCAGATCAATGCGAAGATCGATATCCCTGTCAGGCAGGCATGCCCGACAGGTCTGATGGAAAAACATCGGGGGAGCTTCCGAATAATAGGAACAGAACAAACGGAAGGAACCTCTGCCCTGGAGTCGCGATCATAAGCCATTTGAGCTAAACACTCCTCTCTTAACCATGCGTCGAACCTTCGCATACAATATCGCGTTGCGGGTCAGAGGATCTAAAATCCCTCCTCATTCTAAATGGGGCAATTTTGGTAAAACCAAGGTCACGGGTACAACTAATCCATCCTCAATATAACGTCAAGGTCCACCATCTCTAAGAGCAATAAGTTAAAACGGGTCTCCAGACCCTCACTCACCACCACACAAGAACGATACACTCGGTCGACCAATATGGAAACCACCAACTGGCGTGGACACATATGCAGGAATACCCAAAGCCTCTCTAGGCGTGATCAAATGGGGTACAAAATGGGACGATAGATACGAATACATAGATCCATGACCAAATAGTACTGAAACAACCCTAATACAAATCAGAACGGTACCTGTGATCACATCATCTACTGATTCGACCTCCGGCCTGGCCGGCAATGCGTAGCAATGGGGTTGACCCCCTACTCCCTGAACTATATCTCTTGGATGATCTGCTACGAGCTGACCTCTACTTATGGTGCTCTAAGCTCTGCCTCTACGCTCCCTACCTCCACCTCTATGGCTTCTACCCCTGCCTCTTGCTGGCTAGGCGGCCTGTGGATCATCTACTACCTGAATTGTGGGATGGGGACCGTGCTGCTGCAAACTGCTGGAAGCTCGAGGGCAATACTTGGCAATGTGCCTCAGGTCGCCGCAAGTGAAGCAAGCCCTCAGCTGCTAAGAATATCGAAACGGCTGCTGGGCGGGATACTGCGACTGAAAACTGTGACCGCCTGGAGTACCCTGAGAAGCCTGAAGGGCTGACTGGAAGGGCCTCGGGGGATGGCCTCTGTCATGTGAATCTCCACCTCCCGATGAGGTACCACCAAATCTACCAGAATGTCGAGGCCTCTTATCAGACCCCTGACCACCTCCCTAAGAAAGTGCCATCTCTATCCGGCGGGCGCCATCCGCCGCCTTCTGAAAGGCAATCTCACTCACGGCGCTCATGGCCATCTGAACACGGATCGGCTGAACCAACAAATTCACAAACCTCCGCACCCTCTCTGTCGGTGGGGAGTATCAAAATAGCATGATGTGCGAGATTAATAAACCGCATCTCATACTGTGTAGCTGACATAGAGCCCTGCTGGAGGCGCTCAAACTGCTTGCAAAGTGCCTCCCGCTGAGTGGCATGGAGAAACTTCTCCAAAAGTAACTTTGCAAACTGATCCCATGTCAAAGCTGGAGACCCTGCTGGTCTAGATAGACAATAATCTCTCCACCAAGTCTTGGCGGAACCCACAAGTCCGAAAGTGCATAAATCGACCCCATTGGTCTCCACTATCCCTATAGTCCTGAGGATCTCATGGCAACTGTATAGAAAGTCTTGGGGATTCTCCGATGAAGCACCATCGAAAGTAGTAGTGAAAAGCTTGGAGAACCAATAAAGTCTCCACAAATCATCCGAAGACATTGGCGTCTCATCTGCGGCCTAAGCTATAATACCTATATGAGCTGCCACTGCGGGCTAAACCAACGAAACTTGAGTCTGGGGAGCTACTTGCTCCGGAGTACGTGTAGCAGAGGTTTGAAGCCCTCCTCCAGCCTGAGAAGTGGTTGGTGTTACTGGCAGCAATCCCACTCTAGCCACACTGTCCATAAAGCTTGCTATGCGGACAAGAGTATCATGCAGATCTGAAGAAAACATCACTCCTCCTGGGACCTGAGCTCGGCCCAGTGGGGCTGGTGGAGCTGGAACCTCCTCATCAAAGTCAATATGAGGCTCTACCTCTGGAACTGCTGCCTGGGGCTGAGCTCTGCCCCTTCCACGGCCTCTGGCTTGTCCTCGGACCCTGCCCCTCGCGGGAGCTGCTGCTGGGGGCTCGGGTTGTTGTGCGGAAGAAGAAGACGCACGTGTTCTCGCCATTTGTGAAAGAACAGAGTAGAACGACAATCAGTATTTGAGAAACAGAATCACACGACAAGAATGAACAAAGTAAAAGTTTTCCTAACTCTATAGCCTCTGGGGGATAAATACACTGGGGGATAAATACAGACGTCTCAGTACCAATCCCCCAGACTCTACCAAGCTTGTCCGTGAGTTGTGAGACCTAAGTAACCTAGTTTTCTGTACCAACTTATCACGACCCGGATTTACCCACCATCGGAAGTCGTGATGGCGCCTACTTTCGAAGCTAGGCAAGCCAATCCCTTTTTAATCATTTCACAATTACCTTAATCTAAATCAAATTAAATATTGAGATAAATAATTATAACGCGGAAGACTTTTTGCAAAGTTAGAAATGACAAAATGCGAAAATTAACAACATACTTCTACCCAGTATCTGGTGTCATTGTTCACGGACGACTAAAAGAGTACTAAAAGCAACAGTATGAAAGAAATATATAATATGTCTATTTGATACAATTAAAGAAACTGAAAGGAATAGATAGAGGAGACTCGGCGCCCGCGAATGCCAACAAACTACCCAAGAGCCTCTGGACTGAAGGATCACTCCCAAAAATAGCTGCGTTCCGTAGGCTGTGTCCTGACATGTGCACAAAAGGCACAAATGCGTAGTATCAGCACAACCGACCCCATGTGCTGGTAAGTGACCGTCCTAACCCCGGCGAGGTAGTGACGAGGCTAAACCAGACCTACCACAATCAACCTATACAGATGTATGTGCAATAACAGAAAATAACAAAATCTAAACAGTTAATGGGGAGGGGACATGCTGGGGGTATAGCAGTTCAATTATCTAATCATCAACAATAAGGAAATGGAAACAGTATAAAAAACACCAATATTAGAGAGACCAGCAAAACAAACGTTGCACGACACCACCCATCGTGATTTTACTCTCGTCCTCACCAAGATAATCCATCACTGTGTACGACATCACCCATCGGACTTTATCACTCATCCTCACCTAATCAAAAATATGGAGTAGATCAATGATTACACGCATCTACAGTGGACGACGTGCCACACGATCCCTTATTCTCTGTGCACAATGTCACCGGCATCTCAGGCCAATAACAATAGGTGAACAGCGTGCCAAACGATCCCATAATAAATGTCACAGTCATCTCAGGCCAATAACAATAGGTGGACGGCGTGCCACACGATCCCATAATAATATCTCGTGATCGGCGTGCCACACGATCCCAATATGTAATACAATTGAATAATTCAAACAATCTCTTCAAATAAGATCCTGATTGGGAAGCACATCAATATAACAGTTTAACCCGGCAAGGGTACAACTAACAGCCAAAAATATCCCGGCAAGGGAGAACAATTCAACAATGGTCCCAGCAAGGGAAATACAACTCAACAATATGTCCCGGCAAGGGAACACAACTCAATAAATAGTCCCAGCAAGGGAAGAGTACCAAACACTCCTCTCTTTAGTTCATTTTAATTCTCAACTTTCACTTCATAGTTCTTGTAGCAAGAAATTATCACATTTGTTCACTTGCTTCACAATTTAATAGCAACTATGACATCACGGTCATGCTTGACTCGGGCGCATAGGTAACCGTCACCATACCTATACACCTCCCCAACATAGCACATAACAAATAAAAACCTAATCCTATTCCCTCAAGCCCAAGTTAGATCGAACACTTACCTCGAATCCAAAAATGGTAACTCAAAGCTCAACAATCGCCTTTCCTCTAGAATTCGACCCTGAACCAACGATATCTAACATAAATTGATTCAACATTATCAATAAGGATCCAAAAACACAATCCCATAGCATAGAAATATATTTGCTAGCTTACTTTCAAAAATACTAAAATTCGACACCGGGCCCACGTGGTCCAAACTCGAGGCTCGGACCAAAACCCAATCCCCCATAACCCCACGAGTTCAAATATATGATTAGACTTTAAATTTGACCTCAAATTGAGGTTGAAATACCCAAAATCCCATAAACCCTAACTAAACCCAAAACCCCTAAATTCTACTTTGATTTCATGTTTTAGAGCTAGGAATTTAATGATTTGATGAAGGAATAGTGAAGAAATGATGTTAGGATTACTTACCCAAGGAGTTGTGATGAATTAGGAGCTTGAAGTTCATCAATAGAGGGTGTAGGAGGTGAGTTTGTGGGAGAGTTTGAATGAAATCCCGTAATGAACAGTGCTGGAATTAATAAAAATCACCGAAGCATTTTGTGCTTCGCGATCGCGAAACCTGGGCCGCGTCTGCGACAATCTGCTAAGGCATCGCACTCGCGATGGGACCCACGCGAACGCGAAGAAGTAAAACTGAGGGTGTCCTGGGTCGCTCTACGTGAACGCATAAATAGACACGCGAACGCGGTGAAGGATGTGGCTAAGCTACGCGAACGCGTGGAACTGGACGCGATCGCGAAGGGTAAGAAGGTTTGGGCTATGCAAACGCGAGCTAAGTGTCGCGTTCGCGAAGAAGAAATGGTTCTGCAACAGCTGTTGGAAAAATCTGGTATTTTCTAAGTTTCAAAAACACTCCGAAACACCCTGAAATCACCCTCGAGCCCTAGGGGCTCCCAACCTAACACACACACTAACTCAATATCATCCTAGAACTTGCTCGAGCGATCAAATCGCCAAAATAACATCAAAAGCACAAAATCAACCCCCAAAACTCATGATTTTTATTTCTAAGTTCAAAACTTTTAAATTTTCCACTTTTAGTCCGAAAAATGTCAAACGACGTCCGTTTTCAACCAAACTTTACAAAAAGCGCTTAACGCCCATTTAAGACTTGTACCAGGTGTCCGAATCAAAATACGATCCCGATAGCATCACTTTTGATCAAATTTTCATTACCAATTTTCCTTATGCATTTGCAAAAACAATATCACAGAAAAGCTCCGTACTCGGGCCTTGGGACCTCGGATCTCGATTTCGGGAATACGCCCGGGTCCTAAATTACATTACGGACCCTTCGAGACCGTAACATCATGGGTCTGGGTTCGTTTACCCAAAATGTTGACCAAATTCAACCATATCAATATTAGTATCAAAATTCATGTTTTTAACACAGAATTCACATATTTTCACATAAAAAATTTTCCAGCTTCGCGCCTGGAGTGCGCACGTAAATCGAGGCAACCAAATAAGAGGTTTTAAGTCCTCAGAAGTTCAAAGAAAGGAAGAATTACGGTGATGACCCTTTGGGTTGTCACAAGTAAATCTACCTAGAAGAATGAAGATCCCAAGATCTACGTTCAAGGAGATCAAACAAAGTTATTTATGACGGTTCAACATTGTCAACTAAAATTTTGGTACATTCTTGTGATGAGATAATGTTAAGTACAAAGGATAAAGCATTATAGCTTTTTAACGATTTCTATTTCTGATACGGGGTATATCAAATAGTTTATCTATGGATGACACGTTTAGGAATCACCTATGTAAGTGCGAAGTGTTAGCCGCTTCAAGGAGAATTTTATAAGGCCAGTTCTTTATGCACTTATGAAACCAGGCGGTGTTCATGGCTGAAACGAACACAACTATGAGAACTAAAAATGGTTAAGGGTTGGTTGTGTGACATGTTGTTGTCTAGGTATACACCAAAGTTCGACGGTTCAAAGATATCAAATCTACCGATTGATCGAGTATACCCGACATAAGTTCACTACATAAAGTACAAAGGGAAACCTACTTATCCAGATACAATTAGTCCTTGCTTGCGAATCACACAGTTTTTCATGCATACTTCCATGATATAACCATTCCCGATTCATGTGGGGATTGTTCGGTTTGTATTTAATTAATAATTAAATACTTAAAAGCGGGTGAATTGGAAATCAAGGGAAATAAATTTTTGAGTGAAATTTCAAGTTCCCCCCCTTGGCCTATGGATTTTGTCCTTCACTAGAAGAGGAAGAGATTTTTATGGGTATATATGCAATTTCTCTCCTTCTAGCTCTTAATGAGTTTACAAGAAAGCAAGCCTCGCGCCGTCGTCGTCGCCTCTAGCTCGGCTCGGCTTTGGATTCGGATTTGGTCAAACGATTGATTGATTAAATTTTTGGACCAAATTTATCTGTTAATATTAAAATATTAATAGAAATATATTGTTAAATATTTGTTTTATTAATATTCTTTTTAATAAACTAAAATTAGAATTAAAATAAATATTAATAATAAATTCAAATCAGTTATCCAGATTTTAGTTTTCTATTTTTGTAATAGAAAATTAACTACCCATCAATTTTGCCTCTTTATTTTCCCTTTTTATTGTTGACTAAATAGCCATTTATGTGATGACATTTATGCTCCGGCAGTTTTGCAGAAATAACGATTCTGAAGAGTTGTACCTCTTCAGATTTCAGCCCAAATTTTGGCTATAAATACAACACTATTCTGCTCAGAATTTCACTATGAAGTTATGAGTTTTCTCTCCTACTCCTGCACACTTTTAGCATACAAACAAAACAAAAAGTAATTGTGATTTTCTACTGATCTTTGTGTTCGCTGAAATACTGGAGTTTGATGTACCACTACACTAGTGTGTAATTCGTTCTATCGTGGAAGGAAACATTCCATAACCGTAGGTGCTAGAAGGGGATTAAATTCCTTAAGGAAACACTGTGAATTCAGTAGACTCGAATTTTTTATTTTATTTTTGTTTATGTCATTTCTATTTATGATAATTTCTGTTCATATTCATTAATATTTTCAGAATTTTTTTACGAATACAGTTTACTAACAATGCTGACAAATGAGTATCGACATCCATGTTTGCAGAATGAGCTTGAAGTTAAAGGGGTTCTGTTTTCAATATATACTTGCTGTCGTATATGATGAAGTACCAACTAAATTATTTTCCGAGGTGCTTTCTTCTGGTATTGGAGCAAGCTACTTAAGAATTTTTTCACCTGCTATAGTAGATTTCTAAAAAGAGGATCTTGGCGTAACTGGTAAAATTACTATCATTTGACCAGGAGATCACGGGTTTCAGTTGTGGAAATAACCTTTTGCAAAAATGTAGGGTAAGGTTGCGTTCAATAGACCCCTGTGATCCATCCCTTCCTTGGACCCGCGCATAGTAGGAGATTGATGCATCGGGCAACAAGTGAAAATTTGTTTGATGAACATGTGAAAATTTTGGATGGGATGATAGAATGAAGGTTGCGAAGGAACTAGCAAGCCTCTTCGCTTGGTTGTACGAGAGACGATTTGCATTTGGTAGTGTCACACCTTCTGGGATAATGATTGACAAGGTAACAAATGAACCATATTGCCCTCTTTCCTTGCAGCGGCCGATACAACTCTTTAGTGATGCATCTATCTGAACTCGGTATTATCGATGCAGAGCATAAGTTATAAATTTGATAATTGATAACCAATATAAATTTCAACATATATTAGATCAGATATGAACACATGATCTGAAAAGTACACGAGTTTCGTACTAAGAATCATGAAGGTCGAGTCCATCAAGTTTAAATTATGGATACGCCTCTACTTATTTGTTGATATTTTACAAGTTACCGTTCTATTTTCATGCAATACTTCAATATAAAATTATTCAACTTTGATTACCTTGCTCTTGTAACCGAGGAGGATAACGGAATTCCCATGCCTTATCCTGTTTTCCCAGATACTCTTGAGGCTAGAAACCGCGAGTCTCTTTGATTTTTATCTGTCTTATTTAGTTCATTGTCTGTGCTGCTAGTGAACATTCCTGTTAGGAACTTATGGTCAATATCATTATTTTTCATTCTAAGTTCATAAACTTCCAACTTTAGATAATATAGGCCCGAAACACGTCAAACAACGTCCGATTTCGACCAAACTTCACAGAAAGCGCTTTACGCATATTTAAGACCTGTACCGGGCGTCAGAACCAAAATATGGGTGCGATACCTATATTTTCTAGATCATTTTCAAATCAAATTTTCATATCATTTTTTAGAAAAACAATTTCTTTCAAAAATTCTTTACTTGGGCTCGGGACCTTGGATTTCGATTCCGAAAATACGCCCGAGTTCCATATTTCTCTACGGACCCTCCGGGACCGTCCTATCACGGGTTCGAGTCCATTTTTCCAAAATGTTGACCGAAGTCAACTTTAACAATATTAATTATTAAAATTCTTCAAATGTTTCCTAAAATTCACATATTTCAACATACAAGCTTTTCGGGTACGCGCCCGGACTGAAGCATACAAATCGAGGCAACTAAAAGCAAGCTTTCCAAAGCCTCGGAGGCACGGAAAAAGGAAGGAATCCGGTGATGACCCTTCGGGTCATCACATCCTCCACCTCTAAAACAACCGTTTGTCCTTGAACGAACTAATGAAAGAAGTACCTGAGTCGGGGAATAGATGAGGATAACAGCTCCGCTTATTAGACTCGGACTCCCATGTCGATGCCTCCGGAGGCTAGCCTCTCCACTGAACACGCACTGAAGGAAAACTCTTCGACCTCAACTGTCGAACCTGCCGGTCTGAAATAGCCACCGGCTCCTCCTCATAAGATAGATCCTTCTCCAATTGGACAATGCTGAAATCTAATACGTGGGCTGGATTGCCGTGATACCTCCGCATGGATACATGAAAAACTGAATGCACGACTGACAAGCTAGGCGGCAAGGCAAGTCTATAAGCCACCTCTCCCACACGATCAAGAATCTCAAATGGGCCAATGAACCTAGGGCTAAGCTTGCCCTTCTTCCCGAATCGTCACGCCCTTCATAGGCGACACTCGGAGCAACACTCGCTCACCAACTATGGAAGCAATATCTCGAACCTTGTGGTCTTCATGTCTCTTCTGCCTAGACTGAGCTCTCTGAAGTCTGTCCTGAATGATCTTAACCTTATCCAAGTCCTCCTGAACTAGATCTGTACCCAATAGCTGAGCCTCTCCAAGCTCAAACCATCCCACGTGAGTCCAACATCGTCTACCATACAACGCCTCATATGGGGCCATCTGAATGCTGGACTGGTAGCTGTTGTTGTAGGAAAACTCGGCTAGAAGCAAACATTGGTCCCACGAGCCTCCAAAATCAATAACACATGCTCAGAGCATATCCTCGAGAATCTAAACAGACCGGTCGGACTGACTGTCCGTCTAGGGATGAAATGTTGTGCTCAATGTAACCGGGGTGTGCAACTCTTGCTGGACTGCTCTCCAGAAATGTGAGGTAAACTGCATAACCCAGTCCGAAATGATAGATACTGGCACTCCATGAAGGCGAACAATCTCTCTGATGTAGATCTCGGCTAACCTCTATGAAGAATAAGTTGCTGCAACAGGAATAAAGTGCGCTGACTTGGTCAGCCTTTCAACAATGATCCAAATAGCATAAACTTCTTCGGAGTCATCAGAAGTCCGGTAACAAAATCCGTAGTAATCCCCTCTCACTTCCACTCGGGAAGCTCAATCCTATGAAATAAATCGTCGGGCCTCTGATGCCCGTACTTAACCTGCTGACAGTTCAAATAACGAGCCACATATGCAACAATATTTCTTGATTCTACAATACCAATAGTGCTGCCTTAAATCCTGATACATCTTCGTGGCTCCTGGATGAATAGAATACCGAGAACTCTGGGCCTTCGCAAAGATCAACTCCCAAATACTATCAACATTGGGAACATAAACTCGCCTCTGCAGTCTCAGTACATCATCATCTCCCAAGGTCACTTTCTTGGCACCTCCACGCTGCACCGTGTCTCTCAGAACACACAAATGGGGATCATCAAACTTCCACTCACAAATACGCTCCAACAACGACGATCAAGCGACCGTGCAAGCTAACACCCTAATAGGCTCAGAAATATCCAAACTCAAAAATCGATTGGCCAAGGCCTGAACGTTCAAAGAAAGCGGTCTCTGGCCGATCGGGATATAAGCAAGACTACCCATGCTGGCGTACTTCCTACTCAATGCATCGGCCACCACATTGGCCTTGCCCGGGTGGTGTAAGATAGAAATATTATAGTCCTTCAACAACTCTAACCACCTCCTCTGCCTCAAACTCAACTCATTTTGCTTAAACAAGTACTGAAGGCTCTTGGGGTCCGTGTACAACTTACACATCACACCATATAGATAATGTCTCCAAATGTTCAAAGCATGAACGATGGCTGCCAAATCAAGATCATGGATTGGATAATTCTTCTCGTGGATCTTCAACTTCCTCGAAGCATATGCTATGACTCTGCCATCCTACATTAGTATTACACTAAGCCCAATACAGGAAGCATCGCAATAAATGGTATAAGGCCCTGATCAAGTGGGCAAAACCAATACTGGTGTCGTAGTCAGAGCTGCCTTGAGCTTCTGGAAGCTTGCCTCGCACTCATATGACCACCTGAACTGGGCACCCTTCTAGCTCAATCTGGCCATTAGGGCTGCAATAGATGAAAACCCCTCCACGAACCAACGGTAGTAACATGCTAACATCAAGAAACTCTGAATCTCTGTAGCTGATGCTGGTGGAGGCCAGTTTTTGATTGCCTCAATCTTCTTTGGGTCCACCTGAATACGCTCGGCTGAAACAACGTGACCTAGGAATGCAACAGAACTCAATCAGAACTCGCACTTTGAGAAGTTGGTGTATAATTGACTATCCCTCTGAGTCTGAAGAACCAGTCCGAGGTTCTGCTTATGCTCCTCTTGACTGTGGGAGTATATTAGAATATCTTCAATGAAAACAATCACGAACAAATCCAAATAGGGCCTGCACACTCGGTTCATCAACTCCATAAATGTTGTTGGGGGATTGGTCAGCCCAAATAAAATGACGAAAAACTCATAATGCCCATACCGAGTGCGAAATGCTGTCTTAGGGACATCAGACGCCCTAATCCTCAGCTGATGATAACTAGATCTCAAATCTATCTTCGAAAACACCCTCGCATCCTAAAGCTGGTCGAACAAATCGTTAATCCTCAAATGTTGATACTTGTTCTTTATCGTCACCTTGTTCAACTACCGGTAATAAATGCACATCCACATCGACCCATCCTTTTTGTTCACAAATAACAATGGTGCACCCCAAGGCGATACGCTGGGCCTAATGAAACCCTTATCAAGCAAATCCTGCAGCTGCTCCTTTAACTCTTTCAACTCTGGCGAGGCCATGCGATACGATGGAATGGAAATAGGCTGAGTGCCCGGAGTCTGATCAATACAGAAACCAATGTCCCTGTCGGGCGGCATACCTGGTAGGTCTAAAGGAAAAACCTTGGGGAACTCCCAAACAATAGGAACAGAATAAATAGATGGGACCTCTGCGCTGGAGTCGCGAACATATGCCGGATATGCTAGACACCCCTTCTCGGCCATGCGTCGAGCCTTAACATATGAAATAACATTGCAGGTGGCATGACCTGGGGTCCTTCTCCACTCAATTCGTGGCAAGTCTGGAAAGCCAAGGTCACGGTCTTGGCGTGACAATCCAAAATAGCATGATTCGGGGACAACCAATCCATCCCCAAGATAACGTTGAAGTCCACCAAATCTAAGAGAAATAAATCAACACAGGTCACAAACAATGCACTCGGTCGACCACTATAGAATTACCCACCGGTGTAGATACATAAACATGAACACTCAAGGCATCGCTAGGCATAACCAAGTAGGGTGCTAAATAAGACGACACATATGAATACGTAGATCCAGGGTCAAATAACACTGAAGCACCTCTATCACAGACATGAATAGTACCTGTAATGACAGCATCAGAAGACTTAGCCTCTGGCTTGGCTGGAAAAGTATAACACTGAGGCAGGGCCCCACCTCCCAGAACTATGTCTCTAGGATGATCGACTACTGGCTGACCCTTGCCTCTGGCGGTCTGAGCTTCACCTCTATGCTCTCCACCTCTACCTCTATGGCCTCTACCCCTGCTTCTAGCTGGCTGGGCGGCCTGTGGGGCCTCTGGTTCTTGGATCATAGCTCGAGAACCATACTGCTGTGGCTGTGTACACCTCAATCTCGGGCAAGCTCTCCTAATGTGACCACGCTTACCAAACTCATACCACCCACCTGAATGCTACAGCCGAGAGGGCTGAAACTGACTTTGTCTACCTGAATGACCTCCTCGAAAGCCCTGAAGCGGTGGTGCACTGATAGATTGTTGATCAGAATAATGCTGCTGCGAACCACTACCGCCCGAAGTACCATGAGAGACCTGGAGTGCTGACTGAAAGAGCCTCGCAGGATGGCTTCTACCATATGAATCCCTATCTCCAGACGAGGTACCACTAAACCTAACAGAATGACAAGGTCTCTTATCTGACCCCCGACCACCCCCTCTTACAAGAGCCATATGAACTCTACGATCCGCATTGGCCGCCTCTTGAAAAAATATCTCGCTCCCAGCTCTTATAGCTATCTGGAGGCGGATTGGCTGGATCAACCCATCAATAAACCTCTATTCTCTCTCTCTCTCTCTCTCTCTCTCTCTCTCTCTCTCTCTCTCTCTCTCTCTCTCTCTCTCTCTCTCTCTCGGTGGGGAGCATAACAATAGCATGGCGCGCCAGATCAATAAAACGAGTCTCATACTGTGTGACTGTCATAGTACCCTGATGAAGATGCTCAAACTGCCTACGTAGAGCCTCTCGCTCAGTCACTAGGAGAAACTTCTCGAAGAATAACTCTGCAAACTGGTCCCAAGTCAATAACGGCGATCCTGGTGGCCTGGATAAACAATAGTTCCTCCACCAAGTCTTGGCGGATCCTGCGTAATGAAAGGTGATGAAGTCGACCCCATTGGTCTCTATAATACCCATAGTCCGGAGAACCTCATGGCAGCTGAATAAGAAGTCCTGGGGATCCTCTGTAGGAGCACCACTAAAGTTGGTAGTGAAGATCTTGGTGAACCTATCAAGCCTCCACAAAGCATCCGCGAAAATCGCCGCACCCTTGCCGGTTTGAGATGGAATACCCGGCTGAGATACCACAGCTGGCGGAACCGCTGGAAGTTGAGCCTGAGGAGCTACTTTCTCCAGAGTACGCGTAGCAAGTGTTTGAACTCCTCCCCCAGCCTGAGATATGGCTGGTGCTATAGGGAGAAAACCCGCTCTAGAGACGCTCTTCATAAAGCCTACTAGTCGGACCAAAGCGCCCTGGAGTACTGGATTGGCTATGAAACCCTCTAGGACCAGAGCTGGGCCCAGTGGAGTTGCTGACACTGGAACCTCCTCATCATAGTCAACATGAGGCTCTACCTCTAGGACACCTACTCGGGGCTGAGCTCTGCTCCGGCCTCGGCCTCTGGCACGGCCTCGCCCTCGCCCTCTGCCCATGATAGGAGCTACTGTTTTGGGCTTGAGCTGCTACGTGGTAGTAGTGGAAGCACGTGTTCTTGCCATTTGCAAAAGAACCAAATAGAACAATAATCAATATTGAGAAACAGAATCGCACGACAAGAAAGAACAAAGTGAAATTTCCTAAGTTGTAGTCTATGGGGGATAAATACAGATGTCTCCGTACCGATCCCTCAGACTTTACCGAATTTGTCCATGAGTTGTGAGACCTATGTAACCTAGTGCTCTGATACCAACTTGACACAACCCAGATTTCTCACCATCGGGAGTCGTGATGGTGCCTACTAACTGAGCTAGGCCAGCCAAACATCAAATATTCGTTGATAATTTCTCAACAATATAAATATACGAAAAACAATTAAGTAAAAGTGGAATACTTTAGATTTATATGACTGAAATCAAAATTCGGATGCTTACACATATCTCTGCCCAGAGTCTGGTGTCACTAGCTCACGGACTACTAAAGAGTACTACAACAAAGTTTGAATAGAGAAAATACATAGTGTCTATCTCGGTACATTTAAAACAAACTAAAACATGGAAAGGGACTCCTGCATGCGAACGCCAGATAGGCTACCTCGTAAGTCCCTGGACTAAAGTCATCTCCCAATCAATAAGCTACTGCTATGGTCTACAAGCTGCTCCAGTACCGTAATCTGTGCAAAAAGAACAGAATTATAGCATTAGAACAACCGACCCCATGTGCTGGTAAGTGATAGCCTAACCCCGGTGATGTAGTGACGAGGATAGACCTGACTACCAGATAAATCTATACAGATATGACATATACTTTGGAAAAAATAGACAGGAGCTAAACAATTTATAAAATGAGAGGGAAACATGTTGGGGGGAAAACAGTTATAAACAAGGGATCTAAATAAAGGTAAATCAACCAACAAAACTCAAGTATAGAAATAGCACATCTATCCCATAGTTTGTATATCTGTTGCAGCGTGCAACCTGATTCACTTACTTATGAAAGTGTTGCAGTGTGCAACCCGATCTGTATGGATATTATTTATCCTTTTTGCGGCGTGTAACCAATCCGTGCATATATTATGTATCCTTGTTGCGGCGCGCAACCCGATCCGTGCAGATATTATGCATCCTTGTTGCGGTGCGCAACCGACCCACTAAGATCATGCTTTCTCATCCAAACATAAGACACAACTATGGAGCAAGAGAGGAATAACTAGTAGAGAAATCCCGGAAAGGGAACATATCAACTCAACTAATTCCCGGCAAGGGAGTAAATCCATAACACCAATAAAACCTCCCGACAAGGGAGCAACAATCATAACCTTAATATCCCGGTAAGGGATCTATCACGTCTCTTTCTATTTCTTTCATTTCTTATTCATTAGTTCTTTTGTCG
The DNA here is from genome assembly GCA_034376525.1 of Nicotiana benthamiana. Lineage (NCBI taxonomy): Eukaryota > Viridiplantae > Streptophyta > Magnoliopsida > Solanales > Solanaceae > Nicotiana > Nicotiana benthamiana. The sequence continues at coordinate 149,106,634 of CM067338.1, forward strand.
ATGAGCCAATGCTCCTAAGGTTTTACAGTTCATAATTATTTCTCAAACTCTTAACATTGGATAAAGATCATCGATTTCACATGGAAGAGTCACAAAAAATATTAGAATAAGTAAAAACAAGGACCCACGGTCATGCTTGACACCATTATATAAATACTCGTCACCATGCCTATACACCGCGCTCCATATTTAGCAATTAGAAATTAATGTCCTAATCCTATTCCCTCAACACAAAGTTAGAACTGCACTAACCTCGGTCCAATAATAACAATCAACTTTCTAATACCGCCTTTCTCTACAATCCAACTCCGAAACAACGATATGTAGGCATAATCAATTCGATAATATCACATGACGACCTGACCTGTCGTCTCATCCATTTTCCCCGTTAAATGCTTATGCATGTTTCATTTTATGTGTTTGATAAATTTGAAGTAATTCGGATAGAATTTGGTTGGAAATGAGACAATTAGTATCATTAAGGAAGGGTTAGTTTGGAAAGGTGAACCGGATGTTGGCTTATGAGTTAGAGGGCTCGGAATGGATTTCTAATGATTTGACTAGTTTTGGGTGATGATTTGTGACTTAGGAGTGCAATCCAAATTGAATTTCGAGGTATAGTTTAGAATTAGGCTTGAATTGGCTAAGTTTGAATTTTGGCGAATTCCGGTTGATGGGTGAGATTTTGATTCGAGGATTGGAGTGGAATTCCGAGAGTTGCAGTAGCTCCGTTAGGTAATTTTAGATATGCTTGTAAAGTTTCAGGTCATTCGGAGGTGTTTAGGTTGGGTTTTTGATCAAATGCTAGTTTCAAAAGTTTAAGTTTGACTTAGGCTTAAATCCGTGGTAATTTATGATTTTGATGTTTATGATAGTATTTTTGTGCTATGAGGACGTTTGAATGAAGTAATAGAGCATATATTGGTTGAGGTCCCGAGGTCCTCGGGGTGCAATCGAATGGTTAAACGGGAGTTCGGAGCCTTTGTTGCAGTCATGTTTTTCTATCTTATGGTATTTCCGCATCTGCAGAAAAGGAGCCGGAAATTAGGAGGGGAAACCGTAGAAGCGATCGTCAGTGGCCCAGCGGAGTTCCGTATAAGTGGAAGGTTTGACGCACAAGTGGATCCGCAAAAGTTGATTTTAGACCGCAGAAGCGGTCGAGGGGGAACCGCAAAAGCGATGGCTGGATCGCAAATGCGGTCCTAGCGATTTTAAGTGAGACCACGCAACGGTGGATTGGGTCACATAAGCGGTACCGCAGGTGCGGAAAATGGGCCGCAGAAGCGGAAAATGGGCCTGTGCTATAGTGGACAGTGTTCACGAACATGGAAAAGAATAGAAAATAATTGAGACTTTGACTAAGGCTGTTCTTGGGCAATTTTCAGGAGAAATGAAGGAGCATCATTAGGTATGAACTATTAGCCTCAGAAAACGTTATTTTGGGGTAAAAACATTGATTAATCATGGAATTTCAAGGATTTAAGGGCTAAAATGTATGTTAGGGTTTGAAACACAAGAGAGTTTAAATGTGAGTTTTGAAGGGGCAAACGAACTCCGATTCTGATAAAAATTTTATGTACGGACTCATGGAGAGACGAGGAATCCGTTGATGTAACTTTCATAATTTTTTAAGAAGAGGGCCCGAGGCTCAGGTTTCACCAACTTCGTTATTTTTAGTGCTTTTCGAGTAATTTCGGTTGGGTTATGGTTCTTTAACATATAATAACATATTCATTGTTGTTTTGACTGGATTCGACGTGCGAGGAGGTCGATTCGAGAGGCAATGGTATTGCCAGCTAATTTTCGACTGTCTATAGGTGAGTAATTGATGTAACTGCTGTGGTGAGGGTTTCAAACCCCAGCCTTTCACATCGTAACGCTATAATGAGGCGTGACACACATTCCACGATAAGTGCGACGTCATATACAGTTGGGGATCGAGACTTAGTCCATCCCGAGTTATTATTTCTGCTATATTGGTGACTGAAAGGCATATCTTGTTATTGTGAATATGGCTTATTGCCGTGATTGGGGCCTTGTGCCGACCTGTAGAATCCGTAGGGGATCTTTATATGTTTTCCTCACTTGTGTACATAACATAAATTCTTAGTCATGTTTTTAAATATTAAAAATAATGTAATAACTCTCTTTATACATGAACCTTAAATTAAAAGGATATGAGAGCTGAGATCCCTATAGTATGTCCCGCCCGATTGGCGGTGCACTTGTTTGACTAAGATGGGTCGGGGACCCTGTAGTGAGGATGATTTCTTTATATGGATCGGGCTACACGTTGTAGCGATTATATATATTGATATTGAGGTCGGGAGCCTGTTGTATGGCATTACCTGGCTGATATTGCGCTTGGGCTGTAGGAGCCCCTCCGGAGTCTGTACACACCCCAGTGAGCGCCATCGATATTAAATAAGTGAAGCGGCCTGCATGCCACAATGGGTAGTGGATTATACCGTTATATGTGTTGCATTATGTCATGCATTATTCCTTAATTGTATTATTTTGTTGTGTACTGTTTCCACTGTTTGGATGTGAACTGCTAGATATAGAGTACTTTGTGCATTTCCTGTGTTTTCTTACCTTCAGACTTTAGTTATGTCTTTTGCCACTGAGTTGGAAGTACTCACTTTACTCCCTACACCTTGTGTGTAGATCCAGGGCAGTCTCAGGTTGAGTGATTCCAGCTGATCCGGAGTTCTTTTGAGAGTATTTGAGGTAGCTGCAAGGCGACAACAACCGATGATTCTCCCGTCTATCTTTATCCTTTATTTCCGCATTATCAGTGTTAGACAAACTTTGTATTGGGATATTATTCTATCATTAGAGGCTGATGGTCGTGACACCGGGTCCTAGTTAGGCTGTTTCGGTATTTTGTCAGATTTTCCATATTTTATCTCTATTTCAAACTTTGACTTAAATAGCTTTATATGTACTTGTTTAAATAATCGGGGTAATGCTATAAATGGCCGGGCTTGCCTAGTAGTGTGCTGGGCTCCATCACGACCGAGTTAGGGTCATGACTAGATGGTATTAGAGCCTAGGTTACTTGGTCTTGCGAGTCATGAGCTGGTTTAGTATAGTCTTGCGGATCGGTACAGAGACGTTTGTACTTATCCTCGGGAGGCTGCAGAACACCTAGGAAACTTCATAATCTTGGAATTCTTATCGTGCGACTTTATTGATCCGAGAACTAAATTCTATTTTTCTATTCACTCGCAGATGGCGAGAACCCGTGCTACCGGACGTGGCGGATGACCACCTATGCCACCTACTGAGGCCACTAGAGGCCATGAACGCGGTCGTGGTGGAGGCAGAGCCGAGGGGGCAGCACCTGTTGACCCACCAATTAGCCCGGCTTAGGTGCAGGCTCCGGCTATAGAGACTCGAACAACACCTATTCAGGCACCGGCCTATTGTGATTCCGGGTCTTCAAGAGGCCCTAGCTTAGATTTTATCAGTCTGCACAGGCCTAGCTCGGGCCTTCTCAGACACTAATGCAGCAGCTACTTCGTAGGCCGGGGGAGACAATCAGACCCCCGCTGCTCACACGCCTGAGTATGTAGTAAAAGGTTTGCAGACACCAAAGGCACCACCAGTTCTGCAGGTTGCCCCAGTGCAGCAGGTTGGCCCAGCTCAGCAAGTTTCCCCAATTCAGTCGGTTGCCTCGCTTCAGGATGATGTGATTTCGGCTATGCCAGACGATGAGCAGCGTCGTCTTGAGAGGTTCAATAGGCTTTCACCTCCTATTTTCAATGGTGTTCCTGGAAAATATTCCCAGGGTTTTCTCGAAAAATGTAGACGTATGCAGCGGACATCAGGGATCTTGGAGACTATCGGTGTGTCCTTTTCTACTTTTTATTTCTCAGGCGGTGCCTTCCCTTGGTAGGAGGCATATGAGCGGTGTAGGCCGGTGGGTGCAGCACCATTGTCATGGCAGTAGTTCTCCACTCTCTTTCTAGAGAAATGGGTGCCACAGTCGCAGGGGGAGGAGGGGAACAAGCAGTTTGAGTATCTTTGTCAGGGAGATACGACCGTGTCTCAACATGAGATGAGGTTTTTCAGAACTCGTTCGTTATGCTCCATGGATGGTCCCGACTGATCAGGAAATGATTATGAGGTTCGTGGATGGACTCATTTATCCCATTCGTATCCTGATGGCTTGAGAGAGGATTCTGAGCCACACTTTTGAGGATGCAGTCGATATTGCCCGAGATATTAATACAGATCGTCGGCATGAGAGAGAGAGGAGCGGGAGGCCAAGAGGCCTCGTGGATCAGATAGTTTCACTGGTGATCCGTCTAGGAGCCAGCATCACTAGAGCAGAGGTCGTTTTTATCGGCCTCATCAGTTGTCTCGTCCCGAGTATCGAGGGCATCTTCAGGCCGTGGTCACCAGGGGTACCAGCAGGGCCAGTCTTCACTTAGTGCCCTTCTAGCTCATAGCTCTTCACATGCTCCTTTAGTTCATGGTTCTTCTGCGCAGGGCGCATCAGCTGGTCATTCTGGTGCGAGGGGTTTCCATCAGACCCCTTCTTCAGCATCTGGAATTTGTTTCGAGGGTGGCGAGTATGCCCATATAAGGAGGTAGCGTCCTCGGCGTCGTGGTAGCCAGTCTCAACAAAGGGATCATCCCTAGTCTTCTACGCCAGTTTCTTCAGATCCAGCCTAGTTAGAGAGGGGAGGAGGCCAAACAACCAGGGGTCGACCTAGGGGCGGAGACCGATCAGGTCGTGGTGGCTGGGCTAGATTTTTTGCTCTCCTGGGCAGAACATATGCCTTGCATTCAATGATGTTATCACATGTATTATTTCAGTCTGCCACAGAGATGCCTCCGTCTTATTTGATCCCGGTTCTACCTATTCCTATGTGTCTTCATATTTTGCTCATCATTTGGATACGACCGAGGTTGTCTTGCTTTAACTGTGCACGTATCCACCCCGGTGGATGATACTATTTTTGTGGACCGTATGTATCGGTCCTATATTGTTGCTATTGGGGGTATGAAGACCCGAGTTAATTTATTGCTTTTGAGAATGGTAGACTTCGATGTTATCCTGGGCATGGATTGGTTGTCTTTGTGTCATGCTATTCTAGACTGTCATGCAAAGATAGTCACTTTGACTATGCCGGGTGTTCCGAGGATCGAGTGGCATGGTATGACTGATTATGTCCCTAGCAGGGTTATATCCTTCTTGACAACCCAGCGCATGGTTGGGAAAGGTTGTCTATCATATTTGGCCTTCGTGCGTGATGTCGGAGTTTAGTCTCTTAGTATAGATTTTGTTCCCGTTGTGAGGGACTTACCTGATGTATTTCTTGCAGACCTGCCGGGTATGCCTCCGAACAGGGACAATGATTTTGGAATTGACCTGGTGCCGGGCACCAAGCCCATTTCTGTTCCACCTTATCGCATGACACCAGAAGAGTTGAAAGATCAGCTTAAACAACTCCTAGATAAGGGGTTCATTCACCCGAGTCTATCACCCCGGGGTGAACCAGTCTTATTTGTATAGAAGAAGGATGGCACAATGAGAATATGCATTGACTATAGACAGTTGAATAAGGTGACAGTGAAGAAAAAGTATCCCCTACCCTGTATTGAGGATTTGTTTGATCAGCTCCAGGGAGCAAGGGTATTCTCTAAGATTGAGCTCGGATTAGGCTATCACCAGCTGAAGATTAAGGAATCAGACAACATGAAGACGACTTTCAGGATGAGATATGGGTACTACGAGTTTCTAGTGATGTCTTTCGGGCTGACTAATGCCCGGCCGTGTTCATTCACTTGATGAACAATGAATTTTGGCCGTATCTGGATAAATTTTTTATCGTGTTTATTGATGATATTCTAGTGTACTCGCGCAGCCAGGAGGAGCACGCGCAACATTTGAGGGTGGTATTGCAGAGGTTGAGAGAGGAGAAGCTTTATGCAAAGTTTTCCAAAAGTGAGTTCTGGCTTAGTACTGTGGCTTTTCGGGGACACGTGGTGTCCAGTGATGGTATTCAGGTTGACCCAAAGAAGATCGAGGCGGTGCAGAGATGGCCAGACCATCCTCAGCTACTAAGATTAGGAGTTTCTTCGGTTTGGCGGGTTATTACAGCAGGTTCATTCAGGTCTTTTCATCTATTGCTTCGCCTTTGATGAAGTTGACGCAGAATAATGCTCCATTTGTGTGGTCGGATGAATGCGAGCAGAGATTCCAGAAGCTCAAATCAGCTTTGACTACAGCTCTGGTACTAGTATTGCCATCAGCTTCTGGTTCTTACACAGTGTATTGTGATGCTTCGAGAGTTGGGATTGGTTGTGTATTGATGTAGGAAGGTAGAGTTATTGCTTATGCTTATCGTCAGTTAAAGCCCCATGAGAAGAACTACACTTGTTCATGACGTAGAGTTGGCTGCTATTGTTCATGCCTTAAATATTTGGAGGCATTATCTATATGGCATATCTTGTGAGGTATACACGGACCATCGTAGTCTTCAGCACTTGTTTAAGCACAAGAATCTTAATTTGAGACAGCAGAGATAGCTTGAGTTACTCAAGGACTATGATATTACCATTTTGTATCATCTTGGGAAGTCCCATGTAGTGGCCGATGCTTTGATCCTGAAGACTATTAGTATGGGTAGTTTGGCATACATTCCAGTTGGGGAGAGGCCCCTTGCAGTTGATGTTCAGGCCTTGGCCAATCAGATGGTGAGGTTAGATATTTCTGAGCCCAGTCGGGTGTTGGCTTGTGTGGTTTCACGATCTTCTTTGTATGATTGCATGAGATAGCGCCGGTATGATGATCCGCATTTGCTTGTCCCGAAGAACAGGGTCCAGAATGATGATTCCAGAGATGTGACCATTGGAGATGATGGTGTGCTCCGGATACAGGGCCGGATTTGTATGCCTCATATGGATAGTCTCCAAGAGTTCATATTAGAGGAGGCCCAAAGCTCACGATATCCGATTCATTCGGGTATTGGGAAGATGTACCAGTATTTGAGACAAAATTACTGGTGGAGGAGGATAGAAAATGATATTGTGAGTTATTTGGCTCGCTGTCTCAACTGTCAGCAGGTCAAATATGAGCACCAGAGACCCCGTGGTGTACTCCAGCGGATGGATATTCCAGAGTGGAAATGGGAGAATATTACTATGGATTTTGTGAGTGGTCTTCCTCGTACCTCGAAGAGGATTGATTCGACTTAGGTGATTGTGGATAGATTGACCAAGTCCGCACACTTCATTCCTATATGTACAACCTATTCAGCGGAGAAGTTAGCAGAGATTTTCATTTGGGAGAACGTACGGTTGCATGGGGTCCCAGTTTCTATTGTCTCAGATAGTGGTACTCGGTTTACTTCCCAATTCTAAAGGACTTTTCATCAAGAGTTAGGCACACAGGTACCGTTGAGCATGGCTTTTCATCCTCATACGGATGGACAGTTTGAGCGCACTATCCATATATTGGAGGAGATGTTGCGTGCCTGTGTTATTGATTTTGGAGGTTCTTGGGCTGAGTTCTTGCCACTTACGAAGTTTGCTTATAATAACAGCTATCAATCCAACATACAGATGGTGCCGTATGAGGCCTTATATGGGAAACAGTGTAGATCTTTGGTTGGTTGGTTTGAGCCCGGCGAGGCTAGGTTATTAGGGACAGAGTTAGTTCAGCATGACTTAGAGAAGGTGAAAATTATCAAGGAGAGACTTCGTATAGCTCAGTCATATCAGAAGAGCTATGTGGATCATAAGGTTCGAGATGTATCTTATGCCTTAGGTGAGAAGGTCTTGTTGAAGGTTTTGCCTATGAAAGGTGCTATGAGCTTTGTAAAGAAAGGGAAGCCGAGTCCACGGTTCATTGGACCATTTGAGATACTTAGGAGGATTGGGGAGGCGGCCTATATGCTTGCCTTGCCACCCATCTTGTCGGGAGTCCATCCGGTATTCCATGTTTCTATGCTGGGGAAGTATGTTGGGGACCCGTCTCAAGTACTAGACTTCTGCACGATTCAGTTGGATGAAGATATGACCTATGATGTGGAGTCGGTGGCTATTTTGGGTCGTCAATCTCGAAAGCTGAGATCAAAGAACATAGCTTCAGTGAAGGTACAGTGGAGAGGTCGGCCCATGGAGGAGGCTACTTGGGAGACCGAGCAGGAGATGCGGAGCAGATACCCTCACCTATTTGAGACTTCAGGTATGTTTCTTAACCCGCTTGAGGACGAGCGTTTGTTTTAGTTTGGGAGGATGTGAGGACCCGACACGTCGTCGCATATATTTCCGTCCCGTTTACCCTGTTAAATGCTTATGCATGTTTTATTTTATGTGTGTGGTGAATTTGACGTAATTCGGTTAGAGTTTGGTTGGAAATGAGACAATTAGTCTCTTTAAGGAAGGGTTACTTTAGAAAATTCAATAGGATGTTGACTTTTGAGTTACAGGACTCGGAATGAATTTCCAATGATTCGACTAGTTTTGGGTGATGATTTGTGACTTAGGAGTCCAACTAGAATTGAATTTGGAGGTCCGGTGTAGAATTAGGCTTGAATTGACTAAACTTGAATTTTGGTGAATTCCAGTTGATGTGTGAGATTTTGATACGAGGGTCGGAATGGAATTTTGATAGTTGGAGTAGCTCCGTTAGGTGATTTTGGATATGCGTGAAAAGTTTCAGGTCATTCGGAGGTGTGTAGGTTGGGTTTGATCAAATGCAAGTTTCAGAAGTTTTAGTTTGACTTAGGTTTGAATCCATGGTAATTTGATGATTTTGATATTTATGATAGTGTTTTTATGCTACGAGCAAGTTTGAATGAAGTAATAGAGCATATATGTGCATTTGGTTGAGGTCCTAAGGGTCTTGGGGTGTTATTAGATTGTTAAACGGGAGTTCAGAGCCTTTGTTGCAGTCAAGTTTTCTATCTTCTAGTATTTCCGCATCTACGAAAAAGGAGCCGTAGAAGCGGTTCCGCAGATGCGAAGGGGAAACCGTAGATGCTGAGGGGAAACCGCAGAAGCGATCGTCAGTGGCCCAGGGGAGTTCCTCATAAGCGGAAGGTTGGACGCACAAGCGGATCCGCAAAAGCGGATTTTAGACAGTAGAAGCGGTCGAGGGGAAACCGCAAAAGCGGTGGCTAGATCGCAAAAGCGGTGGCTAGATTGCAAAAGCGGTCCCAGTGGTTTTAAGTGAGACCGCACAAGTGGTCGATCTGGTCACATTAGCGGTACTGCAGGTGCAAAAAATGGGTCGCAGAAGCGATAAATGGGCCTGTATTATAGTGAACAATGTTCACGAACTTGGAAAAGAAGAGAAAATTATTGAGACTTCGACTAGGGTTGTTCTTGGGATATTTTTAGGAGAAACCGAAGGAGAGTCAGCAGGTATGAATTATTAGCCTCGGAATATGTTATTTTGGTGTAAAAGCATTGATTAATCACGGAATTTCAAGGATTTAAGGGCTAAAAATGGAGGTTAGGTTTGAAACTCAAGAGAGTTTAAATGTGCTTTTTTGAGGGGCAAATGAACTCCGATTCTGATAAAAATTTTATGTATGGACTCGTGGCGAGACGAGAAATCCTTTGATGTGACTTTCATAAATTTTCGAGAAGTGGACCCGAGGCTTGTGTTTTACCAACTTTGTGATTTTTAGTGTTTTTCGAGAAATTTTGATTGGGTTATGTTTCTTTAATATATAATAATGTATTCGTTGTGGTTTTGACTAGATTCGATGAGCGAGGAGGTCGATTCGAGAGGCAATGGTATTGCTAGCTAGTTTCCGGTCGGCTCGAGGCAAGTAATTGATGTTACTACTGTGCTGAGGGTTTCAAACTCCAGAATTTCACATTGTAACGCTATATTGAGGCATGACACACATTCCATGATGAGTGCGGGGTCGTATACAGTTGGGGATTGAGACTTAGTCCATCCCGAATGATTATTTCTACTATATTGGCGACTAAAACGCATACCTTGTCATTTTGAATATGCCTTATTGTCGTGATTGGGGCCTTGTGCCGACCTGTAGAATCCTTAGGGGATCTTTATATATTTTCCTCACTTGTATGCATAACATAAATGCTCAGTCATGTTTTCAAATATTAAAACAATGTAACTGTGTTTTATACATGAACCTTGAATGAAAAGGATATGAGAGCTGAGATCCCTATAGTATATCTCGCCCCATTGGCGGTGGACTTGTTTGACTGAGATAGGTCGGGGACCTTGTAGTGAGGATGATTTCTTGATATATGTCGGGCTACACGCCGTAGCAATTATACATATTAATATTGAGGCTGAGAGCCTGTTTTATGCCAATACCTGGCTGATATTGCGCTTGGGCTGTAGGAGCGCCTTTGGAGTCTGTACACACCCCAGTGAGCGTCGTCGACGTTAAATAAGTGGAGCGGGCTGCACGCCGCAGCGGGTACTGGATTGTACCGTTATATGTGTTGCATTCTGTCATGCATTATTCCTTAATTGTATTATTTTGTTGTGTACTGTTTCCACTGTTTGAATATGAACTGCTAGATATAGAGTACTTTGTGCATTTACTATGTTTTCTTACCTTCAGACTTTGGTTATGTCTTTTACCACTGAGTTGGAAGTACTCACTTTACTCCCTGCACCTTTTGTGCAGATCCAAGGCAGTCTGAGGTTAAGTGATTCCAGCTGATCCAGAGTTCTTTTGGGAGTATTTGAGGTAGCTGCTGGGCGATCGCAGCCGATGATTTTCCCCTCTATATTTATCCTTTATTTCCGCATTATAAGTGTTAGACAGACTTTGTATTAGAATATTATTCAGTCATTAGAGGTCATGGTCGTGACACCGGGTCCTAGTTGGGCTGTTTCGGTATTTTGTCAGATTTTTCGTGTTTTATCAGTATTTCAAACTTTGACTTAAATAGCTTATCTGCACTGGTTTAAATAATTAGGGTAATTGTTATAAATAGTCGGGCTTGCCTAGTAGTGTGTTCAGTGCCATCACGACCGGGTTGGGATCGTGACATATAAATAAAAACTCAAAAAGCAAAATTCCATAGTCTAGAAATGAAGTCCCTATCATTCTTCCAAAATTACCTAAATTCGACCCCGGGCCCACATGGTCCAAACTCGGGGTTCAGACCCAAACGCAATCACCCATAACCCCACGAGTTCAAATATATAATTTATTTCAAGATTCGACCTCAAATTGAGGTTGAATCACCCAAAATCCCCAAAGCCCTATTTCTATCCAAAACCCCCAATTTCTACTTTGAATTTATGATTAAGGGTTAGGAAGTTGGTGATTAGATGAAGAAATTAAGAGATAATGAATTTAAGAAAACTTGCCCATGAAGTTGTGGAGGAAAAGGAGCTTGAAGATCGTCTATGGAGTGTCGGAGAGAAGAGCTCATATGAAAATAGTGAACAATTCCCGTCACTGTTCTGTTTTTAAGCTTTTAAAATAGTTGGGCGTATTTACTCTATGCGATCGCAGAAGGAGGCTTGCGATCGCGTAGTGAAGGGAAAAGTGAATGTTGCAATCGCAAAAGGGTTCATGCGAACGCATTGAAGAAATGAGGATGAAATCCTAGGCGTGGTTTTTGTGCTGTGCGATTGCGGGAAAGAGAGTGCGTTCGCACTGAAGAAGCTAGCCAAGCTATGCGATCGCGAAGGAGACTATGTGATCCCATTGAACAAATGGGGACCCTTGGAAGCTCACTCTATGCGATTGCATAGAAGGAATATCCGGACAGTTTATTGCATCAAGTCTGAAGCATTCATTAAGGCTAAAACCACCCCAAACCACCTCTGAATCACTCCCGTACCATCGGTGCTCCTAACCAAACACGCACACTAACTCAATAACAGCATACAAACTTATTCGAGCGATCAAATCGCTACGACAACATCAAAATTAATAAATCGAACCTCAAAAATATTATTTTCATTCTAAGTTCATAAATGTCCAACTTTAGATATTTTAGGTCCGAAACACGTCAAACAACATCCGATTTTGACCAAACTTCACAGAAAGCGGTTAACGCATATTTAACACCTGTGTGTACCAGAACCAAAATACGGGCCTGATACCTAAATTTTCTAGCACATTTTATTTCAAATTTTCATATCATTTTTCAGAAAAAAAAATTTCTTTCAAAAATTCTTTACTCGGGCTCGGGACCTCGGATTTTGATTTCAGAAATACACCCGAGTCCCATACGAACCCTTCGGGACCGTCACATCACGGGTCTGGGTCCGTTTTCTCAAAATATTGACCTAAGTCAACTTTAACAATATTAATTATCAAATTCTTCAAAAAATTCATATATTTCAACATAAAAGCTTTCCAGCTACGCGTGTGCACGCAAATCGAGGCAACTAAAAGCAAGATTTTTAATGCCTCGGAAGCACGGAAAAAGGAAGGAATCCGGTGATGATCTTTTGGGTCGTCACAAACTCAGAGCGTGCTTTGTGCTGTATAATTATCTGACCCTTTGCCTTGTCTTATGTTCAAGTACATTTTCCCACAAAGCCCCGGGGCTTTGTTCTCATGGTATGAGCTCAACTTGTGATATGTGGGTTAGGTGCTATTAGGAATTCGAATGCTTACGCAGACACAAGTCTGATATATATATTTAAGTGGAAAAATATAGAGACTGGCCCATTATGCACTAATTTTCAACCATGCGTCACTGACCCTTAGGAACTTTTTATTATAAATAAGCACATCCTCCCACAAGTCCAGTCATAGCAAAAATGCCCAAAATAAATCTCATGTGTTCTCATATCTTCAGAGTCAAGAGCAAGTACTTTATATATTCAATCGTTTGAATATACTAACAAGAACTTATGATTTGTATAAATACATAGTTAAAGCTGAAAGTAATGAATTCAGTTGAATTAGTCGCAATCCGTCCTAAATCTGCCCTCGATTAGTTGTTTCATTCTTCTTAACACTGTCATGTCCGGTTACACTAGTTCTATATGCAGCAGTAAATAAGAACTTCACGAAGGGTTTGTAACTTGTATAGGAATGAAAATGCCCTAATAAAAATATGTTGCAACATCATAAGTTTCTACCCATCTTGTTTTCGATTGAAAATGGATACAAAAGCCAAACTAAATTAAGAAAGTATTTCAAGAAATTCGGAGTATGCAAAAGTAAATACTTATGTAGGAACATAGGAAAGAATGTTACTATTTTTCAATTTACATCGAACACAAAGTAAATACAAATACAATAAACAATATTGGATTTGCCTATGCCCAACCAATCTGTCTAGTGAGAGAGAAAAAAAGAGGAAAATTTAATCAATCATGTATAATTCTTACTTCATAAGCAAACAGTAATGCATGCATCTTCACAAATTCAATCATATATACTATTTTTTTCTTCACTACTAATTAATTAATAATCAATCCAACTACCAATGATCAAATCAACAATTCAAATGAAAAACCATGCTATTTTCATCATCAAATTTCATATCTTCAAGACTAGAATGTACTCCGTCTTGTAAACACGGTACTTCAAAATCCATATCGAACATCAACCCATACTGATCGACCTCCTGACTGCACTTGGACAAGTTGACCGTTGTTTCATCCTTCGAAACTTCGTTCGTTTCTTGATGTGACAACTGAAGATGGTTCTTTACTAATAAATCAAATAAATGATGATGGATTGTGTTTGAGTTCTGGCTTTGATAGGGTGGATCTTGGTTATTAATGTCATAATTCAACGAATACTTGTATAATTTTGGAGAAGTGACTGCAGCCTCGTACATGTTTTCTGGGCTAAGATTGTTCGTACAATTGTTGTTGTTCTCACATTTAGTTTTGTGAAATACTCGACATAATACCCAATCTTCCTGTTCAATGATCACACACAAAAAGTTAAATAAAACAAAGATTGTGGGTGCTATATTTGATGTAAGGAAACAACTCATTGTTTCCTTCTTTGTTACAAAATAGGAGGTTTCTAGGAAACTTCTTGAAAGAATCTCCGTAATTTTTTAACCTTCAAACGCTTTACACGTATATCAAGATCTATTCAAGTCGTGAAAGATGTACAAATACCATCGAAACTTTCAATCTTATACACTTTATAAGTGTCTCAAGATCTATTCAAATCATGAAAGATGTACAAGCATACATTCCACAATAAAAATGTTCTAATTGTAACGAGTGTCTCAAAATGTCTTCAAATTTTAAGTTTAACCTATTTGTATTGGTTTCACTATCTTTTCGACAAGCTTAAAACTTCTCGTAAATCACAGACAAACGATAAAAAGACAAATCACCACCCTAAGGAAAGTGCATTGAAATGGATTGTTGTAAGAACTAGAAAGAAGGACATGAAAATGTTGCACGGAGAAAAAAGAGTTTAAGTTATATATCGTTTATGCTATCAATATAATTTAACTTTTTATAAAAGGCAATTTACCATTTTTACAAGGTTGTTAATTAATTTTATCTTTCTTGTATTTAACTTATTAACCTAAATATGTAAATATTTTTTATGTCGCTAATGCATATAATTTAACTTGGAGAAGAAAGATTAAAATATTACCTTAGGGGGAATATGAGGGTTTTCGAAGCGAAATTCATGCATGATCCAGCCCGTTTTAATGCCATTAGGAGCTCTATTTTTGTAGAAGACTAAAGTTTTTCTCATTCCTACGGTAGCACGCGTGCAAGGATCGAGCACGGTTCGATCTTTGCCCGTAGCTTTCCAGTAACCTGAAATTGTGGCCCTGTTCGCCCGAAAACCGATGGTATACTTGCGATCTCGGAAGCTGAAGAAGTACCACTCACTTGAGTTGAGCTTTGCCAGATCTAGTTCAAGAACAACATTATATTCATATATTAACGGCGATTAGTTCAAATGATAACAATAGTTAACAAACAAAGAGGAGGTTAGACAAATCTAAAAGTTAGTAATTAATTTTTTTGCATCCTTCTCATTATTGTCTTAGGTTGAGTTCCCTTTTAGTCTATCACAAAAATACTACCCTGTCTGTCAAAAGAAAGTTTTAATTTTAATTTCCACATTTTCATTTTACTTTTCGTGGCACCCTCCTTATAAAGTTGACATTGTGTAATGAAGGCCACAAAATTCAAAGGATATTTTAGTATGATATAGTATGTACTCACGTTAAGTTTAACACCACAAAATTCAAAAATATTCTTTACATTTTTAAATTTGTGCCTAGCTAGACAAACTAAGAAAAGAAGAAGATAAAACGGATAGTTTATAATTTGTTTCTTTTTCTTGAGATAATCACTAAATTGTACTCTACGTCAATACTTATTGAGCTTAAGATATTTAGAGCCGTTTGAATTGGCTTAAAGAAGTATCATCTTAGAAGAAACAACTTTTAAACCAAAAAGGCAATAAGTCGGGGAGCCAATCCAAATATCCTCTTACTTGGAAGGCCATTAAAAAGCTAATTATTTTAGTATTTGCACTAAGTAAATGAGATGGTACTTAAGATTATTGGTAGTAATCCATTAAAGTCGATAAATTTATAATGGAGCTTGAAATATTTTTTACTATTGCTACTAAATTAATCTTATAAAACAATCCTTAAGGTCCGAACGCATGAAGTATGCATGAATTGACCAATAAACTAACAAAATAAATTTATATATATATATATATATATATATATATATATATATATATATATATATATATATATATATATATATATATATATATCAGAAATTTATTGTCTTTCATTTTATTTGACCAATAAACTAAAGTTCACCAAAATCAATTTCAAAACATTCTTTTAGTTATATACACGTTAGACTCGAAAAGAATGGACCTTGTGCCTAACTCAACCTCAAAAGTTGCTTATGAGGTGAGGATTGCCTAAGCCATATAGGGAGACCAATGACCTCAAATCCCTCCAATGTGGGACAACTCAACATCCCCGCTCACGCCCAGATCTCTGTAGCGTGGACAACATAAATGGGGGCCCAACATCGGTAACAATAATTGGGATGAGCATGGCTCTGATACCATGAAAAGAATGGACCTTGGGCCTAACTCAACCCCAAAAGTTAGCTTATGAGGTGAGGATTACCCAAGCCATTATAGGGAGACCAATGACCTCAAATCCCTCCGATGTGGGACAACTCAACAAGACTTTTGCTGGTTCCTCTTACCAATTGACTAGAGTACAAGGGAAAATATATTGTAAAGAAATGAAATACTACTAATATATACCAAAATTTAGTTGGTTAACTAAATGGATCGATGGCCGTAGAAAAATTTTATTTTGTGTCTCACACAAATGATATTAGTTGTGTGAGATTTTCTTTTTGTCTTACAGCTGTGTGGGTCCCAGAATTTTGTGGACCCAAATGTGTAATATATGGGTAGACAAATATATGAGATAAAAAGAGGTATCACACAACTAATGTAAATTGTGTGAGACACAAAATAAAGTCACTCCTGGCTGTAGACTACCTACATGTCTCTTAACGACATCCACTTCTAATATTTATGTTTATTTTGGGAAAAAAAAGATATATATACAGATATCTTTCATAATTTTATTTTTGGGAACGAAAAAAGTTGCATTCTCTTCCATCACCAATCCCTCTTGCCTGCCTCTCTAACGTCTGAAAAAGATAGTTCCAAGGCATCATTACTTACCTTAGTGTTTTTCAGGAGTAAATTTTTAACCGTTATAAAGTGAATTAACTTACAAGGGAAAAATTAATTCTATGAGAAATATTATTTTAACGTCAATTCTAATTACTATAGGAAGGAAAAAAAAACTTATTAGTGATATGGAGAATTAAGTAAAAAAAAGTTGATGATGATGATAATGGACTAATTATATTAAGAAGAAGAAGAAGAGAAATGCACAAACCAGGAAGCTGCCATGGCTCACAAGTGTGAAGATCAATTTCCACTAAAGTACCTTTAATTATTTCTTCATTAGTAATTTTATTGAAGAGATAATGACAAACTAACTCTTCATCACTTGGACAAAATCTAAACCCTGGGGGCAGTGTTGCTCCAATCTCTCTTAAATCCATTTTTTTGTAGGAAATGAAAGAAGAGAATGTTTTTTGTTTTATGTTTTAATGAAAGTTGGTAATCTAAAAAAAAGCTTTCTATTCTTATAGATAGAGAGGCAAAGGGGTGTTTTATATACAGAGAAAGGCACGTTGAAAATTGAGAAAGGTTTGTTAGAATTTTCATGAAAAACCAAATCCACAAGAAATCTCCTTATGTGGGGTGAAGTGTACAGAATAATAGTAGTTAACATCGAATTATTGCTACTACAATAAGTCCAAATAATTTTATAATATAGGGGAGAACCTACAAATTACTACTTTTAGCTAGATCAGAGGAGTGGGGATGTAGGTTTAGGCTAATCTTTTCAAAAAGGGAAACAATTTCAAATTATGTCAAAATTAACAACCTAATACAAGTTGTTACTGGTTCTTTCTTCCATCAATATGTTTGGGAAGCCTTTCCTTAGATTCTGCCATTCACATTTAGGAATGAAACCAGGATTTTCACTGTGAAAAGTTAAAAAATAAAGAAGTAAACACATAATAAGTTCATGGGAACCAATATGTATAAATATTTTTTTACGTATTTAAACAATATAATTTTTCGAGAAAAAGGTGTTAAAGGTGTCACGTGAGTAGAAAGCCAGCTGGCACTTAGCTGGCAAAGAGTATGTTAGATTAGCTGCTAACTATACAATTAGAAGTTAGTTAGAGTCAGTTGGTATTACATTATATATATATATATATATATATATATATATATATATATATATATATATATATATATACGTGTGTGTATAGGCTGTTATTTAGTATAACAATAAAAATCTTTCCTCATCTTCACTTTTCTCTCTCTCTCTCTATATATATATACATACGTGTGTGCGTATAGGCTGTTATTCAGTATAACAATGAAAATCTTTCCTCATCTTCTCTTTTCTCCCTCTAAGCTCCGATCTCTCTTAACTCTATCTAGAAGCATCCATGACAGATGTTGTCGTGCCCCTATTTCTTGCGAAATCGAGATTCGACATTGTCATGATCAGAATTTTCCACTATTGGGAGTCGTGATGGTACCTAATCGTAAAAGCTAAGCAAGCCGAGTGTTACAAATTTTATTACTCTTTTTCCTTAACCTTTTAACAATTTCAAACTTACATGTGATCAACAACGGAATAATAATAATAATAATAATAATAATAATAATAATAATAATAATAATAATAATAATAACAACAACAACAACAACAAATACAACAACAGCAACAGCAACATAATAATAATAATAATAATAATAATAATAATAATAATAATAATAATAATAATAATAATAATAATAATGGAATGCAGAAGACAAAATCTGATAATTTAACTAAATACTCTACCAAGAATTGGTGTCACAATGTCACGGACTATCTACGAACACTACAAATAGTGCTCTGAATAGAAAAATACAAGTCTATCTCAGAAATAAGTAAAAACAGAATGGAAAGGAGAGAAGGGGACGCCAAGGCCTACGGATATATGTAGGACTACCTCGGGTTGCCTCTGGACTGAAGGCAGCAACCTCCCTATGGTCCAAAATCTCTAGTACTGGGATCTGCATATAGTGCAGAGTGTAGTATCAGCACAACCGATCCCATGTACTGGTAAGTGTTGAGCCTAATCTCGCCGAAGTAGTGACGAGGCTAGGACAAGACTACCAAATAAATCTGTGCAGTTAAAGTATAAATGACAAATAATAATGACGGAAAGTAGCAGTTAAAGATGGGAAGGGGAACATGCTTCGGGAAATATCGAGTACTAACAGAATTTAAGTAGAGAAGCATAAAGAACATCATAAATTTCATACCAGTAAGAATAAGAAAAACAGTAACGAATCAATATTCATTTTTATTCTTTCTTGTTGCGGCGTGCAACCCGATCCCAATCATATAATACTGTTGTGGCATGCAATCCGATCACAATCATATAATACTGTTGTGGCGTGCAACCCGATTCCAATCATATAATGTTATTGTGGCGTACAATTTGATCCCAATCATATAATACTGGTGTGGTGTGCAATCCGATCCCAATATATAAATCAACACCAATCACAAAAGAATCCCCACAAGGAAAAAAAATATGACAAAAATCCCAGCAACAGAAACAATATCACAAGAAATAACATCCCGGCAAGAAAAATAATATCATAAACAATAGCATCCCGGTAAGGGAATCAACAATATATCTCAATCTCGTTCCACAATTACTTCACAACATAAGTCTCAACTTGAGCCTATGCCCAATAATGGTCAATCACCAAAAATATTTTCACAAGCCTTGTTCACCATTTCTAGTCATCATATTAAGTATAGACAATATATAATAAAGGAGTCACAACAACCATAGTATAAGACTCACGGGCATGCTTAATACCAATGTATAGATATACGTCACCACATCTATACGTTGTACTCGACACTTAACAAATAGAAAATAAGACCACAACTCCTATTCCCTCAAGCTAAGGTTAGACCAAACACTTATCTCAAATTTTACGGCCAAGCTCAAGCCTCAATAACTGCTTTGCCTTTATAATTTGTCTCCAATTTACTTGTATCTAACCCAGATTAATTTAACAACATCAATATATGCTAAAAAAATGCAACTCCAATGCTAAATTATAGGTTTTATATCATTTTTCCCAAAAAGTTAAAAATTAACCCCGGGTCCTCTTGGTCAAAACTCGAGGTTCGTACCAAAATCCGATTACCCATTGACCCACAATCCCAGATATGAAATTATTTTCGGAATCCGACCCCAAATCGAGGTCTAAATTTGTTTTTTACAAAATTTCCTAATCCTACCCAAATCCTCAATTTTCACCATGAAGTTCTTGATTGAGAAGTGTTGAAAAACATTGGTAATTGAAAGAGAAGAGTTATAATTGTTTACTAATACTTTGGGGATGAATTTGTGTGAAGCAAATCGCCTCTAGGTCATGGTACTTCAAAATATATGAAGAAATGGGTTATGCCCGTTTTTCAAAACTATTTTTGTATTACTGGGCTGGCCTTCATCGCGTTCGCGATGGGTCTACCACGTTCGCGATGGGTCAGGCCCAAATGGCCTTCTCCTTCATAGTTGATAGCTTGCATTCGCGGAGCTTTGACTTCACAGGCCATTGCGTTCGCGGTCAAACAATCGCGTTCCCATAGAACAATTAGAGCCCCCTCCCCGCATGCCCACTAACTTTGTGCGTTCGCGTGGGCAGAATGCGTTTGCAAAAGTTAACCCGCTAGAGCTTCGCGTTCGCGAAGAAAAAAATAACCCCTATTGGAATTTACTTTACCCATTCGCCGGGACGTCCACGCAAACACGAAGAATAGATTCATTGTGCAGCAGCAGCAGAAAACCAGCAACTGGTATAAGTTAAAAATATCCTGAACTCCATATGATAATTCACCTGAGCCCTCGGGGCTCCAAACCAAACATGCATACTAACCAAAAAATATCATACAGACTTAATTGTGTGATAAAATTGCCAAAATAACACATAGAACTACACATTTAGCATCAAAATCAAATAAAAATCTCAAGAACTCTTAAAGTTCCATTTTCACAACTGAGGGTCTGATTCACGTCATATGAATTCTGTTTTTACCAAATTTTACAGGCACAACTTGAGTATTATATTAAAACTTTACCGGACTCCGAAACCAAAATACGGTCCAGTAATATAAGATTTAAACATATTTAAATTTTCAAAAACTCTTATAATTTTAGTTAAATAGTTTCTTCAAAAATTCATTTCTCGGGTTAGGGACCTCGGAATTCAATTTCAGGTATATGCCCAAGTTTCCTATTTTTTTCGGATCCTCCAGGACCATCAAATTACGAGTCCAGATCCGTTTGTCCAAAATATTGATCGAAGTCAAGTTAAATTTATTTTTAATGGTAAAATTAGCATTTTCCTCAAATTTTCACATAAAAGCGTTCCGGGTGTACGCCCGAAATGCGCATGCAAATAGAGGTGAGATAAGAGGATCCTTTCAAGGCATTGGAACACAAAATTGACTTTTAAAATAAGTGATGACTTTTTGGGTCATCACAGACAAGTGACAACTCTTTTAAATGGAAGATAGAGTGCTAAAAGAGAAGAGTTACCATGTAACGATTTTTTAGGTGCGTTAGGGCACCTATTTGCAAATAACTCTGTTTAACTAGTCAATGTCACCAAAAATTGTTAAGGGCTCAAATTACTGATCAGCTCCAACCCTGCACCACTATATAATGGCGAGGAGTGGTTGATGCATCTTTTACCCGAAAGGTCGGGCCACTGGGAGTTAATATTGGTCAGGAGTTGGGTTTCTATCTAATCTAGCTATGCGTGTTGCTTTTAATTTCACTTCTAGCCATGCTTGGATTTATTTCAATCTTCGTTCAATGCTATTGATTGTTGAAAATAATCCAGGTACAATATTTTTGTAGAAGTTTTCCGAATTGATAAAAAGCACTAGGGAAGTGACTTATTCCTAGGCGAGTATCTAATGGAATCTAGAATTAGGACAAACTTGTTATATTTGGGGTCGTGATATAATCTTTGCACAAAATTACTTACTCTATACATCTCAATTGTTTTAGTGAATTTTCCCTAATTGGCTTTCTCAAGCCTAATTGGGTGTTCAAACAATGCAAATAAAGTTTGCTCTAGTCGGGTATTAATATCTCTAGGTTTAACCCTTTAATTGGGGCTATTAATCTCTTGAATATGCCTCAATTCCTTGTTAGCCTAATTTTTCTAGACTTACTCCCTCTTTCTCAAGTAGAGTCTAAGTCATAAAGGCACGATTTAATGTTTGCAACTACCAATTATAAAATTAAAGCATGAATCAAGCTAAATAAATAATTAATCCCTAAAATTGAAGATCCATTAAATATTCACACTAAGGATGGGTCACAACTCTAGCTAATGGGTTTAGATGTTGATAATCAAGGTAGAAATCTAAAACGGAGATGAAATAAAAGTGATAAAAGTCGATTACAAGAATAAAATCTAACAATATAAGCTAAAGTTACTCTAAAATTACTCTAATTGGTAAAATATGGTGTTCACGAGCTCATTGATACAAAATATGACCTAAAAATGTGAAAAACATCTATTTATACAAAAATACCCCTACAGAGGTGTCGCTGTCAGCAAAATACTGGGCGTCTTAGCGCATGGACATTCGCGGCCGTGCAAAAAAAAAAGCGCAGACTGCGTTTATTCAATTTTGGCTTGGACTGGGCTAGGTTTCATGGAATGCGTAAAGTTTGTTGTGTCTGCGTTGGCTTCCATTGCAGCCGCATAAATTGGTCGCGGACCGTATTCCTCAGTTAGGTTCCACTAGCCAAGTCTTTGAACCTCTTTCATGCCCTCAGCGGAATTTTTTCCGTGCCCGCGCCTAGTAAATTCGCGGCCGCGTAATTTAGACTAGATCAGCGACAATGTTTGCACTTGGCTACATTTTCTTTGAACATCATTTTCACTGCAGCATTTTTTTAATCGCCTCAATGGGGGGTTATACGCGTCCGCATAATAATAGTGCTGAATGTGCTCCAGTTCCATTCTTTGGTATTGTGCAAGTTCGACTCCTTTGTGAGTTCATTTTGACTTCTTTACCTCATTTTGACCAAAAGCTACAAGTAAGCACCTTAAGTTAGTTGTCGGTAATACTTTTACACAGTTTTTATCCAAAATCTAAGCAAAAGAGAGCATAAGATAGGCTATAATCCATAGTTATCAACCCCCCCACACACTTAAGCTTTTTCTTGTCCTCAAGCAAATAAAGTAATTCCCACCTCCACAAAAAAATAAAAAAGGCAAATTTAAGTTTTCCTAAGCTAACTTCATCAAGCATCAATTGGTAACAATTACTTTCAACACAAATGCATTATAAATAATATACAACATTTTTAGTACCATAGCCCTAGTGTGACACAAGAGCATCAAGAGTTAACTTAACTCATCAAGGAGGCACTTTATGCTACGTACGTCATTGTGGAACCCAAATCTTTCTCCTGTACTCTCTATAAGCGAATTTCACTTTAGATTATAGCACTCAGATCAAGGATTGTGAAAAAATGCGCTCATCTCCCTAAAGTAAGGTCACAAGTCCGGCTCTAAGTACCACAAGCTTGACCCTTATGTAAACCACCACTAATGTAAGCTCACTGAACTCGAAATCATATATGGAATTTTTGGGAATATAATGAAGGCTTTTGGTTCAAGGTAGGATATATCTGTCAATGGAGGTTTCATCTTTCCTTAAGCACTTCATTTTATCATTTCGGCTTAAAACTTCTTGATTCTTTGAGTCATTCTCTTCTTCCTTAGGGGATTAGAGAAACATATTATCACTCTTTCTTGTTCATGACAATCATTTTTCTACTTTCTAACCATTTCAAGCCTTTTATTATTGCTTTCATTAGATCCCTTATTTTTTTATATTATTAACTTTTGACTTTTTGTTTTTTTATTTTCTTTTTGCCTTCCCTTTCCTTCACTTTGTAACTTTTATCACCCTCATATTCCTTCTCTCTCCCCCAAACTTATACTTTTTCCAATTGTGCTAAGGAAAGATCAAGTGCCAAATGACGGTCATTTTAGAACAGATAAATGCTTGTATCATAGTTATTGAAAGAACAAGGGCTTTGGCTCAATGGTGTTGACTAGGGAAATCATATTTGGTGGCTATGGATACTTTCAAGTTTCAAATAGGATCAAGAAGAGCCTATAATCATTTCTTAAGTCGAGCTACACTTAGAATTTTGCCTAGACAAATATTCAGGGCAAGTTCTAGATTTATTGGCATGGGACTTGGACTTGCAAATATATACCTCACCTCGAAAGCAGTTGGATTGCTAAAGAGAATAGAGTCGAAGGCCCACAACTACCCTAGTTAAGATTGAGCAACACAAACGGCTCCGAGAAACTACTCGATTTAGTCAATACAAGAATCTAAAGGTCACGACTAGCACCATTCTTTTCAAATAACCTTGTTTCTAACCATAATATCAATGGTTAATGTGTTAGGATCAAGTGAAGCTTCCCTGGGAAACTTTTATTCATTACTATTATTTACACAAAAATATAAAGAAAATGAACTCCAACCCTCAAGAAGGTTGTCGCGCCATCCATCACCGAGAAGAGCCACCTGGTTCACACAACTTCCACCTTTGGTAAGAACCGTCGTATCAAGAAAGCTAAAGGCTTATTGATCATGAAAATGTATAAGAGTAAGAAGCTACAAATTGAAAAAGAAACTACTAAATGAAATAAGAAGCTACACTATTAAGAAAAATTTCAAAAGAAGTTATAAAGTAAAATGCAGAAAGTAAACTAAATATGTACAATACGGGATTGAGATGAATATACATAAAAGGGGAGTGAATATATACATGGAGAGGTAGCTTTATATACATACCGAAAGATAAAAGCACAAAAATAAAGTACGATAAGTAGAAAATAAAGAAAGTATCAAGGCTATTACAGATCAATTATCCAAATCATCATCAAAGTAAGGCCACCCCCTCCCCTCTCCCCCTCCTCTCCCCAAAGAAAAATTAGCATTGTCCTCAATTCCAACAACAAAAATAAAATATGGGAAGGGTGGAGAGTAAATAAAACTCCATCTGATGCCTCTGTCTACATGGGTTCACTGGATGGGTTATGTGGCTGGCCTGAGTCATCTCTCTTGGGGTCCTCCAACTCAATATCCAAACGCTCAATCTGGGGATCACCACTCTTCTCACAGGTTCTCTGTCTGCCTCCTGCTCTGGTATTTGTGCAGGCAGAGCTGCTGGAACTCGCTCCTCCAAGAGTATCTTTAATGGGATGTCTCCAGCTGATGTAATCTTCTCTACCTCCTTCCTCAGCAGCTTTGCTGACTCCTTTTAGGCTTGAATCTTCTTCATATTCTTTGTTTCTTTGCCCAGATCCTTGATAGCTCTACCATGTGCATCCAAAGTGGCCATGATAAGCTTCTAGTTGCCCAGGAGATTCTTCTGGTTCTCTAGAAGCTCCTTTACTGATTCCTCAACTAAAGCAAGCTCCTTAGGCTATATTGGAGCTTCCTGAGCTTTGAATGAATTGGATAAGGTAGGTAGCTTTGATGAAGCTACCCGAATCGAGTTGTTGATGCTGGATAAAGTCTGGTTAACCAACACTGCAGTCAAAGGTTAAGCTAATATTGAGGGTACAAATAATAGGGCTGTGACATAAGGGTCGGATGATAGACGTGGCATAGCAGCAAAAGAACATTAAGCTATTTAAGGCTCGGAACCAGTAGCCACCACACCTGGCTCTTCAGCCTGGCCAGTGGAAGTGGTGGCTTTTCCATTGGACCTGAGGTTGTCGGGACCCTGAATGTTGTACCAGGAAAATAGCCTCTTTGTCGTCACTTTGGTGTCAAAGTCCCTTCCTTATACTTCCTATTCTTTAGGTACACGGCGAGGATGTTTGTAAGGGATTTGAGCTCTCATTTTTGCAAATCGATCTGGTAATCACCTTGGCCATAATATTTTTGAAATTGATCGGATATCCCGCCATGATAGCCTCCACAATAATGGCCCGAAAGACCGGCATATCACTTTCATATGTAGTTGTTGATGCTCCCTTTTTCTAATCGGGAAGTTCGAAATCGGGTATACGACATTATGAGAGGACACCTTTTATTCCCTTGAGAGAATTGGGGTTTGGAATTTGAAGAGTTGCCACTAATGATTACAGTACATTAGGACACTTCTAAATAAAAGAATTAAGAAGAAGAAACAGAGTTTGGGTAAGGGCTTTAGATTATCTCAAGGGGAAGGTATTAGACATCCCTCGAACTACTAGTGTGGTTCCCGAAGATAAACAGTTGTTAATTTAGAAGACAAATGAAGAAGCAAGTAGAGTTTTTACATAATCGTTGCAAAAAAGTTCAAAAAGTTAAAAAGAAAAAAGAAATGGAAAGTTTTTTGTGACGACCCAAAGGGTCACCACCATAATTCTCCCTTTCCTTGCGCTTCTGAGGCCTTGAAAACCTCTTATTTTGTTGCCTCGATTTGCGTGTGCAATCCGAACACGAAACCAGAAATTTTTTATGTGAAAATATTTGAACTCTATGTCAAAAAGTGATGGTATCAGGCTCATATTTTGGTTCCGACGCCCGGTACAAGTCTTAAATGAGCGTTAAGTGCAATCAGTAAAGTTTGGTTGAAAATGGACGTCGTTTGACGTGTTTCTGACTAAAAGTGGAAAGTTTGAAAGCTTAGAACCTTGAAATGAAAATCATGAGTTTTGGAGGTTGATTCTTTGATTTTGATGTTATTTGGCGATTTGATCGCACGAGTAAGTCCGTAGGATGTTTTTGAGGTTGGGTGCATGTTTGGTTTGGAGCCCCGAGGGCTCGGGAGAGAGTTTGATAGGCCTTGAGTGCATTTTTGATTACATGAAGTCTGCTGGTATGCCTGGGCCGCAGGCTTCGCAAATGCGAAGCCAGTCATTGCAATTGCGATATTCCCCCCTTTCCTACCTTCTTCACAAATGTGAAGCAAGAGATCCCAATTGCAGCGATCTCCTTACCAGCCTTCCTTTGCAAATGCGAAGACCTCCATCGCAATTGCGATATCCTCTCAGCCTAGCCCAAGTTCGCATTTGCGAACCCTGTCTTGCAAATGCGAGTTCCTTCTTTTCCCAGCCCAGTTCGCATTTGTGAATTCCTTCTTGTAAATGAGAGATTCTACTTCTTGTTGCTCAGTTCGCAATTGCAAACCATTTCTCGCAATTTGAAGATCTGCGTCTATGTAAATGAGTCTTAGCCGATTTTAATCTTCACTTTTCATATTTTCAAAACCCAAAACCTCCATGGGCGATTTCTCTCGAACCCTTTCGTCCCCAAACAAAATGTAAGTCAATATTTACTAGTCTTCTTCCATTCTTATCATCTTCTAACATGATTTAATCCATAAATCAAAGCTCTCATTGTTAAAAATGGAGATTTGGGTACAATTGAGGTTTTTCAATAATTGGGGATTTGGACCTCAATTGGGGTCCGATTTAAAAAAAAGGATATATGAACTCGTGGGGGAATGGGTAACCCGGTTTTATTTCGAACCTCGGGTTTTGACGACGTGGTCCCGAGGGCATTTTGGGAATTTTGGGTAAAACCTTGGGAATTTCATTCTTCTGCATTCAAATTGATTTAACTAGCATTTGTTGATACATTTGAGTAAATTGTGGTTAGATTCAACAAGTTGTGAGGCGAATTCGAGGGGTAAAGCTATTCTAGAGGCTTGAGTTGAGTTGGAAGCTTTCGAGGTAAGTGGTTGATCTAACTTCGGCTTAAGAGAATATGATTAGAGTATTTGATTGCTATTTGCTTAATGATCGAGTACGATGTATAGGCATGATGACGAGTATCTATGCACCGGTGTCTAGCGTGAATGTGAGTCGTAATTGTCTTTAATCGAAAGATGTGAATTAATTGAGTTAATTGGCCGCTAAATAAATTATGAAATGATAATTTAAACGTAAATGAGATAAAGGAGTAAGTGTGGTGTTTTTCCCTTGCCGGGACTTGGTGTTGATTTATCTTTCCCTTGCCGGGACATATTGTTGATTTATTTCTCCATTGCCGGGACTTGCTGTTGATTTAGTCTCTCTTGCCGGGATATTCTTGGACTGTTTGCTGTACCCTTCCCGGGTTTAACTGTTATGTTGACGAACTTCCCTGATGGGGCCTCCTTTGAGGATATTGTTGGAGTTATTCAATAATATATCATGGGATCATATGGCACGCCGTCCACTTATTGTTATTGGCCTGAGATGCTGCAGGATCATGTGGCGCGCCGTCCACTTATACATTACATTATGGGATCGTGGGGTGCGCTGTCCACTTATATAATACATCATGGGATCGTGTGGAATGCCGTCCATTTATTTAATACATCATGGCATCGTGTGGAACGCCGTCCGCTTATACATTATATTATGGGATCGTGCGGTGCGCCGTCCACTGTAGATGAGTAGATCATGAAAAGATTAGATAGAGTTATCATTGTTACTGATGTTCCATCTTTATCTTGTATCCCCCCAGTTTATTTCGTATTATGTTGCTATTGTTTCTTTCTTTACGAGCTTGTATATCATTATTGTACAGGTTAATTGTGGTAGGTCCTGTCTAGCGTCGTCACTACTTCACCAGGGTTAGGCTAGGCACTTACCAACATATGGGGTCGGTTGTGCTGATACTATGCTTCTGTGCCTTTTTGTGCACAGGTCAGGACGCAGCCTACGGACTGCAGCAGTAGATAAGGGGCGATCCTTCAGTCCAGAGATTTTGAGGTAGATCACTGGCGTTCGAGGGCCTCGAGTCTCTTCTATCTATTCTAGTTTGTTTTTATTGTATCAGACAGACATGTGATGTATATCTTTCAGACTATTGCTTTTAGTACTCTTTAGTCGTCCGTGAGTAGTGACACGAGATACTGGGTAGAGGCATGTTGTTAATTTCCGTATTTTATTTTCGCTGTTGATGTTAAGAGATTTCCGCATGTTTTAATTAATTATGTTAGTATTTAACTTGATTTAGATATAAGATTTGTGAGAATGATTATAAAGGTTGTCTTGCCTAGCATCGACAGTCGGCGCCATCACGACTCCCGATGGTGGTAAAATCCGGATCGTGACAAGTTGGTATCAGAGCACTAGGTTACTTGGGTCTCACAACTCACGGAAAAGCTCGGTAGAGTCTGAGGGATCGGTACAGAGACGTATGTATTTATCCCCCAGAGGATACAGAGTTAGGGAATGATTCACTTTGTTCATTCTTGTCATGCAATTCTATTTCTCAAATATTGATTGTCGTTCTACTCCGTTCTTTTGTAGATGACGAGAACACGTGCGTCTTCTTCTTCCAGAGCAGCCCGAGCCCCCAGCGACAGCTCCGGCAAGGGGCAGGGGCGAGGCCGTGACAGGGGCAGAGCTTAGCCCCATGCAGCAGTTCCAGAGGTGGAGCCTTATATTGACTTTGATAAGGAGGTTCCAGGTCCACCAGATCCAGTGGGCCCAGCTCAAGTTCTAGGAGGAGTGATGTTTTATTCGGATCTCCAGGATGCTCTTGTCCGCATAGCAGGATTGCTGCCAGTAGCACCAGCCACTTTTCAGGCTGGAGGAGGGGTTTAGACTCCTACTACACGTACTACGGAGCAGGTAGCTCACCAGACTCAGGTTCCGTTGGTTCAGCCCGTAGTGGCAGCTCAGACACGAATTACTACTCAGGCTGGAGATGGGATAACCATGTCTTCGGATGCTTTGTGGAGACTTGATCGGATCTCCAAGATTTTCACTACTACCTTTAGCGGTGCTTCATCGGAGGATCCCCAGGACTTTCTTTACAGTTGTCATGTGATCCTCAGGACTATGGGGATAGTGGAGACCAATGGGGTCGATTTTTGCACTTTCAGGCTTGTTGGGTCCGCCAAGACTTGGTGGAGGGATTATTTCATATCTAGACTAGCAGGGTCACCAGCTTTGACATGGGATAAGTTTGGAGAGTTAATTTTGGAGACGTTTCTCCCCGGCACTCAGCGGGAGGCACTTCGCAGACAGTTTGAGCGCCTTCAGCAGGGCTCCATGACAGTCACATAGTAAGAGACCAGATTTGTTGACTTGGAACGCCATGAAGTAGTGATACTCCCGACCGATCGGGAGAGGGTCCGGAGGTTCATTAATGGATTTATTTAGTCCATTTGCCTTCAGGTAGCAGTGGGAGTTGGCATTGATATTACTTTTCAAGAGGCATCCAATGCGGCCCACAGAGATGGCATTGGTTCGAGGAGGTAGTCAGGGTTCAGACAAGAGGCCTCAACATTCTGGAATATTTAGTGGTAACTCATCTGAAGGTAGGGATTTCCATGACAAAGGCCATCCCCCGAGACCTTTCCTGTCAGCACTCCAGGCTTCACATAGTGCTCTAGGTGGTCGTAGCTCTTAGCCAAAGTATTCTGACCAGCAGCTTTTCAGCTCACCATCAGCTCCTATCCGTGCACCACCACTTCGGTATTCTCAACATCCGAGAGCTTGCTTCACTTGTGGCGACCCGAGGCACATTGCCAAGTATTGCCCTCGAGCTTCCAGCAGTTAACAGCAACAGGGTCCTCGTCCCATGATTCAGGAACTAGATGATCCGCAAGCCGCCCAGCCAGCTAGAGGCAGGGGTAGAGACCATAGAGGTGGAGGTAGGGAGCGTAGAGATGGAGCTCAAAAAGCCAGCCCGCAGTAGAGCATCCCAGAGATGCAGTTTAGATAGGTGGGGGCCAGCCCCATTGTTATGCATTGCCAGCCAGGCCGGAGGCCGAGTCATCTGATGCTGTGATTACATGTACTATACTTGTCTGTAATAGGGGTGCTTCAGTGTTATTTGATCTGGGATATACTTATTCTTATGTGTCATCCTATTTTTCACCCTATTTGATAATGCCTAGTGAGGCTTTGTGTGTTTCTATATACGTGTCCACACTGGCTAATGATTCTATAGTGGTCGCCCGAGTGCATCGTTCTTGTGTGATGGTATTTGCGGGTCTTGAGACCCGTGTAGAGTTATTGCTTTTAGACATGGTGGATTTTGATGTCATATCGGGGATAGACTGGTTGTCCCTGTATCATAATATCTTGGATTGTCACGCCAAGATCTTGAAGGGGTGTTTAGCATATTTGGCGTATGTTCGCGACTCCAGCGCATAGGTTCCAGCTATTGATTTGTCCCCATTGTACAGGAGTTCCCTGAGGTGTTCCCTTCAGACCTACCGGGTATGCCGCCTGACAGGGATATTGATTTCTGTATTGATCTGGCCCCGGACACTAAGCCTATTTCTATCCTACTGTATCGTATGGCCCCGCTAGAGTTGAAATAGTTGAAGGAACAACTTCAGAACTTGCTTGATAAGGGTTTCATTAGACCCAATGTATCACCTTGGGGTGCACCTGTGTTATTTGTGAAGAAAAAGGATGGGTCGATGAGGCTGTGCATTGATTACCGGTATTTGAACAAGGTGACAATAAAGAACAAGTATCCACTGCCGAGGATTGACAATTTGTTTGATCAGCTTCTAGGTACGAAGGTGTTCTCGAAGATAGATTTGAGGTCTAGTTATCATCAGCTGCGGATTAGGGCGTCTGATGTCCCTAAGACAGCCTTTCGTACTTGGTATGGGCATTATGTGTTATTGGTCATGTCGTTTGGGTTGACCAATGCCCCGGCATCATTCATAGAGTTGATGAATCGAGTGTTTAGGCCTTACGTGGATTTATTTGTGATCACTGATGATATCTTGGTATACTCCCGCAGACAGGAGGAGCATGAGCAGCACCTCAGAGTGGTTTTGCAGACTCTGAAGGATAGCCAGTTGTACGCCAAGTTCTCAAAGTGCAAATTTTGGTTGAGTTCAGTCGCATTCCTGGGTTATGTCGTACCAGCAGAGGGTATTCAGGTAGACCCGAAGAAGATATAGGCTGTCAAGAACTGGCCTCGACTAGCTTCTGCAACGGAGATTCGAATCTTCTCAGGGTTAGCTGGTTACCATAGACGTTTTGTGGGGGGTTTTCATCCATCACAACCCTGATGACTAGATTGACTCAGAAGGGTGCCCAGTTCAGGTAGTGAGATGAGTGCAAGGCGAGCTTCCAGAATCTCAAGACAGCTCTGACTAAGGCACCGATATTGATCTTGCCCATGGGATCTGGGCCTTATACTGTATATTGTGATGCTTCCCGCATTGGACTTGGCGCATTATTGATGTAGAACGGTTAGGTCATCGCATATGCTTCGAGGCAGTTGAAGATCCACGAGATGAATTTTTGCACTTCATGACGTAGAGTTGGCAGCCATTGTTCATGCCTTGAAGATCTAGAGGCACTATTTGTATGGTGTGACGTGTGAGGTGTAGACGGTTCACAAGAGCCTTCAGTACTTGTTCAAGCAGAAAGAGGTGAATTTGAGACAGCGTAGGTGGTTGGAGTTGTTAAAGAGATATGATGTATCTATTTTATATCACCCGGGAAAGGCCAATGTGGTGGCCGATGCTTTGGGCAGGAAGTCAACTAGCATGGGCAATCTTGCCTATATATTCCGGTCAGTCAAGAGACCGCTTACCTGGGATGTTCAGGCCTTCGCCAATATATTTGTGAGGTTGGATATCTTTGAGCCTATCAGGGTGTTATCTTGCACAGTCACTCGTTCGTCATTGATGGAGCGTATTCGGGAGTGGCAGTTTGATGATCCCAATTTGTGTGTCCTGAGAGACACGGTGCAGCGGGGAGGTGCCAGAGAGATGACCTTGGGAGATGATGGCATATTGAGGTTGCAGGGGCGAGTTTGTGTGCCTAATGTTGATGGTATTAGAAAGTCAATCTTAGCGGAGGCCCACAGTTCTCGGTATTCTATTCATCCGGGCACCGCGACGATGTATCAAGATTTCAGACAGTATTATTAGTGGCGTAGAATGAAAAAAGACATTGTTGTGTATGTGGCTCGTTGTCTAAATTTTCAGCAGGTTAAGTACAAGCATCGGAGGCCCGGTGGATTATTTCAGAGGATTGAGCTTCCCGAGTGGAAGTGGGAGAGAATTACCATGGATTTTTTTACTGGCCTTCCGATGATTTGAAGAAGTTTGATACTATATGGGTTATTGTTGATTGGCTGACTAAGTCAGTGCTTTTTATCCCACTTGCCACCACCTATTCATCCGAGAGGTATGCTGAGATTTATATCCGGGAGATCGTTCGCATTCACGACGTGCCCATATCTATTATTTCAGATCGGGGTCCGTAGTTTACCTCACATTTCTGGAGAGCGGTGCAGCATGAATTGGGCACCGAGGTCCAGTTGAGTACAACATTTCACCCCAGACGGACGGTCAAGCCAAGAGGACTATTCAGATTCTTGAGGATATGCTCCGAGCATGATTTATTGATTTTTGAGGCTCGTGGGACCAGTTCTTGCCTTTAGCAGAGTTTGCCTAAAACAACAGCTACCAATCCATTATTCAGATGGCTCCGTATGAGGCTTTGTATGGTAGGCGGTGTCAATCCCCAGTCGGATGGTTTGAGCAGGGAGAGGCTCGGTTATTGGGTACAGACTTGGTACATGAGGACTTGGATAAGGTCAAAATCATTCAGGACAGACTTCGGTCAGCTCAATCTAGGCAGAAGAGTTTTGCAGATCGTAAGGTCAGGGATGTTGCTTTCATGGTTGGCAAGCGAGTATTGCTTTGTGTATCGCCTATGAAGGGCGTGATGATGTTCGAGAAGAAGGGAAAGCTTATCCATACATATATTGGCCCATTTGAGATTCTTGACCATGTGGGAAATGTGGCTTATAGGTTTGCGTTGCCGCCTAGCTTGTAAGCTGTGCATCCGGTTTTTCATGTATCCATGCTTCGGAAGTACAACGGTGATCCCACCCAATTGGACAAGGATCTGTCATATGAGGAGGAGCCGGTGGCTATTTTAGACCGCCAGGTTCGATAGTTGAGATCGCGGAGTTTTCCTTTAGTGCGTGTTCAGTAGAGAGGTCAGCCTCCCGAGGCATCGACCAGGGAAGTCTGATATGCACAGCCGTTATCCCCATATATTCCCCGACTCAGGTACTCTTTTCTTTTGTCTGTTTGTCCTCAAACGATTATTTTAATGGTGGAGGATGTGACGACCCAAAGGGTCACCACCGTAATTCTCCCTTTCCTTGCACTTCTAAGGCCTTGAAAAATTTTAATTTGGTTTTCTCGATTTGCGTGCGTAGTTCGAGGGCGAAGCCAGAAATTTTTTATGTGAAAATATTTGAACTCTGTGTTAAAAACCAAGAATTTTGATAATAATATTGCTATAGTTGTGTATTTTGGTTCTGACGTCCGGTACAAGTCTTAAATGAGCGTTACGTGCTATCTAAAAAGTTTGGTTGAAAACGAATGTCGTTTGATGTATTTCAAACTAAAAATGGAAAGTTTGAAAGTTTAAAACCTTGAAATGAAAATCATGAGTTTTGGAGGTTGATTATTTGATTTTGATGTTATATTGGCGATTTGATCGTACGAGTAAGTCCGTTGGATGTTTTTGAGGTTGGGTGCATGTATGGTTTGGAGCCCCGAGGGCTCGGGAGAGAGTTGGATAGGCCTTGAGTGCATTTTTTGTTGCATGAAGTGTGCTGGTATGCTTGTACAGCAGGCTACGCAAATGCGAAGCGAGTCATCGCAATTGCGATATTCCCCCTTTTTCCTGCCCTCTTCGCAAATGTGAAGCAACTGATCGCAATTATGACGATCTCCTTACCAGCCTTCCTTCGCAAATGCAAAGACCTCCATCGCAATTGCAATATCCTCTCAGCCTAGCCCAAGTTCGCATTTGCGAACCCTATTTCGAAAATGCGAGTTCCTTCTTTTCTCAGCCCAGTTCGCATTTGCGAATTACTTCTCGCAGTTGCGATATTCTCCTTCTTGCTGCTTAGTTAGCAATTGCGAAATCTTTCTCGCAATTGCGAGATCAACGTCTGTGTAAATGATACTTAACCGATTATAAACCTCACTTTTCATATTTTCAAAACCTAAAACCTCAATAGACGATTTCTCTCGAACCTCTTCGTCCCCAAACCAAATATAAGTCAAATTTTTCTAGTTTTCTTCAATCCTTATCATCTTGTAACATCATTTCATCCATATATCAAAGCTTTCATGGTTAAAAATCGAGACTTGGGTAGAATTTTGGTTTTTCAATAATTGGGGATTTGGACCTTTTGCATATATGAACTCGTGGGGGAATGGGTAACCCGGTTTAGGTTTGAACCTCGGGTTTTGACCACGTGAGTTCGGGGGAATTTTGGGAATTTTTTGGTAAAACCTTGAGAGTTTCATTCTTATGCATTCAAATTATTTTAACTAGCATTTGTTGATACATTTGAGTAAATTATGGTTAGATTCGACCGGTTTTGAGGCGAATTCAAGGGTTAATGCTATTCTAGAGGCGTGAGTTGATTTGGAAGCTTTCGAGGTAAGTGTTTGATCTAACTTCGGCTTGAGGGAATAGGATTAGAGTATTTGATTGCTATTTGCTAAATGATCGAGTACGGTGTATAAGCATGGTGACGAGTATCTATTCACCAGTGTCTAGAAAGACCGTGAGTCATAATTGTCCTTAAATTCAAAAGATGTGAATTAATTGAGTTAATGGTCTCTTAATAAATTATGAATTGATAATTGAAAGGTAGATGAATTAAAGGAGGAAGTGTGGTGTTTTTCCCTTGCCGGGACTTGGTGTTGATATATCTTTCCCTTGCTGGGACACATTTTTGATTTATCTTTCCTTTTCCCGGGACTTGCTATTGATTTAGTCTCCCTTGTCGGGATATTCTTGAACTGTTAGCTGTACCCTTGCCGGGTTTAACTGTTATGTTGATGAACTTCCCTAATGGGGCCTCCTTTTAGGAGATTGTTCGAGTTATTCAATAATATATCATGGGATTGTGTGGAACGCCGTCCACTTATTGTTATTGGCCTGAGATGCCGCGGGATCGTGTGGCGCATCGTCCACTTATGCATTACATTATGGGATCGTGCCGCGTCCACTTATATAGTACATCATGGGGTCGTGTGGCACACCGTCCACTTGTTTAATACATCATGGGATCGTGTCGCATGCCGTCCAATTATACATTACATTATGATATCGTGTGGCGCGCCGTCCACTGTAGATGAGTAGATCATGAAAAGCTGAGATAGTGTTATCGTTGTTACTGATGTTCCATATTTATCTTGTATCCCCTAGTTTATTTCGTATATTATGTTGCTATTATTTCTTTATTTTCGAGCTTGTATGTCATTATTGTATAGGTTAATTGTGGTAGGTTTTGTCTAGCCTAGTCACTACTTTGCCGGGGTTAGACCAGGCACTTACCAGCACATGGGGTCAGTTGTGCTGATACTACGCTTCTGTGCCTTTCTGTGTATAGGTCAGGACGCAGCATATGGACCGCAACAGTAGTTAGGGGGCGATCCTTCAGTCCATAGATTTTGAGGTAGATCGCTGGCATTCGCGGGCCTCGAGTCTCTTCTATCTTTTCTAGTTTGTTTTTCTTTTATCAGACAGACATGTGATGTATTTCTTTCAGACTATTGCCTTTAGTACTCTTTAGTCGTCCGTGAGTAGTGACACTAGATACTGGGTAAAGGCATGTTGTTAATTTCCGTATTTTGTTTTTGCTGTTGATGTCAAGAGACTTCCGCATGTTTTAATTAATTATGTTAGTATTTAACTTGTTTTAGATTTATGATTTTTGAAAATGATTATAAAGGTTGGCTTGCCTAGCTTCGACAGTAGGCGCCATCAAGACTCTCGATGGTGGGAAAATCCGGGACGTGACAGTTTTAGAAAGTTAGTTAAAGAATTTTTTTTTAAAAGAAACATAACAAGTAAAGTGAAAGGGGTCCTAGGTTTATACATAATATGGATCACAACAATGCAATACCTGGCGTACACTCCACAGAAGAGGGGTCGCACGTGATATTAGCGCACAAGTCATCATATTCATATTCTACCCTTCTCACACCGTTAAGGTAATAAAGAGCGGATAGTCTCGTTTACTTATTGCATGCTAGTACCCGCACCAATTCTATCAGTACCAGGGTATTAGGATTTCTAATCCTAAAGGGGAGAAAGGGATGGGGGCCTTTATGTGTTTAAGGGACAAAATACTAGTTCGACATTAAAACACGTATCAAATAAGGAAGGATCAATCAAGCAAATGAGGCTCAGATGAACCCCTTAAATCAGATAAGTCACATAGTTTAGCATATCTTTTCAAATACTGGTTTGGTCTTAAATTAGATTAAGAAGTGGGCAGATAGGTTCAACACATATATTTTGATAGGAAGTCTGCATTAGGCATACTCGGATACAGTTGTCAGAGATTAAAGCACTTGATTAACGCGAATTGAATAAGGTTACTAACTTTAGAAAATAAACTGGTATAGAATGGATTGAGGAAAAGGTATGCTGCAGACCTAGGAATATGGTTTAGAAAAGTTCCAGAAAACAGACCATTGAGTTGCGGATCAATACAGAAAGAGCATTTTTAAACAAGTTTCGAAAGAGGCAGACCGTTTAATGAAAAATGAGTTTGAGTTGCAGAACTAATTTAAAATGATAACTGCAGAAAAGTGAGATGTAACGGAGTTGTTTAACAGACTACCGGAAAATAAGTTTCAGAAAATCATGCAAGTTTATCAATAAAATTAGATTTTAGGAAAAAGAGTTGCACTGATCTAGGCGTGAGAAAAAGCTTAATAGTTCAGAGAAAGATCGATTTTAGTCAGTTATTTAGTGAATTCGTTACTGCTTTTAGACAGCGAGGCAAGTTTTATTTAAAGCTCATATAGGCATGATCTCTACGAGTCATTGATTTTAAAACATTTTTTAAAAACGATAATAAACTTGAAAACAGATGCTGATTTGATTATTCCTAAAAGTTTTCCTAATATCAGGAACGTGCACATTCCAATATGAATGATTTCTATATGATTGCAGAAAATTAGACACTAAGTCCTATAGGCATGATTTCTATGTGATTGAATTTGCATATATACAGTAAAGATCCTAGGAGCATGATTTCTACCCTATATATAGGAAAGTAAACCCCCACCATTTTCACTAGATTTCCCGAGTTTATACAAGTTATTACAGGCAAAAAAATAGAGAAAAATACATCAATAGAAACAGTTGCATCCAAGGTACCTAAATCATACTTAATGTCTAATAATATGCGATTGAGCCACTTCTGGGATCCACAATTTTCAGAGCCTTCTCTTTATCATGGGTGTTTCAAAATTCCAAGGAATTTCAGGAATCTCGGTATCGCTTGCACCCAAGATACCAATTAGAAAGAGTTCAAGTGTAGTGTGGAAAAGCCATCTCTCAGGCATTCAAGTTCAGAGGGAGCTCAAGGGTACCAAGGCAAGGCTCGCAAGAGAGGGGCAGAACTTAATTGCTAAGAATGAGTGTAAATGGAAAGATATTGGGGAGCCATGGTAGATTGGTGGTCATACCCAGCCATAAAGCAGGCTGGCACCCCCGTGGCCAACCTATTTAGCCAAACAAATAAGAGCAGACTATGTTTTGGACAGTGATTAGGATACTGCCAAACCAAGGTCTTAGGCTCGAAACATACATAAAGGGAATAAGGAATGGGAACTGATAGAGTTTAGGATTCCAGGAATCCAGTCCGGGCACATAAAAAATATTCTTTAAGTGTTTCCATGCTTTATGAACCATAACACAACATATAAAGGGGTTTAAGGAGAAGGGAATTCATGTAAGAGCAAGGATAACAAAAATGTCGAAGAATAGTAAAGTAAACACAAACAACTGAAGTTGTAAACACATAGGGAATGGACAATATTAAACTAGAAGGACATACCAGTTGCAAAGTACACAAATGGAGGAAAAGAATACTTGCAGCCACAAACAAACAGAGAACAAGGACTTCAGCGGGAAACTTGAAAAGCTTTGCAGAAAACTTAGAAGTATTTGAGAAAGAGAAGTAGTGAGTGTAATAAGTGTATGTTCATTAGAACTTGTATGTTTTGAAAGAGGAGAGGGGAAGGTATTTATAGCCTTTGCGAAACGAGTAAAGAATAGAGTAAAAGCACAAATATGGGCATAATTACAAATCAGAATCAATTAGTATAAATCTTCCCTTTAACTAGGGGATTCTTATTCAAACAGATACAAACAGGATCCGAATACGGAAAGAAGAATCAGTCATATAGCAGAATGGTTTGTTGCCATAAAAGAAGCAGTAAAGTAATACAATAGGTAAATAAGTCTAATATAAGACGGGTAGTTATTTTTGGAAAGATTCCGTGAGGCAAAATCAAAGGAAAAGAATCAAATTAACCCTTGACAGGCTAATAAATCAGAAATTCAGAAAAGTAAAAGTTTGAAATCAGTTTCGAGCTTTAGAAAATAAATCATTGAAGGACTCATTATATAAGGCCAAGCTAGGGCAAAAGGAATATCATACAGTGATAACATAGAGTAGACATTCAAACATGGTAGTTCGGTTCAGTGTAGTTGAGAGAAAAGAATCAAAGCATGAAAAGAGTTGAGCAAAAACTCAGAGAACCTAGAGAAAAGAGAGAAACGAATCAAGTCGAATAGTTTCAAACAGACAAATCGCATAGACCCAAAGGCTCGAATAGTCCCCAAGGAGGAACTAGGTTTTTCCCGAATCAGTTAAGTCTAGAAACGATAAACAGGTAAAGCAAAAGCAATTTCAGAGTCCCAAGTGAACCCCCCCCCCCCCAAAAAAAAATTAAGGTTTCGACTATTATTCAGTAAAGCAAAATAGCCAAGCTCATGAACCCAAATAGATCCCCAAAATTTAGGGCTTTTGAACATCAAATAAAATTAGAGAAGGCATGCATGTAAATCGAATGAAATCATGCTGAACAAACTTAAACAAAATCACCAAAAATTAGGTATTTCTAGTCATGCTTACATCGATAAAGAAAGTAACACAAGTGAAGCACATAAACATGCTGAGAATAAGAAAGGAAATTCGAAAAATCACTTAACACAAAACCCTAGTTAAAGGGACACAATATTTTGTAAGCGAAAATTAGGGAAACTTTGAGAAACATGATCAAAAAAATCATACACACATAAATCTAGGCAAGATCTAAAAAATAAATCGAAAGAACCTTAGAGTTAGGGATTCGAAGAACCAGAGAAGATGAGAAAGGCTTGGAAAACTCCGGATCTAAGTAGGATAGTTACAGATCTGACTCGAACGACCATGGCTGGCCGAGAAATGTCAATGATGACCGTAGAAAAGCCATCGAGCAAAGGCTTGGTTAATACCCCTCCAAAGTCTTGTCATGGGACCTCAGAGGTGAGCACATAGAGGCCATGGGAGGCCGAAATAGGGCTTAGATGAGTCTGAGAAGCCATAGATTAGGGTTTTTGGTGAGGCGACGACTACGGTTTGAGAGGTGAGTTGAGAGAGAACAAGAGAGACAAGGGATTTAGGGGAGGTGTGCGGTGAGAAATGATATAGGGTTTGGGGTTAATTGGGAATTAAAAGGAAAGAAGGAATCTGTGCTGTTGATCAAAATTATCAACTACTCAGATTAAAAAGAATACGGGCCGGTTTGGTTAAGTACGTATTGGGCCGGGTGGATTAACTAATTGGGCTGGGGTGGTTTGGATTTATTTTGGGGCTGATATGGGGTGCGAATTTGGATAATAGTAAAATGCAATAAAGGCCAATCCGCAAATAGCCACTTTTCCCTTTTAATTTTGTAAAAATAGTTATTCAATTTCAAAAGCAAATTAATAATACTGAGTAAATAACTATTATATAAATACTTATTTAAAAATGCTGGAGTTAATTTTGTAGGTATTAAACGCTATAAATTACAAGATAGGTCATAATTGCAATTATATGCAATTTTACTTCAAAAATGCTAAATGAATTTGTAAAAACGTACAAAAAATCACTTTAATTATATTTTGATACAAAGATGAGGATAAAATAAGTTATTCACAAAAATGATAATTTTTGGGAATAATTTTGGAATTTTATGGTATAAAAATAGGCGATAAATTGGTTTAAAAATCATGAAAAATACCAAAACTCATGGGGGTGCTTATATATGCACATGTATGCTATTTTAGAAGTATTTGTTGGTATAAAAATACATAGGGAAAAATTAGGTATCAACAGCTGCCACTCTTTACTCGAAGAGGATGAAAGCGTTGTCGGGTAAAGATAGGATGACAAATTTTAATCGGAAATGGCAATTTGAAAAGAATTTTGACCGAACTTTGGTCTCTGAGCTACCTACTTACCCTTGATTATCAGGCTATGAGTAGTTCAGGGCACATTAACGGAAGGTGTCGATAGAGATTTGGAAAAGAACAGATGCGAAGTGGATTTGAAAGGATGTTTGAGGTCTAACAGCTGTGATAACTAGAGTGGAAAAGCTCCTGCGCAGACGGCCATTTGCTAGCAAGTGTACCTACAAGTAGGTAATACAACGCATATTAAGCAAAATTTAAACGTGATGCAAGTTCCCGTTGGAGCATGAATGCTGTATTTGGATAATTAGGATGGCATCCTCAGACTATGACATCCTAGGCCATGAAGAGCATAAATAAGGGTTCAAAGACCATAAAATGATGTTCTCGAGCTATGCAGATGGTGCCTCCAAAATGGTGGCAATCTTTCAGCCGATGAATGCAAAGGGTGGCGATCTTTCAGCCAAAGCAGAATTAAATGCAGGTGGCGATATTGTAGCCATATGAAAAAATAAAGTGGCGATATTTTAGCCAAGAATGAGGGAGACAACGCTTAGTCTCGGAAGGTAGATAAGTAGCCTTATGCATAATGCAGATGGAGGTAGAGCTTAACCTCGGAAGGCAGATAGGTATCCTTATGTAATATGAAGATGGAGACAGAGTTTAGTCTCGAAAAGCAGATGAGTAGCCTTATTCAAGATGGAGACAATGCTTAGTCTCGAAAGGAAGATAAGTAGCCTTATGCAAATGGAGGTAGAGCTTGACCTCCGAAGGCAGAACATTAGCCTTATGCAATATGAAGATGGAGACAGAGTTTAGTCTCGAAAGGCATAGGAGTAGCCTTATAAAAGATAGTGACAATGCTTAGTCATGAAAGGTAGATAAGTAGGCTTATGCAGTATGCAGATGAAGGTAGAGCTTAACCTTGGAAGGCACACAAGTAGTTTTATGCAATATGAAGATGGAGAGAGAGCTTAGTTTCAAAAGGAAAATGGCTAGCCTTATGCAAGATGCAGATGGAGGTAGAGCTTAACCTCAAAAGGCAGAAGAGTAGCCTTACGCAATGTACGGATGTAAAGAGCGACTAGAGGTAAGATTTTATTGCTGATAGCCAGTTACGATATCAGGACTGCTGGGAGGTTATGTACGGATAACTATTGCGGGTAAGTGATGATTCTGATGAATTGCATTATTGGGAAAGTATGTGTACATAAATATACTTAATGATACTGCAAGTTGAGTTCCTACATCCAAAGAAATTTGAGGAGTTCTGTAAGGGGGAAAGGTTAGTTCGTATTTCCTGGCTTCTGATGTCGCATATCATTAGGGTAGCGCTGCTAAACAAAATTGATTCCGATGATGGTTATGCATGATTTAGTAAATATCATAAGTATGTAATCGAAAAAAAATAATTTCTTTGAATGAACCAACGACAGCGATGTGGTCCATAATATTGCAACCACTCTTGCTCCAAAATTTTGAGGGTCCTCCTAAAAATTCTGCCCGAGTTTACTGGGTTGGCACTTCTGGCGATAAAAGGCTGAAAATTGACTTCGAAATTTTGAGGGTCCTCCTTAAAATTCTTCCACAGTTCCAATAGCAGGGGAAAATGGAAATTTTATTAAATTGTGACCGAACCCATAAGGATGCCTACGTATCCCCTCTTAAACGGGAATCAGGTCAGGCATAATTCAAATTACATCATGTAGAGAGAGCATATAATTACACATAGTATCATTTTACTGCATCTGAATTAATTGGCTTCGGCTAGACTTCTCCAT
Source organism: Nicotiana benthamiana (assembly GCA_034376525.1). NCBI lineage: Eukaryota > Viridiplantae > Streptophyta > Magnoliopsida > Solanales > Solanaceae > Nicotiana > Nicotiana benthamiana. Next base: position 149,149,295 of record CM067338.1, read on the forward strand.
CCATCTCTGCAAGAATAAGGGCTCCTCCAGTCAGAACCCTATGAACCATGTATAGACCTTGCCAATTGGTAGAGAACTTTCTTAGCTTCGTCTTGATGTGGGAATATTTTCTTCAACACCAGCTGCACTGGTGTAAGCTTTCTTCGCTTAACTCTTTTCTTGAAAACTGCATTCATCCTTTTTCCATGTATAAGGGATAGCTGCTCGTAGTGACCTTTTAACCATTCTGCGTCATCCAACTATGCTTCTTGTATGATCCTCAAGGAGGGAATTTCTACCTCGACATGAATGACCGCCTCTGTACCATAAACAACCATGTAGGGAGTTCCCTTGGTTGACGTTCAAACTATGGTGCGGTATTCCAATAAGGCAAATGATAACTTCCCATGCCATTGTTTATGATTTTTGATCATCTCCCTTAGTATCTTCTTGATATTCTTGTTGGGGTCTTCCACATCTTCATGCATCTAAGGCATGTAGGCAATAGAGTTTTTGTGTTTCATCTTGAATGTTTTTTCTTTCATCAAGTTGCTGTTGAGATTTGACCCATTATCAGTGATGAATGATTTCGAAATTCTAAACTAACAAACAATACGGTCACGGATGAAATCTGCCACTACTCTATTGGTTACTGCTTTGTAGGACGCTACTTTGACCCATTTGGTAAAGTAATCAATTGCTAGAAAGATGAATCTGTGCCCGTTTGATGTGGCAGGCCCCATAGGTATGATAAAATCCATTCCCCAAGTGCCGAATGGCCATAGGGAGCTTATTGCAATAATCTCATTTGGAGGAACCTTTATCATGTCTGTATGTATCTGATAGCAATGGCACTTTCGGACATACTAAATGCAGTCCATTTCCATAGTCATCCAAAAATACCCTTCCCGGAGTATATCTTTTGCTAAGACAAAACCATTCATGTGCGGCCCATAGGTCCCAGCGTGCACTTCGTCCAATTTTCTGAATGCTTATTTTGCTTCAACACACCTTAATAGTCCCAAATCGGGATTCCTCTTGTACAGGACTCCTCCGCTGTGAATGAAATTGTTAGACAACCTCCAAAGGGTACGCTTCTGAATAGCATTGGCAAGCTCTGGGTATTCTCCTGTTGTCAAGTATTCTTTGATGTGATGGAACCATGGTTTCTCATTTGCTTCTTCCTCAACGTGGGCACAGTACGCTAACTGATCATAAATCTTTACTGGGATGGGATCAATGAAATTTGTATCCGGATGCTGGATCATGGATGATAAAGTAGCTAATGCATCAGCAAACTCATTCTGAACCTTGGGGACGTGCTGAAATTCTGTCCTTGTGAATTTCTTCGTCAGCTCCTGTATATGATGCAAGTAAGGAAGTATCTTAGAGTTTTTGGTTGCCCACTCTTCTCGAACCTGATGTATGAGCAAGTCTGAACCCCTGATCACTAGCAACTCCTAAGTGTTCATGTCAATGTCCATTTTGAGCCCCAAGATGCAGACTTCATATTCGGCCATATTATTGGTGCAAGGGAACCTGAGCTTGGCGGATACCGGGTAGTGCTGGCCGATTTCTGATACGAGGACTCCTCCTATTCCGACTCCTTTGAAATTCGCAGCCCCCAAAAATAACCTCCAACCATCATAGGATTCAGCAATTTCTTCTCCTATGAAAGATACCTCTTCATCATGAAAATACATTTTAATGGCTTGTATTCTCTGTCTGCGGGATTTTCGGTGAGATGATCTGCCAAGGCTTACCCTTTAATTTTCTTCTGGGTCACATACACAATTTTGAATTCACTTAGCAGGATTTGCCACTTGGCAAGCTTTCCAGTAGGCATGGGCTTCTGGAAGATATACATTAGGGGGTCCATTCTATAGATAAGATAAGTGGTGTAGGCGCAGTAATAATGCCTCAATTTCTGAGCTACCTAAGTCAAAGCATATCAGGTGCGCTCTAATAGGAAATACCGGGCCTCGTACGGGGTAAAATTCTTATTGAGATAGTATATGGCGTGCTCCTTTCTCCCCGTTTCATCATGTTGTCCAAAAACACAACTGAAGACTCCATCCAATACTGTGAGGTAAAACCATAGAGATCTTGTTGGTTTGGGAAAACCCAATACTGGCGGCGTTGACAAGTATTACTTAATTCTATCAAATGCTTTCGGAAATCGTCAGTCTAGTTTGTGGCAACAACTTTCTTTCAACATTTTGAAGATAGGTTCACAAATGACCGTGGATTGAGCTATGAACCGACTGATATAGTTGAGTCTCCCCAAGAAACTCATAACGTCCTTCTTGTTCTTTGGCGGTGGAAGTTCTTGGATAGCTTTGACCTTTGATTGGTCCAATTCTATCCCTCGACGACTTATGATAAAACCTAGTAATTTTCCAGCAGGAACTCTGAATGCACACTTGGCAAGATTCAACTTCAAATTGTACCTTCTCAATCTGTTGAAGAATTTCCTCAAGTCTTCCATATGATCTATGGCTTTCTTGGATTTGATGATGACATTGTCCACATATACCTCAATTTCTTTATGTATCATATCATGAAAGATGGTAGTCATGGCTCTCATATAGGTGGCACCAGCATTCTTCAAACCAAATGACATCATTCTGTAACAATATATCCATGAGGGCGTGATAAAAGCTATTTTCTCTGCATCTTCTTCATCCATCCATATCTGATAGTATCCGGCGAAACAATCGAAGAATGACTGCAGCTCATGCTTGGCGCAGTTGTCAATTAAAATGTGTATGTTTGGCAAGGAGAAGTTGTCTTTGGGACTGGCCCGATTGAGATCCCGGTGGTTGACACAGACCTTAACCTTCCCATCTTTCTTTGGTACTGGCACGATGTTGGCTAACCATGTCGGGTAATTTACTACCATGAGAATCCTGGCTTGACTCTCTTGGTAACCTCTTCTTTGATTTTCAAACTCATCTTGGGTTTGAACTTTCTGATCTTATGTTTTACCGGCGGACATGTTGGATCTGTTGGCAACTTGTGAGCTACGATAGATGTACTGAGACCGGTCATGTCATCATACGACCAGTTAATGATGTCCTTATATTCTTATAAGAACTCTATGTACTTCTCCTTTTCTGATGGCGACAAGTGCATACTGATACGCATTTCCTTCACATTCTCTGTGTCTCCCAAATTAACGACCTCAGGTTCATCAAGGTTAGACTTAGGTCTATTCTCAAAATTCTTGACTTCTTTGATGATCTCTTCTGGTGTATCATCCTCTTCTGAATCCATATTCGTTTGTTGCATTGTCTCGTTACAAGATACAGTCATTGGTTCATCATCAAGATAGGTAATTGTAATGCTATGTAAATAAAGTAAGTGATAGAGGAAAATAATAAGAGCGAGATATATAATAAACTTGGAAATTCTTTGATTAAATTCATAATTTTTTTGGAACATCGGAGCTCTTTTCAAAATTAAAGACAATGCAGAAAGAAAATTAATTAGTAAAAGTAAAATATGCGATGCATAGTGCTTTGTTTAGCCTTGCTACCCCAAAGCTTTCTTAGCCCTAGTGGTTCTGATTGACCAATTATTGAGGCATTTCTCTCGATTCACAGCTTGTATGGAAGGGCCTTCCTCCCCTTCCTCCTCGAAAATAACACAGCAGTCCATATCATCCTCTAGAAACAAGTTCCTCATTGCCGCTAATGCCTTTTCCTCTTCTGACCCATATATGATGCATGTCGGCTAGAAAGTCTTCTACAAGTGAGGTATCAGATGCTCAAGCATATAATAGGGGCTGCGCCATGGTGGCGACCAGTCATTGAACTCTTTCCGAGTGTATTCATATCCCAAACCAAATGTAGTACCACGCTTCTTTAGCTTGATGGGCTTCGTGATTCCGTGGAGGTTTTTGCCGAGTCCATTTCCAGGTTCGTACCAACACCAATTCAAGATACTTTCAATCTTGTTATACCACCATTTGTCCTCGTCTACAACATTAACCCTTTCAATGTTGTGGTATGTTTCTCCGCCTATTATCCTTCTGCCACCAATCATAGGGATGGTCTAGCGACTATATATGGGGTTTCTTCCATTACAATGAATCATCATCTCTTGGTGATTCCATTCAAACTTCACTGCCTGATGCAGGGTTGATGCAACAGCTCCAGCGGCTTGGATCCATTGTCGTCCCAACAACAAGTTGTAGGATGTTGGGACATCTATCACTTGAAAGTCAACGTCAAACCAAGTCGGTCCTATTTGCAAGCATAGGCTAATCTCTCCAATAGTAGACCGTTGGGATCAATCGAAGGCTTTGACATTGATGGCTCCATCTTTGATCTCATGCAAGCTCATTCCCAACATTCTGAGAGTGATCAACAGACAGATCTTGAGAATGGATCCTCCGTCAATCAGGACTCTAGTGATGAAGTAATCTTCGCATTGCACAGTGACGTGCAATGCCTTGTTGTGACTTAGTCCTTCCGGTGGCAACTCATCTTCGTGGAAGGCGATTTTATGACTCTCCAACACTTATCCCACCATATTTTCCATCTTACCTCCAGATAGCCGCCGGGCACATAAGCTTTACTTAATATCTTTATCAAGGCATTTTTTTGTGCGTCATAGCTTTGCAGGAGAGCTAGGATGGAGTTCTGTGCTAGTGTTTTGTTCAACTGCTCAATGACCGAATACTCCTTAGCTTGTATTTTCTTCCAAAGATCATTGGGCCCAGTTTCAATAGGTCGTCCACAGGCTTGCTTACTGGACTCAACTAAGTGTTCTAGAGTGTACACCCTGCATGTTCTGGTTATACCTTGTGCAGCAGTTGCTTCCCTAGTTTTGGTTTTTCCTATTCCTCCGAGCATTAGTTGTGTAATCCCATGGTTTGGAGTTTGAGCTAAACGTGGTAACATCTGTCATTATAACTCGAATAGGCACATTTGGAGGCAATACAAAAACTTCAAACACTGCAGGTTCCTTTGGAATTCCAAACTCGACCTTAATTCGTTCTGGAACCTTTGGACGAGGTGCTTCGAACTCGAGCGGTATAGACATGTTCACCTCATTGCTATGAGAGGGCCAGATCATGATGACAATTGGGTTGAATATGAGTGTCGGATTCTTTTGCTCATCCCCATTGGAAGTTAATCCAATTGACGCATTGGGGTCCCAATCATCCCCAATCTCTACAATGTGAATGCCGCCACCCTTCTGGTCAGGCAGAGGGTTGTTACGGACATTAGGAGCGGGCTCCTTTGCTATGGTGACCTTATTTAAGATAAGAGTCTAAATGTAGTTCTTCAACCAGTGGCACTCGTCAATGGTATATCCTTTCATGCCGGAGTGGTACACACAGGTCTTATTAGGGTTGACCCACTGGGAAGGATTATCTAGAGTTATGGCAGGGACAGAGGAGACATATCTAGTGGCCTTAAGACTCTCATAGAGCTGGTCAAGTTGCTCAGTGATGGTTGTGTACTATCTAGGAGGTTTGTGGTCAAATTTTTCCTGGGTCTAGGGAAAGTTTGGCGAGTGGGAGGTGATTTTTAGTGAGAGTTTTGGGTATTATAAGCTTGGTATAAAGGTGCGGGTTAAGAGTATTTAGGTGAAGTGGGTTGATATGGGGGAGGTGGAGATGGTTGTTAAACGGGTGGTGGATTTTGGTAAAAGAGTGCGGGTGCTTGGTAATTCGGCATAGGCTGATATGTAAGTGGAGGTGATGGGTATGTGTGGTATTTTAGTGGTGATTTGTCTCCCTCTGTGACCATCATGGCATCCTTCTTCTTGGACGTGCCACCCGACTCTAACTCCTTGTTGGTGGCCTGCAATGCTTCAAGATTAGTAACCATACTATTCTTAATACTTTCCTGGATTCTTTCTCCCAACTTGATGATATCAGAGAATTTGTGACCTTCGATCACCATCAACCTCGCATAATATTGTGGATTCTGAGCCCGGATGAAGAATTTGTTCAGCTGTTCCTCTTCTAAGGCTGGCCTAACCTTAGCAGCTTCAAATCTCCAATGAGTAGCATACTTGCGGAATGTCTCGGTAGGCTTCTTCTTCAAATTCTGGATGTAGAGTACATCCAATGCATTCTCTGTATTGAATCGGACTCTATTCATGAAATCTAATGCCATACCTACCCAGCTTGTCCATTTCTTGGGGTATTGACTGATGTACCAGGATAAAGCATCCCCCTTCAAATTTCTCATGAAGAGTTTCATATGGATTTTCTCATCCATTCCCACTTTGACAAACTTATCACAATATGTCCTCACGTGGACTCTAGGATCTCTTGTGCCATCAAATATTTTAAATTTGGGAGGCTTGTACCCTTTCGGAAGTTCATCATCTGGCTGAATGCATAGGTCCTCATAATTCATCTCCTCTACACCTTTGCTTCCTTCCACGCCTTGGACTCTGGTGGTCAACTTCTTGAGTTCTACTGCTAAGTTTCTTAAAAGAGAGTCCTTTTCATCTGACTGAGGCGCACTTGAGATTGGTTGAGTGTAGTGGGTTATGGTATCTACGTATATGGGAGTATTATAGAGGTGGTAGTTTGTGGCGCTTAGTGGTTCAGGAATGAGTCATGGGTTGTTTTTTGGAGTGTGGCATGTGTTTCGGTGGTGAGAATGAGTGGGTTGCATATGTGGTCGTGGGGTGTCCCATTCTACCTTTGTTCTTGTTCCGGATAGGACTCGGAGGAGGAGGGGGTGGAGCTTCTTTGGAACTCGTACTGTATGATGATGATGATGCTACAATACACGTACCAACCTTTGGGGAGGGTAATAAAAATAAAAGAAAAACAAAAAGGTAATAAGTTAATGCGGATTCTGAGGAAACATGTTGCAATATTTAAAAACATTGTACAAGGATATAAGTCGCATCCTAATTTGGGTGCCTCGTTGTGCCCGAGGTAGGCATAGCGACAATTTAATTTGGACAACTTATAATGTTAAATGCCTTATTGTTTTGATAAAGAATAAGACGAATCCAAAACGACACTAAGTAACGGAAAGTAAAGGGTCACTAGTGGCCATTGGCCTTATTGCATCATTAGAGCAAAATGAAAGACTCCTAACTACTTGGTCCCAGAAGGACCTTCCCCAGATTCAGCATCTTTGTCTCCCTCGAACAATTTTGCTAACTCGAGAAGTTCTAGCAGCAAATAAGGTCGGGCCAGATGTCCGTCTGCATTCCCTTCAGCGTTTTGACAGTATTCAATCCATTTGATAAACTTTCCTTCTAACTCCACTAGAACCCGCTCCAAATACCCTAGTCATTTGATGGGCTTCTTGTATTTCTCGATGCTCACTTTCACATTCTCGAATCCTCTTGCGCAATTGATTGTACTTAACCCGTGCTTCAGCTTTCTCGTCGATGACCCTGTGACGTCGGATGAACCTGGGAAGACCCATACCGTTATCTTTCAACCAACCCGAATAGTTCGGCACACAACTGGTGTGATACCTGTCTGGCTCAATAGATTCTTTCCCCAAAACGAGCTTGCAATGCCGCATGTGCTAAGCCTAGAACTTTTAAGGGCTATAATCGTCCTGGAAGTCATCCCCGAAGTGACCTATTTTGTCAACCATTTGTATGATTTGCTTTCTTCCATCCCGCCTCATTGATCGGAGGGGAACATAGGGATAAGTTCCTCTCAGACCAATGAGTATGAGAAACAGCGCATCTCGGGATCGAACAATGAATTCTTCCATAGGGAACCACTCGACCATCCACTATACCTGGTCTTTTTTCATATTCTCAAATAGCTCTACCCATCCTTCAGCGTCTTCTAGATGAACGAACATATTCGGCTTATAATTCATTTTCCTTGGCTGGTGGAAGGCGATATGGTCATCCCAGTGTCTGCCCCGGATCTCTTGCCGATAATCACCCCTCTGAAGGTGCTCCATGAGTCAAAGCTGGAGTAGTTGGCTGCAGCCTTTGAAATATTTGGCTCATTGCTGACACTTTTCTAGGGCTCGATATATCCCGGCAACAATCATAGGCACTATGTTGAAAGATTGTCTGCTAATCCCTTCCATCAAGGTCTTAGTTACCATGGCTAATCTGGTGTGGATCCTATCCTTCTTCATAGGAAAGAATATCATCCCCAGAAAACATAACATGAAGATGAAAACCCTTCTTTGGATATGCCCCAAAGTGGTAAGAGCAAATTCATCGGAGTAGGTGCGGTATGACTTGCCATGGCTGTACCTCTCATACAGGTTGTCAAACGGGATGTAAGACTCCTTCAAACTAGTCAAGTATGGATTTTTTTTATTTCCATCATTTTGAGAAAACCCATACCTTTGAGATTTTCAGGCATAAGCCAACCCGGAGTCTCCCAAGGAATACCAACTATACCCCTTATCTCCTCGAGCAAAGGGGTCATTTCAAGGTCCCTGAAGCGAAACACAGATTTGTCACTATACCAGAATAATGTTGCAGCCTCTACGATTTCGTTGTCAGGCTGGATTTCTAGAAGAGAAGACAAATTTCCTAAGTATTTTCGGACGAACGTCGTTCCACCAATTTAGCAACTTGGATGAATGTTGGTTACCATGCAAAATCTGGGACTTCGTGCCTCATTTTCTGCAAAATAGAGTGTTAGGCTCTTATCCCACCAGACTCGACTATTTGAACAAATAATTAGCATAACAAATGAGTCATTATTTGGACAACATAACTGACTCGACTAAGTTTGACCATGATGAATGTACAGTTAAACAGAATAAGGTTTTTATACAGCTACCTTGAGCGGACAACAAAAGAGGGAAAGGCACAGAACCGTCAACTGTGCCGTTGATTGACTAGTTTTACTACAAATAAGCCTTTGTGAAATTTAGGGTTTGATAATACTGGATGTAGGAAAATACTCATTATAAGCGTTGCTATAGTATTTTGATTGGGCACGAATTGAATATGAATTTGAAGATCCAGTTTACAAGAATGAAACAACTTGACATGTATTTTCACGTACATAAGATAAATAATTACAATAATTTCTCGAAATTACAATAGTTTGAAATAATAAAGCAGTAAAGAAAGCAGTTAAAGGAAAGAAAATACATGAAGAGCCACGTTAGTTTCATGAAAAAGGAATAAAAGGCAGGAAATAAAGGAAATTAATAAATTCACAAATAGCATGTTATGGTAAAAGCCTAAAGAATTCCCTAGCAGAGTCGCCATGCTGTCGATGCCCTCTTTTTCTAAACGGGAAGTTCGAAATCGGGTATATGACATTATGGGAGGAAAACTCATATTCCCTTGCGAGAATTGGGTTTTGGAATTTGGAGAGTCACCACCTAATGATTATAGTGCATTATGACACTTCTAAAGAAAAAAATTGAGAAGAACAACCAGAGTTTTGGTAAGGGCTTGAGATTATCTCAAGGGGAAGGTGTTAGGGACCCCTCGAGATCCTCTAGTGTGGTTTTCGATCATACTACGATTTTAACTTTAGAAGACAGATGAAAAAGCAAGTAGAGTTTTCACATAAATGTTGCAAACAAGTTCAAAAGTTAAAAAAAAGAGAAACGGAAATTTTTAGAAAGTTAGTTAAAGAAAGAAATTTGAAAAGAAACATAATAAGTAAAGGGAAAGGGGTCCTAGGTTAATACATAATATGGATCACATCAATGCAATACCTGGTGTACACTCCTCAGAAGAGGGGTCTCATGTGATATTAGTGCACCGGTCACCAGTCATCATATTCATATTCTACCCTTCCCACCCCGTTAAGTTATTAAAGCGTGAATAGTCTCGATTACTTATTGCATGCTAGTTCCCGCCCAAATCCTACCAGTCCTAAGGTATTAGGACTTCTAATCCTAAGCGAGAGAAAGGGATGGTGGCCTTTATGGAGTTGAAAGTACAAAATGCGAGCTCGACATTCAAATCACGTATCAAATAAGGGAGGAGCAATCAAGCAAATGAGGCTCAAATAAACCCCTAAAATCAGATAAGTCACATATTTTAGCATGTCTTTGCACATACTGGTTTAGTATCAGACTAAGCAGTGAGCGTGGACTGGTTCAACACATATATTTAGATATGACGTCTATATTAGGCATACTTGGATACAATTGTCAGAGTTTAGGGAACTTGATTAACGCGAATTGAATAAGGTTACTGAATTTAGAAAATAAACTGGTATAGAGATGTTTTGAGGATATACTGCAGACTTAGGAAAACAGTTTAGAATAGTTTCCAGAAAATAGACCACTGAGTTTCGGATCAATACAGATAGAGCATTTTTTAAACAAATCTCGAAAGAGGTAGATTGTTTAAAGAAAAATGAGTTTGAGTTGCAAAACTAATTTAAAATGATAAATGCAGAAAATGGAGATGTAACTGAGTTGGAAAGCGTTTATCAGACTAACAGAAAATGAGTTTCAAAAAACTATGCAAGTTTATAAAAAAGATTAGATTTTAGGAAAAAGAGTTGCACTAATCTGGGCGTGAGAAAAATCTTAATTGTTCAGAGAAACACCGGTATTAGTTAGTTATTTAGTGAAGTCGTTACCGATTTTAGACGAGCGAGGAAAGTTTGACTTAAAGCTCCTATAGGCATGATCTACGGGTCATTGATTTTAAACCCTTTTTTCAAAATGATAACAAACTTGTAAACAGATGTTGATTTGATTATTCCTAAAAGTTTGCCTAATATCATGAACATGCACATTCCTATAGGCATGACTTCTATGTGATTGCAGAAAATTAGACATTAAGTCTTATAGGCATGATTTCGATGTGATTGAATTTGCATATATACAGTAAAGATCCTAGGAGCATGATTTTTACCCTTGATGCAGGAAAGTAAACCCCCATCCTTTTCACTAGATTCTCCGAGTTTATACAAGTTATTACAGGCTAAAACAATAGAGAAAAATACATCAATAGTCAACAGTTGCATCCAAGGTACCTAAATCAGACTTAATGCCTAATAATATGTGATTGAGCCATTTCGGGGATCCAGAATTTTCAACGCCTTCCTTTTATCTAGGGTATTTCAAAGTTCCAAGGAATTTCAGGAATTCCCGGCATTACATACACCCAAGATACCAATTAGAAAGAGTTAATGTGCAGTGTGGAAAGGCCAGCTCTCAAGCACCCAAGCTCAGAGGGAGCTCAAGGGTCCCAAGGCAAGGCTTGCAAGAGAGGGACAAAACATAATTGCTAAGAATGAGTGTAAATGTGAAAAAGATTGGGGAGCCATGGTAGATTGGAGTTCATACCCAGCCATAAAGCAGGCTCGCACACCCCTGACCAACTTATTTAGCCAAACAAATAAGAGCAGACCCTTTGAAGGTCAGACTATGGTGTAGACAGTGATTAAGACACTGCCAGACCAAGGTCTTAGGCTACAAACATACATAAATGGAAGAAGGAATGGGAACAGATAGAGCTTAGGATTCTAGGAATCCAGTCCAGGCACAGGAACAACAATGTATAAGTGTTGTCATGCTATATGAATCATAACTCATAATATAAAGGGGTTTAGGAAGACGGGAGTTCATGTAAGAGCAAGGATAGCAAATATGCAGAAGAAAAGTAAACACACAGAACTGAAGTTATAAACACATAGGAAATGGGCAGTACTAAACTAAATGGACATACCACTTGCAAAAGTAAACACAAGGAGGAACAAAATACTTGCAGACACAAACAAAAAGAGAAAACTACCTCAAGGCATCAGCAGTAAACTTGAAAAGCTTTGTAGAAAACTTAGAAGTATTTGAGAAAGAGAAGTAGTGGGTGTAATGAGTGTGTGTAATGAGTGTGTGTTCGTTAGAACTATCACACCTCCTTTTTCACTAACCTGCAAGGGCGTAAAGGGGGTTTTCCAATTAAAGGACAATCGGAACGGAATTTATTATTAATTATTCAGAGTCACAACTTGGGAGATTAATGGTGTCCCAAGTCGCCGGTTGAATCCTGAACCGAAGAAAAATATGACACTGCTAACAGTCTGCAAACCAGAAATCCGAGTATGAAATTCTGTTAACCTAGGAGAAGGTGTTAGGCATTCCCGGGTTCCATGGTTCTAGCACTGTCGCTTAATTGTCGTATTTAACTTATTATCTAATTTTACTACATGATGAACCTATGTGCCAATTATAACTTTTAATTGCTTTTTTAATCAAATATTAAAGAAAGTTGAACGTCATTTAAAACGTGTATTTGTATCACGTCACATGAAATGCAACAACAATCCTAAGCACATTTTACTCTACGTTTTGGGATTTGATTTGGGTCACATGAAATGCACTTCCGAGTTTAGGAAGGTAGTTTTATTTACACCGTGCCTAAAGAGACTAATGCATTATTGTTTGGGGAGAGCCATGAAATTCGCTAAATGGCCCGTCCCGAATTCTAAGTATTTTTCATTCAAACATTTATTGAGGGCCCCGCAATTTTGTATTTTGTTTGGCGAGGCTCATCTTATTTATTATTTGAAAGGGCAAACCTAAAGCCACTACGATTTTCTATTTGATGTTTTCTAATTAGAAAACAAGTCCTAATCAATTTATTATTGGATTGAAGCAAACTAAATAGTAATTTTGTACCAAAGCCAAACATTGAGCTCAAAGACAAGCCCATCAGTGAAAATTGGACTCATACCTACGCCAAAACTAGCCAGCTGCAAATTTCAGCCCATGCCTAAATATACACAGTCATAAAAGGGACCTGGGATGCTCGTTAGTGAACTGAGGGTTCCGCCTCTTGGAAAACATTGTCAAGCCCAAGTGATTAAATAAAACATAGCAGTTCAGTTTGAGAAAATATCCGTTAACAATTATTCTACTACATTATCCATGGATTGTTGATTAAGTTAAATCCCTTCTAGCTAAATGAAACTATCAAACTTAATGGACATGCTCAACAGACATGAACATTCTGATTTTCAGTCATGTGAGGTTGTGAATTAATACTAGCATTTGTAGGAAAGGCTAAAATTAACTAGGTGATTGATTACTATACTTTGAAACTAGTGCTAACGTTACAAGCTGAAGGGTAATAGCAGCTACTGACCAATAGCTTCAAATCTAGGTGAAGATTCATAAATTTATATTCAGATTAGTAATGTAGCCAACCAAATTAGCTATGACAAATTCGAATGATTCATGCAGTTCAGTGCAGTCCAGTACAACCATCTCACTACAGAAATTCAATTTCAGTCCATAAACTATCACTGATATTTATCATACGAGCCAACTTCTAGTCCAGTCATGTAGTTCAAACTTAATTACAATAAACGGCTAATTGAATCATAGAAAAACTATCTAAAATAATAGAACTATTGATTTGTAGATTCACATTATAACAGAAGCCTCAATGTCGTTTCATTTTTCAATGGATTAAGCTACATCAACATATTCTCAAAGTGTGTACCTGGAATCTTAACACAAAATGAAGAAGAAGTAGAAGCAGTCAGCAACAATCACTAGCAGAGATCAAACGCAACTTGAAATGTTCAGCAACCTAGAAATGTATCAATAACCCGACAGAATCAATATATCTACCCTAGACAGCACTAATAATGCCCGAAAAACTTGAAAATGAACACATAACACTTATGGAGTTTTCAGCAAACAAAACTCAACCAAAACTAGCTAATTCAAGCTCCCAATTACTCGATATCTGACCAATGGACCTTAGAAACTTCAGCAAATAGTCATTGAACTATAAGAGATGAAATCCAATGCGTAAAGATCAAAATCAAACTAGAAGATTCAATGTAACAATACCTTTTGATTTTTTGCTATTTGTTTTTATTTTTACTGGATTTGTTTTTTTTTTGTAGAACAACTAAAATCTAGAATTTTTTTAACTTTCTACTGATTTGAGATTCAAAATTAGGCTCAGATCTGAAAGAGGATTTTGGGGGGAATTTTGGAGTTCCAAAACCTTCTTCAATAAGGCATGGGAATGCCCATTTTTTGGCTCTGTGGGAATTTTAGATTTTCAATTTTCTTTTTAGTCCTCACTTATTTTCAGCTTTTAGTCCCTTATTTTTAAACTTATTACTCAAGTTATCCTACCATTTTTACTGATATTTCACTGTGGCCCCAACCTAGAAGCTTTTAGGGGGTACTAGATCACTTACTAAGGAACCCTTATCCCTGAAAATATCCCAAATACCCCTCATTTCATTTGAAAATTACTGAACTATGATCAACAAAACCCAGGCCCCTAAACCTTGATTGAAACTACCCAACATGCCTAATTTCAATTAATTACGATAAATTAATTAGACTAAAGCTGAACTAAAACAAGAATATCAGAAAATAATTCGATCAAAAGATTAAAAAACTAATTAACAGAATGTCAAAACTTAACATGAGAATTCGCCTAAGTTTAGGGATTGAAACGAATTAAGATCAAACAAACAGCTAGAACAATACGAATCGGAGCACACAAAATGAATTCGAACTAATTAACAAGAAACTTTCTTAAAACTAAGCATGACTGAAGATTATGAAAAAAAAAAGGACACATGAACTAAATTAACCACAACAAAACAAAGCTACACCATGTTCATCATTTAAAATAAACAAGAAACTCATATCATATTTTAAAAAGACCAGCTACCTCTCAAGTCCCAATTCGACCATGTATGACGAGATTTGAATGCAAACGATGATGAACTCACTACAAGGAAGGTTAGTGGGTCAGTTGGTGTTAAATTGGTGATATTTTGGGTAATTAGGGTTTTGGCCAAAAAACGTTCGAATTGAAATTCAAATAGTTCCAGGCAGATTGAAATCAAGCTGACCGGAGATTTGGATATGGGAAGGGAAAAAGGACATATGATGTTAATTTGGGTGAGTTTTGATGATGTTGTGTCACGACCGAAAAGTGTTGGATTCAAGTGTCGAAGATTTGGGGTGGGATTTGAGGGAAACTAAGTTGGGGGTTGGAAAGAGAAGAGAAGGAGGGTTCTAGGGTATTACTTTGGTATGATTTGGAGACGAGCAGTGTTACAGGTCTGTGAATAGGGTACGTTGGAGACGATGAAACAGGGTGGGGGTGTTCCGATAGATTTATACTGATTAACCCACGCTTCTGGACCACTGGATCAATTAACCTGCACGGTCCAGTTCTATTTGGATTGAAAACGGGTCGTTTTGATGGGGCGAGGGTGGACCAGGTAAAGAATTGGGCCAGACAGGTTGGGAAGGGGTTTTGGGGTAATTGGGCTAAATGAATTTAACCAAAAGAGCCCAATTCAGGTCTCTTAATAAGCAACCCACTTTTCCTTTATTACCTCTATTTCTTTTTATTCCGTTTATTTATTTTTTTCTATTTTATTTTGTAGTTTTATATTTTTCTAATTTATTAAAAATATAAAAATTAAAAACAAAGTCCTAATATATTTCAAAGTTAAAGTAATTAACTCCTAAAATTGTCTACAACCTACTCCCTGACGAATTAACAATTAAAAATTCAAAAGTGAACTATTTTTGTTATTTTCTCCATATTTTATTTTAAAAACAATTTAACTACTAAATATTCCTAAAAGTATGAAATGAAATCATAAATACGATTGTATTTTTGTATTTTTCAAATGAATTAAAATGCATAGATAATATGCAACAATTACCAAAAAATTTCACAAAAATTGTAAAATAATAAAAGAAACCATTTCTTTGAATTATTGGGAATATTTTTCTTAGGGAAAAAATCACGGGCTCACAGCTGCCCCTCTTTGACCGGAAACACAAAGAGTTTCGTGCAAAGATAAGTGAGCGGAAATGAGCAATTTTTCCCGTTTGAATATTCCGTATGAAGTATTTTTGAAAAGTTTGACTGCACACTGATTCGGAGATTGCCTACATATCCTTGGCTCAAAAGGAATCAGGTCAGCATAGTTCGGGAATGTCTGGTAGCTGGGACTACCAGGAGGTGTGATTTCACTGTGGTTGCTGCTGCTACTGCTTGCTGACCTTCCTTATTACACCATGTCAAAAATAAAAAGAAGCTTGTCACGACCCCAATCACGTTCGTGATGGAGCCCAACACAAAAACTAGGCAAGCCCGACCAATTAGCACTCTCAACTCAACTAGTCAACCCATTACCAATGTATAGCATTAAATTATCAAAATAATATAGTTTCAACCAGATACTAGACAGAGGTTTTATAAAACTCGAAGAAACTTCTAAATAAACTCCCAAAGACCTAGGCTCATGTGTCTATAGCCTCTAAGATAACAAAACAATAAATGCTCACTAATACTAATGTTCACAAATGTGGAAATAATAAAGGGATATGGGAGGAGTCGGGTCCTGCGAATGCCAGGCAGCTACCTCGACAACTCATGAGAACTTTGAAACAGCAAAAGCTCGACTATGCTCCCGAGGTACCTGAATCTGCACATATGGTGCAGGGAGTAAAGTTAGTACTTCCAACTCAATGGTAATAGACATGTATAATGACTGAATATAAAAATCCGAAAATACCACAAAGTAAAGATGAAACTAACCACCTAGCACATTTAACGATAAAACAACAATAAATCAATGACAAATACCGAAATAGTTATCAATGTATGAATGCAATGCAATGCACATGACCGCTGCAGTGTACAACCCGATCCATTTGGGTACCCACGCTCATTGTGGGGGATAAAACTCTAGACGGGCTCCTACAGCCCAAGCGCAATATCATCGTAGGATTCGGTGCGCCATGCAGCCTGATCCATAATCAGTCCAATTATATGCATGCAAGCCACACAGGCACAATAAAATTTACCATTTTTTAGTTCTGTTTATCAGGTATTATAGCTTAAGTATTTTTAACTTTAGAAGTTTACAAATCATTTCAAAACAATGTTTAACGCAGGAGTGATATCATGGAAACATGCTCAACATCATGGCAATAGTGATAATAATATCTCAGGGATCCAAATAACGGGCACGCAGCACAAATATGCTTATAACAATCCACGTAGATGTTTAACAATCAATTTCTAGTCATTAACACAATATGGACATCACTCGGACGGACTAAGCCGTAGTCCCCGTCCAAAAACAAACCCGCACTCACTGTAGAGTATGTGTCTCGCCTCAATACAACGTCACAGTGTGATATACCGGGGTTTCAAACCCTCAGGTCATCATCTACATCTATTACTCACCTCAAGCCGACCGAAGACTAGCTCACAATGCCCTTTCCTCTCGTATCATCCTCCTCGCGCGTCGAATTTGGCCAAAACCACAACAAATAAGTCACAATAGGCTAATGGAACACACCCCAATCTAAAAGACTCGAAAAACACAAAAAATCATGAAATTAGAAAAACCTGAACCCTAGGCTCACTTCTTGAAAAGTTATGAAATTTAAATCACTGGATTCTTCGTCTCGCCACGAGTCTATACATATCAATTTTACCAAAATCAGGGTTAGTTTGCACCTTCAAAATCCATATTTAAACTCTCTTGAGTTTCAAGCGCTAACCTCCATATTAACCTTTAAATCTTTGAAATTCATTAATTAATGAATATTTTTACACCATAACAACATATCCTGAGGATAAAAATTCATACCTGATGAAACCCCTTCAATTTCTCTTCAAAATCACCCAAAAGTCGCCTAAGTCCGAAGTCCAAAATGTTTCTCTTCACTTTCAAAAATAGCAAAACACTGTTCACTAAAAACCCCTGTTAGGCTTCGCTTCTGCGGTCCCGCTACCGCCTATGCGGGACCGCTTCTGTAGCCAAATGACTGCTTATGCGATTTTCACATAAGATGCCAGACCTCGCCTATGTGACTCAATATCCGCTTATGCGGTCCTCCATCGACCTCTTCTGCGGTATCCGCTTATGCTGACCCGCTGAAGCGACTCCCTGTCCGCTTATGCGTAAATGCACTAGGACACACCTGCCCTCTTCTGCAACCTTGCCGCCACATCTGCAGAACCGCTTCTGCGGCTCCTTTTCCGTAGATGCGGAAATTCCAGAAGATCAGACCTGCAACAATGCTTCTAACTTATCGTTTAACAACTCGAAATCACACCGAGGCCCCCGAGACCTCAACCAAATACACCAACATGATCTAATACTTTATCCAAACTTGCTCTTATCATAAGAACACATCTAACAATACAGGAATCATCAAATTACAACGGATTCAAGTCTAAGTTAAACTAAAACTTCCAAAACATGCATTCGATCAAAAATCTGGCCTAAGCACCTCGGAATCAACTAAAAAATTTTGCACACACAAAATAAAATCACCTAATGGAGCTATTGCAACTCTTGGAATACCATTTCAATCCTCGGATCAAAATCTCACGTATCAACCGAAATTCGCCAAAATTCAAAGTTAGCAAATTAAAGCCTAATCATCATCGGACCTTAAAATTAAATTCTAATTTCACTCCTAAGTCACAAATCATCCCTCAAAGCTAACCAAATCATAAGAATTCCCATCCGAGCCGTCTAACTAAATAGTCAACTTCCAATTGACTTTTACAAAACAAGTTTTTCTTTAAGAGACTAAGTGTCTCATTTCCATCTAAAACCAATCAATTCCTACCCAATCGACTCAAATATTGATATTGAAACACAGAGAAACATAATTTTAGGTAAACGAGGCAGTGGCTCACGTGACGATGGGCCGGGTAGTCACAAAGCTAAACTAAGCTATGACTACGGATTACAAAAGTCCTATATAAATTCTTCAAACTTGCTCTTGTACTTCATGCTGCTTTGTTGTCTTGTGTTTTTTGTTTCCTTGTTGTCTTGTGTTCTCATGGTGAAATCCATTATTGCCACCCCAATTTGTAAATTGAGATGTTGCCCATTCGTTTCAAACTGTTGAACTTGAATGTATTCCTTTGCTATACGGGCGGGCTCCCGACTTCAAAACATTAACTATATTCCTCTGTTCTCCAGGCGGGTCCTAAATTCACAAAATAGACAAAACAAAGAAAACTTTCTGCCCCGGTTTGGAAACTGGGTACACGTTACTGGATATTAATAAGATTTTGAAAACTAAAACTTGAATTGTGATACCTCTGTTCTTCAACCAGGCTCCTGACTACTGAAAGTTGAAATGTATGCCTATGTTCTCTATGTGGCCTCCTAACTGCTGAAACTTGAAATGTATTCCTCTGTTTTCCAGGCGGGCTCCTGCAACCAAAACAAACAAAACAAACAAAATTTTCTGACTCAGTTTGCACTAGGAAGATTTGTGAGTTGTTAGCAAAATTTTAAACCACTTATACTACTAGTGCAATGATGAAAGTAAACTAAGGACTAGAATAGGATGTGCGTCTCCTATAAGTAAAACCAAAAAACTTTGACTAGCAAATGCGTCTGCTAAAATTAAACCTGAATGAACCAAATTAGGAAGTGCGTCTCCAAGAGATAAATTTAAATGACCAAGACTAGGAAGTGCGTCTCCTAGGGATGACAACTTCAGTGACTAAAACTAGGAAGTGCGTCTCCTAGCGACGAAAACTTTAATGACTAAAACTAGGAAGTGCGTCTCCTATGAATGAACTCCTAATTTAGGAAGTGCGTCTCCTAAAAGAATAACTTGAAGGACCTTGATTAGGAAGTGCATCTGCTACAGGCAAAACTTCAATGAACCAAACTAGGAAGTATGTCTCCTAGGGCCAAACTTAAATGACTCAAACTAGGAAGTGCATCTCCTACGAATGAACTCTTAATTTAGGAAGTGCTTCTTCTATGGGTAAAACTTCAATGATTCAAATTAGGAAGTGCGTCTCCTATAAATGAACTTTCAATTTAGGGAGTACATCTCCTATGGGTGAAACATCAAATACTCAAACTAGGAAGTGGGTCTCCTATGAATGAAATATCTATTTAGGAAGTGCATCTCATATGGGTGAAAATCCACTTAGGAAGTGCGTCTCCTAAGAGTGAAACTTCTATGACTCAAACTAAGAAGTGCTTCTCCTATGGGTGAAAATAAACTTAGGAAGTGCGTCTCCTATGGGTAAAATGTCAATGACTCAAACTAGGAAGTATGTCTCCTATAAATGAACTATCAATTTAGGATGTGCATATCCTATGCGAAAATCTCAATGACTCAAAGTAGGAAGTGCGTCTCCTATGAATGAAATATCAATTTAGGAAGCGTGTCTTCTATGGGTGAAAATCAACTTAGGAAATGCGTCTCTTAGGGGTGAAACCTCAATGATTTAAACTACTAAGTGTGTCTCCTATGAATGAACTCATAATTTAGGAAGTGCGTCTCCTATACCTTAACTATTAATTTAGTAAGTGCGTCTCCTATACATGAACTATTAATTTAGGAAGTGCATCTCATATCGATGAAAATAAACTTAGGAAGTGTGTCTCCTAGGCATGAAACTTCAAAGGCTCATATTAGGAAGTGCGTCTACTACGGATGAACTCTTAATTTAGGAAGTGCGTCTCCTATGGATAAAATCTCAATTTAGGAAGTGCGTCTCATATGGGTAAAATCTCAAGTTAGGAAGTGCGTATCCTATGGGTAAAATCTCAATTTAGGAAGTGCGTCTCCTACAACAAAATATAACTTGAAAACAAACACTAGGAAGTGCTTCTCCTAGTGGTGATGTGTGATCTTTTCAAGAGCTTTTGCGTAAGGAGAATTGGGGCATTACACCAGAAAATTTCAACCTTCCAAGCTTTGATATGAACATTGCTTCTGTTCCTGTTTCAGATAAAAAAAACTTGTGAATTTAAGCATGGTGGTTGGTTTGTGGCCTTGACTTTGCGGCGATTGCTCCTTCACTTGCCATGATAACTTTGATTTCACCTTGAAAGACATTGCTTGCTTATTGACTAACCAATTTCTGTATCACCCATATCACAGAAAATAACTCTTCTTCGTTCAGACCCAATACCCTCTATCTGTTGATTTCTCATGCACTGAAATTTACCAAACCTTTGTGTTTCACATGAATCCCAATGCACGTCAATTGCCGCCCACTCAGTGCGTATGATGCACTTTTTTGACTTAAACCATTGGCCTTGGCCTTGAGGTCTATTGCTTCTTCATTTACCATGATGACTTTGATATCTGCTTGGAAGACCTTTCTTATTATTAGTTAACCAGTTTCTTTGTTAATCTTACCACAGAAAATACCTTTGATCTGTTCACCTAATACCCTCTACATGTTGCATTTTCCATGACTTAATATGTACCAAACCTTTGTATTTCACAAGGATCCGAAAGTATATTGACTATTACTAGCTCAGTGTGCTTGTTGTTTTTTTCCTGACTCATGACATTTTGATATGTTAGCCAGACCCCGTTTTGTGCAATTGGACAGCTGGTGTCAAATTTTGCAGTCATTTCTCACTTGTTATAACCAAGCAAATTCGGAGAGGGGAAGTGAACAAACAGATGAACGGAGTGAAGGACAAAGGAAAGAGATGATCCTAAAGAGAAAACTACAAAGTAGAAAACTATCAGATGTTGATACCAACTCTAATGACCATGACATGCACCTGTAGATATTCTGTCAATCAAACCTGAAGTTTAGCTCTTGTTGTACCTTTTCATCGTGAAACTGGGCTTCTTGCTCCGCTTATCTAATTTGATTTATATTCCTTATTCGACTTGTAGTGCCCGAAGATTTTTCACCATCAAGCCTCTCTCATTTTGTTCTTTCTCTCAACTTACTGTTGCAAGGTGCCCGTGAAGGTTTTCACGAATAAGACTCTCTCATTTTTATTTCTCTCAGCTTTAATCGCCTTGCGGTACCCGTGAGGGTTTTCATCAATAAGATTCTCTCATTATCATTTTCCTTGTTTGGACAGGAGTGTTTCCCCATATATGAATTACCTTTCCTACTTCACTTGGCTTTTCTCAATGACTGATCAGAAGGACTTTCTTTGGATTGTAATGTGGCTGTTGGACAGGGTTAGAAAAGAAGGGTATAGCTGGCTCAAAAAATTCAACATGGGTTAAAAATTACAACTTTCGGAATCCGATTTCTCACAACAACCACAATTTCTATCTCACTTAATTGCTTGGGGATTATTGGATTTTTATTTTGGTATGACTTAACCTCAGAAAGGCTGCCTACGTACCCTTTCGGGATCAAGTCAAACGTATTTCATGTCATAGAATTTCCTTTGTTCTTTTTTGTGATTTTTTCTTCTTTTTCTTTTCTGTTCTTCTTTTCTTCCTTTCTTTTGAGTTTTCCTCTTCTTCTTTTTTTTCTTTTTCTTTTTCCTATGTTTTTTTTTCTTCTTCTTTTTCTTTCTTTCCTCTTCTCTTTTCTTTTCTTCCTTATTTTCCTTTTATGTACTAATCTTCGGCACTTGCGTTTTTAATTGTGTCATTGATTCCGAAAGAGGGGTGTGAAAAAACTCAAACATGGCTCAAAAGGGGTGATAAGGGATAAAGTATTTAAATAGTAGAACAAAATGTCTTCGTCATTTCAAACCTCAGAATATGCCAAATGCAAACAAATACAATTAAACACAGAAATCATACATAGTATTTCGTGACCACATTAGAATTGATGGATATTTCTACATATTCCACGTCTATTAAATATAACGCACCACTGGACAACACTCTAACTCTCATTACCGCGAACGGCCCCCTGTCAATTTGACAAACTTGCCTTTACGATTTCTTTATGTTCTATCTGTCCTAGTTTCACATAGTTCATCTGTCAAAAATAATATCAAAACATCCAAATCTGTTCTAATTTCCTCAAGTGCCCCCATCATCTTCAAAATGGTTTCATCGCTTCCCAACTAACTATTAAAGATCGGACTGAGAATTACTCGTGCATGTTATGTCACTAGAACTAGCATTAGACAAAAGACAAAACAAAAGGATAGAAACGAAGTAAACAAAGAGAATGATTGGATGTAACAAAAGATCAAAATTTACATTAAACAAATGATGAAATAGTTCAAATAACAAAGCAAGAAAAACAAACAGGAGTACCCCCTAGAATTAAACTAAAACAAACCTGGACAACACTAAACAAACCACTACGACAAAATGAAAGGATAAGAGGGTTTGATCACAAGACAATATCTAGATTACAACCCTAAAAATAACCTAGATAAAATAAATGACTACAAAATGGACCACCAAAGCTCCTCCCCGGTTGACCTAGGAATAGAGTGTCTTCCCAATTACCAAGCACGATATTTTAGCCACTGCATTCTGCATTACCAATACTAGGAACTTTAAAAGACTCCATCACGTCATCCTCAATAAGTGGTTTTTGGGCCCCCCAGGCTCTCAAAGAATTCTCACATTCCTTTTCAAAATAAATCATACCCACTATGTCTATCTCATTATGCGCAGGCGATAAGCTTTGGCTGGAGTCCGCTGCATCCAGATTTTGTACGATAATGTCACCTGCATCAATAAGCTCCTAAATTGCTTTCTTCAGCTTCCAACACTTTTCCGTGTCATGCCCCGGAGCATCTGAGAATATGCGCACATTATGGAAAGATCACATTTTTTTGAGAGAGGGTTTGGCATTTTTATCTGAATTGAATTCAGCATACCCAATTGCTTCAACTTCTGCAACAAACTGGCATGTGATTCTCTAATAGGGGTGAGAGCCTTTTCTCGTTTCAGCAACCTCTCATTCATAAATTCCCGATTTGGCCTAAAACCTGACCCAGGAGGTTTTTGATATGCTCGTGGGGGGTGGATAGGCATTTTGTGGAGCTGGGTACTTGGACAGTGAGGTCTGTATTTGGGAGTCCCGTGGAGAGAAGTAACGTTGGGGAGGGTCATCCGGTACATGATGATACTCCACGGGTATAATGTCGGGGTTGGAAATGCTGATCATGAGAGCCCTTTGGATCATTTTTTTCTATTTCTCTTTCTTCTTTCTAAGCTTACCGAGATATCCTGAATGTCTTTCGAACAACCCATGTTTTTTCCTGACTTGATTCCCTCTTCCACCAGCTCCCCCGTTTTTAACACATCATTGAAAGGCTTCCCTAAGGCTTTGATCAGATGACGGAAGTAGGTAGGCCCCTAGACTTGTATGAAAATCTCAACCATCTCTTCTTCGCCAATCGTGGTATTGATTCAAGCAACCTGCTCCCTCCATCTAAGCCCAAACTCTCTAAAGCTTTCCTCTGGCTTCTTCTCCATTCTAGATAGGGAGGAAAGGTCTGGGATAACATTGTATTGAAAGTATCGAACAAAATCTCGAGCCATGTCATCCCAAGTATGCGGCTTACCAACACCCTGATGAGTATGCCATTCCAAAGCTGCCATGGTCAGGCTCTCACTAAAATATGCCATTAGCAGCTTTTCTTTCCCGCGAACATTTCTCATTTCCCTGTAATAACCCCTCAGATGGGATACTCAATCTCCAAAACCATCATAAAATCTGAATTTTGCTATTTTAAACCCCATGGGTAGGCGAATGTCAGGAGACACAGACAGTTTATTTTAGCTTTCTGGGTTCCTTGTCAGTCCCTTATCATTCTGTAAACCTTTCATTTTTAGCTTGAGGCTCATCTTGCGAGCCCTGATTGTTCCAGTTGGGGTCCATATGAGTAACCAAGGAGGGGTAATATTGAGCATCATGAGCTTTGGGTAGGTATTCTTTGCCGAGAATAGTGAATGTGACCGAAGGGCATTTTTGGGAAAAGATAGTTGGACGACGAGTGATGGAGCTACTCGGGTGGTTGGTAATAGCCGTCATAAGCGGGTAGATATGAAGAGTATGGAGGTTCTTCTGGCATTGTGTTTGGTGCTTGGATAAGGACAGAGTCCAGGAAGGTAGGTGGTGGCGGGGGTGGTTCTTTCCAAGTCATCCATGCATGAGACATGTCTGCCACATGTTGTCTTAATATTTTTACCTCTTCTACCAACCCGTTGTCCTATTCAACCAGCTATTTTTGGTTATGATCGAATCCTATAGAGATTGCCGACATATCATGACCCACACTAATCAGACCGAGCGTAGTTCTTGCAGATAAAGGGTAAATAATAATAAAACATTTTTTTTGAATTTTCAATACATCATAACAAAACCAACTTTGATTGCAATGGTTTAAAACTGACAAAAGTTTAAACTAATAGACTCTGACGAAAAACGAAATACAGACTCGACCCAAATGTTCTAATCAAAAGAAATACAAGACTTTAACCAAATGGATGTTTTTGTGAACGTGGCTCCTTACCAATTTCACATTAAATTTGAGGCCGGGAAGGACTATTTTATAATATTTCACAAACTTGTTCTCTTTTACGAAAATAGCCTTTTGACAACTAAAAGATACTCTAAAGCTATCTCGGCAAGAATGGTTAAGACACCACCGAAGCTGGGCCAGCTTATTTTGACCAAAATCCGAACGGTGTTCAGTTTGCCATTGACTCTTTTTATTGTTCGTCTAATTAATATAAAAGACTTGGTTTTACAAACACGGCCTTTCCACACTTTTGGGACGAAGATTTTAAGTCTATGTGGGCCAATCGGCCAAAATCTAAGAAATAACCCAAATGTGGCTGTTTATGCAAAGTCAGCCTTCCGGCGTCCCTTTCTGGAACATTCGGCTATTTTTGACAAGAACGGCATCACCTGACTTATTTATGACTCCTTTTATTATTTTTTAGAATTAAAATAAAAGACTCGATATTGCAAACACGACCTTTAAGTGTCTTAGGAACGAAGATTTTAAGGTTGTATGGGCTAACCGATTTAAACATAAAATAATGATCAAAGGTGACTATTTATGCAAAGTCAGCTCTTCCAGCGTCCCTTTTGGGAACATGTGGCTATTTTTGACAAAACTGACATCACGTAAAATTCTGACATTTTTTGGCTATTTTTGCAAAAGGAGAGGTTGGACCCGATGAGGGTTGTCTACGTATCTCACATCCGGTGAATATAAAACCTGCGTAGTTCGGGCAAAGAAAACTAACTATTTCAGCGACGGAGAAGTTTTTGCATACAGCACTGCCGAAGTCCTTGCAAATGTTACTAGAAGGTCCAAGAGCAAAAAGACAACCAAGAAGGCAGGAAAAATGCCAGTAGATCCTGTCTCAAGGGATGCTGCCAACCTTCCAACAACAGAAGTGTGTGATTGGGAGCGAGAATAGCTGCCCAAAAACATTACTCCAGAATTGGAATTGGTTACCAGGGTCGAGAGTGCCCACAGAACAGCCGAGGTGCTGGGCTATCGCTTCAACAAGTTCGAGGGCGACTATGAATCCTTCAAGGAGTCTTTAATTGCGGAAAATGCCAACATTCGCAAAGACATCGACGAGCATCGGGAAGCACAGGAAGAGGCTCAAGCTTCCATAAAAAACTGACAAATCTGGTAGAAGCCTTGAGTGCCAGAGTGAAAGAGCTCGAGGAAGCTGCACGCCAAGAGAAACATGCTGCTCCGACCATAGAGCGCAAAGTAAAGATCGACGCTCCCAATCCACCCATCTTCAAAGGCATCCATGATGCCCAAGAAGTTGAGAGTTTCCTGTGGCACCTTGAAAATTATTTCAAGTGCAGCAGGATAGGCAGCGACGAGATGAAAATACAAACTGCCATGATCTACTTGACGGAGAACGCAATGCTGTGGTGGAGACGTATGGATGCGGACATTGGTAAGGGACTTTGCACGATCAGGACATGGGAGCAGTTCAAAGCAGAGTTCAAAAAGTTGTTCCTTCCCTGCAATGTCTTCGATGAAGCCATGAGGAGATTACGAGAATTGAGGCATACGGGTTCCATTAAGGCCTACATAAGGGAATTCACTACCCTTACGCTTCAAATTCCTGAACTCACCCCAAGAGACTTGTTGTTCTACTTCAAAGATGGACTACAAGGCTGGGCCAAAACTGAGTTGGAACGCCGACAAGTTTCCACTCTTAATGATGCTATCTCACAAGCTGAGAGTCTAACTGACTTCAAGCAGGACCGAGGCAAGGCGAAGGAGATACGAAGTAACCATGCTAAAAGCGGGGGAGAATGCGGAAGGAGAAGAGACACCCGCATTCCCAGGAAGTCACTTAGACAAGAACTTGCCGAGAACGCAAGTCATCGACACCAGCAGCGCAAGGAGACAAATTGCTACATTTGCGGAGGGCCGCATTGGTACGCAAAATGCCCTCAGATGAAGAGCATTGGTGCCATCATAAAGGACCACCAACAGAAGAATGTCAAGGAACAAGGTCACAGTTCTGGGGGCTCTGCACATGTAGGGATGATCAGACTTTGCGCTTCTACCACCTATCAAGCCGGACAACTAGAGGCTTTTCCCACACAATATGTGGACATGACCATCAATGGCCAACCAGTACGTGCCTTGGTGGAAACTGGAGCAGAAGCCAACGTTATGACCCAGACGACAGCAAAAAAATTGGGTCTTACATACCGCCCAAGCGAGACTCGTCTTATGACGGTCAATGCACCACCTACGCCAGCAAACGATATAGCTAGCGACGTAGACATAACTTTTGGCAATTGGCGAGGCAAGACCAATTTTGTCGTTGCTCCCTTGGACATCTTCGAGATTGTGCTTGGTCAATAGTTTTTCCGCCAATGCCCTTCATTTGTATCCCCCTACTTTCAGAAAAGGTTTGTACTTGAAAAGGGAGGATTGTGTATGGTGCCATTGGTCAAAATGCCAAGGACAGCACAACTCTCCTATCTTTCGGCCATGCAGATTGAGAAAGGCCTAAAGAGGGGAGAACCAACTTATCTGGCCACCATCGAAATTTTGAATAAAAATAATGGTGCCCCAAAACCTATACCACCTTGCATTAAAAGGGTACTGGACGATTGCAAAGACGTCATGCCCGAGGAGTTACCAAGGTAAGTTCGACCAAGGAGAGAGGTGGATCACCGGATCGAGTTAGAACCGGGAACCAGATCCCCGGCCTATCCAGCCTACCGTATGGCTCCACCAGAGTTGGAGGAGCTTAGGAAGCAACTGAAGGAGCTTCTTGAGGCCGGCCATGTCTGACCATCCAAAGCACCATTTGGAGCACTGGTGCTGTTGCAGAAAAAGAAAGATGGGTCACTGCGCCTGTGCATCTTTTACCGAGCATTAAACAAATTAACCATAAAGAACAAGTATCCCATCCCCCTCATAGCGACTTGTTCGATAGGCTGGGTCAAGCCAAATACTTTTCCAAGATGGACTTGAGAAAAGGGTACTACCAAGTTCGGATCGCCGAAGGGGATGAACCAAACACAACCTCTATCACTAGGTACGGATCATACGAGTGGTTGGTAATGCCTTTCGGTCTAACCAACGCACCCGCAACATTCTGTACATTGATGAACAAAATCATCCATCCTTACTTGGACGATTTCGTTGTTGTTTACCTGGATGACAAGTCATCTACAGCAAATCCTTGGAGGAACACATGGAGCATCTCTGCAAAGTCTTTCAGGTCTAGAGGGAGAACCTGTTGTTTGTCAAAAGAGAGAAGTGCGAATTTGCACAACCCAAAGTGCACTTCCTTGGCCAAGTTATAAGTCAGGCACAACTTCACATGGACGGAGCAAAAGTACAAGCCACGATCTTTGCTAATTGTCTCCTCTTGTGTACTGGAGGACGGGATGGTTATAAGGCCACTAGACTCTCTCTGTGAATAGTGAATCTCTCTGTGAATAGCAAATCCGTCACTATTCGTCGGACATATCGCCAGAATTCGGTGGTGGATTGTCCCAAAATTTGTGTCACAAGATCCCCTTCTCTTTGCGAACAATCCCCAATTGAGTTTTTCATCAAATCTATAACCAATTTTCCTACATCTTAAATCTTATTTTACGATTTACTGTAGCTTCCTCATCATTTTAGATTTTCCAGCACCATATCCTTCCGATAGCATGGATGTAATGAATTTTGTTTGAGTTTTGAGACAATTATGGAGCGACACCCTCTCCCCAGCCTTATGCTGTGGGAGAGGCTTCTCAAAACATATTGGAAAATCGAATTTTTCAAGGTTCCAAATAGTCATATGCATCGCTTCTTTCTGGTCATAAATCTGCTGCAACAAATCCAAAGCTGGAACTTTGTCCAGTAACGTTTGAACATGGATTTCCTGATGTTGAATTCACAGTGGATGAAGTGAATTCTTTCACTAAGGAGGAAGGTCTTCATCAAGCAGTAATAATCAAATTTTCTTATGGTAAACCTGATCTTCAAGAGCTGAGGCAGATTTTGCCGAAGCAACTCGGTGTCAAAGGTAATTGCATTATTGGACAATTAGAATATCGGCACATTTTGGTAAGATTTGATCTTTTTGAAGATTATGCTCAGGTGGTATCAACAAAAACTGGCTATATTAAGGCAAAGGAGATGACTTCTTCTTTAGGACATTCCCATGGACAATGGGATTTAATCTCCTTTCCAAAATCTGTTCGCCAAAAAATCCTTAATGTCCATTGAATCTGCAATGGGAATTCCTATTGCAGTAGATAAGGCTACTAAAGATCGAACGCAATCTAGTACGGCCCGAGTTAAAGTCTTGATTAATTTACTGGACAAACATCCAAAGAAAATACAGATCAAGATAGTAGATTCGAAATCTGGAAAATTGCAGAATACGACCAGCAGATCGTGTTTGATAATGTTCCTGAATACTGCATATATTGTAATCATCAAGGGCATAATGTAAAATCGTGTCGCTGGATTACAGAGGAACACAATGAAGAAGCGGTTCATGGTGCTGAATCTGAAGGTAGGGGCATTGTCGCTAAATTAGAAGGTGATGCCAGGGATTATTTGAATGCTAATCTTGCAGGGCATCGAATAGAAAGGATACTACCTAATGTGATTTACGATGCAGGACAAACAAATGATTCGGGTTCAAGTTTAAAAACTGCTAAAGTTCTTCCAAGGCCAAATGGTGTCGGGGTGCAGATTTGTAAAGGGCCAAATACTATTCCATTACATACTCCTTTGAATATTTTAAGTGAAAAACAGTCTGATATGGTGGTTTCTAGTTTTAAACCTACTGCTGCATCTTCTGTAGCATCAGGTGACACTTCAAAAAGGTCTGGCCAGATTTTGATAGATGTCTGTATGCAGGATAAAACAATCGAGCAGCAGCTTTTGGTACAGAATAATAACAATCCTAAGAATACATTATCTGGCCAAGGAAATGGTACTTACTTGGAGGATTCTGTTTCTTTTAGTGTGAATAGAGATCCAATTGTTGTATAAGCTAAACCAGTGGAGAAAGGTCAGCAATACAAGTCCAATGTGCTAAGAGCTGGACAAGAAGGTGTGAATGTGGAAAATAATGCAGGCTTCAAGGAAGGTGTTGGTCCAACTAATTCAGCAGTACATCATGGTAGTGTAAAAGATGGTACTAAAAATTCTAAGATTACACTACCAACTGGGAATGATAGGGGTGAAACAGATCAACATATAGTGGATAGGAGTGCTGGGGTTGCTGGCGTAGCAGATGCACCACATGCAGCAGTTCCAGTTGAGAATATGGAGGAGGTATTGAAGTTGGAAATAGGACCCCCTAAACATTCTAGAGATGTACCTGCCTCTACTATTTATTCAAGAACATATGTGGCTACTGCAGAGGCAATGAAGACTACTGCAGATCATACTACTTCTACTGCACAGACTGGGCAGTTGGTTGATCTTGATGGTGAGCATCACAGATGCAATGTGCAGCAGTTAGGAACCCAAAAAATTGTTTCTCATACAAATGGTACAACTGCAGAAGCCCTTCTAAGGTCAAAGGGTGATTCTGCACAGTGCTGTAAAGTGCAAGCTAATGTTCCATCGAAGTTGCCTTTTAATGTTGTTAATGAAAAGAAGGTTTCAAATTTGGAACCTAGTGATCCATCTACTGTGCCAGAAAATGACAGTATTAAAAGCAATGAAGAGAAGCTGATCGAGCAACAACATATATTGCATAATTCCAACAATAAAAACACTACACTGCTTGGTTAAGCAAATGGAACTAATTTGGAGGCCTCGGATAACTTCAGATCTACTACAGATCATAATGTTCTGTCAGTTCAATCGGGGGAGAAGTCGACAGTAACAAATGTACTTGATGATTCAGAAAAGTCTGGACAACAACATCGAAAAGAACAGAATAAAGCTTCTTTTTTGGTTAATTCTGAGCATACCAAAAAAGATGTTATTGCAAAGGGCAATAACAGAACCAACAGGACAGTAGATAATGAATCATATGCTGTAGTTGCTATTTATTCAGAACTGGATTTTATACTGCCTCTGCAAGGTCCTGATGTTTGAGCTATATGTACAAATGATAATCTTGATACTGTGAGTCAATTAGCTCAAATATCAGCAAGTCATACAGAAGACGAGATTGCACAGACCACATATCGTCAAGATATATCTCATCAGCCAAATATGGTTCAACAAGGCAGCGAGATCTCTTTGACAGATGCAACAGGTGCAGTTTATCATAAAGCCTTATTTCAAAGAGGCTTGGGTTTACAGCCTACGGATGCTAATGAAGCTGATGCAAAAAACTACTTATCGATGTCCAACAGAAAAGCATCTCCAAAATCCAAAAACAAAATGCATATCGCTGACAAGAATCCAGTTATTCATACATACTCAAACTCTTTTGCTGCACTTTCAAACTTCAATGTTGACGATGGAATCTTGACTGGAGACAAGTTGCAAATGGCCAAGGATCATATTTCTCCAACCATCCCGTCCTCCAGTACACAAAAGAAGACAATTAGCAAAGATTATGGAGATCCATCAACCTCCACTGGAAAAAACAAACAAGTAATTCAAGCAAGCATGAGAGACATCGTCATGATATCTAAGCTATGGAAAGACCAACGAGATTATGACGATGAGGAGGGATGGGAAGAAGGACTAGGTGGTTTTTCATCTTCAGAAGACGACCAAGAGTTTGATGACGACGGTGAAGGAGAGGACATTGATGCTCAGATCAAGCCAAAATTTCAATGGAAATCAGGGACAATCAATTGTCCTGCAAATCTGCAACCTGCAGCAAACACAATCAGCAACTTGAACCATAATGCTCCTGTATTTGTTCCAAGAAATATTACAAAACCAGACGAAACTTCAGCTACTAATCGAAACAAAACGTCACTGCTAACAGCTATCCACAAACAGATTTTACCAATAAAGTCAAGCACCACTTTAGAGGAGAGGAGAATGTTTGATACAATGACTGATTGCCCTTCTGCTGATAACAAAACTGTGTCATGTTTACAATCGGGGCAGCCCCAGCTTGTATCAACATCTCCAGAATTCAATCTATATAATAGACAACTAATGGATGCGAGGGTCGAAGACATATATATGAAGAAGGGGATGAAGAGGATATCTTAACGCAATGTCGGGCAGATGCTTAAAGAAAAGGTGATTTGTCACCAATGCATAGTAGAACGAGTAAGAAATCTCGTGAAAGGGATAGAAGTTGGGACGACAGGGTTTGTGTAGACGCAAACATAAGGAGACCCCCAATGAGAAATGCAAAACAAAAACAGGTCACACAAACATTTCTTACAAAGCCCAATCAATTGAGAAACAAAGCGTGAAGTTTGAAGCCATATTGAGAAAAGTGTGGACGAAGGCGTTAATCTACAATATTCCATCACGTTAGTATTATTGTATGTACTACCATCACAGAGCATTGATAAAATCAATGATGATCATACCTTTCTTTGTTCTTACTACTACTTTCTTGTTTCATGCTTATTAGATCAAGAGGCTTTTTGTGGCCTCAATAGGATTAACAAGGTAAGATGTATGCCGGTTATTGTTATATAAGTAACAATACTGGTGCATGTCCCCCCCTTATCTTATTTTTCCTATTTGTTGTAATTTTCAATCTCTTTTTATTAATGAAAACTAACCATAGGCAATTTCCTACTGGATTGCCAAAAAAAAATAAACCATTTTTCTTTTCCGTTGGCAAAAAAGAAAACAAAAAAATCAAACTCTTTTTTTTTCATTTTCCATGGAAACACAAAGTATATTTCCTTTTCGATTTTTGAAAACAAGGCAAACTAAAAATGAAAGACTCTTTTTGAATAAAACAACTATTTAAAAATAAAACAGTCTTCTTTTTCATTTTCTCAAATTTCATCAGATCTTTGACAGTATTTGGGCATTGTTTTTAAAAAAATAGGTACTTAACTTTCTACACTTCTATTTCTCTTTTTTTTTTCTACTTTTCTTAATTTCCCTGATATTCAGAGGCCGGTCAACATACAAGTCTGAAAAAATAAATGCACAGAATAAGTAGAATGCATCAGGATGGTCTTTTTCATTTCAGGTGGCTTGTCCTAGATGGACCCAACTCCTGTGTTGAGTCCCCTAAATCAAATGCGCTTGATGCAAATACGCGTTTGTACTAGGGATCCAGTATGGGGCTGTGTTATTCTAGGTTCAAAACCCGGGTGTTTGTTCTAAACCTCGCTTACCCGAGCGAACAGTTCGAGCCGAGGGGGGAGGCAGCGTACAAGGAATACAGAAGCTTCGCCGGCTTTGCAACTTATGCGAGCCTCGCTCAAAAGTGGGAATTGGACTCCATACAGAAAAGAAGTCACACGAAGTGCACCTTTCTTCATGATGTAGAAGACTCAGAGAAAAGACGGGTTTCAGATAGTTTATAGTCAATTCACACAATATCAAAGCGGTAAAATAGTGAATTAGCACATTAAGCACAAATCATGTAAAAAAATAGATAAATCCAAACACAACAATTATTCTAAGCTCGAATTCTGAACCCTGAATTCAACATTCTGGGTTCTTGTCCCCAGCAGAGTTTCCAGCGCTGTCACACCTTCTTTTTCACTACACCCGCAAGGGCGTAAAGGAGATTTTCCAATTAAAGGACAATCGGAACATGATTTATTATTTAATATTCAGAGTCTGCACATGGGATATTAATGGAGTCCCAAGTCACTGGTTGAATCCCAGAACCGAAGAAAAATATGAGTTTGTTCACAGTCCGCAAACCAGAAATCTGAGTAAGGAATTGTGTTAACCCGTGAGAAGGTATTAGACATTCTCGGGTTCCGTGGTTCTAGTACTGTCACTCAACTATCATATTTAACTTATTTATTTAACTTTATTACATGATGAACATATGTGCCAATTTTAAATTTTAATCGCTTTTTTATTCAAATTTTAAAGAAAGTTGTACGCCGTTTAAAACGTGTGTTTGGATTGCGTCACAGGAAATGCACCCGCAATCCTAAACACATTTTATTCAATATTTTTGGGATTTTATTTGGGTCACAAGAAATACACACCCGAGTTTATGAAGGTAGTTTTATCAAAATAGCGCCTAAAGAGACTAACGCGTAATTATTTAGGGAGAGTCGTGATATTCTCTAAACGGCCCATCCCAAATTCTAAGTAGTTTTAATTCAACCATTTATTGAGGGACCAGCAACTTCGTATTTTATTTGGTGAGGCATATCTCATTTATTATTTAAAAGGGCAAACCTAAAGCCACTTCGATTTTCTATTTTATTTATTTCTAATAAAAAACAAGTCCTAATTAATTTATTACTGGATTGAAACAAACATTGGGCTCCAAGACAAGCCCATCGGTGAAATTTGCACTCATACTGACGCCAAAACTGGCCAGCTGCAAATTTCAGCCCAGGCCCAAATGTACACAGTCATTAAAGGGACCTGGGATGCTCGTTAGTGAGCTGAGGGTTCCGCCTCTTGGAAAAAAAGTGGTTATGCCCAAATGCTTAAATCAAACACATCAATTAAGTTTGAGCAAATATCCATTAACAATTATTCTTCTACATTATCCAGAGATTGTTGATCAAGTTAAAGCCCTTCTAGCTAAATGAAACTATCAAACTTAATGGACATACTCAACAGACATGAACATTCTGATTTTCAGTCATGTGAGGTTGTGAATTAAAACTAGCATATGTAGGAAAGGCTACAATTAACTAAGTGACTAATTACTATATTTTGAAGCTAGTGGTAACGTTACAAGCTGAAGGCTAATAGCACCTAGTGACCAAGAGCTTCATATCTTGGTGAAGATTCATAAACTAATATTCACATTTTATAATGTAGCCAACTAAATTAGCTATGATAAATTCAAATGATTCATGCATTTTAGTGCAGTCCAGTACAACCATCTTACTACTGAAATTAAATTTCAGTCCATAAACTATCACTGATATCTATCAAACAACCCAACTTCTAGTCCATTCATGCAGTTCAAATTTAATTACAATAAACGACTAATTGAATCGTACAAAAACTATCTAAAATAACAGAATTATTGAATTGTAGATTCACATCACCTGGAATTGGACCACAAAATGAAGAATAGGTAGAAGCAGTCATCAACAATCACTAGCAGAGATCAAACGCATCCCACAAATGTTCAGAAACCCATAAATGTATCAAAAACCCAACAAAATCAATAGATCTACCCTAGACAGCACTAATAATGCCCGAAAAAACTTGAAAATGAACAGGTAATACTTTTGGAGATTTAGCAAACAAGACTCAACCAAAACTAGCTTATTCGGGCTCAAAATTACTCGAAATCATACCAATGGACCTCAGAAACTCAAGAAAATACTCATTGAACTTTCTACTAATTTGAGATTCAAAATACGGCTAAAATCTTAAAGAGGATTTTGGAAGGAATTTTGGAGTTCCAAAAACTTCTTCAACAAGGTATGAGAATGCCCTTTTTAAAGGCATAAATGAGGGAACTTTAGATTTTCTGTTTTCTTTTCAGTCCCCACTTATTTTCTTCTTTTAGTCGCTTATTTTTAAACTTGTTACTCAAGATATCCTACCATTTTTACTGTTATTTTACTGTGACCCCAACTTAGAAGCTTCTAGGTAGTACTAAATCAATTACTAAGGAACCCTTATCCTTAAAAATACCCCAATTACCCCTCATTTAATTTGAAAATTACTGAACTATGATCAATAAAACCCATCCCCCTTAAACCTTGATTGAAACTACCCAACATGTCTAAATTCAACTAATTACGATAAACTAATTAGACTAAAACTGAACTAAAACAAAAATATCAGAAATAATTTGAATAAGATTAACAAACTAATGAAATGAATGTCAAAACATAAAATGAGAATCATCCTAATTTCAGGGATTGAAACAAATTAAGATCAAACAAACAACAAGAACAACACGAATCAGAACAGAAAAAAAGAATTAGAGCTAATTAAACAGAACTTTCTTAAAACTAAACATGAATGAAGATTATGAAAAAAAATAAATAAAAGGACACATGAACAAAATTAATCACAGCTAAACAAAGCTGAACCATGTTAATCATTTAATATAAACAAGAAACTCAATGACCTATTTTAAATAAACCATCGTCCTCTCAAGTCCCAATTCGACCATCTACGATGATATTTGAATTCAAACGACGATGAATTCACTACGACGAAGGTAAGGGGGTCATTTGGTATCAAATTGGTGAAGTTTGGAGTAATTAGGATTTTGGCCGGAAAACGTTAGAATTGAAATTCAAATAGTTCCAGGCAGATTCGAGCCAAGATGATCGGGAATTTAGAAAGGGGAAGGAAAAGGGACCTAGGGTGTTAATTTGGGAAATTTTAAAGAAGTTGTTTCATGGCCGGAAAATGTTAGATTCAAGATTCTAAAATTTGGGGTGTGATTCGAGGGAAACTAAGTTGGGGGTTGGAAAGAGGAGAGAAAGAGGGTTCTAGGGTGTTGCTTTGGTATGATTGTTGATACCCAATTTTTTCGCATGTATTTTTATACCAAAATACCTCCCGAATAATGTATATGTGCATATGTGATCAAACCCATGAGTTTTTGTATTTTAATGATCTTTTAACCGATTTACTGCCTATTTTAATATAAACAATTATCAAAATTATTTCCAAAAAGTTATATTTTTGTGGATAACTTATGTTATTTTTATATTTACATTAAAATATAATTAATATAATTTTTTCATATTTTTACAAATTTATTTGGCATTTCTGAAGCTAAATTGTATGTAATTGCAATTGTAGCCCATTATGTAATTAAACATATTTTTGGATGGTAAAATCATGCCTACTATTTTTAAATTAATATATATATATATATATATATATATATATATATATATATATATATATATATATATATATATATATATATATATATATTAACTAGTTTAGTATTTTTAATTTTGTTTTTAAATCATTTTTACCATTTTTAAATAATTAATAAGAGGAAAAGTGACTATTTAAGAACTAGTCTATTTTATATTAATTATAGCCTTAATCTACACCCTATTTTAACCCCAAATTCTAACACGGTCGAACCAGGACCATATAAAACCAAACGACCCCTGCCCCCTAATACCCCTTCATTCGCCTCACTCGTCTCTATCTCTCTACTTACCATTCTCTCTAGAACCTTCCACCTCCCTCCTCTTCGATGAGTTCCCTTCATCTTCTCCGTCCACTTTCTGACCGGAATCCATGGTAGGTTCACTACCCACCGGCCTCCTATGGCTCCTCACGCTTGATTATTGAAGCCCCATGACTTGACCACGAAGGGTTGAATCTGGACCTTTGGCGATTCAAGTTGCACGGCTATCTCCGGCGTATCCTAGCCTTATGAGTCTATCTCTTACTCGTTCGACTCGGACCAGTCCTTTTCTAGGCCTTTCTCACTTCTAGAGTTTTCTGAAACCCTAGCCCGTCGAGGTTTTTCCTATATTTCTCGAAATCCGCTCGAGATCTATGCTTGTTTTACGGTTTTCAAAATGATTTTCTTAAAATCTCTTTCGAAATTTTCTTTCAAAACTATTCGCCCTCTCAGTATTAGGGTTTCTTTGATTTTACTTGTTCTACTGTGATTTGTACGTGGTGTTCTTGTTGTATTTGCTGTGCCATAACTCCTAGGTTTTTTACCATGATTTCTATGTGTTTTCTTTTACTGTGTTTCCCTCGAAGGTTTCCTGGCGATTTCTTTTACTGTGTTTCTCTCATTATGTTTCCAAGAAACGTTTATGTTCCTTTGGATTTTCTGAGTTTACTTTGCCTGAATTTCTCGCTTTTGTCTCTACACTTGATTATTGGAAGAAACCCTAGAATTCAGGGGTCTTTTTTGACTTGCATGTTGTCACCTCTAAACCAGTTTGATTTCGATTTCTGAAAAGCCATCTCTATTTTTCATACGATTCTGACCTTTTGTGTTTGAAGAGTTTGTATGCTCTTTATATACTATGATTTTCCCCTAAAAATGGTCTTTCAAATTTGCAATTAACTCGAAACTCCTTCTAAACACAGCTTGATTGATTTCTTTCTATTTTTTTGCCCACGACTCGACCTAAATAAAAACCATTCTCTTTTCAAGCTAGGTTCATTCGTATAAAATCTCAGACCTTTGATTTTACTGTTTATTAATTGGTCTTTTTACCTTATTTGCACAAACAACGTGTTTCAAAAAACTTTTCCTTAAATAACTTTATGTATTTACCCTTATTTGTATACTATGCACATGTTTTTTACTTGATCCCCTTTCCTTAAATACTTTCCTCCTTTACTGATCGAATTAGGATTCCTTAATTAAAGGTAATCGTTGTTAGTTGATTGATTTTAACAGATACTCAACTAATTTTCTTTCCTTGCTTGCATGTCTGATTTCAAGTATAAATACATGCTTTTCTTTTTACTTCATCACACAATTCTGACTGCAAACAAAATTAGAATTCATCTCTCTTCTTATTTGCTATTATTACTACTCTCTATTGAGAATTCTACACCCGCACTTCTTGCTGCTTGAACTCCTAGACACTTGGAAGTTTCTTGAGTTTGTTCCTGTTTATTCCCAGCTGTTTGTCTGCTGCTGTTAATTTTCTATCCTATAATCTATAACTGGTATGCTCTTTTATGTTAAATAGCATCCTTGTTCAATTTCTCTGCTTCTAACCCTTTTCTTTGTGTGATCATTTATGCTTTCCTGCACTATTTAATTACTTTCAAGCATGTTAATCCCTTTCCCCTATCCTCTTTGTATGTGAGTTTGTCTTGGATCATAGCAGCATTATGAATTGTTGTATGTGATTCAGGACTAGACTCTTCTTAGTCTCTACTCGACTGATTTTCCTATTCCCTTTCCCCCAATGTGTTGATCTCAAATTTGGGTATGTTGATGTTCTGATCATCATTCAGACCTAAGTTTGACCCTTTAAGAGTCTGCTCTTATTTGCTTGAATCTAAGTGGGAGGTAGGGGTATGCCAGTGTATGCCATGACTGGGTATGACCACCTCCTGCTGAAGTTTTCCTTTCACTTTTCACCTATTCCTAGCTCCTAAGCACTCCCCCCTCTGGTAATCCATGCTTAGGGACCCCAAAGTTCCCTCTGAACTTGGATGCCTGAGGGCTGGTAATTCCACACATTGCATTACTCTCATACAACATTTAATCTTTAGAGCGTAAGCATTGCCTGGGCTCTTGAAGCTCCTTGGAACTTTGAAACACTCTAAGAGAAGGCCTTGGAATCTAGAACCCGAATTTGGTAAAACACATGTATTGGATATCAAGATTGCATTAGCCAGTTTGGATTTAGCTGTGGGTCATGATGTATTTTTATTTTATTGTTGGCTCTGTAATTGTAACTTTGTTACAAAAACTCGGGGAATATAGTAGTAAAGGGAATGAGAGGGGTTTACCATAAGTTAATTGTATGTTAATGGGTAGAGATCATGCCTATTGGAATTTTACTATTTCAAGTCACCTAGATATCATGCCTATAGGACTTTTATTGTTTTAAATCATTTAGATATCATGCCTATGGACTTAATATTTGAAATCACCTGGAAATCATGTCTATAGGCTTTGCATTCTTTTCTATCATTTAGATGTCATGCCTATAGGAATTAATACTCAATCATGTTGCATATCAACATATATCATGCCTATATGACATATTAAACAACATGTTGCATATAGAAGTCATGCCATTAAGAAATGTGTAAAGCGATAGGCAAAACAGTAGGGTAATCCAATGCTCACTTCCTTAATAAATTGAAAACAGTAACGAATAAAATCAAGGTAAATATATCATGCCTATAGGTTTTAACCCGCCTAAATCTGTCTTAAGATTTGGATAATCAGGAAAGCAGTCCTAACGTTTTCCAATAAAACTCGCCCAAACCCATCTGCAATTATGTAAATCCATATTTTTCTCTAAAACTATTTTTCCAAATCTCTATCTGCACTTTTATTCATAAAGTTTGCAAAATAATTTTTCAACTCGCTCTTTGAATCATTTTATCTCTGGAAACTCTACTGTACTTTCTACTTTTACAACTCTGCCTATTTTAAAAACTTCTTTTTTTGGACTTCGACAATTTCCTAAACCTCTCCTTTTTGCACTCTCCTGCATTAGGACCTCAATACATAACTTGATTTTAAAATACAACAACTCCTAACAATTGGATCCAAGTTGCCTAATGTAGACCATTTATCTAATTCTATGTGTTAAATTGATCCGTGTGCTACTTAACTTTAAATAAAGACCAAATCAGCATATGCAAGTCATGCTAAACTATTCTTATGTGATCTCCGAGGTTTGTATGATCCTTTGAGTGTTGTTTAATTCCTCACATATTTTCTATTTGTTTTGATTGACGCACTAGTATTTTGTCCTTTTAAACTCCACATATGCCTCCACCCCTTTTCTTCCCTATTAGGATTAGAAATCCAAATACCCCTGGAGTGATAGGCTGGGACGGGTATTAGCATGCAATAAGTAATCGATACTAATCGCATTTAAATACCTTAACGGGATGGAAAGGGTAGAATATGGATATGATGACTGGTGCATTAATATCTCGTATTAGAATGATTGTTGGATATTGCACCAGAGTGATCCATATTAGGTTCAACTGTAGGACCCCTTTTCTTCATCCTTATTAATGCCTTATTTTAGACTAATGTTTTCAACAAAAATTCCTCTTTTCAAAACAACTTCTGCCTTTCTTCTTTCAAAATTCTCAACTTGCTATGTTTTCTATGTGCAAACTTTGCTTGTTTACTCTTACTCTTCTTAAAATCACAATTAAGCAAGGCCGGGAACCACACTAGTGGATCTTGAGGGGTGCCTAACACCTTTCCCTCGACATACTCTCAAGCCCTTATCTGAACTCTGGTTTTCTTTCAAATCTTCTTCTTTTCTCTAAAGGTGTCCTAATGCACTATAATCATTAGGTAGCGACACCCCAAAATCCATAACCTAAATTCCCCAAAGGGGATAAAAGAGTCATTCCACCCATAATGTCATAAACCCAATTTCTCCTTAGATAGGGGTTGCGTCGACAGCATGGCGACTCTGCTGGGGAATTTCTTTAAGGCTTTTACCATTATTTGCTTTTATGACTTTATTGCTTTCTTAATCGCATTTATTTCCTGTCTTTAGTTATCTCATCATAATTACTAACTTATCTCTTCATGTTTTTCTTTAATTTCTTCTTTTACTTATTTCAATTCCATTGTAATTTTCCAGTATTTATTGTAATCTTTATGAACGTGAAAATACATGTAATTCATTTCATTAATGTATCTCCATTCCTCAATATCATATTCCACTCATTCCAAAACAAATCCTATAGCAACGCTTATTATGAGTGATGCGCCCTTCCGATATTATAAAATCCCTAAATGTGTTAAAGGCATATTTGCGGTAAAACCAGTCGATCAACGGTGTAGTCGATAGTTTCGCGTCTTTCCCTCTTGAGTTATCTGCTCAAGGGTACCTTGTCTAGCACTTCAAAAGTAGAAACCTTATTCAGTTAAACTGTTCATGCATCATGGTGAAACCTAGCCTAGTCAGTTGTGTTGTTCGCATAATGACTCAATAAGATAGCGTAAACCAAAGTCCATCGGGTTTCCCCGTAACCCAAACGGACACCTTCACGTTATGTGCATTTATATGGAGAACTAATGCCTTTGCTAATTATTGATTTAAATGGTCGTGTCTTGTGGGGTTAAGGGCCGAGCACTTTGTTTTGTAGAAAACGAGGCACGAAATCCTTAGATTTGGTATGGTATCTAACATTCACCCGAGGTTGCTAAGTTGGTAGGAAAATCTTCATCCCAGCGATCAAACCCTCGTCCGCAAGATGGAACGATTTAGGTTCTACATTGAGAATGCACCAGATGTGTTCTATATCGAGAATCTCATGAAGAAACCCACAAAGACCTTTCACGAATATGCTACTTGTTGTAGGTCAGAAGCTGCTAAGGTCAGACCGGCCTTAAAGAAAGAACATATGAACAGGATCTTCGTCAGTGCTCAGGACCCATAATACTACGAAAGGCTAATGCTAATAGAGGGCCAAAAGTTCTCCAACGTCATCAAGTTGGGAGAAAGGAGCGAAGAAGACATCAAATATGGTATGGTCACTAACCTCGAGGCATTGCAAGCTACCAACAAGGCTTTATAGTCTGGTAGCTCGTCAAAGAAAAAGGGTGTAAATTCTCTAATGGCTTCGCAAAGGAACAATTCCCCCATGAAGTACCAAACCTACCCCTTAGCTTCACTCAAATATCAACCTACCAAAATTAACAAACACCCTCACACACTTACTACATCCCACCACCTGCCTACCAATCACCTTCACCGCCCACATATCAACCCACTTCACCAAGATATTCGCAACCCGCACTCGTATACCAAGCATACAAATCACAACCTTCTCACTACCCGTCACCACCTACCCGCCAAAACATTCCTCGGTGCATACCAATTTTTTACCGTAAACCTCCCAGAAAATATGCCGCCATAGCCAAACCAATTGACCAATTATATTAAAACTCAAAGCAGTCGGTTACGTTACCCCTATCCCAGCCGAAACTCTAGAAAATCCCGCTCAATGGATCAACCCAAACAATACCTACGCATATCATTCCAGAATGAAAAGCCATACCATCGACGAGTGTCGCTCATTGAAGGACAAGATTCAGAATCTGATTGATAACTATGTCATTGTAGCAAAGGAGCCCGCTCCCATTGTCCGCAGCAACCCTCTGCCTGACCACAAAGCTGGAGGTATCTATATGATCGAGATTGAAGATGATTAGGATCCCAAGGGGTCAATTGCTTTGATAGTTTAATGAGATGAGCCTAAGAAGTCAACAGTTACTGTCAATCCCGTTGTTGTTCAGATTCAGCCCACTGAGGGCGATGTGGTAAATGTGTCTGTACCGCTCGAGCTTGAAGCACTTTCTGCAAAGGCGCAAAAAACAATTAAGGTTTAATTTGGGGTTCCAAAGGCGGCTGTATCATTTGAAGTCACTATGTTATCTCCCAGGATGCAAATTCCAGTCTCCATGATAGACGTGACCCCGTTCAAGTCAAATGCCATACCTTGGGATTACACCGACGAGGCTAGGGGAAGGGAAAGACATATACTGGGGAAGCAACCGTTGTACAGGGAAGGACTAGAACATGCAGGGTGTATGCCCCAGAACATTTAGGTGAGTCTAGCAACCAAGACTCTGGGCGGGCCATTGAAACCGGACCCGACGACCTTTGGAGGAAGATACAGACTAAGGAGTACTCAGTCGTTGAGCAACTGAACATAACACCATCACAAATTTCTATTCTGGCTCTTCTGGAGA
Organism: Nicotiana benthamiana; assembly: GCA_034376525.1. NCBI lineage: Eukaryota > Viridiplantae > Streptophyta > Magnoliopsida > Solanales > Solanaceae > Nicotiana > Nicotiana benthamiana. The sequence goes on from CM067338.1 coordinate 149,192,848, forward strand.
GATCTGAGCAAATAAAAATGCCTTATGAAAATACTGAGCGAAGCTTGTGTTCTAAGCAACATAATAGGAGGCGAAATGGAAAATATGATGGGGCGGGTACTAGAAAGCCATGCGATCACCTTCCACGAGACGAGTTACCACCAGAAGGGCATAGTCACAATAAAGTGTTGCACATCACAGCGCAATGCGAGGATTCTTTTATCACCATGATTTTAGTCGATGGGGGATCCAACCTCAACATTTGCCCATTGTTATATCTCAGGACATTAAGAAAAGGACTGCATGAGATCAAAGTTGGAGCCATCAGTGTAAAAGCTTTTGATGGGTCTCAAAGATCCACCATCGAAGAAATTATCTTGTACCAATAGATGGGGCCCATCTGGTTCAATGTCGACTTTCAAGTCATAGATATGCCGGTATCCTACAATTTGTTGCTGGGACGACCCTGGACCTATGCTGCTGGGGCTGTGGCATCAACTTTTCATCAAGATGTAAAATTTGAATGGAACCATCAGAAAGTGATCATTTATGCGATGGTAGCAACCCTATATACAGTCGCCAATCCATCCTAATGATTGGAGGTATAAGAAGAATCGGTGGGGAAACATACCACCATATCGAGCGAGTCAATGCTATAGACAAAGACAAGTGGTGGGATAACAAGATTCAAAGCATCCTGATATGGAGAAGGTATGAGCCTGGAAAAAGACTTGGCAAAAATCTCCAGGGCATCACCGAGCCTATCAAGTTGAAGAAGAAGGGTACCACTTTTGTCCTGGGGTATGAATACACCTGGGAGGAGTTCAATCATTGGTCACACCGTGGCACAATCCCTACTACCAACTAGAGCACCCTTTACCTGAGTTGGAGTAAAACTTTCAGCCGGCCGACATTATATATGGATCTGAGGAAGATGAGGCACTGGCAGCAATGACGAACCTATTTATGGAGGAAAATATGGACTGTTGTGTTATGTTCGAGGAGGAAGGGGAGGAAGTCCCTTCCATTCAAGTAGTGAACAGAGGAGAAAACCTCACCAATTGGTCATTCAGGACCACCAGAGCCCGGAGAGCTTCGTGGTAGCAAGGATAAACGACGCACGTGCATCGCATTTCACTTTTAGATGATTTTACTTTTCCGCATCTTCTTTACTTTTGAAAAGAGCTCTGATGTTTCAAACAATTACGAATTTAATTGAAAGCATTTTCCAAGTTTATATTTATATCTCGCTCTCATTACTTTTATCTATCATTTACCTTAGTTTCACAGCATTACAATTACATATATTGATGATAAACTAATGACTGTAACTTGTAACAAGGCAATGCAACAAATAGACATATATTCAGAAGAGGACGAAATACCAGAAGAGGTTGTTAGAGAGGTCGAGAATTTTGGGAACAGGCCTATGTCCAATTTGGACGAAAGTGAGGGTGTTAATATGGGAGACTCAGAAAATGTCAAGGAAACACGAATCATCATGCATTTTTCACCACCAGAAAAGAAAGCGTACAGAGTTCTTATAAGAGATGAAGACATCTTTGCATGGTCCTACAATGAAAAGACCAGTCTCGGCACATCCATTTTGGCTCACAAGTTGCCGAAGGATCCGGTATGCCCATCGATAAAGCAGAAGCTCAAAAAATTCAAGCCGGACATGACTTAGAAATCAAAGAAAAGGTTACCGAGCAAGTCAAAGCTAGAGTTTTCAGAGTGGTAGAATATCCGACATGGTTAGCCAACATCCTGCCGGTACTAAAGAAGGATGGGAAAGTTAGAGTTTGTGTCAACTATCGGGATCTCAACCGGGCCAGTCCCAAGGACGACTTCCCTTTCCTAAATATATACATATTGATCGATAACTGCGCTAAAATGAGTTGCTGTCGTTCGTCGATTGTTTTGCAGGATACAATTAGATCTGGATGGACAAAAAGGATGTAGAAAAAAATGGCAGTTATTACACCATGGGGGATGTACTGTTACAGGATGATGCCGTTTGGGTTGAAGAATGCTAGTGCTACCTACATGAGGGCCATGACCATCATCTTTCATGATATGATACATAAAGATATTGAGGTGTACGTGGATGTTGTCATCATCAAATCCAAGAAGCCGGCAGATCACATGGAAGATTTGAGGAAGTTCTTTAACAGACTGAGGAGATACAACTTGAAACTCAATCCAGCCAAGTGTGCATTTGGGGCCCCAGCCAGAAAGTTATTGGGTTTCATTGTGAGTCATCGGGGAATAGAATTGGATCCGTCAAAGGTCAAATCCATTCAAGAGTTGTCGCCACCAAAGAACAAGAAAGATGTAGTGAGCTTTTTGGGAAGACTCAACTACATCAGCCGGTTCTTAGCCCAATCTAGTGTTATTTATGAACTTACCTTCAAGATGCAAAAGAAGGATGCCGCCACCAAATGGACTGATGATTGTCAAAAGGCTTTCGACAGAATCAAGGAATACTTGTAAACGTCGCCAGTCTTGGTTCCACCCAAGCCAAGAAGAGCTCTATTGCTTTATCTTTCAATATTGGATGAGGCATTTGGTTGTGTCTTGCGACAACATGATGTGACAGGAAGAAAGGAGCAAGCCATTTACTACCTCAGCAAGAAGTTCACCCCGTGCGAGGCTCGGTTTTCCTTATTCAAACGCACTTGTTGTGCTCTAACCGGGGTAGCTCAGAAATTGAGGCATTACTTCTGTGCCTACACAACTTATCTCATATCCAGAATTGACCCATCAAAATATATCTTTCGGAAGCCCATGCCTACTGGCAAGCTCGCCAAATGGCAAATACTGTTAATTGAGTTCGACATTTTTTATGTTACCCAAACGACAGTCAAAGGACAAGCTATGGCTGATCACCTCGCCGAGAATCCTGTAGGAGGAGAATACGAACCTCTAAAGACGTATTTTCCTAATGAAGATGTAGCTTTTATAGGAAAAGACATTGCAGAATCCTATGATGGTTGGAGAATGTCCTTCGACAGAGCCGCAAATTTCAAAGGAATAGGTATTTGAGCAGTCCTGGTATCAGAAACCGGTCAGCATTACCCAGTATCCGCCAAGCTCAGATTACCCTGAACCAACAACATGGCCGAGTATGAAGCCTAGATCTTAGGGCTCAAATTGACCATCAACATGAACATTCAAGAGTTACAAATGATCGGAGACTTGGATCAACTCATGATCATGTTCGGGAAGAATGAGCAACCAAGAATTCCAAGATACTCCCTTATCTACACCATGTACAGGAGTTGAGGAAGAGATTATGAAAGAAAGAGTTCCAGCATGTTCACAGAATAAAGAATGAGTTCGCTGATGCCTTAGCCACTGTATCATCTATGATACAACATCCAAACACAAACTTTATTGATCCCTCCAGGTCAAGATTCACGACCAACCAGCTTATTATACTTATGTAGAGGAAGAAACCAACGGAAAGCCTTGGTTCCATGATATCAGAGAATACTTGACGACAGGAGAATACCCACAACTTTCCAGTACTACTCAAAAATGCACACTTCGGAGATTATCCAACAACTTCTTTCACAACGGAGGAATCCTGTATAGGAAGACTCCCGATCTGAGATATGTCGAGGCAAGAGAAGCAACCAAACTAATAGAGGAAGTACACACAGGGACTTGCGGACCGCACATGAATGGTTTTGTTTTGGCAAAGAAGATACTCCAAGCAAGGTATTTTGGGATGACTATGGGAACAGACTGCATCCTGTATGTTCGGAGATGCCACCGTTGTCAGATACATGCAGATATCATAAAAGTACCTCCAAACGAGCTTACTCCAACAAGCTCACCGTGGCCGTTCGCAGCTTGGGGAATGGATATTATCGGAGCAATCGAACCAGTTGCATCAAACAGACACAGGTTCATCCTAGTGGCAATTGATTACCAATGGGTTGAAGCAAAATCCTACAAAGTAGTGACCAAAAAAGTAGTAACTGATTTCATCGGCGATCGTATGGTTTGTCAATTTGGTATTCCAAAATCAATCATCACTGACAATAGTTCCAATCACAATAGCGACCTGATGAAAGCAATGTGTGAATCATTCAAGATTAAACACAAGAACTCTACGGCTTACAAACCTCAGATGAATGGAGCTGTAGAAGCAGCCAATAAGAACATCAAGAAGTTACTAAGGAAAATGGTTAAAAGACACAAGCAGTAGCACGAGAAGTTGTCATTCTCCTTATTGGGTTATCGTACCATAGTCCGCACATCATGTGAGGCCACTCCCTACATGTTGGTCTATGGTACAGAGGTCGTCATCCCCCCGGAGGTAGAAATTTCCTCCCTAAGGGTCATACAAGAAGCAGAGTTAGATGATGCATAATTTGTCAAGAGTCGCTAAGAGCAATTAGCCCTCAAAGACAAAAAGAGAATGAATGTAATTTGTCACGGTCAATTATATCAGAATAGAATTTCCAGAGCCTTCAACAAAAGAGTTAAGGCAAGAAAGTTCACGCCAGGTCAGCTGGTATTGAAGAAAATATTTACGCATCAAGATGAAGCCAAAGGAAAATTCTCTCCCAATTGGCAGGGTCCGCACATGGTTCATCGGGTTCTAACTGGAGGAGCCCTTCCTCTTGCTGAAATGGACAGGGAAGTCTGGTCGAAGCCAATAAACTCAGACGCATTGAAAAGGTACTGCATTTGATCGTATGCTTTTCTTTCATGATGTAATTTGAACTATGCCTGACTTGATTCCCATTTAAGAGGGGATACGTAGAAAGCCCTATGGGTTCAGTCACATTTTAATAAAAATTCCATTTTCCCCGCAATTGGAACTGGGGAAGAATTTTGAGGAGGACCCTCAAAATTCTGAAGTAAGTTTTGAGCACCAACGCACTAAACTGGGGTAGAATTTTGAGGAGGACCCTAAAATTCTGGAATTGATCCGTTTTGAGTCACTCAGCACAACTGTTAGCAGCGCCAGCCCAGTAAACTGGGGCAGAATTTTGAGGAGGACCCTCAAAATTCCAGAGCTAGCAAGGTCGCCTTGTCTTGAACCACGTTGCAGTTGTTGGTTCATCCAAAATAAAATCATTTTTCATATATATGCTTGCATTAAATTTTCTAAGTCATGCATAAATATCATTTGCATCACCATCATTTAGCAACGCTACCCCCGTGATACACGACGCTAAGAGCTAGAGGGTACGAGCGAACCTCCCCTCTACAAAACTCACAATTTTTTTTGGATTCAGGAATTCCGGACACGAACCAAGTACATTTGTTCTTCAGAATTGAAACCCTCCAATGGGTCACTATCCACACCCAACATTCCCCAGCAGTCCTAATATCACAAGCCGTCTATCAGCTAAGAAAACTTATTGCTACTCGTTCTTTTACATTCTTGCATAGCATAAGTCTACTCTATTCCTTCCGAGGTTAAGCTCTACCTCTATCTTGCATAAGGCTACCTATCTGCCTTTCGAGACTAAGCTCGGTATCCATCTGCATTTTTGCATAAGGCTACTCTTTGCCTTCCGAGGTTAATCTCTACCTCTATCTTGCATAAGGTTACTAATTTGCCTTTCGCGACTAAGCTCTGTCTCCATCTGCATTTTGCATAAGGCTATTCTCTAAATTCCTAGATTAAGCTCTACCTCCATCTTGCATAAGGCTACCTATCAGCCTTTCGAGACTAAGATCTGTCTCCATGTGCATTTTTGCATAAGGCTACTCTCTGCCTTCCGAGGTTAAGCTCTACCTCTATCTGGCATAAGGCTACTTATATGCCTTTCAAGACTAAGCTCTGTCTCCATCTGCATTTTGCATAAGGCTATTCTCTCCCTTCCAAGATTAAGCTCTACCTCCATCTTGCATAAGGCTACCTATCTGCCTTCCGAGACTAAGCTTTGTCCCTATCTGCATTTTGCATAAGGTTGTTCTCTGCCTTCCGAGGTTAAGCTCTACCTCCATATTACATAACGCTACCTATCTGGCTTCTAAGACTAAGCTCTGTCTCCATCTGCATTTTGCATAAGGCTATTCTCTATCTTCCGAGGCTAAGCTCTACCTCTATCTTGCATAAGGCTCCTATTTTCTTTTCGAGACTAAGCATTGTCTCCATCCTACATGGCTGAAATATTTCCACTTAACTTTCGAACGGGTGAAATATCACCACCTGCATTTTAAATTATCGCTCTGGCTGAAAGATCGCCACCCTTTGCATTCATTTGGCAAAAATAATCCCACATTCTCATGGGCTGAATGATCGTCAACTTATTCAAAGGCTTCATAGTTTGGGGGCACCATCCGCATAGCCCGAGAAAACCATTTCATGGCCTACGAATGATTACTTTTATGCTCTTCATGGCCCAGGACATCATAGTCCGAGGACGTCATCCTAATTGTCCGAAGACAATATTCATGGTCCAACAGGAACTTGTATCATACTTAAATTATGCACAACATATGCATTTTTCATATACAGGTACTCCGACTAGCAAAAATCCGTCTCAGCAGGAGCGATCCTGATCCATGTTTTTCCTCAACCTATCTAAACCCAAACGTCTTTTCCAGCTCTACCATTGCGTCCGCCCTTTCAAATCTCCATCGACACATACCGTCCATGGATCCCGAACTACATATGGACTGATTCCTGAAAAATCAGGGATATGTAGGTAGCTTAGAAACCAGAGCACGATCATAATTCTTTTACAATCTCCGTTTTCGGTCAAAATTGGCCATATTATCTTTACCCGATAACTATTTCATCCTCCTCGAGTAAAGAAGGGCAGCAGTCAATACCCAATTTTCCCCAAGTATTTTATACCAAAATACCTCAACGTATATGTGCATATGCGAGCACACCCACGAGTTTTGGTATTTTAATGATCTTTAAGCTGATTTACTGCCTATTTTAATATAAAAAATTATCAAGATTATTTTCGAAAAATTGTCTTTGGGTGAATAACTCATTTTATTTTCATATTTACATTAAAATAATTAATATGATTTTTCATATTTTTACAAATTTATTTGGCATTTCTAAAGCTAAATTGTATATAATTGTAATTGTTGCCCATATTGTAATTAAACATATTTTGGGATTGTAAAATTATGCCTAATATTTTTAAATTATTATTTATATTAATAACTAGTTCAGTATTTTTTAAACTTGTTTTTAAATCATTTTTACCATTTTCAATTAATTAAAAAGTGGAAAAGTGTCTATTTAAGAACTAGCCTATTTTATTCCAATTATAGCCTCAATCTACACCTTATTTTAACCCCAAATTCTAACCCAATCGGACCAGGACCAAATCCTCACCATACCCGACCACCTACCCCGTTTGGTCTCGACCGTTGATCTTTTTAGATCAACGGTCCCTTCTACCCCTTCCAAATTAAGCCAAACGAAGCCCAAATACCCCCTCATTCACCTAACTCGTCTCTATTTCTCTACCTACCATTATCTCTGGAACCTTCCACCTCCCTCCTCTCCGATGAGTTCTCTTCATATTCTCCGTCTATTTATGACCGGAATCCATGGTGTATTCACCACCTACCGGCGTCATATGGCTCCTCACGCTTGATTATTGAAGCCCCATGACTTGACCACGAAGGGTTGAATGTGGACCTTTGGCGATTCAACTTCCACGGCCATCTCCGGCTCAAATTTGGCGTATCCGAGCCATATGAGTCTATCTCTAACTCGTTTGACTCGGACCAGCCCTTTTCCAGGCCTTTCTCACTTCTAGGGTTTTCTAAAACCCTAGCCCGTCGAGGATTGTCCTATATTTCTCTAGATCCGCTCTAGATCTATTGCTTGTTTTATGTTTTTAAAAAAAAATCTTAAAATCACTTTCGAAGGTTTGCTTTCAAAACTATTCGCCCTCTCAGACTTAGGTTTCTTATATTTTACTTAATCTACTGTGATTTTTACGTGTGTTCTTATCGTACTTGCTCTTCTATAACTCCTAGGTTTTTCACTATGATTTCTAAGTGTTTTCTTTTACTTTTTTTCCTTCTGGGGTTTCCTGGCAATTTCTTTTACTGTGTTTCTCTCATTATGTTTCCAAGAAACATTTATGTTCCTATGGATTTTCTAAGTTTACTTTGCCTGACTTTCTCACTTTCGTCTCTACACTTGATTAATAGAAGAAACACTAGAATTTGGGCGTCTTTTTGGACTTGCATGTTCTTACCTATAAACCTGTTTGATTTCTATTTCTGAAAAGCCATCTCTGTTTTTCATACGATTCTGACCTTTTGTGTATGAAATGTTTGTATGCTCTTTATATACTATGATTTTCCCCTAAAAATTGTCTTTCAAATTTGCAATTACTTCGAAATTCCTTCTGAACACAGCTTGATTGATTTCTTTCAATTTTTTTGCCCACGACTAGACCTAAATAAAAATCCTTCTCTTTTCATGCTAGGTGCATTCGTATATAATCTCAGACCTTTGATTTTACTGTTTATTAATTGGCTTCTTACCTTATTTGCACAAACCGTGTGTTTCAAAAAAATTTCCTTAAATAACTTTATATATTCACCCTTATTTGTATACTATGCATACGTTCTTTACTTTATCCCATTTCTTTAAATATTTTCCTCCTTTACTGATCAAATAAGGATTCCTTGATTAAAGGAATCTCTATTAGTGGATTGATCTTAATTGATGGTCGACTAATTTTCTTTCCTTTCTTGCATGTCTGATTTCAAGTATATATAAATTCTTTTCTTTTTAATTCGTCACACAATTATGACTGCAAACAAAATCAGAATTCATCTCTCTTCTTTACTGCTACTATTACTACTCTCTATTGAGCATTCTACACCTGCAGTTCTTGCTGCTTTAACTCCAAGACACTTGGGAGTTTCTTGAGTTTGTTCCAGTTTATTTCTGGCTGCCTGTCTGTTGCGGTTTGTATGTTATGCTAGAATCTATAACTGGTATGCTCTTTTATGTTAGATAGCATCCTTGTTCAATTTCTCTGCTTCTACCCCTTTTCTTTGTGTGCTCATTTATGCTTTCCTGCACTATTTAATTACTTTCAAGCATGTCAATCCCTTTTCCCTATCCCCTTTGTATGTGAGTTTATCTTGGGTCATAGCAGCATTATGAATTGTTGTATGTTATTTAGGACTAGACTCTTCTGAGTCTCTACTCGACTGCTTTTCCATTCCCTTTTCCCCTAATGTGCTGTGCTCTAATTTGGGTCTGTTGATGTCATGATCATCATTCAGACCTGAATTTGACTCTTTAAGAGTGTGCTCTTATTTGCTTGAATCTAAGTGGGAGGTTAGGGGTGTGCCAGTCTATTCCATGACTGGGTATGACCACTCCCAGCTGAGGTTTTCCTTTCACTTTACACCTACTCCTAGATCCCAAGTTCTACCCCCTCTGGTAAGCCATGCTCATCGACCCCATAATTCCCTCTGAACTTGGATGCCTAAGGGCTGGTATTTTCACACATTGCAAAATTTTGTTACAACATTTAATATTTAGAGCGTAAGCATTGCCTGGACTCTTGAAGCTCCTTGGAACTTTGAAATACTCTAAGAGAAGGCGTTAGAATCTGGAACCCGGATTTAATGAAACACGTGTATTGTATATCTAGATTGCATTAGGTAGTTTGGATCTAGCTATGGGTTATGATGCATTTTTATTTAATTTTTGGCTCTGTAATAGTAACTTTGTAATAAAAACTCGAGGAATATAGTAGTAAAGGGTATGAGAGGGGTTTACCTTTAGTTGATTGTATGTTAATGGGTAGAGATCATGCCTATGTGACTTTTACCATTTCATGTCACCTAGATATCATGCCTATAGGAACTTTACTGTTTTAAATTGTTTAGATATCATGCCTATAGGCTTAATATTTCAAATCACCTACAAATCATGTCAATAGGCTTTACTTTCTTTTCTATCATTTAGATGTCATGCAAATAGAAATTAATACTCAATCATGCTGCAGATCAGTAGATATCATGCCAATAGGACATATTTTACAACATATTGCATATAGAAGTCATGCCATTAAGAAATATGTAAAACGATAGGCAAAACAGTAGGGTAATCCAATGCTCACATCCTTAATGAATTAAAAGCAGTAACATGTCGATAAAATAAAGGAATAGATATATTGCCTATAGGATTCTAACCCACCTAAATCCGTCTTAAAATTTGGATAATCTGCCAAGCAGTCCTAACGTTTTCCAATCAAACTCGCCCAAACCCGTCTGCAATTCTTTTAATCCGTATTTTCTCTAAAAAAAAATTTCCAAATCTCTATCCACTTTTATTCATAAATTTCGCAAAACAATTTATAAACTATCTCTGAATATTAGAGGGCTTAATAAATCCCATAAACAGAAAGAACTGAAAAACTTTCTGGTTAGAAATAAAGTTGATGTTCTAGGATGCCTTGAAACTAGATTTCAAGAACACAAAGCTCATAGGATTGTAGATAAGATTGCTAAAGGATGGAAGTTCCAATACAACTACACCAATGTTGTCAATGGGAGAATATGGCTAATCTGGAAATCACACATTCAGATACATATATCCTGTGTGACTGACTAGTTTATTCATTGTATGGTAGAGGATCATGTTAATAAAATAAGATTACAATTGAGTGTCATTTATGCTCATAATTCTGCAATTCTGAGGAAGCAGCTGTGGGATGATCTGAGAGTATTAATTATTCCCAGTCAAGATTTATAGTTAATCAGTGGTGATTTCAATTCTGTCTTATATTCTAATGATAGGACTGGATCTCATATTACAGATGCTGAAGTTAGAGGATTTAAGGAGCTTATTTCTGATCTTCAATTGACCCCCCTCAGGTCTAAAGAGTGGAAGTATTCATGGACAAATAAGCAAGTTTATAGCAAAATTGATTGGGCACTTCGTAATTTCCAGTGGCTTCAGCAGTATGGCCATCTAGAAGCAGATTTAATGAATCCCTCAGTCTCTGACCATTCCCCTATTCTCATACAGTTTGGGAGTCAAAAGTTATTGCATCCTAAACCTTTCAGATTATATTATGCTATTATGGAGGATCCTCAGTTCTCTTCTATATGCAGCATGTATGGTCTCAGAAATGTGAAGGTTCACCTTTACAATAGATTTGGTATAAAATGAAGAACTTGAAGAAGCACTTAAAAGAAATGAACAGGCATATGGCTTCCTATAAACAGAAGCTAATCCATGCTAGAGAATCACTGGATATTATACAGAACCAGCTACTGCACAATCCATTCTCTGAGCAACTGTTTAAAGAGGAGAAAGAAGCTCTTAATGACATTGAGAAATGGAGCAATGTAGAAGAACAAATCATGAGGCAGAAATCAAAGGCATGTTGGATAGAATGTGGAGATGCCAAAACAAAATATTTTCATGCTCAGTGGAGGATCAGAACCTGTCAGAATAATATTACTTCTATATACACTGAAGCAGGTATGAAGCTAACACAACCAGTGGCTGTGGAGCAGGAATTTATTGAGGTATTCAAGTCATTAATGGGTGAAAGTGCTGATGAATTGCCTTGTATTAACACTGCTATTGTTAAGGAAGGACAATGTCTTACCTCATCACAGCAAAGATCACTTATTCAGGATGTTACTCTGGATGAAATCACTAAAGCTATCAAAGATATGCCTAAAGACAAAGCTCCTGGTGTAGATGGTTTCCCTGTGGAGTTCTTTACTAGCAACTGGGAGATTGTCAAGGAGGATGTATATGCTGCTACAAAGGATTTCTTTACTACTTGTAAGCTGCCTTACATGGTCAATACCAGTGCCATTGCCCTTGTACCTAAAGTTAAAGCTCCTAGAACAGTGAAAGATTATAGGCCTATTGCATGCTGTACCACTATCTATAAATCATATCTAAGGTCATTACTAGGAGGCTGAAAGCTGCTATTGATGATCTTGTTGGTAAAGCCCAGTCAGCATTTATTGAAGGGAGGAGCATAATTGATATATCTTGCTCAGCCATGAAATATTCAAGGGATACTCCAGAAAAGGTATATCTCCTAGGTGTGTTTTGAAGGTGGACTTGAGGAAGTCATATGAAACTCTTGAATGGAGTTTCCTCAAACAACTGCTTATTGACCTAGGATTCCCTGCCAAGTTTGTTAATTGGATAATGGCTTGTGTCTCTACTGTAACTTACTCACTAGTGATGAATGGTGGTCTCACTAAGCCTTTTCCTGCTAGAAGGGGTATTCGATATGGTGATCCTATGTCACCTTATTTATTTGTCCTTGCTATGGAATACTTGAATAGGCTATTGGCTCAGTTGCATAGAAATGGTGATTTCAACTTCCATCCAAGATGCAGGAAGCTGAACGGTGCCCATATTTGCTTTGCAGATGATCTTCTCCTATTCTGTCGGGCTGATACTATATTTATTCAGATATTGCATGATGCTTTCCTTACATTCTCTGCAGCTTCTGGGCTATCTGCTAACAACACTAAGAGTGTTGTTTATCTGGCTGGGGTACATCAGAATGTCAAAGATGCTATCCTTGAGTCTTTGGGATTTAGTGAGGGGAAACTACCTTTCAAATATTTAGGCATATCTCCACTCTAAGAAGCTTACTATGCACCATTACCTGCCACTGATAGAGAGGATAACTGATAAAATCACTTGCTGGTCTGCCAAGCTGCTGTCTTATGCAGGTAGGAGTCAATTGATCAAAACTGTGATATTTGGGATCCAAACTTATTGGGCACAAATATTCATCTTGCCAAAGAAAGTGACGAAAGTCATAGAAGCTGTTTGCAGATCTTATCTTTGGACTGGTAATGCACCAGTATCCACAAGATTACTGGTAGCATGGGAAAGGATATGTAGACCTATCACTGCCGGAGGCCTCAATATTATAGATATACAGGTATGGAATAAGGCTGCTATCACTAAGCTACTGTGGGATTTGGCAAGGAAGAAAGATTGTTTATGGATCAAGTGGATACACTACTATTATATAAAGAGCTGTGACATTGCAACAATGCCCATTCCCAAGAATGCATCTTGGGTAGTTAGGAAAATTATAAAATGCAGAACTCCTCTTCTGGATGATCATAGACTGCAAGGTGATCTTATGCTTAGACTGGTTGGAATGTGCAGGCTTGGCAAATTCCATATACAGACACTATATCATGCTATGCTTCCAATCTTTCCTAGGGTGGAATGGAAGAATCTTATGGTGACAACCAATGTCCTGCCTAGACATAAATTCACTACTTGGCTTGCTGCTCAAGGTCGACTCCCTACTGTCGACAGATTATTGAAGATTGGAGTGAATGTGGAGGAGAAATGTGTATTCTGTCATCAAGAAGTAGAAGACTTTGCCCATCTGTATTTTACTTGTCCAGTTACTAGTAGGCTGTGGCATAGAATATGTTGTTGGCTGGGCTATATCAGAACAATTGGTCGATGGGATACTGAAATCCAGTGGATATGCTGCCTAGCTAGAAGCAAAGTGTGGCACAAGGCTGTTGTGGCTACTGCCTTTGTTACCACCGTTTCACTCATTTGGAGAAGTAGAAATGTTATTAGATTTGAGGGGAAATCATTCGAGGAAAATCAGTTCTGTCGTGAGGTTGCAATGCTTATTCATATTCGGGGCAGAAAATGTAAGCGATGGCAAACGGGACTGCGACAGCTCAATCATTACCCTTAGTCGTAGATGTTAATTTTTGTAGTAGCATTGTATGAATTTGTACAGTAGTAGTTAGTCTATGCTACTACTATGAACTCCTCATTGTAAATTTGTTGATATCAATGAAAGCCAAAAGTTAATAGCAAAAAAAAAATATTTATCAACTCTCTCTTGGAAGTATTTTACCTTTGGAAACGCTACTGTACTTTCTACTTTTACAACTCTGCCTATTTTCAAAACTCTTTTTCTAGACTTCGACAATTTCCTAAACCTCTGCTTTTTGCACTCTCCTGGTGACTATAGATATGATGACTGTGCGTTAATATCTCGTATGAGAATGATCGTTGGATATTTCACCAAAGTGATCCATATTAGGTTCAACTCTAGGACCCCTTTTCTTCTTCCTTATTATTGCCTTATATTAGACTAATATTTTAAACCAAAATTCCTCTTTTCAAAACAACTTGTGTATTTCTTCTTTCAAAATTCTCAACTTGCTATGTCTTCTATTTGCAAACTTTGCTTGTTTAATCCTACTCTTCTTTAAGTCACAATTAAGTAAGGCCAGGAACCACACTAGTGAATCTTGAGGGGTGCCTAACACCTTCCCCTCGAGATAAACTCAAGCCCTTACCCGAACTCTCATTTCTTTAATTTCTTCTTCTTTTCTCTAAATGTGTCCTAATGCACTATAATCATTAGGTGGCTATACTCCAAAATCCATCACTCAAATTCCCGCAAAGGGAATAAAAGAGTAGGCCGGCAGCGTTACAAGTCTGTGGATAGGGTGCGTTGGAGACGATGAAATGGGGTTGGGGGTGTTCCGACAGATTTATACTAATTAACCCATGCTTCTGAACTGCTGGATCGATTAACCGAGACAATCCAGATCTATTTGAATTGAAAATGGGGTCATTTTGATGGGGCGGCGGTGGACCGGGTAGAGGCTTGGGCCTGACCAATTGGGAAGGGGTTTTGGGGTGATTGGGCTAAATGAATTTTACCAAAAGAGCCCAATTCAGGTCTCTTAATAAGCAGCCCACTTTTCCTTCATTACCTCTATTTCTTTTGATTCCTTTTAATTATTTTTTTGTATGTTTGTATTTTTTTATTTTATAAAAATGCAAAAATTAAAAATAAAGTCCTAATATATTTCTAAGTTAAACTAATTAACTCCTAAAATTGATCAGAACCTATTACGTGATGAATTCACAATTAAAAAACTAAAAATGTAAAAGTGAACTATTTTTGTTATTTTCTCCATATTCTGTTTTAAAAACAATTTAACTACTAATTAATCCTAAAAGCATGAAATGAAATCCTAAAATGCGAATGTATTTTGGTATTTTTCATATTAATGAAAATGTACAGATAAAATGCAATAATTACCACAAAAATTGTAAGACAATAAAAGAAATTATTTTTTTGAATTTTAGGGAATAATTTGCTTAGGGCATAAATCACGTGCTCACAAGAACTTGTATGTTTTGAAAGAGGAGAGGGAGAGGTTTTTATAGCCATTGAGAAACGAGTAAAGAATAGTGTAAAAGCACAAATATGGGCATAATCACAAATCAAAATAAATTAGCATAAGTCTTCCCTTTAATTAGGGGATTCTTTTTTAAACAGATACTGACAGGATCCAAATAAGGAAAGAAAAATTATTCATATAGCAGAATGGTTTGTTGCCATAAAAGAAACAATAAAGTCATACAATAGGTAAATAAATCTAAGTACAAGACTGGTAATTATTTTTGAAAAGATTCAGTGAAGCAAAATCAAAGAAAAGAATCTAATTAACCCTTGACAGGCTAGCAAATCAGAAATTCAGGGGATTGAAAGTTTGAAATCATTTTCGAGCTTTAGAAAATAAATCACAGAAGGACTCTGTATATGAGGCATGCACAAACAACAGACACATGAGGCCAAGCTAGGGCAAAAGGCATATTATACAGTGATAGCATAGATTATACATTTAAACATGGTAGCTCGGTTCAGTGTAGTTGATAGAAAAAGTATCAAAGCATGCAAGAGTTGAGCAAGAACTCAGAACACCTAGAGAAAAGAGATACAAGAATCAAGTCGAATAGTTTCAAACAGACAAATCGCACAGATCCAAAGGCTGGAATAGTCCCCAAAGAGAAACTAGGGTTTTCCATAAACAGTTAGGTCTGGAGACGATAAACATGTAAAGCAAAAGCAAATTCAGAGTCCCAAGTGAACCCCCCCCCCCTAAACAAAATTAGGGTTTCGACTATAATTAAATAAAGCAAAATAACTAGGCTCAGGAAACCAAATAGTTAGGGCTTTTGAACATCAAATAAACTTAGAGAAGGTAGCCATGTAAACCGAATGAAATCATGCCGAACAGACATAAAAAAATCTCCAAAGTTAGGTTTTTCTAGTCAGGCTAACTAAGATAAAAAAAAGTAATACATGTAAAGCACAACATGCTGAGAAGAAGAAAGGAAATCTGAAAAATCACTTAACACAAAACCCTAGTTAAAGGGATGAACAATTTTGAAAGAAACAATTGGGGAAGTTTCAATAAGCGTGCTCAGAAAACTCGAAAACATAGATCTAGGGCAGATCGAAAAAAATAAATTTAAAGAACCTAAGAGCTATCGTTTCGAAGAACCCAGAGATGATGAGAAAGGATTTGAAAACTCCCAATCTAAGTAGGATAGTTACATATCTGACTCGGACGGCCATGGCTGGCCGGAGAAAGGTCATGGATGACAGGACAAAAGCCATCGAACAAAGTCCTGGTTAAGACCCCTTCAAAGTCTAGTCATGGGACCTCAAAGGTGAGCACATAGAGGCTATATGAGGCCGATTTAGGGCTTAGATGAGTTGGAGAAGCCATAGATTAGGGTTTCAGGTGAGGCGGCGACTAGGGTTTGAGAGGTGAGTTGAGAAAGAACTAGAGATACAGGGGATTCAGGGGCGGCATGCGGTGAGAAATGAGATAGGGTTGGGGTCGTTTGGGCAAACAATTAATTTGTTTATATTTTGGTACAAAGATGAGGCTAAAATAAGTTATTCACAAAAATTGATAATTTTTGGGAATAATTGTGGATTTTTGTGGTATAAAAATCGGCGATAAATTGGATTAGAAATAATGCGAAATATGAAAACCCATGGGTGTACTTATATATGCACATATATTCTATTTTGGAAGTATTTATAGTATAAAAAATATATAGGAAAAAATTGGGTGTCAATAGCAGTAGGGACTAACCGAGTGCACATAAAAGTAGACCACCCTTTCGCTTCGAAGCTCAGAGCGTTCCCGCAGATCGGGACCCCAGGTGTCACACAAGCTAGAGTAGTCTCAGGCCGATTCAAGCCAAGGGCGGGCTAAGTCATACATAGACACCTTCTCCAGATAAAGGGATTCATCATCGTCATTGAAACCAGCATAATCATTTAAAGTCTTACCATCAAACATAATCTTCCTGTTGCGGACTTTGTAAATAAAATGTGCCCTTTTTGATGTGGGTAACATTTGCATAGAATTCCTTGAACAAAAATTCATTGGCAGCCAGTAAGTTGCTAGTGAAGAATTTCCACCCCACTCTCTCGTTGAAGTGCCTCTTGACATTAGAGTTGTGGAGTAGCAGCTCTTGCTAAATGAACACTCTCTCAAGTGTAAGTTACCTTTGAGGCCACCACTCCCCAAACTTGTGGTAGGCTTTCTCAGTAACAAACATATCTTGCCATACCACAGGGTTCCTTGATCATACCAACCCCCTGTATAGGTATCATCACTACTCCCGTCGTCAGGGATCTCAGCATCAACATTAATAAGATCCGCTGGTGAGGCCAAATTTATAGCAGAAAGGGAAGCTGATGTTGAAGCCTCACTACTTCCCTTGAAAATCTAGGGGAACATGGTTTGGCACCGAGTCTTCTTCTGAAACTTCCGGGAAGGAACATACTCACTACTATCAGAATGGGATACAACTTTGTCCTCAACTTTGAACGCAGCTCTCATTTTACCAATTGATTTTTGCACGACGAGGGGTAATTTGATATTCCCTTTACCACGGCCCTGGGAGGACTCTGCTTTCCTTTTTGTCTGATCACATCCATATCTAATCGAAACACTGTCTGGATACACAACCAGTGAAAGCTCATTAGTCTTGGTATTCAAGGGAGTATTAGATGAATCAAATAAATTATTACAGTATTTACAGCACAGCGTACCACTGTCAGCGGAAAAAGGGTACGCGACCATGGACTAGCTATCGCTGCCTGCAAAAATTGGGTTGCCGCCGTGAGAGACTAGGGTTCATACTATCCATTCTCTAAAGCTTGAACACCAATGACAACAATTTTTTGGGTGCGGCCGCGAAAGCAGCACCGCTATCTCCATAAAAAAGAAAACCATTTTTCACTCATCAATTCGTACGAACAATGACCATGGAATCAAGGTTGCGGCCGCGAAATTCAAAAAGACATGGGCACCAACAAAAGAGATATCACCTAGGTTTTTCACATACCATACAACTTAGGCAATTAAGTGGTAAAATGAACAACCCCATCCCCATTAGGAATTAAAATCAATTACCCAATCAGTTTTATCTTCAATTGAGCATACATTTGATTTTTGGCTTGTATTAACCCTAAATAAAAGAAAATTAAAACTATTTAGAAATAAAAATCAAGAGCTAAAATTAAGACAAATAAATTGAGCATACCAATTCTTTAATTTGTTGTAGAAATTAATCTTTGCTAATGAGATGGAGTCTAAATGCAACAAGAAGCAGATGAATATTGCAAAAGGGGCTTTGAGAGATTAGGGAGGAAAAAGTGCAAAAGGAGGACGGCAATCCTATTTATACTAAAACCCTAAGGGCCATACCGACTTACCTGGCGCGGCCGTAAAATTCCACAGCAGTCTGCGCTTTTGGCTGTTTTGAAGAGTTGCAGATTCAATAATGCCACTAAGAGTAGAAAAGCTAGTGCGGCCACAACACAAGTTCTCTCACCGCAAAAATTCCACTGCGAATGCGATTGAAACTTCGGGGAGGTTACATTTTTGGTTTTTCAAGTATGCATCCACTATAGAATCACGGTTCAGTAGTCAGAGTTCCAATTACACTCTTAGCCAAATTTTCCATTATTATTCCTATAGGCATCACCATTCCTACACAAATCTCACAATCAGTTAGATCAAAAAAGCCTAATCTAAGAACGAAAATGAAAAAGAAAGAAAAATCACTTGGGTTGCCTCCCAAGAAGTGCCTGATTTAACGTTGCGGCATGACGTATGTTACCATCATCACTTGGAATTGATCATTTCCACCACGTTTCTATCATCAAACTTGCAAAGATAGTACTTCACTCTGCGCCCATTAACTCGGAAGATTTCACCATTTTGATTTTGCAAATCAAGAGCACCAAAGAGAGTTATTGCACCACTTCAAAAGGGCCACTCCATTTTGACTTGAGCTTTCCCGGAAACAGTCATAACCGAGAGTTGAATTGAAGAACCAAGTCACCATCCTTGAAGTCCTTGCTCTGGGCATAGCTTTCATGTAAGTACTTCATCTACTCCTTATACAAGGATGAGCTGGAATAGCTATGCAACCTAAACTCATCAAGTTCATTTAGTTGCTCTACCTAGAGATTTGAAGCTATATCCCATTCAAGGTTTAACTTCTTCAGTTCCCACATGGATGTATACTCTAACTTAACTGAAATATGGCACGCTTTCCCAAATACCAATCAATATGAAGACATACCATTTGGAGTCTTGTGCGCATTCCTGTAAGATAACAAAGCATCATCCAGTTTTCATGACCAATCAATCTGGTTTGCATTAACAGGTTTTGATAATATGTTCTTTATCACCCTGTTGGAGACCTCAACCTATCCACTCATCTGGGGATGATAAGGGGTTGACACTCTTTTATTAACACCATACTTGGAGAGTAAAGTATCGAAGGCCTTATTGCATAAATGAAAAACCCCCATCACTGATGATCGCCCTTGGAGTGCCAAACCTTGTGAAGATATTTTTCTATAAGAATGCCACCACGCTCTGTGCCTCATTGTTGGGAAAAGCCACAGCTTCAACCCACTTGGAAACATAATCAACAGCAACCTGAATGTAAGTGTTGCTACATGAACCCACAAATGGTCCCATGAAGTCAATGCCCTACACTTTAAAAATGTCAATCTCAAGAATAGTTGTGAGAGGAATCTCATCCTTCTTAGAAATTTCACCACATATCTTCGACACTCATCACATATCTTGACAAGCTCACCATCATCTTTATATAGGGTAGGCCAATAAAATCCATGGCTAAGAAACTTTGAAGCACTTCTCGCCCCAGCATGGTGACCACCGTAGGGTGAGGAATGGAAAGCATCAAGAAAATTATTTGCTCCTCTTTCGAGACATATCTCCGGACCACACCATCATTAAAAATCTTGAAAAGATATGGCTCATCCCAGTAATAATCCAAGCTGTCCCTTTTAAGCTTCTTCCTTTGGATAGAATAGAGCTCACTCGGGATAACGCCGATCACAAGAAAGTTAGCCACATCGTTGAACCAAGGCATACTATTTAGATATATTGAGAGGAGTTTTTCATCCGAAAAACGAATCACTAATTTCGAACTATATTTGGGTCTCCCCTTCTCTTCCAAGCGGAACAAGTGGTCTGCCACTTGATTTTCACTTTCTTCCCGATCAATAATCTCTAGGTCAAAATCCTGAAGCAACAAAACCCATCTCATTAATCTAGCTTCAGAGTCCTTTTTGGTCATTAAGAAACGGAGTGTCACGTGATCAGTACGAACAAACACTTTGGTACCCATGAGATAAGGCCTATATTTTTCCATGGCAAACACTATTGCAAGCAACTCTTTCTCTGTTGATGTATAATTAACATGGGCATCATTGATAGTTTTTCTGGCATAATACACTAGATGAAACATATTCTTCACCCTTTGCCCCAAGACCACTCCTGCCACAATGTCACTAGCATCACACATGAGCCCAAATAGCAAGCTCTAATTGGGTGCGGTGATGATGGGAGTGGTAGTCATTATATACTTGAGAAGCTCAAAAACTTTCATGCAATCATCATTGAACACAAACTTTGCATCCTTTTTCAAAAACATGGACAATGGTTTCACCACATTTTGAGAAGTCTTTGATGAACCTTTGGTAGAACACTGCATGCCCAAGAAAGCTCCTAACCCCCTTGACGGAAGTAGGAGAAAGGAGTTTTGAAATCACTTCAATCTTCACTTTTTCCACTTCGATGTCATTCTTTAGATCTTATGGCCGAGGACAATGCCCTCCTCGACCATAAAGTGGAACTTTTACCAATTAAGCACTAGATTGGTCTATTCACATCCGGCCCACACTTTGTCAAGATTATTCAAGCATTCTTCAAAGGAGTCACCTATGACAGTAAAATCATCCATGAATACTTCCAAGAATTCCTCCACCATATTTGTAAAGAAATCCATCATACATCGTTGAAAGGTAGTCGGTGCATTACACAAACCAAATGGAATCGATGAGAATGCAAAGGTGCCATATGGACATGTGATGGTGGTTTTATCTTGGTCTTCTGGTGCAATAAAAATCTGGTTGTAACCTGAGTACCCATCCAAAAAGCGATAGTAAGCACGCCCGGCAAGTCTATCCAACATTTGGTCAAGAAAGGGCAATGGAAAATAATCTTTGCGGGTCGTTTTATTCAGTTTTTAGTAATCCATGCATACCCTCCATACAGTGATAGTCCTAGTCAGTATCAACTCATTTTTCCCATTTATGACCACCATCATATCCCCTTCTTCGGCACACATCGTACTGGCAAAGTCCATGAAGTATCCGAAATCGGGCACATAACCCCTGCATCTAGACACAACTGACTTCTTGACGGCCTTTTGCATAGCCTCATTCAACTTCCTTTGATTTTATACAGGGGGTTTGGCATCATCGTCAAGTATAAATTTGTGCATGTAAAAGGCAGGGCTATCCCCGTATAGCTAGAGTACATCCAATTTCCTTCTTTCTTCTTTGGATCACCTCATGGGTGGTATCTACCTACACGTTAGTTATGCAAGAAGAAAGAGTAAGAAGTATAGTTGAACAAGTGCCCAATAATTCATACTTGAGGTGTGAAGGCAAAGGATTCAACTCCAATAGAGGAGGTTCCTCAATTGAGGGATTTGTTGGTGGAGTCTTTTGGTTCTCAGGATCCAAGGAAAGATTCTTGGGATCATATGCGTAAGAACCCATTCCTTGCAAAGCATTGACATACTCTACCAAGCCTTCATCCTCAATCACATAATAGTTCAAAAACACAGCTTCCAATGGGCCCTCCACATTTATCATTGCACTGGTAGCTTTAACAGTCGCCTCAGTCACAAGATCAACAAAGTAACATACTTCATTGCTATTGGCTTTCTTCATTGATTTGCAGACATGGAACATATATTTTTCATCACCCACCAGAAGGTGATCTCCCATACTTCCACATCAACCAAAGACTTCCTTGTAGCTAGGAAAGGTATCCCCATATAATCGGCCCCTTATCATCAACCTCGCAGTCCAAAAGTACAAAATCCGTGGGAAGTATGAACTTCTAGACCCGCACAAGAACATCATCAGTAATACCAAGTGGCCTGTTTATTTTTCAATCTGCCATTTGCAATCTCATTGAAGTAGTTCTTTTTTGACCAATACCCAACGTTTTGAATATAGAGTAACGCGTCAAATTTATACTTGCTCCTAAATAACACAAAGCCTTTGCCAAATCCGCACTCCCAATGGTTCATAGAATGGTAAATGCACCGAGATCTTCAAGCTTTGGAGCCATCGAGTGCACAATGGCACTCACTTGATGAGTTATTTTGATGGTCTTACAATCCATAGATCTCTTTTTAGTTACCAATTCTTTCATAAACTTGGCATATCCTGATATTTGCTCAAGATCTTCCACCAAGAGCACATTGATCGACAAGCTTTTCATCATCTTAATAAACTTCTTGCGGAGGAGGCCTTGGAAAAGGAGCCAAGGCTTTAGGCTTTACCGTTTTCGGTATGTCTATCACGTGTTCCCTAGACGGGTTCACGTGTTTTTGAGTCTCCTCCTCATTGTCATGAATATCAATTCTCACCTTACCATTCAAATTCTTTTCATTCACTTGCTCATAAACTATTGGATCATCGTCATTTTGCACTTCAACATCATCCCTTACAAGTTTGTTTTGCTTGGAGGTACTTGCTTCACCACCTCTACCGCTCCTTATGGTCATAGCCATTGCACGGTCGGTATTATTCCAACTAGTGCCCCCTTAGAGTGAGTGTTCGAAGCTTGCAAAATTTGGCAAAGTTGGACCTCCAAGTTTCGGATAAAAGTATTGTGGAATGCCAATTGGGCATCAGAGTTGGCATTTTTCTTCCTCATTACCTCAAACGTTGACTCAATCCGCCCATCTCATTGTTTGAGGACCTAGGACCTTGAGATGGAAATGGAGGTGGGTTGTTAGGTTGTTGAAACAGTAGAGGCCTTTGAAAGCTCGTTCCCCGATTACCTTGATTATCGTTATTTCAACCCCCTTAGTTATAATTGCCACCCAATTTCAATTGTTATTGCCAGCCCAACTCTAGTTGTCGTTCCCCCAATTGTTTGAGTTGTTGTTTTTATTATTCCAATTTCTCTGGACTTGGTTTCCCCAATTCTGATTATTCGCTGACAATATCCATTGTTGATTTGGAACATTGCCCCGTTGTCCTTGATAGTTGGTTGCATACAAAACTTCCTCATTCTGATCATCATACGAGTCATCTTGGTTGTAGCCACTTCCAGTTTGCTCATATTGATCTTGATTTATTTGAATTTTTTTACCATGTTGTCTCCTCTTGTTTACCAATAGATTAACCGCTTCAATTGTGTTTACTTGATTTGGTCCCTGAATCTACTGAAGTTGTTCTTTGGCTAACTGATTCATGGTTCTAGTCAACTCAGCTGTGGCTTATCCATGGTCTTGAATTTCCTTGTGAAAATTTATGACATGAGGGTCCCCCTGAGGAAAATTTGCCCGACTCTGCCAGGCTAAGGAAATGTCAGCCATCTCATCAAGAATGTCACAGGCCTCGGCATAAGGGTGCTTCATAAAATTACCCCCTACTAGCTGGTTTACCACATATTGATTGGTCGTGTTTGTACCCTGTTAAAATATCTATTGGATCATTGCTTCAATTATATCATTGTTAGGGCATTCCTTGACCATAGTTATATATCTATCCCGGATTTCATGAAGGGATTCATTTGACTCCTTTTTAAAAGTTAAGATCTCATTTGTTATTGCATTCATATGTTCCGGTGAGAAAATCTTGGAAAAAACCTTATCGGCCAACTCATCCCACGTGGTGATGAAATGGTTGGAGAGTCTTTCGAGCCAGTCCAATGCTTTCCAGCTAGTATCTACAAAAGCTCTTTAGATGATTATATGCAATCTGGTGGGAAGCACATGTGAAGTACCCTCTTTACTTCAATAAGTTCAACATGACATTAGTAATCTGAATTTGCCTGCCCGGATCCAGAGTGGGACAATTGCATTTGCTTAGCCTTTATTTAGAAGCACCCGGGGAGCTACCCGCGAAGGAGTATAGGGAGGGTCTAGAATTCTTTCATTGGCCTGGCCGCCTCTTCTTTTAGCTTGAGGTACTAGAGACACCTCATCTTCAGCATCATCATCTACTTTCTCCCCTTGGGAGAACATTTCTGAGAGGATCATTATTTTCCATTTTGTACACGAGTCGATTAACTCATACAAGTTAGTAAACTAGAAGGAAAGAAAAACAAGACACACAACTAGTCATATAGTTATCCAAAAGCGTTAAACTACCAGGCAACGACACTAAAAACTGATGGCTCCAACCCTGCACCACAATATAATGGTGAGGAGTGGTCGATGTAGATTTTACCTGAATGGTCGGGATTGATATCCACAGGGAGTTAATATCGGTTGGGAGTTGGGTTTCTACCTAATCTAGCTATGCGTGTTGCTTTTAATTACACTTCTACCCATGCTTGGATTTGTTTCTATTCTACAGAGCACTAGGGAGGTGACGTACACCTAGGCGAGTATCGAATGGGATCTAGAATTTAGGACAAGCATGTTATATTTGGGTTCATGATAAAACCTTTACATAAAATTACTCACTCTATACCTCTCAGTAGTTTTAATGAATTTTCCCTAATTGGGTTTCTCAAGCCAAATTAGGTGTTCAAACAATGCAAATAAAATTGGATCAAGTCGGTTATTACTATATCTAGGTTTAACCCTTTCATCGAGGCGATCAATCTACTTAATACCTCAATTCCTTGTTAGACTAATTTCCCTAGACTTAGCCCCTCTTTCTCAAGAAGACTCTAAGTCATAAAGGCACGAATCAATATTTGCAACCACCAATTATACAATTAAAACATGAATCAAGCTAAATAAAAAATTAAACCCTAATATTGAAGACCCATTAAATACTCACAGTAAGGTTGGGTCACAATCCTAGGTAATGAGCATAGACACTGATAATCAAGGTAGAAATCAGCGATGGAGATGAAATATAAACCATAAAAATTGATTACAAGAATAAAATCTAACAATATAAGCTACAGCTACTCTAACTTTTTCTAAGTGGTAAAGTACGGCTGTTCAGGAGCTCATTGATACAAAAGATGACCTAAAAATGTGGTAAAGATCTATTTATACAAAAATAACCCTAAGGAGGTTCCGCTGTCAAATAAATACTAGGCACCTCAGTGCATGGATTTTCGCAGCCACTCAAAAAAAAAAGCACATACCGCATTTCTTCAATTTTGGACTTGAAGTGGGCTAGGTTTTGCAGATGGCGTAGAGTTTTCCCCATTTGCGTTGGCTTCCATCGTGTCTGCGTAAAATTCTTGTGGAACACGTTCCTCAGTTAGGTTCCACTAGCCAAGTCTCTGAACCTCTTTCACACCCTCAGCGGAATTTGAACCACGTTCGCGCCTGGTAACTTCGCGGCTGCATAATTTAGACGCAGACGGAAATAGTGTTAGCAATTAGTTACAGCTTCTATAAACGTCACTATCATTGCAGCATATTTTTAATCGCCTCAACTGAGGGTCACATGCATCGACATAATAATAGTGATGACAGTACTCCAGTTGCATTCTTTGGGCTTGTGCAAGTTTGACTCCTTTATGAGTTCATTTTGGCTTCTTTGCCTCATTTTGACCAAAACCTGCAGTTAAGCACCGTAAGTCTGTTTTTGGAAATATTTTTACATATTTTTTATCCAAAACCAAAGCAAAAGGGAGCATAAGATAGGATAAAATCCATACTATCAATTACATCAAAGAGAAGGTATTAGACAATCTTTGAGGTCCACAAATTTGGGTCCCGACGGAAATTAAGACTTTGTGGACTGTAATTAGGCTAGCTGATCAAATAAACAAAGAGAACATAAAGTTCGAAGAATTTCATTATAACATAATTAGTACAAATCTTAGTACGACTACATGGATACAACTACTTAGGCCTAATAGCAAATATATAAAGGAATTGGGGGTCCTAAGTTTTTAGCCTAAAGGATCACCCCATACAACATAAATAATAATTCGCAACTCCTTTTGGAGAGGAGTTACTCTTATTATTGAGCGAGAACATGTTATCACATTCTGCTAATCGATTACTAAGTTGAAGTTGTTTACCTTAAGCGTTCTAGTTCAATTCCAAGTCGTGCTTTACCCGTCACATGCATATGATCCAGGAGGCCTACCATTTGGGTGGTTCTAGACTTTACTTAGGTTTATCAAAATGATAAAACTTAGAGATATTCAAAACAGAAAGGACTTCACGTAAAGATAATTAAGGCCCAAGTTAGCCTCCACACATAAAAATAAATGCATGCTGGCAGATTCCAAATTATATATAGGTAGTTTCAGGTTCGAGGTGTCGTTTTAAACCTATAGACATAGTTTCTAAGTGACTACACAATTTAAGAAAAGCCTTATGGCAGTACTGCCATTCAGATTATCACGATTATAAAATCTATAGATATGATCTCTAAGTGATTTGCGCATGGGGGTAGTGAAAGCCATAAAAACGAAAAACTCAGAATTGCTCTTGTTTGATCCCATTGGCATGTTTTATAAGCAAGTAGTTGTGCTTATGTCTATGTTTTAATAATTGATAGATTTATCATATATTCCTATAGGCATGTTATCTAGGCGAGTAGAGTAATAAGACAACATAAACTGTTGATTTGTCAATCAATTGAAGCCCTATAGACATGGTACCTAGATGAGGATTAGCAAGAATAAATTAATATGACCTTATAGGCATGTTATCTTGAGAAGGATTAGCATAACATAAATTAATATAATCCTATATTCATGTTATCTAGTAAGTACACTGCACTTGCACTAATTGAGTGAATAAATATTGACACTTGATTCATATAGGCATACTATCTAATAATGCATAGCAAACAAGTAAAGTACTTAAAACTCATGCTTCTGATAATAAAACAGGTTGAGTGATTGTGTGATTCTTTATAGACATGGATTTTACTAGTGTACAATACATGCAAACCAAATAGCATATATGGTATGCTGGATAGAATAACAAGTAGATCACATACCCAATTAATGAACACAACTAAAAATATTATACATAAGAAATTGCAGGCCCAAGAGCATGTCCCAAAAATGAAAATAACCCAGTATTGCATGGGCCTTCCACAAGCTCATTTTTCTACAAATAGCAGGCCGAGATGTGAACCCAGCTCAAGCACTAGAGTGTATCGATTGTACACCCCAAGTCCATATTTGAACTCATGTTAAATCTCATATGGATTCTCTCCTACAAAACAATTGTGAGTTGATAATTTGACAAAACAAATATACATAGCAATTACTTAAAGAATTTTGACCTACTAATAGCGACTAAGTGATAGAATTTGTAAGAAATGCATTTTTATTTGACAAGCAGACATAACAGGGTTGATTATACAATGACATACAAACTAAGAGAATCAGTAAGGCTTAGCTACATCATGACAAATTATGTTGCAATATTGACATTGCAGGTTCGATAACTTAGTAGGAAATAGCATAATAGAGCATCAACCTAAATGATTTTAAAACCTAGGGATCCTAGTCATGGATGGTTAGGCAGAGTCATATTCATGGAATGATAATCAAATATAATCTTAATCATGTTGAGTATCCATTACTATACCCAAAAAACTTATAATAAATTAAACATGTCGACTTCACATCAATATGAAATACATGCATCAAAACTTATAGGAGAAAATATTAGTTATGATATTTACTCTAGAAGTCTCAACCAACATAGAGGAACACATGATCAAATAAGTCAGAGACACAATAGAGTTACAAATACCATGGGAACAGGTCATAGCTTAAAGATACAACTCCAGAAAGATAACATGTTGGACATGAATGTTTTAACAGATATTAGAACACATTCTGGGTACGGGTTAGTTATCACAACAGTTCAGAATAAAGTAGGGAAATAAACTCAGGCCAGGTAGCAGATATAAGCATCTAGGTACCAATACACTTGGCTAATGTCTTGATAGAACTAAAAATTTTCAAGTTAAACACATGTAATAGACATGTCTCAGAATTGGGAACTTTAGGCAAATTCAAATTCTAAAGAATTTTAGAGTCACAAAACAATTTCAGTTCCAATAAGGCCGTAAATAGAGATGGCCTAGAAAAATGTTGAATCTCAAAAATTAAGGGGAATGAAGAAGAAAAATATAAACATAAGCAAAAGAGAATGAAACTGCAAAGTTCAAGAAATTTACCAGCTATCAATTGATAAATAAACAAGCAAGAATAATAGTCTCAACATCACTCTAAACATCAACAAAGAGAAGTAGAAACCAAAGTCTTAGTGCGTCAAGGTTTTCAAGGATTTCAAATGAACCCTGGACAGTGCTCGCACCAAAAAAGGTTTATTAGTCAAATTCCAATGGCCTTGGATTTTAGCCGGCCAAGAGCCAAAGTTCAGAACAATACATAGTGAAGGAGTAAGAGAGTAATAGTTCTTAAGGCAATTAAAGTATGTTTAAAAGGGAAATTGGGGAAGGGTATGTATAAAGAAATTAAACAACAAACAAGAAAACACTATAAAATCAAACGTAATAAAGGAAATAGCAGCATGCAAAATCAATTTAGAATCGGATTAGGGGAAAATTTTGGTAACCCTACTTCATCATGGAGAAAAAAATAGTTAAAAAATCTCACTGAATCAGACATATATAATCTCGCCATGAATGTATATAGACAAAAACTCATCTGAATCTTGAGGAGCTACTGATGATTGTGCTTGATTCAGAAGATTAGAACTTGCCAAGAATAGAGAAAGTACTATGTAATACCATAATATTGTATATAGCAATGAGATAACGTGTAAAAGCTCAGAAAATCACAAAAGGAATCCATGATTTGATCAAAATCAGAGAAGATTGATGAAGGCGACTAGGATTCTGAATGAGGGAGGGTTTGAGAGAGTATTGAGGCGGGTGCTGAGGGGAAATAGGGTTATAGTTTCAAGTTGGGTAATCAAAAGGAGGGATGGTTTATAGGCCATGGATCCCTAAGATCAACGACCAAGATTAAAAAAAAGTGGGGCGGTTCATGGGGATGGGTCTCGACCGGGATAGAATTGGAGGATTTTTCTGGCTTGGGCTCTGTGAATTGAGCGAGGGGTTTGGGGGTGTTTGGGTCATTAATATGGTCTGAAAATTATATAACTTGGGCTATATTTGAAATAGATAAAATTGCTTAAATAAAATAATTAATAACAAATAATAAAACATTACTATGCATTAAAATGATTGAAAATAATAAGTAATCATAATAAAATATGAAAATGCTATTTTGTCACAAATAATGTAAGTAAAACATAATTATGTATGAATATGGGCTATTGTTTCAACAATTACGTAAATAGTTAAAATACAAGCATAATTGTATGAAATGATGTAAAAATGATATAAATGTATATGTGGGTGTAAATAATAAATTTGGATAATTAGGTATTCACAAAATAATTTAAAAGAATAACTAATAAATATTTAAGTAATTTAAATGCAAGAATATTGATTTTACAGCTCTAAGAATTTCTGAAAATTATGGAAAATACATGTATAATTCTTATAAATTAAATAATAATGCAAGATGATATTTTAAAAATATATATGATATTTGAAAAAATATGAGGCAAAATTAGGTATCAATAGTTGTCCCTCTTTACTCGAGAATGAAGAAAGAGTTGTCGGGTAAAGAAAATAACGACCAATTTTATCCGAATTGAGTGGGGAATGATGTGATTATTAAAAAATGGGGGTCAAACCCTAGTATTTGAGTTGCCTACATATCTCTGGTGTTACGAGAATCAGTATGTGTGTAGTTCTAGATCCAACGGCGAGCGAAATCAATGGAGTTGTTATAAAAATGGTCGCATGTTCTGAAAAGTTCCTTTGATAGGACATTGTTGCATTTACCAGGAAATGTGTCCTTAGACCATGACGTCCTTGGCAATGAAGTGTGTGAGTCTCTGGATCGTGCCAAAAAAGTTACAATTCCTACTGTACCCCCAGTTCAACGAGGGGAGAACTTCACATCGCCAAAATTGATACATGCTTCAAACACTACTGCAAGATGCAATGGAGAAAAAAAGCATCCGCTTTGAGTATATCTAACCACTCCAATTCAAATGAATTATGCAAAGGGCAGCAATCCAATTTTACTATACAGCAAGTAGTAACAGGAAAGAAGTCGTTCACACAACATACATCTAACTAGCATGAATGGATCCAACAAGGTTGTGTGATCAAGTATACAGGTACAGCTACTGATGATGTATCTAATGCTTCCTTAGCTCAACCAAATTTTGGTTTCTAGTCTGCTGATAATCGACAACACACAAGAGAAGATGGATAATGGTCATCGATGGCCAACAAAACAGTAACACCAAAATCCAAAAAAAAAAAAAATCAAAGCGCAGGATACTGTTGCGCAAATTTGAAAAGGGAGCAGGAAAATACTATTAAACAAAGTTTCCATTTTGAAAATCATCGAGTGGAAAGAGTAATCAAGGATGCAATGCAAACTCCAGTTGTTGAAAACACTCTAGCTGGAAAATTAAAGACCAAGCGGGAGGCTCCAGATTTCATTCCAAGTAAGCCTCTTTGTCGCACATGCATTCACTTCCTAGATGCACCACCAAACAATGTGGACGACCACATTGGAACAAGTAAGTCAGGTGCTATCTTGATGAAAATTGCAACATGGGCAGACAAGAAATCAAATATGAGGCAAATTCCAATGAGAGCGACCAAACAAATGGAGGCTGCTACAAATACGTCATCGAAGTCCAACCGTTCAAAAAAAGATGATTTTCGATTACCTTTTGAACAAGCTGGACGACAACGAAATAGAAGTACAATTTGAAGATTATACAACTCTAGAAAATAAGGGACAACAATCAATTGGGTACTACTTTATACTCTACCATTTCGTTTGTATCCTCACTTGTAATCTCATCACAGAGTATGTTATAAACTCTGTGATGATCATAAAATATTAAGTCATGTCAAGTTCTTATTTTATGCATTCTAGTTAATAAGTGAGGTTGTCAAGCCTCAATAGGATTAGTACTGTAAGGCTAGCCCGGTTCCAATACCGGTGCTACTGTCCCTCTTATTTGAACATTTCATAATTATTGTAATGTTATTTTCAGTTATTAATAAAAAACTAGCCATAGGCGCTTGCCTAGTGGATTGCTAATAGGGATACAAAGAATATTTGAAACAACTTACGAACCATCACAGGATTCCGACCCAGCAATAGGAAATAACAGCATGCAGAATCGATTTAGAATCAGTTTAGGAGAAAAACTGGGTACTAGTTCATGATGGAAAACCAAAATAGTTAAAAAAAACTCTTTGAATCGGACCTATATAATCTCTCCATGAATGCATATAGACGAAAAATTGTCTGAATCTTCAGGAACTATAGATGGTTGTGCTTGATTCGGAAGATTGGTACTTGCCAACAATGGGGCAAGTACTATGTAATACCATAATCTTGTAATTAGAAATGAGGTAACACGTAAAAGGTAAGAAAATCACAGAAGGAATCTATGATTTGATCGGATTCGAAGAAGATTGAGGAAGGTGGCCAGGGTTATTAAGGAGGGAGGTTTGAGAGAGTATAGAGGTTGCCTGCTGAGGGGAAATGGGGATTAGGGTTCAAGGTTGGGTAATTAAAAGAGGGGAATGATTTATAGGTCATTGATCTCTGAGATCAATTGCCAAGATTAAAAGAAAAGTGGGGCGAGTCATGGAGACAGGTCTCGGTCGGGTTAGAACTTGAGGGATTGTCTGGCTTGGGCTTGGTCAATTGGGCCTTTAATATGGTCAGAAAATTGTAAAATTTGGGCTATATTTTAAAGATAAAATATTATTTAAATAAAATAATTAATAATAATTAAAAAAAATATTACATATGTATTAAAATGATTGAAAATAATAACTTGTCATTATAAATATATAAATTCTATTTTGGCACAAATAATGTAAACAAAATATAATTATGCAGGAAAATAGGCTATTATTGTAAAAATTAGGTAAATAGTTAAAATAAAAGCATAATTGTATGAAATGATGTAAAATATTATAAATGTATATGTGGATGTAAATAATAAATTTTAATGATTAGTTCATCACAAAATAATTTAAAAGGATAGTTAATAAATATTTAAGTTATTTAAATGCAAGAAAATTAATTTCAAAGCTCTAAAAATTGTTGAAAATTTTTGAATATACATGTATAATTATTATAAATTAAATAATAATACAACATGACATTTTAAAATATATATACTATTTGAAAAATATAAGGACAAAATTGGTATCAACACATGTTTGACATGGTATCAAGCTTTGTGTGATCATTGATCTAGTCTAATTTCTTCTGAGTTCATATGAATGAAACTCCATATGCTTTGTCTTTATCTCCTTCCCTCGATAATATCATATCAACAATGACGATAGAGAAAATTAACCACTCTCATCCTCTCTTAGATACTTCAAGCTCCGTATTGATTCCAGTCCAACTCACTGGATTTGAGAATTACGGATTAGGGCGAAGGTCGATGAGAATTGCACTTCAATCCAACAAAATCTAGGGTTTATTAATGGCACATGCACTAAGGATCGGTTTATGTAAGAGCTACATGAAGACAGGGATACTTGTAATGCGATTGTGCTCTCGTGGAATATGAACACAATATCTCCAGATTTATTTTGTGGAATCGTTTATGATTTTAATGCTCACCTAGTATGGGAAGATCTAAAGGAGAGGTTTGACAAGGGAAATAGAATGAGGATTTTTCAATTATATAGAGAAACTGATACAATTTTCCAAGGGCTCTGGGTTGATTATGATGTGATGGCGCCCTCAACAAATTCGAAGGAGTATGCAAATCACCTTCAGCGGCAAAGGCTATTATAATTTCCAGGTGGACTGAGTGAGTCCTATTCTCAAGATAAAATGTAGATTCTAATGAAATCAGTGGAACCTACCTTGAATCAGGCTTAAGCTCTAATTGTTGAGGGTGAAAGTCAAATCAGTACATCAGGAACCTTATCACACACTGGGTTGAGCTCATTAGCTGAGGGAAATGACATTACAACATTGTGGAGCTCAGCAGTAAAAGGTTTAGTCCAGAAGAACAAAAGGAATTACAGTATATTTTGTGAACATTGTAAGATTAAAATACATAGTAAAGAAAATTTTTACCAGCTCATTGGTTATTAGATAAACATTAAAGACAAAGGAAAAAAAGAGAACCTGATGGTTACCAAGGAGAACTTATTGGTAACCAAGGAACGGTTGCTGGTTATTCTCATCAAAAAGCACATTCCATAATATGGAGGATTCACATCTCAAGATAGAGGAAGTTGTAAAGTAGGGCAAACTGGTATGAATGCAGCTTTTGGGAACCTTTATGCAGGCATAACATATGGGAACAACAACTATATGCAGGTGTAAAGGCAAGGGATTCATAATCCAATACATATGCAAGATGCACAACCTTAGGGACAATCTCAGGGATCTACATGTGGTGTTAATGTTATATTTATTCAAATCTTACAAATTCTAAACAAAGATAATGCTCTAGTAATATCAACCAAAGTGGCAGGTACTATTTGTTCTTCTTTGGTTAGTAAAATTGGGCACAGTTGGATAGTGGACACAAGAGCAATAGATCATATGGTATCTACTCCTGAAATGTTATTTGATTTGAATGACTATGCTAAGCAAGTCTCACTAATGCATTTACCTGATGGAAAGTAGTTGCCTATTAGTAGTATTGGTAAATGAAGATTGGCACAAAGGGGACATAAGTGATGTTTTATGTGTATGAGACTTCAAGTTTATTTTCTCGTCAATGGCTAAGCTAACAAGAATTGCAGTGTTTCATGTCTTTCTATCCTGATTTTTTCCTGATGTAGGGCCTTCACACTGTGAAGGTGAAGGGGACTGGTAGAATGCATAATGACTTGTTGCTACTGTGACTCTATCTAAAGCATTGTGGCATAGGAGGTTGGCGTATGTTCTTCACAAAATACTACAACAAATTAACATATGTAAGGATGCCAAGACAGATACTATCAAAACTTGTTCAATATGCCCTCTAGCTAAGCAAACTAGGCTTCCTTTTCAACAAAGTACTAGTAGAACTACTAACCTATTTGAGATAGTTCATGGTAATGTATGGGGTCCATACGAAGTACCTACACTTGATGGTCATATATTCTTTCTTACACTTGCATATGATTGTAGTAAAATGGTATGGGTTTTCTTGTTAAGGTTGAAGAGTGATGTTTTAGTTGTTATGAAAGATTTTATATAATTAATAATGACACAGTTTGATGACTCAATAACGGTTTTCAGAAGCAAAAATGGTACAGAGTTCTTTAACTGACATTGTACATATTTGTGCAGTTCTGAAATAATTGTACTTCAAAGTTCATGTGTTCATACTCCTCCGTAGAATGGAGTTATTATACGAAAGCACATACAAATTCTTGAGGTAGCAAGAGCTATTAGGTCTTAGGGTTGCATTCCTCAAACTTTTTGGGAATTATGTGTTCAGAATACTGCTTATCTAGTTAACTCGATTCCATCCACTGTTTTGGCAGGAAATTCACCATTTAAGGCATTCTAGGGGGGGGGTCCTAATTTACAACACCTAAGGGTATTGGGTGGTTATGCTACTCCAACAGTGTGGGTGTAAAAAGTGACAAATTTGGATCAAGAGCAATCCCAACAGTTCATATGGGATACTCCACCACTCAGAAAGGCTATAGGTTGTATAACCTAGGCAATAAAAGTTCTTTGTCAGTATGGATGTTTTATTTAGAGAAGATAAATTTCCCTTCAGGTCCTCATGCTATCAACTTAGACCTCCTGATCTTATGGAATGTTGGGATGGTTCCCATGATCCCTTTGTTCTTCAAACTACTATTGATACAGCTCTATTAGAGCCTTCATCTACAATTGAGCCAGCCTCTGCCCCCTCCAGTCCTTCTATTCGTTCTTCTTTTAATTTAGGAGACTCTACAACTGGTGTCTCTAAGTATACTACAACTACGTCAATCCCAATTATTGGTACTGACTTTCCCACTCTTGGGGAGGAACCTTATGATAATGTACAATATGTTACTGTTGCTCTAGGTTCTTGTAAGCCTAAAAGCATAAGAAAGTCATGCAGAACCTCCAAGCCTCTTAGTTGCCTTAGTGACTATGTTCATAAAGGGTCCAAGGATCTGTCATATATTGTGGTGGGCATAAGTTATCCTTTATCATCATACATGTCATATGCTTCAATTTCAGACCCCCATTACAAGGTCATTTTCAACATCTCATCTATGAGGGAGCTTGATACATATGAACAAGCTTTTCATGATCCATAGTCGATAGAAACTATGCAGCAAGAACTACAAGCCATTTAAGATAATTACACTTGGCAGTTGTTTGATATACCACTTGACAAGAGGGCTATTGGTTGCAAATGGGTACTCAAAGTTAAATACAATGCTAAAGGAAAGGTGGATAGCTACAAATCTCATTTGGTATTCAAAAGGTTTACTCCAAATAAAGGGTTGGATTATCAAGAGACCTTTTCTCCAGTGGTTAAGATGGTCACTATGAGGAAAGTTTTATCCTTGGCTGCAATGCATGGTTGGAGGTTGCATCAAATGGATGTATTCAATGCAATTCTCTAGGGTGATCTTGTGGAGGATGTATACATGGTTCTACCTCCTAGTCTTCTAGGATAGTGAGTGTATGAGAGTATTCAAGCTACAAAACTCATTGTATGGCTTGAAACAAGCCTCTTGATAAGGGAATATTAATCTTTGTGGGGCACTTCTCTCTTTAGGATTTCTTCAAAGTCATCATGACTATTCACTCTTTACTCGAAGACTATGGAATGAGCTGATCCTCATTCTAATTTATGTGGATGACCTCCTCATCACATGTTTACTGATTCTCATTTGTACAACTAAGATCATGCACCATCAGCATTTCAAGATCAAGGATATGGGGGAGATGAGATACTTCCTTGGACTTGAAATTGCAATGAGCACAGATGGAATACTAGTATGTGAAAGAGATTATTGTATATGACTTATTGCAGACTTAGGATTGGCTGGTTCTAAGTGTGTTGGCATACCTATGGAGTTATATCAAAGGTTCACAAATGCAGAATTTGATCACAACTATAAGATTGAGGGCAGTGTTGATAAATTGTTATTTGATCCCACTGGCTATCAGAAACTGGTAGGAAAGCTGCTCTATCTACTAATGAATCGACCAGATACAAGTTACACAATACAGAACCTTAGTCAATTTATGCATAGACCTAAGTGATCACACATGGAAGGGGCTCTAAGGGTGGTGAAGTACTTGAAGAATGCACCTGGTTTGGGCATCTTATTATCTTCTAAACCTTCCTCACAACTTACAATCTACTGTGATGTAGACCGGGCCACTTGTCCCATGACAAGAAAGTCAGTTAATGGTTTCATAGTTAAGCTGGGAGACTCCTTGATTTCTTAGAAATCAAAAAAGTAAGTACAGTGTCAAAAAGTTCAGTAGAGGTGGAAAATAGAAGTATGGCCAATGCAGTTGCAGAAAAAGTTTGGCTCATTGGACTGCATGAGGAACTGAGGTAAAGCTAGAGTTGCTTCTTATACTATATTGCGCTAGCAAGATAACACTTCAAATTGTTGCTAATCCTATCGATCATGAATGAATTAAGCACATAAAAATCGATTGTCCCTTTTCAATTTGCGTGCTTAGTCCGGGCATATTATTGAAAGGCTTTTATATTAAAAGTTGATGAAAATAATAAGTGTTGCCTTTAAAAGTTGATTTAGATGACCTCGATCAATGTTTTGAGTAAAAAAATCCGGACTCGTGTTTGAAAGTCCTGGTGGGTCCGTATCAAAATATGGATCGGAGCGTATGCCCGTAATCTGATTCAGAGATCCCTATCCCGAGTTTTGAATTTTTGTTAAAAATTGTATGTCTGAAATTTTAATGGTTTTAATAGAGTACTAATGTTTGATCTTTTCTGTATCGAGCCTGTATTTTGGTTCTAGAGCCCGGTATAGGTTCAATATAATATTTAAGTCATGTCTATAAAATTTTGTGTGAAACATAATTATTTTGACGTGATCGAACGTCCGATTGTGAAAATAGGAATTTTGAAGTGTTCTTGAAAAATTCATGTGATTTACTGCTAAATTAGAAGTTTTAGGTATTATTTTGGCGATTAATCACACGAGCAAGTTTGTATGATATTTTTAAGCTTGTCTGTATATTTGGTTTGGAGCTCCATGGATTTGGTTGAGTTTCATATAGGCTACGGGGTTTATTAAAATTTACAAAAACTTATGTGTTCTTTAGTCTTGTTTCAGGCCTCAGACCTCGCAAATGCAAGGTCAAGCTTCGTAACTGCGACCATTATTTAGTTTGCATTTTGTGAGCTTCTCTTCATAAATAAGAAGAGAAGCTGGGCCATAGAGTCTTCCCAATTGCGAAGAACTCTTTGCATTTGTGAAGTAAAGCTGGGAGGGGCATTGATCGCAAATGCGATCATTTTGTCGCATTTGCGTAGGTTCATGTTCTTTATTGTGAACTTATCTTTGCACTTGAAAAGGTAGAAGGGATGTGAAGGACCTCGCATTTTCGATGGTCCTTTTACATTTGCAAGATTCGCAATTGCAAAGCTCAGGTCACAAATGCGACATCAGCAGCTGTGTAAAACCTAACTTAGACGGGACTTTTTCCCATTTCAAACTTTTCTAAACAAGAAACCCTCTAGGCGATTTTATCAAATTCCATTTCTTCCCCAAATCATAGGTAAGTAATTCTAAACTATTTTCTTTCAATCTTTCACTTTATTTTTTAAGATTTTAACCTAGAATCTAAGATTTTCATGGTGGAATTGGGGATTTTTGGATAAAAATTAGGGTTTTCAAAATTTGGGGATTTAGACCTCAAATTGAGGTCGGAATCCAAAACCATTTATCTATCCGAGCTCCGAGATGAATGGATAATCGGGTTTTGGTCAGAATTTTAGATTAGATCAAGAAAGCCCGGCGTTGACTTTTTAAAAAATGACCTAAATTAAATCCCTTGTTATTGTAGGTAGTTCCTAAGGCTTAAATTAAATTGTTTGGTGATTTAATTGGTCCGGAGGCTTGTGTGAAGGTAAAAAGCGGTGATTGATTGTTGAGTTGGACGTTGGAGCGATGCAAGTATGTGTCTAACCTTGGCTAGAAGGATTAGGTATTATTTCCTATATGCTACGTATTTGGCTGTTGAGTATAACATATAGGTAAGGTGACGAGTACCTATGCATTGTTGTCAAGTCATAGTATGTGAGTGAGTCTTTTTCTTGTAATCTCGGTATTATTTAATCATATTGTTCATGCTTAGACTAGTTATTCTTTATTTTGAGCAACTCTTATCATGTTTTACGGAATTTGATATTAATTGAGTATTGACTCAAAGTTGAGGTTGACATTGTGGAACTAAATATTGAAGTGAGACTTGTTATTGATAATTCTATCTCCCTTTTGTTATTGTTCTTGTTTTGGTGAGGCAGAGTTTAAAGCACGAAGGGTGATGCCGTGTCATCTTATATTCATTATCATGTAAGGAAGAGTGTAATGCATGAAGGGTCATGTCGTGTTATTTCGTATTCATTGTTATGTGAGGAAGAGTGCAAATCACGAAGGGTGATGTCGTACCATCTTATATTTATTATCATGTAAGGAAGAGTGTAATGCACGAAGGGTGATGTCGTGCCATTTGATATTCATTATTATGTGAGTAAGAGTGCAAAGCACAAAGGGTGATGTCGTGTCATTTCATATTTACTACCATGTGAGGAAGAGTATAAATCACGAAGGTCGATACCATGCTATTTTATATTCATTATTATCGTTGCTTTCAGTTATTATGGTGAAGATGAGAGTAAAAGCATGAAGGATGTAGTCGTGCACGTGTTTTTCTATGTTTAATATTTCCATAAGTAAAAAGCATTTGGTTTGTTGTGTTTTGTTACTGTTACTATTTTCATGATCTTGTACTCCTCTCAGCATTTTCCCCCCTCTCATTATTATCTACTTAGCTTCTATTAGTTGTTATTGCTCGTACACTTTTTAACTGCATAGGTTTAGGTATGTGTCTTGTCCTAACTTCCTCACTATTTCTTTGAGATTAGGCTCGACACTTATCAGTACATGGGTCGGTTGTACTAATACTACACTATGTACTTTCCGTGCAGATTTTGGTATTGGACCGTATTAATCCGAGTTGAGCTGCTGACTTCAATCCCATGGGAGACCACAGGTAGATCTATCTGCATTCATAGACCCTGGAGTCCCCTTCTAGTTATTTTAGTTTGTTGTTTCCTTTTATTCGAATGTAGTTTTATTTTACTCCAGCTCGTATTTGTAGTAACTCATAAAAGTTCGTAAATTGTGACATCAAATTCTAGGTAATTATGAATAAATATTTGGGTTACTATGATCTCCCGCACTTCTTTAGTCCGTTATGATACAATTGTGGTTATTTATTGAATCATTTAAGAGTTAGCATATTTAATTTCTAATTTATCGCTTGCCTAGCAACTAAAGATTAGGTGTCATCACGGTCCCGACAGTGGAAAATCCGAGTCGTGATATAGAGAAAATACAAGAGGCATTATACACACATAACATATGTCCACAAGCTTGCAGTTGGCAGATATTCTAACTAAAGGTTTAGGAAAGGCGCGACATGACTTCCTATTACCCAAATTGTGATTTCTTCGCATTAGACATGATAAGGGGGGGGGGGGGTGTTAAAGGTGTCACATAAGTAGGAAACTAGCTGGCACTTAGCTAGCAAAGAGTCTGTTAGATTACTTGCTAACTAGACAATAAGAAGTTAGTTAGAGTTGGTTGGCATTACACCATATTTGTGTGTAGGCGGTTATTCGATATAATAGTGAAAATATTTCCTCACCTTCTTTTTTTCCTCCCTAAGCTCTGATCTCTCTTATCACAATCTAGAAGCATCCGTTGCAGATGTTTGACAAAAGTTTAATTGACACCTCTTGAACAAGGGTGATTCCGCCATTGTTCACAATATAAAAGGTGGAAAAATCATGTCTAGCCTCACGGTAATAAGTTTTTGTTTCTTCTAAAAATTATTTAAGGAATAGAAATGAGTACTTCATCTG
This sequence comes from Nicotiana benthamiana, assembly GCA_034376525.1. Taxonomy (NCBI): domain Eukaryota; kingdom Viridiplantae; phylum Streptophyta; class Magnoliopsida; order Solanales; family Solanaceae; genus Nicotiana; species Nicotiana benthamiana. The sequence goes on from CM067338.1 coordinate 149,233,370, forward strand.
TTGGTATTGTTCTTGTCTTTATTATTTTAACAAGGCTATTCACTATTATTTTTAAATATGTCTTCTTCTTTAATTCTTCTTAGAAATATTTTTTTTGAGTGAAAGTGCTATCAAAAATAACGTATTTATCTTCACAAGATAGGGGTAAGGTCTATGCACATACCTCCTCATACCTCATCTGTAAGAACACACCAAATATGTTATTATGATAAATGAATACTTTCATCTCTTTCTAATAATAATAATTTGATACTAGTCCAAATAAGAGTATTCTCATGATAAGCCCAAATAAGAAAATATCATAAGGGGAGGGGGAAGAAAGGGTAATCTTTAGCAACAATTTCGACTTATATGCAATCAAATACCTAGAAAAATGCTCAAAGTTGAATATGAGTTGTGCCACATCGAATAAAATTTAGGTAGCTTGATTGTCACAATTTCATTCAATGTAAAAGAAAAAAAATAGATAGCAAATATTAACAAAAACATCAAGATTAGGTGAAGAAACTAAAAATATTAATGCATAACCTTCTTTAGCTACTCTGTATCTCAATATTGACACAATAAAGAAGTTGTAATGACCCGACTGGTCGTTTTACTGTTTAGAACCTCGTTTCCTAAAATAAAACTTTTCATGTCTTATTCAGCTAACCTACGACTTGCGGGGGTGATTAGTTCGGAAGTTAGAAGAATTTTGAGTGAAAATAGAAGCAATTATTTCCTTAAGGTTTTCTTAAAAGGCCAAACTTAACTTTAGTCAACTTTCTTGGGAAACAGACCCGAATTCATGATTTGACGGTCCCGGAAGGTCCGTGGGAAAATATGGGACCTGGGCGTATGCTCAGAATCGAATTTTGAGGTCCCTAGCCCGAGTACGGAATTTTTATGTAAAATTATTAAATCGAAGTTTTAATGAATTAAAGAATCGAAGTATTCATTAAAAACCTATGTATCGGGTTCGGATTCCAGTTCCAAAACTTGGTACAAATTCAAAATATCATATAAGACCTACCCGTAAAATTTGGTGTCAATGCGAGTAGTTTAAGGGCATTTATACCCGTTAAAAGGAAATTAAGAACTTGAAGTTCAATGAATTAATTCAATTGGTTTTGGGGTTCGATTTCTAAATTTAGCGTTGTTTTGGGTGTTTCGAGGGTTCGACTAGGTCCGTCTCGTAATTTCAAACATGTCGATATATTCGGGCGGGCCTCAGGAGCCCCGAGCGTCAAATGGTCGAGGTTCGAGCGAAGTTTAAACTTGGAGAAAATTAAATCTGTTGCTTCTGTGGTTCTTGGCCCGTAGAAGCGATCTAATGGGCGCAGAAGTGGAAAGGGGTTAGGTAGAGGAAACCGCAGATACGGTCCCTCCTTAGCAACCGGATGATCGCAGAAGCGGTCTAGCCCAATTTTCCCCAAACCACAAAAGCGGCTATTTTTCTGCAGAAGCAGTAATCCACCCGTGGAAGCAGAAATAGCTGGGCAGAAGGCGTTCATTAAATGTGAACTCAAACTCATTTTCTATCATTTTTACTCTATATTTGGGTGAATTGGGACCTTCCAATGGAGGGTTTCTACATAAATGGGCAAGGCAAGTAATGCCTCTACATTTTAACTTAAGTACTTGTATAATGGGTACCTGAAACACTAAAAAGGTGGTAAAAATCAAAAGGTTAGAGCTAGACCTAAGGTTAAAATAAAATTAAGATTTAACCACGTAAATAACTATGTAACGAACTAGAAATCATGTATTTGTGATCCTTAGGTGATAGAGAACAACTTTCTTCAAAAACTCTCGGGGATCTGAGCGTGTGGGCCCCGGGTAAGAATTTAGAAAACTTGCGGGAAAGGTTGGTAAATCACTTAAATAGTTGGGATTCAATCTTGTAAGCCCTTATTGACTTGTTCCTACATTGTTTAATCGGTTTGCGCGCTTTCGGCTTCGTTTTGAGGTTTCAGGATCGTTCTTGATATTTGGAAGTGCACTTTAGAGCAAGGTGAGTCTCCTTTCTAACTTCGTGAGAGGGAATAATCCCTTTAGGACTAATAAATTATAAAGGGGCTACATACGTACTAGGTGATGAGAATCCTTGTGTAGCCACTATGATATTAAATGTTTGGGTAGCTTATGACCCACATCATGCCTAAATTGAGATTTCCATTATTTGAATCATCTAAATGATCTTTTATGACATGCTAATGACTAGAGGAGAATGAAAAATGAACATGTGATTATTGGTAAACTTGGAAGGATTATTTCCTTGTACATAAATGATGCATTTGTGTGCATTCTTGATGTTATCTGTATATTTGTAGATCGGGTCGATCGCCTCGGTGAAATAAATGCATCTATTGACCCTCGGCAGTGCAAAATTTTGAGCAGGTCGTCGACCTCGGAATTGTTGCGCATGACGTATGTATGTATGTATGTGTATATATATATATATATATATATATATATAGCCTAGATGTCTCTTGGTTTATTGCTAAGTATGCAAAAGAAGGAAAATAATAAAAGAAGTATGATTATGACTTCCATTGTAATTGTGGTTTAAATAAAATATATATGCTTTAAATAGTACATCATCATTATGATATTATTCTAACCTAGTGGGTATCAAGTCGACTTCTCGTCTCTACTTCTTCGAGATTAGGCGGGATACTCACTGGGTACATATTGTTCATGTACTCATGCTACGGTTTTGTACTTAAATATACAGGGTCAGAGGAAGACTCATCTGGATATCGATCGGGTGTGCTCCAGTGTGCGGATGTAGAGACTTCTACGGTGAGCTACTTCCCTTCCTACATCGCCCGGCAGCCGGATGGAGTCTTTTTTTGTATTTTTGCTGTCTTTCACTTATTTCAGACAGTAGGGTTGAGATGTTGTATATTCTACTAGATTTCCGCACATTGTGACATCAGGTATTGGCACACACACACACATTCAAAGACTTGCTTTTGGGGTTGTATATTTTATTTCCAACTATATTATCTCTCTTCGTTCTAAACCCTAGTTGAATGGGTATTTCCCTTAAATTTGAGTTTGACTTTATATCAATTGTTAGTAATATTCTGCATTTGTCTTGCCCGGCAAGGTTTTTGGGCGTTATCATGACCTGTTATGGAAATGGGTTGTGACAATATGGTATCAGAGCACTAGGTTCACGTAGGTTTCACAGTGTTACGGGCAAACCTAATAGAGTCTTGTAGATCGGTACGGAGACGTTTGTATTTATCTTCGAAAGGCTACATGGTATTACGAAAGACTACTCTTTATTCACTTCCTATCGTGCAATGGATGATGTGCTAAATTTCTATTTCTATTTCCTCAAAGATGGCGAGAACTCATACCGCTGACGATCCAGACTCGGGAGGAGCTGCTCCCCCCGTTTCTAGAGGGTGAGGTCGAGGTCGGAGGACGGGACTGTCCCGTGTTAGGGGACGAGGTCGGCCTAAAGCCATTCCAGCCGTACCAGCAGTAAACCCTGTGACAGGTCCCATTATCAAGGTGCAGGGAGAGGTACATGCCGTTGAGCCTACCCCGACCGATTTCATGACAACAGCGGAATTTCAGGAGGTCATGGGCAGCATGCTTCGGTTCATGGATACTATGACTCAAGCTGGTTTATTTCAAGTGGATCTAGCTACATTAGAGGCATGAGGGGGAGCACAGACCCCTACTTCTCAGGCCCCAGGTCATACTGCCGCAGTTTATCAGACTCCGGATGCACTACCCGCAGATGGGGGGCTAGTTACTGTAGTGGCGCTCCAGCTCAGGCTACCTGTGGACAGAGATCCGCATAAGCTACTGGATAGATGGGCCAGGTTTCACCCTCCAATCTTCGGGGGTTAGCGTCATGAGGATGCCCAGGATTTCATTGACAGGTGCATGGATAGACTGCAGAACATAAGGATACTTGAGTCACATGGAGTTGACTTCACCACTTTCCAGTTTGAGGGCAGGGCCCGTAGATGGTGGAAGTCGTATGTTCTTAGAGGTCCAGCAAGTTCTCCTCCCCTCACTAGGGGTCAAATCACCTAGTTATTTCTTTATTGGTACATTCCACCCTCTGAGATGGAAGGGCTACGACATCGGTTTGAGCATTTATAGAAGGGCCAATATCAGTAATCGATTATGAGTCAAGATTCTCTGAGTTGTCTCGCATACACTTATGATACTTCCCCATAGAGGCAGAGAGGGTACGGCTGTTTGTTGTAGGATTACATCCCACTATTCGGAACAATATGGCTCGAGAGATGGAGATGGGCACAACTTATCAGCTTACACTTGAGATTTCTCATAGGATTTGGGGGTTACGGTCATAGGGGTTTTGAGCAATTGTAGCAGGATAAGAAGGCCAGATTCTCCGACGAGTTCAGAGGCGCCCCAGCTAAGGGTAGAGGTCAGCGGGAGGGGAGAGACCAGTAGGCCCCCAGTTTCAGCACCACAACCTGCTCATGGTGCTCCAGCGCGCATTTATTTCAGTGCCATGCCAGAGAGTTCTTATCGCCCACTAGCTGTTTAGGGTTCTTCTAGTGGGTATTCAAGTCTTCCAGATTGTTCCGGTTCTTATCTTCGTGTTATGCCAGAGAGTTCATATCGCCCGCAGGCCATTCAGGCTTCTTTTAGTGGATCTTCTAGTTTTAGAGTCATCCATCTAGGCAGCAGGCCACAGCACCATGCTGTTTTGTGTGCGAAGACCAAGATCACATGAGGAGGTACTGCCCTAGACTTCGAGGCAAGGCTATAGAGCAGGGACAACAACCCATGGTTCCAGCACTAGCGACCCAGCAACCTAGAGGTGGAGGACAGACCGATAGAGATCGTCCTAGATGTGGAGGCAAGACAGGGAGAGGTCAGCCAGATGCTTCTCAGTCGGGCGGAGGCCAGGAAGCCGGCGCTCCAACCAGATTCTATGCTCTCTCGGCCAAGCCAGATGCATTGGCCTCAGATGCCGTTATCACATGTATTATTTCAGTCAACGGTAGGGGTGCTTCGGTATTATTTGATCCAGGATATACTTATTCCTATGTGTCCTCTCTATTTTCTCATTTTCTGGCTACTTCTTCTGAGTTCTTGGGTGTTCCTGTTCATGTGTCCACTCCTGTGGGTGATTGTGTGGTTGTGTTTCGGGTCTACCGGTCGTGCATGATTACTTTCTATGGCTATGGGACTAGATGAGACCTTCTGTTGCTTTATATGCTCTATTTAGACGTCATTTTAGGCATGGATTGGTTATCCCCATATCACGCGATCCTTGACTGTCATGCCAAGACTATTTCGCTAGCTATGCTAGGATTTCCGAGATTAGAGTGGAAGGGTTCCACACCTGATACGCCTAGTAGAGTTATTTCTTTCTTGAAAGCTCAATGCATGGTTGAGAAAGGGTGTTTGGCTTATTTAGCTTATGCTCGATACATCATCGCAGAGTCTGTGATGATTGATTCAGTGCCAGTGGTCCGAGAGTTCGCCGATGTTTTCCCTTCTGATCTTCTGGGTGTACCTCCAGATCAAAATATAGATTTATGTATTGACTTGGCTTCAGGCATCAGCCTATATCTGTCCCACCATATCGTATGGCTCCTAAGGAGATGAAGGACCAGTTGGAGGAGTTTCTAGCAAAGGGGTTTGTTAGGCCCAGTGTATCGCCTTGGGGTGCACCGGTATTATTCGTGAAAACAAATGATGGGACTATGTGGATGTGCATTGATTACCACTAATTGAACCAAGTCACCATCAAAAACAAGTATCTGTTGTCGCATATTGATGATTTGTTTGGCCAGATGCAGGGTGCACTTTAGGTCAGGGTATCATCAGCTAAAGATTCGGGATTCAGATGTCTCGAAGATTGCATTCAGGACTAGATATAGCCACTGTGAGTTCTTGGTGATGTTCTTTGGGTTGACAAATGCTCCAGCGGTGTCTATGGACTTGATGAATAGGGTGTTCAGGACTTTTATTGATTCTTTTATTATCGTCTTCATTGACGACATCATGATATACTCACGTAGCCTGGGGGAGCACGAGAAGCAATTCAGAGTAATGCTTCAGATCTTCTGAGAGCAGAGGCTATATGCTAAGTTCAACAAGTGTGAGTTCTGGCTAGAGTCGGTGGCATTCATGGGGCATAATGTGTCAGGAGAGGGTATTAAAGTGGATCCTAAGAAGATTGGGGCAGTTCAGAGTTGGCCACGTCCTACTTTAGTGACCGAGATCAGGAGCTTCCTGGGGTTATCAGGTTACTACCGGCGATTTGTGCAGGGCTTTTCATCTATTGCTTTACCCTTGACCAGATTGACCCAAAAGGCTGTCCCATTTCATTGGTCTGATGAGTGCAAGGAGAGCTTTCAGAAATGAAGACAGCTGTGTCAACAACATTGGTTCTTGTATTGGCTTCCGGTTCAGGGATGTATACTGTCTATTGCGATGCTTCTCGCGTAGGCTTAGGATCTGTATTGATGCAGGAGGGACAAGTTATTGCTTATGCTTCATGTCAGCTAAAGATTCATTAGAAAAACTACCCAGAGCATGACCTAGAGTTGGCGGTGATTGTTTATGCTCTTAAGAAATAGAGGCATTATTTGTATGCGGTGTTATGTGAGGTTTACACCGATCACCGCAGTTTGCAACACTTGTTCCAGCAGAGGGACCTTTATTTGAGGCAGCAGATGGCTTGCATTACTCAAGGATTATGACATTACGATTCTTTATCATCCGTGTAAGTCGAGTGTAGTTGCGGATACCTTGAGCAAAAAGGCGGAGAGTATGGTTAGTTTGGCATTCATTCCTGCTGAGGAGAGACCATTAGCCTTCGACATTCAATCCTTGGCTAACACACTTGTGAGGTTGGATATCTCCGAGCCCAGCCGAGTTTTAGCATGTGGGGTTGTTCATTATTATAAGACCCGACGGCTCGATGATCCGCATTTGGCAGCCCTTAGGGAGACAGTACTTTAGGGAGGTGCCAAGGAGGTTACTATTAGCGAGGATGGTGAGTTACGGCTTCAGGGCCATGTATGTGTTCCTAATATAGATGGCTTGAGAAGGAGGATTCTAGAGGAGGCCCACAGTTTGAGGTACTCCATTCATCTGGGTGCCACGAAGATGTATCGTGACTTAAGGCAGCATTACTGGTGGCTGAGGATGAAGAAGGACATCGTAGAGTATGTTTCTAGATGTTTGAACTGCCAGCATGTAAGATATGAGCATTAGAGGCAAGGTGGCCTAATTAAGCAGATGCCTATTCCGGAGTAGAAGTGGGAGCGCATCACCATGGACTTTGTAGTTGGGTTACCATAGACCTTGCAAAAGGTTGATTGAGTTTGGATTTTTGTGGACAGTTCGACCAAGTCCGCTAACTTTATTCTAGTGGTGACTACTTATACAGCGGTGAGGTACGCTCAGATTTATATTCGGGAGATAGTCCGGTTGCGTGGTATATCGGTCTCCATCATATCAAACAGGTCCCTCAGTTCATATCTCACTTTTGGAGAGTCGTTCAGAGCAGGTTGGGGACCCGCGTAGAGTTTAGCATAGCATTTCATCTACAGACCAACGGCCAGTCGGAGCGGACGGTTTAGAATTTTGAGGATATGCTTAGGGCATGTGTTCTTGACTTTAGAGGTCAATGGGATCAGTTCCTGCTCTTAGCGGAGTTTGCATACAACAACAGCTATCAGTCCATCATAGAGATGGCCCCGTACGAGGCTTTATATGGTCAGTGTTGTCGTTCTCCTATTGGGTGGTTCGAGCCTGGTGAGGCTAAGTTACTTGGTAAGGATCTGGTACAAGACGCGATGGATAAAGTGAAGTTGATTCAGGAGAGGCTTCACACAACTCAGTCAAGACATAAGAGTTACGCTGATCAGAAGGCGCATGATGTATCATTCATGATTGGCAAGAATGCTCTCTTAAAAGTCTTGCCGATGAAGGGTATTATGAGGTTCGGGAAGAAGGGCAAGTTGAGCCCAAGGTTTATTGGTCCTTTTTGAGGTGTTGAAGTGAGTTGGGGAGGTTGCTTATGAGCTTGCTTTACCTTCCAGTTTATCGGGAGTTCATCCAGTTTTCCATGTATGGATGCTCCGGAAGTCCCACGTCGACCTATCACAAGTATTGGACTTCAGCACCATTTAGCTAGATGAGAGTTTGGGCTATGAGGAAGAGACAGTCGCTATTGTTGAGAGACAGGATCATCAGTTGAGATCCAAGAGGTTTTCTGAGGTAAAGGTCACGTGGAAGGGCCAACTGGTTCAGGAGGTGACCTGGGAGTCTGATGAGGACATGCGGAGCCGATATCCCCACTTATTCAGCTGACCAGGTACTTCTTTTCTATGTCCATTCGAGGAAGAACGTTTGTTTAAAAGGTAGAGAATGTAACGATCTGACTGGTAGTTTTACTATTTAGAACCCCGTTCCCTAAAATAAAACCTTCAACGTCTTCCTCAGCTAAACTACGATGCGGGGGTGATTAGTTTGTAAGTTAGAAGAACTTTGAGTGAAAATAAAATCAATTATTTCCTTAAGGTTTTCTTAAAAGACCAAATTTGACTTCAGTCAACTCTCTTGGAAAACAGACACGAATTCGTGATTTGATGGTCCCGGAAGGTCCGTGAGAAAACATGGGACCTGGGCGTATGCTCGGAATCGAATTTCGAGGTCCCTAGCCCGAGTACGGAATTATTATGTAAAATTATTAAATCAGAGTTTTAAAGAATTAAAGAATCTAAGTATTCATTGAAAACCTAGGTATCGGGTTCGGATTCCAGTTCTGAAACTTGGTACAAGTCTGAAATATCATTTAAGATCTACCCGTAAAATTTGATTTCAATCCGAGTAGTTTAAGGGCGTTTTGACCCGTTGAAAGGAAATTAAGAACTTGAAGTTCAATGAATTGATTCAATTGGTTTTGGGGTTCGATTCCTAAACTTAGCTTTGTTTTGAGTGTTTAGAGGTTCGACTAGGCCCACCTCGTAATTTCAGATTTATCGGTATGTTCGGGTGGGGCTCGGGAGCCCCGAGCGTTAAATGGTCGATGTTCGAGCGAAGATTAAACTTGGAGTAAACCAAACCTGCTGCTTCTGTCATAACCGCTTCTGTGGTTCTTGGCCCACAGAAGAGGACTAATGGGCGCAGAAATGGAAAGAGGGTCAGGTAGAGGAAACTGCAAAAGCGGTCCCACCTTTATGACCGGATGACCGCAGAAGCGGTCCTGCCTTTGCGACCAAATGACCGCAAAAGTGGTCTATCCCAATTTTTTTCAAATCGCAAAAGCGGCTATTTTTCCGCAAAAGCGGATTCCACAAAAGCAGAAATTCACCCGTGGAAGCGAAAATCGCTGGGTAGAATGGGTTCATTAAATGCGAACTCAAACTCATTTTCTCTCTTTTTACTCTATATTTGGGTGAATTGGGAGCTTCCAAGGGAGGGTTTCTACATAAATTGGAGAGGTAAGTAATTCCTCTACATTTTTAGCTTAAGTACTTGTATGCTGGGTAGATTAAACACTAAAAAGGTGGTAAAAATCAAAGGGATAGAGCTAGACATAGGGCTTAAATAAAATTAAATTTAACAACGTAAATGACTATGTAATGAACTAGAAATCATGTATTTGTGATCCTTAGGTGATAGAGAACAACTTTATTCGGAAAATCTCGAGATCCGGCGCGTGGGCCCGGGGTCGGAATTTAGAAAACTTGCGGAAAAGGTTGGAAAATCACTTAAATAATAGGGATTCAACCTTTTATGCCCTTATTGATTAATTCCTAAGTTGTTTAATTAGTTTGCCCGTATTCGGCTTCGTTTTGAGGTTTCGGGCTCGTTCATTAAATTTGGAAGTGCGCTTCGGAGCAAGGTGAGTCTCCTTTCTAACCTCGTGAGAGAGAATTGTCTCTTTAGGACTAATAAATGATAAATTGATATTAAATGCGGGGGCTAGTACGTACTAGGTGACAAGATTTCGTGCGTAGCTCTATGATATTAAATGCTTGGGTAGTTTAGGACCCACATCATGCCTAAATTAAGATTTTCATTATTTGAATCATCTAAATGATCTTTTAATGACATGCTAAAGGCTAGAGGAGAATGAAAAATGAACATGTGATTAATGTTGACCTTGGAAGGATTATCTCCTTGTACATAAATGATGTCTTTGTGTGCATTCTTGATGTTGTCTTGATATTTTTGGATCGGGCCGATCGCCTCGGTGAAATAGATGCATCTATGGTACGGGTCGTTTGACCCTCGGCAGTGCAATTTATATTCTGTTGGAGCGGCAGCCGAATGGGTATTTTCCTTAAATTTGAGTTTGATTCTTTATCAATTGTTAGTAATATTCCGTACTTCGCTTGCCTGATAAGGTGTTGGGCGCCATCATAACTTGTTATGAAAATGGGTTGTGACAGAAGTCTTGTATGGTGAGTTTTCTAAGAGACGCCAACATTTGAAGTATGAAGGGCGATAGAAGAGGACTCTGAAAGAATGTGGAAGTCCTTCATTAATAATGACTATTCAGGTACAATCAGATGAATTCGGTCTTTATAAAACCAACTGATGCAACCCTTTAAATTCTTTGGTTAATAGATTGATTTGGAACGGGTGATATTTGAAGGATATAAAAGTTCATTCACCATTAATAAGACATACTGTTCTTGATTAGAATGTGTATTTCCATCTTTGTACAAAATTATTATTGTAGTAGTATTTGCAGCTTGAAGGGTAGAAGAGTCATTTAATTTTTAATGGGTAATTCGGTAGTTTAATTTTTCACTTTAGGCTTCAGACTTATAATATAGTATGATGATATGATATGACGAACATTTTTCAATATCTTAATTAAGAGATGGTCTAATCAATTATGCATCTTTTAATGATGGGAATGAAGTCAGGTTGGCTGTTATTTGCATCCCCAATTAATCGAAAAAACGCAAGAGAAAATTAATATAATTGAGTCCTTTAAACAGATGGCGCACGTTAGAAAAAATCTAAGCTCTCCCAGCGCACGTTAGCAAAGTCTGCCATTGTGCCCGGCGATGGCTTGCCGCCGGAGAAACGCGCATGTCGACGATAACCAAACTGTTACCTCTGACCATGGGGCTGCAAAAGCTCGAGAACCACTGACTTTTGGAAGCTTTCTTCCCCAGAAATTTCAAGCAATTGACGAGATACATGAAACTGAATGTGAAGATGCGAACATGCAGAGTCCGATATGCAAACCGGATGGGGTTGATAGTCAAGCTGTCCGCCGTCTTCAATTTTCCGAGATAAGCAAAGTGGAGGCACCCCGACCAACTGCAGCTGAGGTTGTGCAAGAGAATCGAAATGCACAAATGGGTAAACCATTATCTTTTATGCCTCACACTAATAGAGATGGTAAGAAGATAGTAAAATTAAGTGAGGATGATTTCCAACCACAAGCTGAATACTGGAAAACCTCATTAATAGGGTATGTTATTGGAGAGGCTCCTTATGAGAAAGCGATGGACAATTTTTTTATGCATGTATGGAGTTTTTTATCTAAACCTCAGATTCTAATCCATTCTAAGGGTACTGCATATTCCGATTCAACTCGATTGCGGACAGAGATCAAGTTATCCAATCGGGACCGTACTCATACAGGAACAAACCTCTGGTTCTGAGACCTTGGTAGATTGATTTCTCCTTTCAAAATGACATCGTAAGCACAATTCCTGTATGGATAAGATTTCCTGGACTACATGTGGGTTACTGGTCTACTGATGCATTGAGCAAGATGGCTAGTGCCGTGGGCAATCCCTTGTATACTGATAAATTCACTGCTCACTATGAGAAGATCTCTTATGCTCGAGTGCTTGTGGAGGTTGATGCTGCCCATCCTCTTCCTGACCAGATTGAAATTGAAACTCCATGTGGGCCTAAGGTTCAACAGATTGAATATGACTGGAAGCCCCTGTTCTGTAATCATTGTCTGAAGTTTGGTCATGATGCTTTGGATTGCTGGTACAATACCAAATCTGAGAGTGAGAAGGAACAAAATGAAGGGGGGCTGGCAAAGAGGCAGGAGCCTCGAAGGAAAAGGTACCCTAAAGTTGCTTAAGCAAGAATGGCATGTTAAGAAGCCACAAGTTGCTGCTCCACAGGATATGATCCCAGAGGAAGCTGAACAAAATAGGGCAACAGGTGTGGTGGTGGCCAATAACATTCAGATGATGCCTCCCCAGCAAGAGACTCAGCAGAACCCAAGCAGCCAGGTGAGGACTCTTGATGCAGACATTGAACAACTTTCCAGACACATTGATGAATGCACTAAAGGTAAGGCTGATGTTGATGTTTTAGAATCTGGTAGAAAAGGTCCACAGAGTGACCCAGGGCCCTCTTATATCTTTAAATGATTTTAGTTACCTGGAATATAAGAGGGCCAAATCTAGCCCATAAGCAGAAGGAACTGAAAAAATTTCTTGCTGCTAATAAAGTAGATGTTATGGGATGTTTATAAACAAGAGTTAAAGAACATAAATCTGAGAAAATCCAAGACAGAACTGTGAAGGGTTGGAATGTCTACTGCAACTATTCCAAGGCTGTGAATGGTAGAATATGGCTGCTATGGAAACCTCACATTCAGGTACAAATTTCCCTTGTAACTGATCAGATTATTCATTGCTTCATAGAAGATTCCACCAGTCATGTCAAGATGCATGCCAGCATCATCTATGCTCAAAATGATGCTAGCCTTAGAGAACACCTGTGGACAGATTTGAGGAGTATTCCTATTGCCAGCCTGGACACTTGGCAATTGAGTGGTGACTTCCACAATGTTTTGAACCCTGATGACAGAATTGGATCTCCTATCACAAAAGCTGAAATTAGAGGATTTAAGACAGTTATCAATGACCTGCAGCTTACTCCCCTCAGAGCTACAGGATGGCACTTTACTTGGTCTAATAAATAGGGTGCTGAGACTAGGGTATACAGCAAAATCGACTGGGCATTTGGCAACTAGCAATGGTTACAGCAGTATGGACATTTAGAAGCTAACTTCATGAATCCCTCTATGTCAGACCACTCCCCTATTCTCATCAAATGTGGATGCCTTAGGCTGCTACACCCAAAGCCATTCAGACTGTATCCTCACATCATGGAACTCCCCCAGTTCCAATGCATCTTACAGAATGTCTGGAGCCTACAATACAATGGATCACCCTTGCAGCAGATCTGGAGGAAACTGAAATGTTTAAAGCAGCAACTAAAAGACGTAAATGCCTACATGGCCAAATACAAGCAGAAACTGATACAGGCTAGAGAATCCCTGGACATCATCCAAAATCAGATGCAGACTTGTCTTTTATCACAGGTGCTTTTTGATGCAGAGAAAGCAGCCCTAGAAGACAATGCCAAGTGGAGTTCTGTGGAAGAGCAAGTCATGAGACAGAAGTCCAAAGCTTGTTGGATTACTTGTGGTGATGCCAATACTAAGTATTTTCATGCCCAGTGGAAGATCAAATCCTCCCAAAGCAACATTACATCCATCTACACAGACACAGGACTAAAGCTAACAGAACCAGAAGATGTTGAGCTAGAGTTCATAACTGTCTTTCAGTCACTGACGGGACTCTGTGAAAGAGAATTACCACTTGCCAACACTGCTATTTTAAGGGAAGGTAAATGCTTATCAAGGGAACAACAAACACTGCTGATCCAGGAGATTACTATGGAGGAGATTGTTAAAACTATAAAGGAGATGCCTAAGGACAAAGCTCCTGGAGTAGATGGGTTTCCTGTGGAATTTTTTACCAAGAACTGGGACATAGTAAAGGAGGACATCTTTGCTGCTGTTAAGGACTTCTTCAATACTTGCAGATTACCTCCTATGCTCAATACTACTGCCATAGCTCTTATTCCTAAAGGTAGAACCCCAACAACTGTGAAGGACTACAGACCTATAGCCTGCTGCACCACATTGTACAAGATCATTTCCAAAGTCATCACTAGGAGGATGAAAGAAGTGATCGGTGATTTGGTAGGGCAGGCTCAATCTGCCTTCATTGAGGGTAGAAGCATCCTGGACAATATCATACTCAGCCATGAAATCTTCAAAGGCTATTCTAGGAAAGCTGTTTCTCCTAAATGTGTCTTTAAGGTGGATCTGAGGAAAGCATATGACACATTGGATTGGAGGTACCTAAAGCAGATATTAGTTGACCTGGGATTTCCTGCTATCTTTGTGCAATGGGTAATGGAGTGTGTCACAACTGTTTCTTACTCACTCATGCTTAATGGTGGCCTCACAAAGCCTTTCAAAGCTAAAAGGGGTATTAGGCAAAGGGGACCTTATGTCACCCTATTTATTTGTACTAGCCATGGAGTACCTCAGCAGGATACTGGGACAATTGCACAGAAATGGTGACTTCAATTTTCACCCAAAATGGAGGAAACTAAACTGTACACATGTTTGTTTTGCTGATGATTTACTGATGTTTTGTAGAGCTGGCCTGGTGTCTGTCCAAATCTTTAAAGGAAGCTTTCCTCAAGTTCTCCTATGCATCAGGTTTGCAAGCTAATCTGGCAAAAAGTGCATTGTATATAGGTGGAGTTACACAGGATACTAAGGAACAGATTCTGGAAGCATTGGGATTCACTGATGGAAAATTTCCATTCAGATATCTGGGGATTCCCCTTGCCTCCAAAAAACTGTCTGCTGGCCATTACTTACCAATAATTGAGAAGATCACAGCTAAAGTAACATGATGGTCTGCCAAGTTGCTTTCCTATGCTGGAAGATGTCAACTGATTAAATCTTTAATATTTGGTATTCAAACCTATTGAGCTCAAGTGTTTATCCTGCTTAAGAAAGTTTTGAAAGCCATTGAAACTATATGCAGAACATTTCTTTGGACATGGAGTGCAAAGCTATCCAGAAAAGCATTAGTGGCATGGGACAGTGTGTGTAGGCCTATCTCCGCTGGTGGACTAAATATTATAGACATGACAGTATGGAATAAGGCTGCAATCAGCAAGCACCTTTGGAATTTGGCTAAAAAGAAGGACTGCTTATGGATTAGATGGGTTCACAGCTACTATATCAAGCAGAGGGACTTAGAAACAATGCCCTTACCCAAGGCAGCCTCTTGGGCTATAAGGAAGATACTAGACAGAAGGGATGACCTAATGGGAAATCAACTAATACAAGGTAGCCTGATTAGTAGATTGCAAAGCTTCTTCAGTCTGGATCAGTTCCTTATTCAGAAACTGTACCTGGCATTGACTCCTGACTATAACAAGGTTGCTTAGAAAAATCTGGTTTTACTTGCTAAAGCTCAACCAAGATATAGATTTACTGTCTGTCTAGCTGCCCAAAGAAGACTGCCTACAGTTGACAGACTACAGAAGATTGGAATTCAAATCCCTAGAAATTGTGTGTTCTGTGATCACAGCATTGAAACATTTAGTCACATGTTCTTTGACTGCCCAGCTACTAAGAACCTGTGGACCAGACTATGTACATGGCTGGGACATCATAGGATTTTGGGGGACTGGGAAACAGAATTACTGTGGGTGTGTAGCAAGGCAAAGAGTAGAATGGCACTTAATGGTATTACAGCATGTGCTTTCATCAACACTGTTGCTCTTATCTGGCGGGAAAGAAACAACATCAGATTTAATAGGAAAACATTTGATGAATCTCAACTGTGCAGAGAAATAGCACTATCAATCCATATCCGAGGCAGAAATTGTAAGAGATGGCAAGCTGGATTGGACAAAATCAATAAATTTCCTTAGTTTCTAGTTTACTAGATGTTCCTATACTATGATGTACTTAAAGCAAATTAGAATTTAGTATAGAAGAGTGATGTAAATGAGTAGGAGTAGTCAAATCTCTTAGTGAAGCTCCAAATATAAATAATTTTTTATATCAATGGATAGAATGTTTAACAAAAAAAAATTAATATAATTAACAATTATGTTTTGTTCAAAACTAATTAACCCGACATTCTTCTTGCATGTACTTTCTTTAAATAACAAAGATGTGATGAGTAATATTCAGGTTTCTTATCCAAAATCAAATATCTTTGTCAATTTACATAATTTGAGAGGATATGTTTCAAACATAATCTTAGTGCTCTTATAATTATCAGATTATTCTGATTATTGCAAGTGTTCCGTGCAATTATGAAATTTATTTTGGGATATCATTGCTCGGAGAAATGATCATATAATATAGATAGCCAAAATAATACATGATGGAAAATATTTGTAAATTAGCCCACTAGATCTAGCTATCATCTGTATCTACGACTGAACAAGCCTAAATTTGCAGAGGTTAACACCATATACAGTACTCCAATAATCATGCAAAGACGACTACAGTTATTCGTTAACAGGTTGAGATAAATATTGGGTATTGACTATGTAAAAGGAATGTTAGCTGTGCGAATAATATCTCATATTGGTTGCGGCTAGGGATCTTTTAATGTGTGATCCCTTTTATGGAAAATCGTGGAAATTTTGTCCAAAGCAAATAATATCACATTATGTTAAAAGTATTTTTGTGTTGATTTAGCCCAACAATTAATATTAGATTCTAAGTTCAACGGAACTATGATTATAGCTGAGTGATGGCGGTGTAGAGCGTGATTTGCTACGAGCTTGGAGACACCACATATAAAAAGAAGTTAGTTGCGAGCTTTAATTGCCGTAATACTAATTTTTCGCCATAAAAAATATATATGTACGACTACGATGTTCATTTGAATGTTAATCATGCATATGGGCTTATATTAGTGAAAATCCTTCAAAATAAGTTTCAAGAAAGAAAGTTAGATAACTTGTTTTTCAAAACTATGAAACACTGTAGCAAACTTTATTAGTGAAAGAACACACATATATATAAACAGGAAAAAACAAAGAAAAGAGGAGGATGTCGGCTTACCTATAAAACACAGCAGTTTAAATATTATTGGCTCAATTTTTATTTTTGTTTTTTTTTTTTTTTGGGGAGAATTTTCTCTACATCATTTGAAATGAATGAGTGAATGTCTTGTAGGCTAAGGTATCCAATAATTAAGAAAATGACGACAAATTATAAATTGTCATGACATGAAATCATCATCATAAATAATTAAGATTGTATATACAAATAGATTAGACGATGACATTATTGGGCCCATAATCATACTTGCCCTTAAAGATGCTTCAAAAAATGGAGCTAAAATTTTCACTTCTCGTATGAAGTTCGATCAATTGAGTTACACAAGGTACAAGTAATTGACGATGCTTTCGAAAAGACAAGTTTTCCTTTGTGTCTAGCATTCTGTGTGCCACGTAGTTGCGGCTATTCATTGGCCTGACTAATATAAATTTACACAATATAATGTAGGGCATGTTATTGGAAGAAACGCTCTCTACCAAATATTTCTTTTATGATTTAAGGACTTAAATCTGAAATGTTTGGTGAAGGTGGAAAGAGATCCCGTAATACCCCATGATTGTATGTCTTGTACCTCCTACGTAAAGATGCATAAACAACAAAAACAATAACTAACAATAATAATATAATAATAAATTTAGTAATTTTTCACAAATAGGATTTGGAAAGAATAAAATATGTAGTCTTACCTTTACCCCTGGAAAGGCAAAAAGGTTGTTTTTGAAGTTATATATACAAGATAAGCATAGTAATTCGATCTTTTGATCACCTATTTTTTAAAACCCATTTTTGGGGGCTTCCGCCTTACACACGGAAGATTGGATTGCTTGAATCACGAGCGAGATCGTGGAACTATCGCTCGAGAAGTAAGAAGCTCATCCTTGTTTGGTCATAAGGATAATAGTTCTTCTTAGGTCAGGGGCGGCCGGACCGGGGGTTACCCGCGGATCCTTATTCTCGAACTCGATCAATTGGTTATATTCCTTTTGCGAGGAACAATTGTTGAGTGAATGTTTTATTTCTGCCCAATAGAGTCGTTAGACCGTAGCTTGCTGCTGAAAAACAATCTGCCTACTGAAGAGTGTAAGGTAAGTAACCCAGTGCTCCGTACAGGGAAATGAAAGCAGAATTCGTTCGGGCGCAACCTATACAAGGGCTTTCCACCTCCATTAACAATATAAATTTTTTTATATAGTCGGTCAATTTTAACCTACGACGAGTTAATTACTCCATTAAGCTAAATTGACAATTCATATTTATCAAGAGATTTATCTATTATTAAGATAATTTCTTAATAATTGACCTAATTGTGTAATCTTTTTTAAACATCAATGCATATAATTTAAACTCAATTTAGGAGTTCCAAGGTTACACATTCTTTCAATGTATTTTTGGTACAACTTAAAATAAGGTGGTCTTGTATTTGATATATTTAGTTAGGGGAATAAAATTATATCAAGTGCATGTTACTTTTTTTCTTTTTCATGCATATGGAGAAAGATTGATCAACTATTATCATTTGATTAGCAAAACGAATGTACTAAATCCAAAAGATATATTTGAAAAAATTGAAAAAAGAAGATGAAGAAAAGTGACTTTGACCATAATAAAATGATTATAATGTTCAGTTGCTGGGGATAAATTGTAAAGTTGGTTTTGTCTCATTACAATGAAGAATAAATAGTGACTTAGCTTTTCATTTATTCGTTGATTTGCACAATATCCATCAATTCGAGCGATGGTTATCATTGCATTATAGAAAATCTATCAATTCAAATAATTAATATCGACTTCATTATGATAAAACCCATGACCTAATCCAGCTATTAATTAATTTGCCTGATAGTTCTGAATTTCATTTTCATAGATCATCAATTGAAGAACTGACCCTTTGAATTTCCGCCCTCTTATCAGAACCAGTGTTTTTAAAGGCGAGAGCATAAGGTGAGCCATTTGTATATGTCTCAGCGGGGCGTAAGCTTCATGAGTATTTAATTTTTAATATTTTATAAAATAATATAATTATAAAAAAATATTAAATAGGTAAAATTGCATAAAATTTCGAAACAAAACTATAAATAAGTAATATATATTATTTATTTATATCCCATATTATCTAATCAAATTATATAGAAGTACCAAATAAAGTGATATTATATAAGTAAAATTACATATAAATACCAAATAATTATATATAAGTGAAATATCATATTATGTAATGAAATTACAAATCCTAAATAAATACGTGAAATTACATATTAATCTAATTAACACATATAAAAGCACGCATACATATAATCTTATATTATATTTTAAAAGAGAGCAAGAGAAGCATTGAACTTAAAAAACTAATTACATACATATTTACAAACTAACAGTAAAATAAAAAAAAAAAAAGAAAAATAATGAGTTCAAAAGAATAAAGCTTTTACATGGAGGAAGGAACAAACCTGTTGAATTTGACATACGGAGAAAAATGAAGTTTTCTGTTGCAAAAAAAAGTGATAAATCGTTGCTCTTGGTAGAGGCAGACTAGGAAAAAGCGAATTGGGAAAGACTTCTAATTTAGGCTTTTATCAATATTAAAAAGTTTACTCTTAAATTTAATATTTTTAGTTCCTTTTTAAAAAGATGTCTCTTGGGCTTACGCCTCAATCAAAAAACTTGTCTTGACCAAAAAATTCAACCGGGCGTACACCTCGAACTTCTGGGCGTACGCCTTACGGGACTTTCTCCCCCACCATCGCCCCGAGGCGTTTTTAGTACGATTCGCCTCAGACTCGCCCCGAGACTCATCCCAGGAACACCTTTTAAAATACTGATCAGAACTGACGTCTACTACCAGAAACTATAAGGAAAAAAATTATCATTGATGCATGTAAATAATACTAATAAAAATAGTGCAGGAAATGTCCAAAAAGAATTTATACAAGTTTTAATTTTTCCTTTTTGTCATATCCCTAATAAATATAAATATAAATATGGATGCTTCTTGATTTATCAAATGAGGACGATCTTGTCTTCATGTTCTTTTGTTCTCTTTTAAGTATTGCAATCAAATTGTTGCATCAAACCTAATTAATTAATCATACATCCCACATGTTATTTTTTGTTAGAATTTAACACTAGCTAGCTTATTCATTCTTTGATTAGCTCTACTCCTACTTTGCATATTGTTTGTAGCTTGTACTATGGTTTATCTTCCACATATTTGCAATAATCTAATCACGGGAGTAATCATATTAATTTAGGCTAACTTTTACAATTTTATATTCTTTTTTTGTAGCAGGTTACTCAATCCTTCTTACTGTTCAGATTATTAATTTTACTGATTACGCGTTTGTTTGTAAATATTATTTACCTTCTTCTTTTCATAATTTTTTTTTTTTTTGACAAAAATATGATATCGTTTCACCCCATTGGATCGAAGAGTACCTATATAATATGTTTTGATTCACAAATGTCTATGATATGAGCTGTCGCGCAAGATGTGTACACGTCTTGAACGTGTGATCTATGGAGTATTCTACTTTCAATCCATCACCATATTGATTACTCCCAAAAGTCTATAACTAAATGATCCAATGATCGTGGAACGTGAGTGGCTTTACTATAAAATAAAGGTGAATCTAATATTTGCAGTAATGGGTCTTTATAACGTTTTCAAATTAATAATTGGATTTATAATCAAATATATATATATATATATATATATATATATATATTAATAGATTCCAAAAAACTCACATCTTAGCCTCTAGATTAGCCACTACTATAAAAATATTGTTGTAATCCCCAGTTATAGGCTTTGGGTGTGATGTTGGTGAATGGGTAACGATTTCTGTGTAATCTACATTTGCAAACAAAACCCACCAATAATTTGAGGCACACTTCCAATTAGTTGTGTATTTACTTTATTCATTTCCATAAGTTATGGACTTTATAGGGACATTCATGGGACCCTTCCTCTCCCTTTCATACGTCACACTCATTAATTCCCCTCCGTCTCTCGTTAGAATTCTCTTCTCTTATGGTATATTCGACCGCACAATTAATTACTAATAACTATAATAAGGTCACTTATGGTAGAATATAAGGATCTACCTACCTATATAGAAATTAGGTTCCTTATTAGTTTTCACAAGTGAATACAGAGAAATTTTACGTGAAAAATTTTCAGTTCAACGAGATTAAAAATCACGATCTATCCTTATTGGATTTCAACTTCACTAATGAGCAATTTTAGGTTACAACCTATGTAACTTAGGAATTAACCTTTTAATTCCTCACTAACTTGTAACACTCTATTACAAGCAACTTTGTAATAACTCTATTACAAAGACTTTACAACTTGACTAGCTCTAGCCAAGACACAAACACAAAGGTGGTTTCCTACACAATGCTTCTAAGTAACCTAAGTAGGAATTACAAATAAGAGCTTTTACAAAGTTACAACTCAACTAAGGACATAAGATAACTTAATATGGGAAATTGGTCGGTAGCAGTGTTGTTCTTTGTTCTTGATGCACTTGAAAATCATTTGTTAGATGATAAATCATAGTGAGTGTGCTTGAGTAAATTCTCTAATTGTTAAAGTGAGTTATTTTTACCTTCCGTGATGTTAATAATATATTTGCGACATCACTTATAATGATGTAAGCAAGTTAGGTAAAAGGCATTCCCCATAAAGTTAATTGTTGCACTATTTCTATATTGTAGCATGTGCAGGCGGTAACTTTACACCTGGGACAGTTAACTTGTGCAGTTTTCTCGGGAACTAGTATATATATGTTCCTTCTGTTGTTCCTTTGACTCTGAAGAATTGAACTGTATCCCCAACTGGAGACTTGTTGATATTTAGGTTCTTTAGGATATGTATCAAGTTTCTTATCTGGTTCTTAACAGTGAGTTTGTTAGATCATCAAAACATAACAAGGGTACACATATAACCTATCAATTTTCCTCTTTTTGATGATGACAAAGTTATAATTCAAGTTCCCCATAAGAACCAGTATTTTCCGTGTTCCCCCTAAAACTATTTCCTATCCTGTTTTGTTCCCCCTAAGAACCAGCATTTTCTGTATTCCCCTATAATCTGTTTCTCATCCTGTTTCCCCCTGAATTATTTTCCCCTTTTTTGGCATCATAAAAAGATTAGTAGCAGACTTTAAGCAAAAAGAAGTCTAGCTTGAGTTAACTCATGCCACTTGTATGCACACAACATGACTAAAAATAGAGCATAAAAGCAATCCGTCGACGTTTTCTCATCAGGCAGTTATTCTTTCAGGTCCTCCACCTATATTTTGAGCTCAGCATTCTCCTTTGTCAGACGGATAACCTGCTCGCTTTGAAAGTTACTGTAACCAGGTGCCTCTTGAAGCTGACTCAACTGACTCTCTAGAATAGCATTCATTGCCTTCAACTGCCTTATCTCAATAGTGGCATTGTTCTGAGCATTGATCAACTGAGAAATGGTAGAAGTGCTTCCAACTCCTCCAGCCCAATCAATGCACTCACATTCTTCAAGAGTGGATTTGGAGAAGTTTGCTTTTTAATGCCCACTTTAGCTTGTCCCAGAGGAACCTTGAAGTACTCAAAGACCTTGGTGAGAAGGAACTCATAAGGCAGCCTATGATTACCATCTTTGAACTCTTCCACTTTTTGCATGTGCTCTATCATGATCCTGGGCAGGTTGATGATAGTGAAGTTTTCCAGTGCTACCATAAGGAACAGGTCTGCACGAGAAGTGATAGATCTTCTCTCGGCACGAGGAATCAAGACCTTGTTCACCATCTCAAATAATAACTGGTACACTGGAAGGAGGGCTTGTTTCCGTAATCGTTCCCCTTGCTGAACTGCTCTGTCCTTTAGGATAGCATTTCTGAAGTTTGAAGTACATGTTTCCCGAACAGTAGATAACCCTTCAGCAGGTACCACCTAGTATAGACCCCAACAAAGCAGAGTCCATTACCATATCAACTCCATTCACTAGTACGAAGATGTGATCATCCTCAACTTTAAAAATGTTAGCGTAGAAACTTTGTACTTCCTCCACATAAACTTTTGGAGCATCGCCTATGAACAGATGTGGCCGCTGTTGAAACTCACAAATCTAAATGAATTGTCGCATTCCAGCCTCCTCCAAAATGATAGGGGCAAACATGAGGGCCCATAGCACTTTTTTATTCCTGAATTTCACTTTTCCAACACTTTGGGGATCACTAACTTTGGGCTTCTTAGAGGAACCGAGTTCCTCATCAGTATCAACTTTTTTTTTGACAAACTTGTGAACATTCTTTCTTTTTTATCAGACCTCATAGGCGTTTCACCAAATTCTCCATCACCTTTATCACCGAACTCTTCCACCAACTTATCACCAGATTCTTTCACTATATTTTTACTAGAGACAACATCATCAACCTTGTTCAGAATTTCAACATCCATAGAATA
The DNA here is from genome assembly GCA_034376525.1 of Nicotiana benthamiana. Lineage (NCBI taxonomy): Eukaryota > Viridiplantae > Streptophyta > Magnoliopsida > Solanales > Solanaceae > Nicotiana > Nicotiana benthamiana. The sequence continues at coordinate 149,256,717 of CM067338.1, forward strand.
TCCCTTTTTAGGCTTGGGGAGATCATGCTTCTATGAGCGTTTTCTAGTTAAAGGACCAGGTTCTTCGTCTATTTCATCATCCACAGTCACAACAGGTACTACTTTCTCATTCACAACCTTCCCATACTTCACAAGTTTCCTCCTCATGTGACTGACTTGGATGTTCTTAAGAGCAGACTCAAGTGCCTCCTTCTTTTGCAACCTTATAGTGGGTCGCTTGGGAGTTGGCTCTTCAACAACAACTGATCTACGCCTAGTCAAGATGGCAATTGGCAAATAATTAAAGTGCTCTTTACTATCCTCTTTTAGTTTTTCAAACAAAGATCTCATCTTAAGCACAACCACACATAGAGGCTCAGCATAGAAATGAGGGAAGGGAGTAGGGTCAATACTGATCTGGGGTTATTGAGAGGACCCCTGAGTTGGATCCTTCAAAGAGGGATCAGGTCCTCTAGTAGGTTCCTCAGTTGCACTGTCATGTGTCGATGGATCAATAGGCACATACTCTCTACCCTCTACAACAGTCATTGACTCTTCCCTCTGGGTCTCAGACCCATCCTTGCCTCCTTAGATAATAACCCCTTCATTAGTTATAGATAACATGTTTTCTATTGTTTCTTTCTCTTGTAAATCCATAGATAACATAGGAGTATGAGGAGTGTTTCTTGTGGACTCAAGATTAGGACCTATCTTTGTTGAGTCAGTATCCTCAAAATCAGTAGTTTGGTCGACATGTGAGCCTTTATCCACAGGAATACTGGAGATTTCTTGATTTTCCTCTTTTTCAATTGTACCCTTTTCACCTAGTTTTTCCAGCGAGGCAGGAGGAGAGCTCTTAGCAACAAACCTAGTCGAGATTTTACGGCTCCTGTGAGTACTATAATTCGATTGGGTAGGATAGGATACTGAGTGTGAGGGTGATTTTGTCCTAGGACTTTGGCAAGTAGTGGTGTTGAGTAAGGAGTTTGAAATCGGTATTTTAACTGGTGAAGACTCAATGGGGTGTAACTTGGAACACTCGAGGTTTCATAATTTTCAGCCATGGTAAGAAGAAGAGAAGGGATTTGGTAGTTTGAAGAGAGAAAGAAGAGGGAAAATTTTGAAGTTTGATGTGAAGAGTTATGACAGTGATAAATGTATTTAATATGGATAAGGGACCTGTTAGAAAGGGTGGTAGTTTTGGGAGTCGGGTCGTTTACAAACTGGTGAGACATTTGGGTTGAAAGGATGCAAAGAAAAGAAATTGACACACTGATGATGTGGCACTTGTTTTAACTGTTCAAAACTGTGCATGAGGGAAATTAGAAACTACTAACCTGTATCAGGAGAACCAGGTTCCCTGACTAAGCTTGCATTTGTAAGATTTGACCTTTTTACCAGCGTACACTGCATCAACTACTTATTTGCTCTATATTCATCATGCGTGTCTACTTGTAACGGTAGAGATGAGTAAGACTTTTCCAGAAAACACTTTTTAGCTAATTTTACCTAGACATTTCTTTCATGTCCAATCATCAAGGGACCAGGTTCTCAATTAGGTTTTATCATCCCAGTGCCAGGCGATTTCTTTCAAAATATTATCTACTTAAGGACTTGATGAATATATCAGCAATCTGATCTTCTATGCTGCAAAATTTCATGCAAATGAGCCTTTTTTCAATATTGTCTCTGAAGAAGTGATAACGCACATCAATGTGCTTAGTTCTCTTATGTTGGACTGGATTTTTTTCCAATGCGCTTGTATTGTCGTACACAAGTGGCACAATCATAGACACTCCAAAGTCTTATAACTGTTGCTTGTTCCATAGTAGTTGAGCATAACTAGAAGCAGTTGCTATATATTCTACTTCTGCAGTTAAAACTGCCACCGAGTTTTGCTTTCTTGTACTGTGACGACCCAACCCATCGTCTCATGTGTTTCCGTTCTGTTTTCCCTATTTTATGCTTCTTCATGATTAGTTATATGTGTTTGGTAAATTTGAAGTAATTCACTTAGATTTTGATAAGGAATGAGATAATTAGTCACTTTAAGAAAAGTTTGGTTTGGAATAGTCAACTGGATATTGACTTGTGAGTTAGAGGGCTCGAAATGGGTTTCCGATGATTCGGTTAGCTTCGAGGGATGATTTAAGGCTTACAAGTTCAATCAGAGGTAATTTTGGAGGCTCGGTGTAGGATTAGGCTTGAATTGGCTAAGTTAGCATTTTGGCGATATCCGATTGATAGGTGGGATTTTTGATCCAAGGGTCAGAATGGAATTTTGAGAGTTGCAGTAGCTTCGTTAGGTGATTTGTGATGTGTTGCAAAATTTCAGTTGAATCAGAGCTGTTTAAGTTGGGGTTTTGATCGAATGTGAGTTTCGGAAGAATTTGATAAACTTAGGCTTTGATTTGGTGAAATTTAAGGATTTTGATGTTAATGATAGTGTTTTGATGATTCAAGCAAGTTAGAATAAGGTAAAATATCATGTTTGTGCTTTTGGTTGAGGTCCTAGGGGGCCTCGGGGTGAATTTGGGTGGTTAAACGTAGAGTTTGGAGTTGCCACATGTTTTGAAACTGCTAGTATCTGGTGTTTCCTCTTCTGCGGAAAAGGGACGCAGAAGCAATTCAGCAAAAGCGGTTGAGAGGGGGATTGGCAATTTCTGCGGAAGCGGATAAGAATACGTAAAAGTGGACACCCCGAAGAAGCGGTTCTGGGTAATTTTGGAGAAACCGCAGAAGCAGTGGGAGAACCACAGAAGCGGTCACTGCAGAAGCGAAAAGGCCTGGGTATATATTAAGTTAAGTCTTCTTCACGAATTTTTAAAGAACAAACATTTTGGACTTCGAACCAAGAGGGTTTTGGGCGATGTTTGAAGAGGATTTCAAGGGTTATCATCAAGTATGGATTCTCGAAATGAAACTATGATATTATGGTGTATAAACATGGATTAACACTGAAAACCCAAGGAATTATAGGTTAAAAATGGAGGTTAGGGCTTGGGAAAATTAAGCGAGTTAAAAATTGTGATTTGAGGGGTCAAATGAACCCCGATTCTTGAGAACTTGATATGAATAGACTCATTGAGAGATAATGATTGTATTGATGTAAAATTTTCTGGATTTCGAGAAGTGAGCTCGGGGCTCTGGTTTTGCAAATTTTGTGGTTTTGATATTTTTTGAGTCTTTTCGATTGGGTTATATTACCTTAGCCCATTGTAATATATTCATTGTGGTTTTGGCTAGATTTGACACACGAGAAGGTCGATTTGAGAGGAAAGGGCATTGAAAGCTAGTCTTTGGCCGGCTAGAGGTGAGTAATGGATGTAAATGCTGCTCTGAGGGTTTGAAACCCCGGACTTTCACATCATAACGTTATATTGAGGCGTGACACGCATTCCACGATGAGTGCGGGGTCATTTACTATTGGGGACTGAGACTTCGTCCATCCCGAGTGTTAATTCTACTATATTAGCGATTGAGACACATACTTTATCACAATAATTTGGGCTTATTTCCGTGTTTGGGGCCTTGTGCCGACTTGTAGAATCCTTAGGGGATCCTTCATGTTTTCAACTATTAAAAACAATATAATAACTGTGTTTCATACATGAATATTAAATAGAAAAAAGGATATGAGGGTTGAGGTCCCTATAGTATGTCACGCCCAATTGGTTGTGAACTTATTTGACTGAGATGGATCGGGGACCCGATAGTGAGAATGTTTCTTTTGATGTGGATCGGGTTGCATGCCGCACCGATGATATATATTGACATTGAGGCCGACAGCCTATTTTACGCCAATACCTGGCTGATATTGTGCTTGGACTGTAGGAGCCCATCAAGAGTGTGTATACACCCCTAGTGAGCGTCGTCGACGTTTAATAAGTGGAGCGGGCTACATGCCGCAGCGTGTACTAGAGTGTACCGTTATATGTGTTGCATTATTTAATGCATTATGTCTTGATTGTATTACTTTTTGTTTACTGTTTCCACTGTTTTGGATATATACTGCTAGATATAGAGTAATTCGTGCTTTTTTCACGTTTTCTTACTTTCAAACTATAGTTATGTTTGTTACTCACTGGGTCGGAGTACTCACTTTACTCCCTGCACCTTGCGTGCAGATCCAGGGCAGTCTCAGGCTTAGTAGATCCAATTGATCAGCAGATTTAGCTTCCAAGAGTATCGAGGTAGCTGCACGGTATTCGCAGCCATTGATTTTCTCCCCTCTATCCCTATACTTTATTTCTACATTATCACTTTTAGACAGACTTTGTAATAAGATGTTACTCTGTATTTTAGAGGCTCATGTTTGTGACTCCGGGTCCTAGCTGGGCCGTATTGGTATTTTGTTAGATTTTCCGCACAATTGTTACTATTTTTGAAATTTGAATTAATTAGCAATTATCTTTATCTGTATAATAAATGGGATTATTGTTATAAATGGTCGGGCTTGCCTAGTAGTGAGATGGGAACCATCACGACCGGGTTGGGGTCATGACAAGTTGGTATCAGAACCTAGGTTACTTGGTCTCGGGAGTCATGAGCCATTTTAGTAGAGTCTCGCAAATCGATACGGAGACGTCTATACTTATCCTCAGAAGGCTGCATAACCTTTATTAAACTTCATATGCTTGGAATTCTTATCGTGCGACTTTATTGATCCGAGAACTAAATTATGTTATTTTATTCACTCGCAGATGGCGAGAACCCGTGCTACCAGACGTGGAAGACGACCACCTGTACCACCTACTGAGGCCACCAGAGGCCATGGACCTGGTCATGGTTGCTGTGGTGGTCAAGGAAGAGCCGAGGGGCAGCACCTGTTGACCCACCAGTTGCCCCGGCTCAGGATCAAGCTCTAGCTTAGAGACTCCAACAGCACATGTTCAGGCACCAGTTGTGCCTATTATGATTCCGGGTCTTCAGGAGGCCCTAGCTCATATTCTATTACTTTGCACTGGCGTGCCTCAGGTCGTGTCAACCACTACTGCAGCAGCTACTTTACATGCCGGGGGAGGCAATTAGATCCCCACTGCTCGCACGCCTGAGCAGGTAGTGCAGGGTTTGTAGACACCAGAGGCACCACCAGTTCAGCAGGTGGCCCCAGTTCAGTCGGTTGCACCGGTTCATGATGATGTGATTCCAGCTATGTCAGATGATGTGCAGCATTGTCTTGAGAGGTTTAGTAGGCTCTAACCTCCTACTTTGAGTGGTATTCCGGGCGAGGATGCCCAGGGTTTTCTTGACAAGTGTCGAGGTATGCTTCGGACAGCAAGGATCTTGGAGTCGAGCGGGGTATCATTTGCTCCCTTTCAATTCTCAGGAGCACCCTTTACTTTTTGGGAGGCATATGAGCGGCATAGGCTGATAGGTGCAGCACCTTTGTCATGACAGGAATTCTTCACTCTCTTCCTAGACAAGTGGGTACCGCAGTCTCAGATGGAGAAGCTGTCGAGACAACTTGAGTGGCTTCGGCAGGGAGATATGACCGTGTCACAGTATGAGGTTAGATATTCGGAGTTGGCTCGTTATGCTCCATGGATGGTCACAACTAATCAGGAGAGGATTAGGAGGTTTATGGACGGACTTATCTATCCCGTCCATATTCTGATGACCCGAGAGAGGATTCTGAGTCATACCTTTGAGGATGCGGTGGATATTTCTTATGATATTGAGATGGCTCGTTGTTAGGAGAGAGAGGAGAGGGAGGCCAATAGGACTCGAGGATTGGGTAGATTTGATGGTGCTCCGTCTAGGGGCCAGGTTTAGCAAAGCAGAGGTTATTCTTTCAGGCTTCATCAGTCGGCTCGTCCCGAGTATTGGTGCGGCATCTTCATGTTGTGGTCATCAGGGGTTCCAGCAGGGGCAGTCTTAACTTAGTGCCCTCCCAACTCAGAACTCATCATATGCCCCTTCAGCTCAGGGTTCTTCTGCGCAAAGCACATCCGCTGGTAATTCTGGTACGAGGGGTTCCCTTAAGTCCCCTTCTCCAGCATCTGGTATTAGCTTCGAGTGTGGCGAGTTTGGCCATATGAGGAGACAGTGTCCTCGACGTTGTTGTAGCCAGTCTCAGCAGAGGGATCAGCCCTCGCCTTCTACTCCGGTTTCTTCAGCATCAGCCCACTCAGAGAGGGGCGGAGGCCAGGCAGCTAGGGGTTGCCCCAGAGGTGGAGGCTGATCAGGCGGCAACGGCCACGCTCGATTTCTGCTATCCCAGGCAGGACAGATGCCCATGCATCAGATGTTGTTATCACAGGTATCATTTCAGTCTGCCACAGAGATGCCTCTGTCTTATTTGATCCTAGTTCTACCTATTCTTATGTGTCATCATATTTTACTCATTACTTGGGTACGACCCGAGGGTGTCTTTCCTTACATGTTCACGTATCTACCCCGGTGGGCAATTCTATTGTTGTGGACCATGTGTATCGGTCTTGTATTGTTATTATTAGGGGTCTGGAGACCCGAGTTGATTTATTGCATTTGAGCATGGTAGACTTTGATGTTATTCTGGGCATGGACTGGTTATCTCCATGTCATGCTATTCTAGATTTTCATGCAAAGGCAGTCACCTTGGCTATGTCGGGTGTTCCGAGGATCGAATGGCATGGTATGACTGATTATGTCCCTAGTAGTGTTATATCTTTCTTGAAAGCCCAACGCGTGGTTGGGAATGGTTGTCTATCATATTTGTCCTTCATGCGTGATGTTGGAGCTGAGGCTCCTAAAATAGATCTTGTTCCCGTTATGAGGGATTTCCCTAATGTATTTCCTACAGACCTGCTGGGTATGCCCCCGGACAGGGACATTGATTTTGGTATTGACCTAGTGCCAGGTAGTAAGATCATTTGCATTTTGTCGTATCGTATGCCACCAGCGGAGTTAAAACAATTGAAAGATCAGCTTCAGGAACTCCTAGAAAAGGGTTTTATTTTTCCTAGTATGTCATCGTGGTGTGCACCTGTGTTATTTGTGAAGAAGAAAGATGGTACGATCAGAATGTGCATTGACTACAGACAGCTGAACAAAGCAACAGTGAAGATACAGGTATCCCCTACCTTGCATCGATGATTTATTCGACCAGCTTCAGGGGGAGAGGGTGTTTTCTAAGATTGATATCCGTTCGGGTTATCACCAGTTGAAGACCAAGGATTCAGATATTCTTATGATTGCCTTCAGGACTAGATATGGTCACTATGAATTTTTGGTTATGCCTTTCGGGCTGACCAATGCCCCAACAGCATTTATGCATCTGATGAACAGTGTATTTTAGCCGTATCTGGATTCTTTTATTTTTGTATTCATTGATGATATCTTGGTATACTTGAGTAGTCAAGAGGAGCACACTGAGCATTTTCGAGTAGTATTGTAGAGGTTGAGGGAGGAGAAGTTGTATGCTAAGTTCTCCAAGTGTGAGTTTTGGCTTTGTCCTGTGGCCTTCTTGGGACACGTTGTGTCTAGTGATGGTATTCATGTGTATCCAAAGAATATTGAGGCGGTTCAGAGTTGGCCTAGACCGTACTCAGCCATAGAGATTCGTAGCTTCCTCGGTTTGGTGGGTTATTATCGCTGGTTTCGTTCAGGGTTTCTCATCTACTGCCTCATCCTTGACCAAGTTGACGTAGAAGGGTGCACCATTTGTATGGTCGGATGAGTGCGAGGAGAGCTTTCAGAAGCTTAAGACAGCTTTGACCACAGCTCTAGTATTGGTCTTGCCATCAACTTCAGGTTCTTACACTGTTTATTATGATACTTCAAGAGTCGGGATTGGTTGTGTATTGATGCAGGAGGGTAGAGTGATTGCTTATGCTTTTCGCCAATTGAATCCTCATGAGAAGAACTACCCTATTCATGACTTACAGTTTGCTGCTATAGTTCATGCCTTGAAGATTTGGGGCACTATTTATATGGAGTATCTTCTGAGCTGTTCACCGATCATTGCATTCTTCAGCATTTGTTCAAGAAGAAAGATCTTAATTTTAGGCAGCAGAGGTGGCTTGAGTTACTTAAGGACTATGATATTACCATTTTGTATCATCCGGGAAAGTCCAATGTAGTGGCCGATGCTATAAGCCGAAAGGCAGTCAGTATAGGGAGTTTAGTGTACATTCCAGTTGGGGAGAGACCCCTTACAGTTGATGTTAAAGCTTTGGCCAATCGGTCGGTGCGGTTAGATAAATCTAAGCCCAGCCGAGTTCTAGCGAGCGTGGTTTCTCGTTCTTCTTTGTATGATCGTGCCGGTATGATGATCCGCATTTGCTTGTCCTCAAGGACAGAGTTCAGCATGGAGATGCTAGAGATATGACTACAGGTGATGATGGTGTGTTAAGGATGCAGGGTCGGATTTGTGTGCCCAATGCTGATGGGCTTAGAGATTTGATACTTGAAGAGGCCCACGGCTCGCAGTATTCCATCCATCTGGGTGCTGCGAAGATGTACCAGGACTTGAGACAGCATTACTAGTGGAGGAGGATTTGTGGCTCGGTGTCTCAATTGTCAGCAGGTAAAATATTAGAATCAGAGACCAGGCGGTTTGCTATAGCAAATGGCTATTCTTGAGTGGAAATGTGAGAGAATTATTATGGATTTCGTGAGTGGTCTTCCTCGGACTTTGAAGTAGTTCGATTCGATTTGGGTTATTGTGGATCGTTTGACCAAGTCTATGCATTTCATTCTAGTGTGTACCACATATTCTTCGGAGCGGCTGGCAGGGATCTTTATTGGTGAGATTGTTTGATTGCATGGTTTTCCACATTCTATTATATCGGATAGAGGTATTCAGTTTACTTCTAAGTTTTGGAGGACGTTTCACCGAGTTAGGTACTCAAGTGGAACTGAGTTGAGCATTTCATCCTTGGACGGACAGACAGCCCAAACGTACTATTCATATATTGGAGGATATGTTGCATGCATGTGTGATTGATTTTGGAGGTTCTTGGGATGAGTTTCTACCTCTTGCAGAGTTTTCCTACAACAACAACTATCAATCTAGAATTCAGATGGTGTCTTATGAGGCCTTATATGGGAGACGGTGTAGATCTCCGGTCGGTTGGTTCGAGCTCAGGGAGGTTAGGTTGTTGGGGGCGGATTTGGTCCAGGATGCCATAGAGAGTGTGAAGGTGATTCAAGAGAGACTTCGCACAGCTTAGTCGCGTCAGATGAGTTATGCGGACTGGGAGGTTTGAGATGTATCTTACTCGATGGGCGAGAAGGTCTTGCTGAAGGTTTCAACCAAGAAGAGTGTGATGAGGTTTGGAAAGAAAGGGAAGCTGAGTCTGTGGTTCATCGGATCTTTTTGTGCTTAGGAGGATTGGGGAGGTGGCTTATATGCTTGCTTTTCCACCCAGCTAGTCGAGCGTTTATTGGTATTCCATGTTCCATGCTTCGGAAGTATGTTGGGGACTTGTCTCATGTTTTGGACTTCAGCACGGTTCCGTTGGATGACGATTTTACTTATGATATGGAGCCAGTGGCTATTTTGGGTCGAAAGGTTCGGAAATTGAGATCAAAGGATATAGCTTCGGTGAAGGTACAGTAGAGAGGTCGTCTCATGGAGGACGCCACATGCTAGACCGAGTAGGAGATGCAGAGCATATACCCATACCTATTTGAGACTTCAAGTATGTTTCTTGACCTGCTCGAAGAAAAGCGTTTGATTTAGTCGGGGAGGATGCCCGACCCGTCATCTCATGTGTTTCCATTCTATTTTCCCCATTTTATGCTTCTTCGTGATTAGTTATATGTGTTTGGTGAAATGTGAAGTAATTCGGTTAGAGTTTGATAAGGAATGAAACAATTAGTCTCTTTAAGGAGAGCTTGGTTTGTAATAGTCAACCGGATGTTGACTTGTGAGTTAGAGGGCTCGGAATGGGTTTTCGACAATTCAGTTAGCTTCGGGGGATGATTGAAGGCTTAGGAGTGCAATCGGGGGTAATTTTGGAGGCACGGTGTAGGATTAGGCTTGAATTGGCTAGGTTAGCATTTTGGCGATATCCGGTTGATAGGTGAGATTTTTATCCGAGGGTCGGAATGGAATTTTGAGAGTTGCAGTAGCTTCGTTAGGTGATTTATGTGCAAAATTTCAGTTAAATCGGAGGTGTTTAAGTCAGGTTTTTGATCGAATGTGAGTTTTGAAAGAATTTTATAAACTTAGGTTTTGATTTGGTGAAATTTAATGCTTTTTATGTTAACGATAGTGTTTTGATGATTTGAGCAAGATGGAATAAGGTAAAAGATCATGTCTGTGATTTTGGTCGAGGTTCCGAGGGCCTCGGGGGGATATCGGGTGGTTAAATGGAGAGAATGGAGTTGTTGCATGTTTTGGAACTGCTTACATCTTGTATTTCCGCTTTTGCATAAAAGGGACCGTAGAAGCGGAAGGGTCTCGCAGAAGCGGTTGAGAGGGGGCTTGGCAATTTCCGCGGAAGAGGATAAGAATCCTCAAAAGCGGACACTGCAGAAGCGGTTTTAGACTGTAGAAGCAGTCCTGGGTAATTTTGGAGAAACCACAGAAGCGATAGGAGAACCGCAGAAGCGGTCACTACAGAAGCGGCTTTGGGGGCGCAGAAGCGAAAAGGCCTGGGTAGATATTAAGTTAAGTCTTCTTCACGAATTTTTAAAGAACAAACATTTTGGACATCGAACCAAGAGGGTTTTGGGCGATTTTTGAAGTGGGTTTCAAGGGTTATCATCAAGTATGGATTCTCGGAATTAATTTATGATATTATGCTGTATAAACATGAATTAACACTCAAAACCCAAAGAATTATAGGTTAAAATGGAGGTTAGGGCTAGGGAAACTTAAGAGAGTTAAAACTTGTGATTTGAGGGGTCAAATTAACCCCGACTCTTGTGAACGTGATATGTATAGACTCATGGAGAGATAAGGATCGTATTGATGTAAAAAAATTTGGATTTTGAGAAGTGAGTCCGGGGCTCGAGTTTTGCTATTTCCGTGGTTTTCGATATTTTTTTAGGCTTTTCGATTGGGTTATATTCCCTTAGCCTATTGTGATGTATTCATTGTATTTTTTGCCATATTCGACGCACGAGAAGGTCGATTCAAGAGGAAAGGGCATTGCAAGCTAGTCTTTGGCTGGCTAGAGGTGAGTAATGGATGTAAATGCTGCTCTGAGGGTTTGAAACCCCGGACTTTCACATCGTATCGCTATATTGAGGCGTGACACTCATTCCACGATAAGTGCGGGGTCGTTTATTGTTGGGGATTGAGACTTGGTCCACCCTGAGTGTTAATTCTACTGTATTGGCGATTGAGACGCATACTTTTTCATTGTAATTTGGGATTATTCCCGTGTTTGGGCCTTGTGCCGACTTGTAGAATCCTTAGGGGATTCTTATGTGTTTTCCTCACTTATGTGCATAACATATATTCTCAGTCATATTTTCAAATGTTAAAAACAATTTAATAACTGTGTTTCTTACATGAATATTAAATTGAAAAACAATGATATGAGGGCTGAGGTCCCTATAGTATGTCATGTCCGATTGGCTGTGAACTTATTTGACTGAGATCGGTCAGGGACCCAATAGTGAGGATGTTTCCTTTAATATAGATCGAGCTACACATAGCAGCGATGATATATATTAATATTGAGACCGAGAGCCTGTTTTATGCCAATACATGGCTGATATTGCGCTTGGGATGTAGGAGCCCCTCCGGTGTCTGTATACACCCCCAATAAGCGCTATCGACGTTAAATAAGTAGAGCGGATTGCACGCCGCAGCGGGTACTAGAGTGTACCATTATATGTGTTGCATTCTTTTCATGCATTATTTCTTGACTGTATTACTTGTTGTTTACTGTTTCCACTGTTTTGGATATAAACTGCTAGATATAGAGTACTTTGTGCATTTTCCGCATTTTCTCTACTTTAAGACTGTACTTGTGATTATTACTCACTGGGTCGGAGTACTCACTTTTCTCCCAGCACCTTGCATGCAAATCCGGGGTTGTCTCGGCTGAGTAGATCCAGTTGATCAGTAGATTTACCTTCCGGGAGTATCGAGGTAGTTGCGCGGCGTTGGCAGCCATTGATTTTCTCCCCTCTATCCCGATCCTTTATTTCTGCATTATCAGTTTTAGGCAGACTTTGTAATAGGATGTTACTCTATATTTTAGAGGCTCATGTTCGTGACTCCGGGTCCTAATTGAGCCGTATTTGTATTTTGTTGTATTTTTCGCAATGTTATTAGTATTTTAGACCTTTGACTTAAATGTCATTTATCTTCATCTGTCTAATAAATGTGATTATTCTTATAAATGATCGGGCTTGCCTAGTAGTGTGCTGGGCACTATCACGACCGGGTTGGGGTCGTGACATGTACCCCATGAGATAAGACAAGAACCCAAGAAATGTACCATTCTAGATGTGCTTTTCATGTCCATCAGATATCATACATAATCAGCATCAGCATACCCAACAAGATCAAAGTTGTCTCCTAGAGGATAGTAGAGAACAGATCCTACGTTCCTTTGAGATATCTCAATATTCTCTTGGCATCCTTCAGATGAGATTCCTTTAGATTATATTAAAACCTTGCACAGAGACCCACGCTTAACACAATGTCTGTCTGCTTGCAGTGAGATATAGGAGTGACCCTATGATCCCTCTATACATGGTCTTATATACAGATGAACTAGGTTTATCCATGTCTTGAAGAGTAGTTGTAGTAATAGGAGTGTCAATAATTATGATGCTTCATGTTGAACATTTTCAACAGCTCCTTGATGTACTTTTGATGAATGTTCCCTTTTGAGATTGCTTTACTTGAAGTCCTAGGAAGAAATTTTATTCTCCCATCACACTCATCTCGAACTCAGTCTCCATGAGTATTGTAAATTCTTCACAAAGAGAGTCAGATATGGCACCAAGAATAATTTCATTAACATATATTGCACATTAAGCAGGTTCCTCCTCCATTTTCTTCAGAGAAAGGGTGTTGTCAATTTTCCCTCTTGTAATGCCATTTTCTAGAAGGAATTTTGAAAACCTTTCATACCAAGCCCGGGGAGCCTGCTTTAGCCCACACAGTGCCTTGTCCAATTTGTACACATGCTCATGATGATCGTGATTCTCAAATCTGGGTGGTTGCTTGACATAAACTTCTTCTTTTAGGAAGCCATTAATAATGCACTTTTGACATCCATTTGGAACAATTTGAATTCCATATGTGATGCAAATGCAATAAGAATTCTGATAGCCTCGATCCAAGCGACTGGGGCAAAAGTTATATTATAGTCAATCCCTTCTTCCCATTGAAGCCTTGAACTACAACCTTGCATTGTTTCTTGTTGTGTTTCGAAACTCATCAAGCTTGTTCCTGAATACCCACCTAGTTCACGGTTCGATCTGCAAGTCGAGTACCCAGGTGGCATACCTTGTTCCTCTCAAATTGATGAAGTTCTTCCTGCATAGTTGTGATCCACTCTGCATTTTTCAGTTCTTCCTTGATATGCATGGGCTCTATTTCAGAGAGAAAAGCTGAGAAGGCAAGTGAGTATATAGTCTTTGATCTAGTTTGAATTCATGAATCAAGTGGAGTGATGAAGTTATCAATATGGTGTGAACTTTTGTGTTTCCAGTTAGACACCTGAATTTTGTTGTGAGAAGCTTCATATATTTTTGCATGTGAGCACTTGATTGCTTTTTGTCTCAATGTGTGGGGCTTCTTGAACAGCATCGACAACTCTGTTTTGAGCTTTGGTCGTTGTAATTGAGGGACTAGGTTCCTCTCCATCAGTTGGAGATATGGTTGCACCATCCTCATTTGATTCCTTAACGTGTCTCATCATATCAGCCTTTCCATTTACCATGTCAATGATTTCACAAGCGACCAGTGACTGTTCTCCATCGTGATCATTCTTATCATTCAAATCCTTTCCACATGGGTCATGAGATTCATCGAAGATCACATGAATTCTTTCCTCAACACATTGGGTTTTTTGTTATATACTTTGTAGGCTTTGTTATGTGATGAATAGCCTAAAAAGTTTCCCTCATCACTTTTGGCACCAAATTTCCAAGAGCTTCCTTTCCATTGTTGAGGATAAAATATTTACACCCAAAATTTCTTAGATGTGTTAGCTTGGGCTTCCTCCCATTCAGGAGTTTGTATGGAGTTTTGTTCATAAGGGACCTGATCATGCACCTGTTAACCAAGTAACAGGCAATATTGACAACTTCTGCCCAAAAATTCTTTGCAATCCCACTGCCAATCTGTCCTTACCATATCTTAAAGAGTTCTACTCTTCCTCTCCACAACACCTTTTTTGTGAGGAGTTCTTGGAGTAGAAAATTTGTGAGTGTTACCATTTTTAGTACATAACTCATCAAATTTGGCATTGTTGAAGTCTGTCCCATCATCATCCATGATGCAAGCTACCTTATTATCCATCTTCACTTGGATCTTTTTGACGAAGGCAACAAACACTTCAAAAGTTTAATCCTTGGTTCTGAGAAACAAAGTCTAGGTGAATCTAGAGTAGTCGTCAACTATAAAAAAGTTGTATTTCTTTCCTCCTCTGCTTGGCACCCTCATAGGTACACATAGATCTATGTGAACAAGATCGGGTGGCTTTGAGGTACTGATTTCCTTTTTTGGGATTTAATGAGGATCTCAGTTGCTTCCCTTATACATACGCATCACATATTTTGCGATCCTTGAAGCTTGACTTGGGAAGACCACGAACCAGGTCCTTCCTGACCAATTTATTTAGCAATGTGAAGCTTCCATGACCTAGCCTCATGTTCCATAACTCATCATCATCAACAACAACACTTAGACAGCTGAGATCACCACTCTGCAGAGACTCAAAATCAGCAACATAGATATTTTTATATCTTTTTGTCACTAGCACCACCTCACCAGCCACTAGATTTGTGACTGTAGATATTTTTGACACAAATTCCACCTTGTTTCCCGTGTCACAAATTTGGGAAACACTTAGCAAGTTGTACTTCAAACCGTTCACATAGTACACATTTTTGATTGAGTGAGAGAGAGAGTCCATAATCCTACTAACTTCCAGAATGTATCCTTTCTTGCTATTTACAAAGGATACACTCCCTCCCTACATGGACTTAAGTGAAAGGAAATAATTTGTACTTCCAGTCATATGCTTTGAGCAACCACTATCCATCTACCATTGTAGGTTGCTCCCTTTCACTATTCCCTACACAAAAAAATCAAGAGTTAGAATTAGGTACCCAAAAAAGTTTTGGTTCCTTGTAATGGGGAAAGGGGTGAATTAGGGCTCTTTTGGTCCAAGCAGGCATTATACATTTTTTTATATGAAGGACCAGGTTTCATAGCAATAGTTACTTTTTCAGCAAAGACTTTGTTTTTCTGATAAGATTGGAATATCGCGTTACAGGTTTCCTTTAAGTGCCCAGTATTGCTACAGTGAATGCAAAGCCTATTGTTAGGTATGTAGATGCCCCCTTTTTCTAAGATGGAATCAAGTTCACGACATTCGGGAGGACAACTTTATTTCCTTTCGAGAATTGGGTTTTTGAGTTGAAGAGTTGCCACCTAATAATTATAGTGCATAGGACACTTTTAAGAAGGATTTGAGATGAAGAAATCAGAGTTTGGGTAAGTCTAGAGATTATCTCGAGGGGAAGGTGTTAGACACCCCTCAAGATCCACTAGTGTTGTTCCGGTCGTGTTACAATTGTGACTTTACATAACACATAAACAAGTAAGGCTCATATAAGGATTTACATATCATATTGCAATAAATTGGAAACTTGTGAAGATAAGTAAATGGGGCAGAATTTTATGAAAAGAAAGATTTAAAGATTTTACAAGAAGCAATGAAAGCAAATAAAGGAAGAGGGGTCCTAGGTTTATGATTAATATGGACCACATCAATGCAATATCCAGCAATCACTCCGCCGAAGGGGGGTCGCTCGTGATATTAGCGCACCGGTCATCATATCCATATTCTACCTTTCCCACCCCATTAAGGTATTAATGCGCGGAATAATATCATTACTTATTACATGCTACTACCCGTCCAAATCCTATCAGTCCCAGAGGCATTTCGGATTATTAATCCTAAAAGGGAAGGGGAGTTGAAGGCTTTTCAATAGTTTAAAAAGGTTAAAATTCTAAGGCGTCAGACAAAACACATAAGATACTTACGGGGTGCGCATAATAATTAAGGCTCAGATAGACCTCATTTAATCATAGAATATGTAGTTTAGCATACCTTACATATATTGATTTGGTCTAAATTAAACTTAAACATTAGGCGGGCTAATTTATCACATATTTCTCAGATGAGATGTCCGAATCAGGGATCCCTTGGTTTAATTATCGAAGAGTGATGTAATTGATTAATTACCTAATGGTTTGCCTAACTGAAACCAATAAGCAAGATACCTACTGGTTTCAGAAATGAAGAGGTATATTGATTACATAAAGGTTGCCTGTTTTTAACAGAATAATACACGTTATGCAGTTGATAATGCCTTACTACTTATAGATTAAACTTAAGACGAGTGAGACGATTCAGATTTGGTTAACAGTCCCTATAGGCATGCTTTCTAGGCGTTGTTAATTTTTAAAACAAAAAATTATGAAAGTGAAGGAATCCTATAGATATGGTATCTAGAATGCAATTGGTTATTATTTGACCTATAACCGTTTGCCTATTGATAGAATGTAAAAATGCAGAACCTAAAAGACATGGTTTCTCTATAAAGCAGAAAGTGTAGAATCCAATAGTCATGATCTCTATATATGCAGAACCTTAAAGACATGGTTTCTATATAATGCAGAAGTGGAGAATCCTAATTTCAGGATCTTTATATGCATTACAGAAGTGGAGAAACAAGTTGTGATTAGAATAATAAAATACCTAAGATCTACCCGTATGCATACATAAGTAACCCTCCCCCTTTCTTTACTAAAACCCATAAGTTATTACGAATTATTACAGACCAGATCGAATTAAAAAAAAAAGGTAAATTACATCAGAAATTTTAGCTACAACCAAGGAGCCTAATCTAGACTCAAGGTCTACCAATATGAGATGAACCAACTTCCAGGATCAAGTTACAAAGCCTTTCTTTTATCTAGGGGTATGTAAAAGTTCCAAGGAGTTTCAAGAACTCCAGGCAGTGCTTGCCCCCAGATATCATTGCAGAATTGGATTAAAATGCAGTATGGAAGGGTCAGCCCTCCAATGTTCAAGTTCAGAGGGAACTCAGGGTCCCAAGGCAAGGCTCATAGGAGGGGGCAGAACTTAGAGTCTAAGAGTAAGTGTAAGTGAAATTGAGGGGATTAGGGATTGCCAAGGCAAGCTGGTGGTCATGCCCAGCAACATGGAATGCTGGCACA
Organism: Nicotiana benthamiana; assembly: GCA_034376525.1. NCBI lineage: Eukaryota > Viridiplantae > Streptophyta > Magnoliopsida > Solanales > Solanaceae > Nicotiana > Nicotiana benthamiana. The sequence goes on from CM067338.1 coordinate 149,274,070, forward strand.
CCCCTGACCAGCATGGCAGCCAAAAATTAGAGATTAGCATCCATTGAAGGTCAGGTTCAGCCCTAGACAGCAATTAAGATGTTGCCAGGCTAAACCTTAACTCAAACACACATAAGGAAATGGGGAGTAGGAAATTGAAAGAGCTTAAGACCCAAAGGATCCAGTTTATACCCATGGACGGTAACTTTGTATATTGTCATGTCTTAAATACAGCTCAAACACATAGAGGGACATGGGAAATAGGATTCATTGCAAGACATAAGCAAGATATAAGCACATTACCACAAAGGTTAAATTCTACAGGCAGTAAAGTAATGGAGAACTGGTAAATAAACACATTGGAGTTGATGCTGGAATCAAAACTAGGACATACCAGTTTAAGAAAGAGACAAGCAAAAGAAAGCAGAAGACTTGCAAATAGGCCACAGTACAAGCAACAAGAGAGAATATTTTTTGAGTGAAAGTGTAAGTTAAAAAACTACGAGTGTTGGTTGTTGTGTTAATAAAAGAGCGTGTATTTATAGTTTAAAACAGGCACGGAATAAGGCAAAGAAAAAACCATGTACCAATTAGAATCAATCAGTAGACGAACTTCCTTTAATTAAGGAGTTCAAACTTAAACGGTAATGAAGAAACGAGTATTTAAGGAAAGTGATCAAGTAAGCATCTTGTGCAAAGTAGGCGATTAGGGATAAATACATAAAGATTATTTAAGGATGGGGTCTTGAGAGTATACAGTTGTAACATTTAAGGAAAGAAAATCAACCAACAATTTAGGAATCAAAGATTTGTATGAATGAACCAAGCCAGAAAGGTGGAAAAGGTTTGATTTAAGAAGAAACAGTAGCAATTAATTAACCCCAAACAAAGGATTCTGATTCGAACACAAGTATGAAAACTTTTTGAAGAAAAATTTTAACATATATAAAATGGGTTGTCATGCTAATTAGAGGAGTCTAGTAATGAGGAATTCAAAGACAAAAGGATTCAAACTCAGTACATAGATCCAAAATTGAGTTTGCGAGAGTTCAAGGCTCAAATAGAGCCCTAGTCCAAACACACAAGGCCAAACTCGCCAAAAAACCTTAAATCCTAGGGTTTTTGACTTGAATCAAATTCAAAGAAAAGGAAACAAGCAGATACAGTAGAAGGTTTAATGCAAACAGAGTTAGGGAATTAATTCAAAACACCAATGAGAGTAGAAGAAACAGTAGAGGAAAATATGCTTAAGCAGGCGTAGAAAGAACACTTAATAAACATGGTAGGAAAATACAATAAGCGAAGCATATAAAGTTGTAGTGGAATGCAAGTAGCGGAGCATAACATGTGAAAACATTTCACCGAAACATAGCATGAACATAGCGCAGAAAAATAGTAGAAAGAAGAACAAAATTTAGCAAACATAGTAGAAGAACATGTGTGGGAAAAAACATAAGAACATGATAGAGACAAAACATACACAATAAAAGGAGAAGAAAAATTGGAAAACACATAAGCATTTTCAAAAACCCTAAATCAGAAAGAAGCGACTTTGAAAGAAAAAGAATTTTATAAAGAAAAGTTGGGGAAAACTTTTAAAAACTCAAAGAAAAGCATGAATACACACATATCTGAAGAGAATCGGATAAAAAACTCAAGCAACTAGGGTTTTAGATGAACCCTAGAATGAGAAAGGCTTCGAAAATGTCCGATCTAAGTCGGATAAGACTAGAAATAGGCTCAGGAGGTTAAGATATGCCGGAGCAAAGCCGGAGATGGCCGAAATCCTCAAATAAGCATAGATCTGGGTGGAGACCTATGAGGTCTACCCTCAAACCCTCGAATACCAAGCGCACACGAGCGATAAGAGGTGAGTATGAAGGCTTCACGGCCTGAGAAGCCATGGAAATCAGCGAGAATCGAAGGGATAAGGGTTATCTTGGGTGCAGCCTACTAGGGTTTGCAGATAGAATGGGAGAGGAAGGAGATTCAAAGGTAGCAGGTAGAGGAAAATGAATTAGGGCTGGGGGGGTTGGTAAATTAAAAAGGAAAGGTGGCACGTGAGTCGTTGATCTGTTGGGATTCAAAAGGATGGTCGGGTGGGTTATTTAATCGGGCTGTAGGTCGAGTAATTTTAGGAATTGGTTGGGTAGTTGAAATTAAGATTGGGCTCAATTGGGGGTTGATTTAAGGCCACAATTGAAACAAATGGGGCTAGTATTTAAATAGCCACTTTTCCCTTGTCTATTTTATAAAAAAATAGTAATATAATTTTAATTAATAAATTAAAGGTACTAAAATAATTAATAATATATAATTATTAAATTAAAAATATTGTAGTTAATTTTATAATTATAAATAGAATTGAATCTTAAAATAGGCTAATATTTCAATTAAATACAATTTAATTTTAAAAATACTAAATAAAATTTGTAAAAAATCAGCAAAACTTGCTTTAGCTATATTTTGGTGTAAATATGAGGATAAAATAAATTATTCACTAAAATAATAATCTAGAGAATAATTATCGGATTTTTGTAATGCTAAATAGGGCAAATAATTGATTTAAAAATCTTTTAAAATTAGGAAAAAACACTTGAACACGCTTTTATATGTATACATATACCATTTTAATAGTATTTTGACTATAAAAATACTTTTAGGGAAAAATTAGGTATCAACAGCTGCCCCTCTTTACCCAAGAAGGATGAAAGAGTTGTCGAGTAAATATATGATGACCAATTTGATCGGGAAGCTGATTTGTAAAGAATTCTGACTGAACTCTTGTTCCTGAGCTGCCTACACATTCCTGGTCTTGCAGGAATCAGGCCATATGTAGTTCAGTATCCATCGGCGAAATATGCCAATAGAGCTTTCGAAAAAGGCGGACGCGAAGTTTAGGTTGTAGCTGAAATCTGATAGGCTGCGGGATCGCTCCTGCTGAGATGCCCGTTGCTAGCCGGTGTACCTGTAATTGAGCAATACAAGCATATATTGTGCATAAATTTAAACGTGATGCAAGTTCCCTTTGGACCATGAATATTGTCTTGGGACAGTTAGGATGCGTCCTGGGCCATGAAGCGTATGATAAGGGACTCGCAGGCTATGAAATGATGTTCTCAGGCTATGAGGATGATGCCTCCGAACCATGATGCCTTTGAATAGTGATATGCAAAAGATAAAATGGGGTCCTCAAGCCATGGCATGGCATTCTCGGGCTATGAAAATGGTGCCTCCGAAAAACGACGCCTTTGGACAATTTGGCGATCTTTCAGCCCATGAAATACAGGAGGTGGTGATTTTTCATCCAATGAAATATAGAAGGTGGAGATCTTCCAGCCAATGCAAGGCATAAAATAAAAGGTGGCAATATTTCAGCCGATGCGAAATTGAGACAGAGCTTGGTCTTGAAAGGCAGAAAGGTAGCCATATGCAAAATGCAGATATATGCAAATGGAGACAATGCTTAGTCTCAGAAGGCAGAAGAGTAGCCTTATGCAATGCAAGGACGTGCATATGGAGACAATGCTTAGTCTCAAAATGCAGAAACTTAGCCTTATGAAAAAATGCAGAGATATGGAGACAGAGCTTAGTCTTGAAAGGCATGAATGTAGCCTTATGCAAAAATATAGATAATGCAGAAAAGAGGTAGAGCTTAACCTGGGAAGGCAGAAAGGTAGCCTTATGCAATGCAAAATGCAGATGGAGACCGTGCTTAGTCTCGAAAGAGAAAAGTAGCCTTATACTATGAAGAAAATAAAAGGCGAATAGAAATGAAATGTCTTAGCTGATAGATGATAGCTTATAGTTGATTGCATCATTATGGCTGATGGGGATGTTGTGTACACATAGAAATTGTAAATAGGTGATGATTCTGAAATGTTTCACTCTTGAGAAAGTATGAGTGCATAAATATATCTAATGACCTTGAAAATTGAGTGCCTCCATCAAAAAATATTGTGAGTTTTGTAAAATGGGGGGAAGGTTAATTCGTCTACCTGCGGCTTTTGCTCGTCATGCTCGATGTTGTGTTCTCATTAGGGTAGCGTTGCTAAATAAAGCAATCTAGATAATAGCCATGCATGATTTAATAAAATAATATAACGTAAATACATAATTGAAAATAATAATTTTCTTTTTTTAGATGAACCGACGATTGCGACGCGGTTCAAGACATTGCAATCTCTCTTGTTTCGGAATTTTGAGGGTCCTCCTCAAAATTCTGCCCCAGTTTACTAGGGAGGTGCTTCTGATGGCTGCGTGCAATGAATGGCTGACGATCAACTTTGGAATTTTGAGGGTCCTCCTCAAAATTCTGCCCCAGTTTCCAATAGAAGGGGAAATGAAAATTTTATTGAATTGTGACCGAACCTATAGGGCTACCTCGTATCCCTTCTTAAATGGGAATCAGGTCAGGCGTAGTTGAAATTACATCATAAAGAATTCGTAAATGGTTACACATAGTATCGCTTTACTACATATGAATTGATTGGCTTTGGCCAAACTTCTCCATCCATTTCTGCGAGTATGAGGGCTCCTACAGTTAGAACCCGATGGACCTTGTATGGACCTTGCCATTTGGGAGAGAATTTTCCTTTGGCTTCATCTTGATGTGGGAATATTTTCTTCAACATCAGCTGTCCTGGTGTAAACTTCCTTAGCTTGACCTTTTGGTTAAAAGCTCTGGACATTCTGTTCTGATACAATTAACCGTGACAAACTGCATTCAATCTTTCCCATTTATAAAGGCTAGTTGCTCGTAGTGACTTTTTACCCGTTCTCCATTATCTAACGCTGCTTCTTGTATGATTCTCAAGGAAGGAATTTCTACCTCGGTGGGAAAGACTGCCTCCGTACCATAAACCAGCATATAGGTAGTTGCCCCGGTTGATCTGCAGACTGTGGTGTGGTATCCCAATAAGGAAAATGATAACTTCTCATGCCACTGCTTGTACTTTTCTATCATTTTCCTCAATATCTTCTTAATATTCTTATTGGCTGCTTCTGCAGCTCCATTCATCAGAGGCATGTAAGTTGTAGAGTTCTTGTGTTTGATCTTAAAGGTTTCACATATCACTTTCATCAGGTCACTGTTGAGATTGGAACCATTATCAGTAATGATTGATTATGGAATTTTGAACCGACAAACAATACGGTCGCGGACGAAATCTGCCACAACCTTCTTGGTTGCTGCTTTATATGACACTGCTTCAACCCATTTGGTGAAATAATAAATGGCCACCAAAATGAACTTGTACCTGTTTAATGCGGCGAGCTTGATAGGTCTGATAACATTCATTCCCCAAGCGCCGAACGGCCATGGAGACCTTGTTGTAGTAAGCTCATTTGGAGGCACCTTTATCATATCTACATGTATCTGACATCAATGGCATTTGTGAACATACTGGATGCAGTCCATTTCCATATCATCCAAAAATATCCTGCCCGGAGTATCTTTCTTGCTAAGACTAAACCATTCATATGTGAATTGCAGGTCCCTGCATGGACTTCTTCTAATTTCTTGGATGCTTCCTTTGCTTAGACACACCTTATAAATCCCAAATCAGGAGTCCTCCTGTACAGGATTCCTCCACTCTGAAAGAAATTATTGGACAGTCACCAAAGGTTGTGCTTCTGACTAGCATTTGCAAGTTCTGGATATTCTCCTGTTGTCAGGTACTCCCTGATGTCATGGAACCATGATTTTCCTTCTGCTTCTTCCTCGACATGAGCACAGTAAGCTGGCTGATCATAAATCTTTAGTGGGATGGGATCAATGAAATTCTTATCTGGATGTTGAATCATAGATGATAGAGTAACCAATGCATCTTCGAATTCATTCTGGATCCTGGGGACGTGCTGAAATTCTGTCTTTGTGAATCTCTTTCTCAACTTCTGTATGTGATGCAGATAAGGAAGTATCTTAGAGTTCTTGGTTTCCCATTCTTCTCGGACCTGATGTATGAGAAAGTCTGAATCCCCGATCACTAGCAACTCCTGAATGTTCATGTCAATGCCCATTTTGAGCACCAAGATGCAGACTTCATATTCGGACATATTGTTAGTGCATGGGAACCTAAGTTTGGGGAAGATACCTAGCCGGTTTCTAATACTAGGTCTGATCTTATGCCCACTCCTTTGAAGTTTGCTTCTCCATCGAAAAACATTCTCCAACCATTATAGTATTCTGCAATATCTTCTCCTATGGAAGATACCTCTTCGTCGGAAAAATACGTCTTTAGAGGCTCGTATTCTTTGTCCACGGGATTCTCGGCAAGATGATCTGCCAAATCTTGTCCTTTGATTGCCTTCTGAGTCACGTAGATAATGTCTAATTCACTTAGCAAGATTGCCACTTGGCGAGCTTGCCGGTAGGCATGGGCTTCTGGAAGATATACTTCAGTGGATCCGTTATTGATATGAGATAAGTGGTATAGGCACAGAAATAATGCCTCAAATTTTGAGCTACCCAAGTCAGAGCACAACAGGTACACTCTAATAGAGAATACCGAGCCTCGTACGGGATGAACTTCTTATTAAGATAGTAGATGACTTGCTCTTTTCTCCTCGTCTTATCATCTTGTCCTAGAACACAATAGAATGCTCCATCCAATACTACAAGATAGAGCAACAGAGGTCTAGCTGGTTCAAGCGAAACCAAAACTGGTGACATTGACAGGTATTCCTTGATCCTGTCAAAGACTTTTTGATAATCATCGGTCCATTTGGTAGCAGCGTCTTTCTTCAACATTGTAAAGATGGGTTCACAAATAATAGTGGACTGAGCTATGAACCAGCTAATATAGTTGAGTCTCCCTAGCAAAATCATCATTTCCTTCTTGTTCTTTGGCGGTGGCAGTTCTTCAATGTCCTTATCCTTTGATGGACCAATTCTATTCCTCGATGACTCGCGATGAAACCCTGTAATTTTCCGGTAGGAACCCCGAATGCACACTTGGAGGGATTCAACAACATATTGTACCTTCTTAGTCTGTTGAAGAATTTCCTCAAATCTTCCATGTAGTCAGCGGCTTTCTTGGATTTGATGATGACATTGTTTACATACACTTCGATTTCCTTATGTATCATGTCATGAAAGATACTAATCATGGCCATTATATAAGTGGCACCAGCATTCGTTAACCCAAATGACATCATCTTGTAAAAATACATCCCCCATGGTGTGATGAAATTTCTTTTCTCTTCGTCTTCCTCATCCATCCATATCTTATGATACCTGACAAAACAATCAACAAACAACTACAGCTCATGTTAGCGCATTTGTCAATAATAATGTGTATGTTTGGCAAGGGGAATTCATCTTTCGGACTAGCCCAGTTAAGATCCCGGTAATCAACACAAACCCTAACATTACCATCTTTCTTCACTACTGGTACAATGTTGGCTAACCATGTTGGATACTCCACCACTCTGAGAACCTTGGCTTTGACTTTCTTGGTGACTTCTTCCTTGATCTTCAAACTCATGTCAGGCTTGAACTTTCTGAGTTTCTGCTTTACCGGCAGACACGTTAAATCTGTTGGCAGTTTGTGAGCTATAATGGATATACTGAGACCAGTCATATCATTATACGACCAATCGAATATGTCCTCATACTCATTTATGAAACTCCGTGTACATTATGGTTTCTAATGGTGACAGGTGAACACTGATATGTGTTTCTTTGACATTCTCTACATCTTCCAATTTAATAACCTCAGTTTCGTCCAAGTTAGACTTAGGACTATTTCAAAATCCTCAACTTCCTTAATGACCTCTTCAAGTATATCATCCTCTTCTATGTCTATATCTGTTTTCTACATTCTCTTGTTGCAAGTCACAGTTGTTGGTTCATTATCAAGAAAAGTAATAATAATGCTACGTAAATAATGTAGATGATAGAGAAAAGAAAAGATAATAAGAGCGATATATATAAGAAACTGAAATTCTTTGATTAAAATTTCATAACTGTTTGGGAACATCGGAGCTCTTTTTGAAATTAAAGAAAATACGAAAAGTAAATCAGCTAGTAAAAAGTAAAATGTGATGCAAAGTTCTTTGTTTAACCTTGCTACCCTGAAGCTTTTCGGACCCTGGTGGTTCTGAAGGACCATTTACTGGGAAATTCTCCTCGATTTACAGCTTGTACGGAAGGGCCTTCCTCTCCTTCCTCATCAAAAGTGATAGAGCAATCCATATTGCCATCTTCGAGAAACAGATTCCTCATTGATGCTAATGCCTCTTCTTCTTCTGACCCATATATGGTATCTGTTGGTTGGAAAGTCTGCTCCTGATGAGGTATAGGATGCTCTAGTGGATAGTAGGGACCACACGATGGTGGCGACCAGTGGTTGAACTCCTCCTAAGTGTATTCATACCCCAAACCAAAAGTGGTACCCTGTTTCTTCAGCTTGATAGGTTTGGCAATTCCTTGGATGTTTTTTCCAAGTCCTTTTCTAGGCCTATATCTATGCCAATTCAGGATACTTTCAATTTTGTTATCCCACCATTTATCTTTGTCCAGTTGACTCACTCAATATAATGGTAGGTTTCTCCGCCTATTCTCCTTCGAATCATCGGGATGGTTTGGCGACTGTATATGGGGTTGCTACCATTGCCATGAATAATCACCTCTTGGTGATTCCATTCAAACTTCATCACCTGGTGCACGATTGATGCTACAGCTCCAGCGGCATGGATCCATGGTCGTCCCAACAGCAAGTTGTAGGATGTTGGGACGTCTATTACTTGAAAGTCAACGCCGAACCAAGTTGGTCCCATTTGCAAGCATAAACTAATTTCCCCAATAGTGGATCTTTGGGATCCATCAAAGACTTTGACATTGATGGGCCCATCTTTGATCTCATGCAGGCTCTTCCCCAATTTCCTGAGGGTTATCAATGGGCATATGTTGAGGCTAGATCCTCTATCGATCAGGACATTATAAAGGAAATAATTCTCGCATTGCACGGTGATGTGCAGTGCCTTGTTGTGACTCAACACTTCCTATGGAAGCTCATCTTTGTGGAAGGTGATTTTATGGCTCTCCGGTACTTGTCCTACCATGTTTTCCATTTCCCCTCCAATTATGTTGCTGGTCACATACGCCTCACTAAGTATCTTCATCAAGGCATTCTTGTGTGCATCGGAGCTTTGCAGAAGAGCTAGGATGGAGATCTGTTCCGGTGTTTTATTTAGTTGTTCAATGACTAAATAATCTTTTGCCTGTATCTTCCTCCAAATATCATCGGGCCCAGTTTCAATAGGTCATCTAGAGGCTTTCTTACTGGACTCAGCTAGGTGTTCTGGAGTGTAAACTCTGTAGGTTCTGGTCATACCTTGTGCAGCAATTGATTTACCAAACTTAGTTTTCCCTTTCCTTCTTGCTTTGGCTGTTAATCCCATGGTATGGCATTTGAGTAGAATGGTGTTATGTCTGACATTGCTACCAGAATAGACACCCTTAGGAGTAGCACAGCAACTTCAAATGGTACAGGTGCTTTCGGAACTCCAAAGACAACCTCAATTGGTCTGGGCGCCTTTGCGGAGGAGGGTGATTCAAACTCGATTGGTACAGACATGTTTACTTCATTGCCCCCAGAGGGATGGTTCTGGAAACAACCGGGTTAAGTGTGACTGTTGGATTCTTTGGCTCATCACCCTCAGCAATCAATCCTATCGACCCCTTGGGGTTCCAGTCATCTTCGATCTCGATCATATAAATGCCTCTACCCTTGTGGTCAGGCAAAGGGTTGTTGTAAACATTAGGAGCAAGATCATTTGCTATGATGATATTATTGTTGATCAGGGTTTGAATCTTGTCCTTCAGTAAGCGGCACCTTCAATGGTATGCCCTTTCATGCCGGAATGGTACGCATAGGTCTTGTTTGGGTTGACCCACTGGGAAGGATATTCTGGAGTTATGGTAGGGATAGGGTTGATGTAACCAGCAGCTTTAAGTCTTTCATACAACTGTTCAATTGGTTTGGCAATTGTTGTGTATTATCTGAGAGGCCTGCGGTCAAAATTCAGTCTAGGTCTAGGGAAATTTTGGCGAGTAGGAGGTGATTTGTAATGATAGGGTTGAGCATTATAAGCTTGGTATATAGGTTCAGGTTGAGAGTATCTAGGTGAAGTGTGCTGATATGTGGAAGGTGGAGACAATTGGTAAACGTATGGTGGATTTTAGTAGGAGGGTGTGGGTGTTTGGAAATTGGGGGTAGGCTGATATGTAAGTGGAGGTGATGGGTAAATGTGGTATTTTATCAGGGATTTTGTTCTCTGTACGACTATCACGACACTAACATCCTTCTTCTTGGACGTGCCACCAGACTGTAAAGCCTTGTTAGTGGCCTGTAATGCTTCAAGGTTAGTAACCATACCAATCTTAATGCCTTCCTAAATTCATTCCCCCGGCTTGATGATATCGGAGAATTTCTGGCCCTCGATCAACATCAACCTCTCGTAATATTGTGGATCCTAAGCCCGGATGAAGAATCTGTTCATCAATTCCTCTTCTAAGGCTGGTCTGACCTTAGCAGCCACTGATCTCTAACGAGTAGCATACTCGCAGAATGTCTCGGTTGGTTTCTTCTTCAAATTATGGATGTAGAACACGTCTGGTGCATTCTCTATATTGAATATGAACTTGTCCATGAAATCTGACGCCACCTACGTAGCTTGTCCACTTCTTGGGGTCTTGGCTGATGTACCAAGATAGAGCATCCCCTTTCAGACTCCTCATAAAGAGCTTCATACAGATTTTCGCATCCTTTCCGACTCCGACCAGTTTGTCACAGTATGTCCACAAATGGACTTTGGGATCTCCCGTGTCATTGAACATTTAAAACTTGGGAGGTTTGTACCCCTCAGGAAGTTCAACATCTCGCTAAATGCAAAGTTCCTCATAATTTAACCCCACAATATCTTTGTTTCCTTCAAAACAATGGACTCGGCGGGTCAACTTGTTAAGTTCTGCGGCCAGGTTCTTGATAAGAGAGTCTTTGTCATCAGACTCTGTATGCTTGAGATTGGTGTTGGGTATAGTGTGGTATGGTTTCCAAGTATATGGGGGTATTGTGGAGAGGATCATTTGTGGTGTCTAGCGGTTCACGGATGAGAAATGGAGGGTTATTGGAGGTGTGGCATGTGTTGCAATGTTGAGTATGAGTGGGTTGTTTCTGTGGTTGTGGGGTGTTCTGTGGAGGTGCGGGATTTTGGGTGTTGGAAAAGTTGATATCGGGAGTTGTAAGGGAAAATGAAAAGTTAGCCAAGTTCCGAACTTGATCTGATTCTTCTCGGAACATAAATAGCTTCTGCTCAAGTTAGGCGGCACTTTCCTTGGAGATCTGGCTACCCTGAGTAACCTCTGTTTATTTACCCGAGTTCTCTTTTCTGATGTTGTTCACGTCTTCTATTTTAGTCTTTTTCTTATTTCTGATAGGACTTGGAGGAGGAGGAGGTGGAGAGACCTTGGTTCTCGTAGAGTATGGTAATGATGCTAGAGTGCACGAACTAATCTTTGGAGAGGAAAAAAATAAAAGAAGAACAAAAAAGGTAATAAGTTAGTGCAGGTTATGAAAAGAAAATGTTTCACAATTTAAACACATAGTGCAAAAATATAAATCGCGTTCTAATCTGGGTGCCTCTTTGTGCCCGAGGTAAGCCTAGAAACAAAAAGTTTTTGGAGAACTAATGCTAAATGCCTCATTTTATTGACAAAAATAAGACAAATCCCAAAAACGACACTAATAACGGAAAGTAAAATATCACTAATGGCCATTGGCCTTATTACATCATTAAAGTAAAAGAAAAAGACTCATAACTACTTGGTCCCCGAAGGACCTTCCCCAGACTCGGCATTTTTATCCCCATCGAACAGCTTCACCAGCTCGCACATTTCTAGCAGCATATAAGCTTGGGCCAGATGTCCGCCCGCATTTCCCTCAGCGTTTTGACAGTCTTCAATCCTCTTGATGAACTTTCCTTCTAGCTCCACTAGACCTCGCTCCAAATACCCCAGTCGCTTGTTGACGCTGACAGCCATATCTTTCCACTCTTCAATCAACTTCTAATGGGATTCTTGTAATTCCTGGTGCTCGCTTTCACATTCTCGAATTCTCTTGCACAGTTTGTTGTACTTAACCCGTACTTCAGCCTTTTCCTCGATGACCCTATGACCTCAAATGAACCCGGGCTGACTTAAACCATTATGATTTTCTTCAAACCAACCTGAGTAGTATGGTGCACAGCCGACGTGATACCTATCTGGCTCAATAGAGTATTTCCCCAAAAAGATTTTGCAATGCCACATGTGCTAAGCTTGGCACTTGTGAGGGCTATCATCGTCCTGGAAGTTAGCCCTGAAGTGACTCATCTTGTCGACCTTTGGTATGACTTGCTTTCTTCATGCCTGTCACATGACTTAGAGAGGGACATAGGGAACCTCTCAGACCAATGAGTATTAAAAATGATGCATCCCGAGATCGGACAATGAATTCTTCCGTAGGGAACAACTCGAACATCCATTGCACTTGGTCTTCTTTCAGATTTTCAAACAACTCTACCCATCCTCCAACGTCCTATGGCTAAGAAAACATGATAGGCATAAAATTCATTCGCCTTGCTGATGGAAGGCGATATGATCATCCCAGTATCTATGCAGAATCGATTGCTGGTATTCACCCTTTTGGAGGTTCTCCATGAGCCAGAGCAGAGCAATAATTTGCATCCCTCAAAATGCTTGGCCCCTCGTTGACAGTTTTCCAAGGCTCGGCAGATCTCGGCAACGATCATAGGTATTATGGTGAAAGGCTACCCACCAATTCCTTCTATCAAAGTCTTGGTTACCATGGCTAGTCTAGTACGGATACTAGCCTTCTTCATGGGGAACGCTATCATTCCCAAAAAGCAGAACATTAAGACGAAGACCCTCCTGTGGATATTCCCCAAGGAAATAAGGGCAAATTCATCTGAGTAGGTGCGGTATGACTTGCTATGGTCGCACCTCTCGTACAGATAGTCCAATGGGATGTAAGAGTCTTTCAAAGAGGTTAAATCTAGGATTTTCGTTACTCCCATCATCTTAAGGAAACTATACCCTTGCGATTTTCTGGAATAAGCAAACCCAGAGTCTCCTAAGAAATACCATCTAACCCTCCTATTTCCTCAAGCAAAATGAGTCATTTCAAGGTCCCCGAAGTGGAACACGTATCTGTCACTATCCAGAATAGAGTTGCAACCTCTATGATTTCATGTCGGGCTGGATCTCCATAAGAGAAGGCAAATTCCCTAAATACTTACGAACGAGCGTCTAGGTCTTTCCACCAGCTTAGCAACCTTGGTTAAATGTTGGTTACCATGTCGAATCTGGGGACTTCGTGCCTCATTTTCTGCAAAATAAAGTGTTAGGCTCTTATCCCACCGGACTCGACTATTTAAACCAATAATTAGCATAAAAGTATTTACTTCTCCACATAAATGCACAGACGTGGTAGTATCCGTTTGGGTTTCAAGGAAACCCGGTGAACTTTGGACAAGGCTATCTTAATGAGTCACTATGTGGACAACATAACTGACTCGGCTAGGCTTGACCATGATGCATGCACAGTTAAACAGAGGAAGGTTTCTATAGGGTATTAGATTGGTACCCTTGAGAGGACAACTCAAGAGGGAAAGGCACGGAACTGTCGAGTGCATTGCTGATCAACTGGTTTTACCGCAAATATGCCTTTGCCAAATTTAAAGGGTGATAATATTAGAAGAGCGTAACCGCTCATTATAAGCGTTGCTATGGTATTTGTTTGGCATGAGTGGAATATGATGTTGAAGATTCAATTACAAGAATGAAACAGATTGTCATGTATTTTCACGTTTATAAGATAATGATTACAATAATTGCTCATAATTACAAAAGTATTGAAGTAAAGCAGTAAAAGAAAGTATTAAGGAAAGAAAAGCCACGAAGAGCCAAGTCAGTTTCACAGTATAGGAAATAAAGATAGTAAGTAAATGGAATTAAAGAGATAATAAAGTCACAAGTAGCATGCAACAGTAAAAGCCTGAAGGTTTCCCCAGAACACTCGCCATGATGTCGATGTCCCCTTTTTCTAAGGTGAAATCGGGTTCACGACATTCAGGAGAACAACTCTATTTCCTTTCGAGAATTGGGTTTTGAAGTTTAAAGTTTCCACCTAATGATTATAGTGCATTAGAACACTTTTAGGAAGGGTTTAATATGAAGAAACCAGAGTTTGGGTAAGGAATAGAGATTATCTCGAGGGAAAGGTATTAGACACCCCTCAAGATCCACTAGTATAGTCCCGGCCATGTTACAATTGTGACTTTACATAACACATAAAATTAATGCTCAGGTAAAGATTTACATATCATATTGCAATAAATTGAAAACTTGTGATGATAAGTAAAAGGGACAGAATTTTATGAAAAGAAAGATTTAAAGATTTTACAAGAAGATATGAAAGCAAATAAAGGAAGAGGGATCCTAGGTTTATGATTAATAAGGATCACATCAATACAATATCCAGCAATCACCCCTACTAAGAGGGGTCGCACGTGATATTAGCGCAACGATCATCATATCCATATTCTACCATTCCCACCCGGTTAAGGTATTAAAGCGATGAATAGTATCGCTACTTATTGCATGCTACTACTCGTACCAATCCTATCAATCCCGGAGGTATTTAGGACTACTAATCCTAAAAGGGGAGGGGAGTTTAGGGCTTTTTAAGAGTTTAAAACGGTTAAAATTCTAAGGCGTCACACAAATCACATAAGACAGTTACGGGGTGCACATAACAATTAAGGCTCAGACAGACCTCCTTTAATCACAGAACATGTAGTTTAGCGTACCTTACATATATTGACTAGGTCTGAATTGAACGTAAACATTAGGGGGGATGATTTATCAAATATTTCTCAGATTAGAAGTCCGAATTAGGCTCCATTCGTTGTAATTATCGAAGACTGATGCATTTGATTAATTACCTAATGGTTTGCGTGAAATCTATATGCATGATATCTACCGGTTTCAGAAATTAAGAGCTAAGCTGATCACAGAATGGTTGCCAGTTTTTAATAGAATAATACAATTTATGCAGTTGAGAATGCCTTACTACGGATAGATTAAACTTAAGACGAGTGAGGCAATTCAGATTTGGTTAATAGTACCTATAGGCATGCTTTCTAGGCATTGTTAATTTTAAAAAAATTATGAGAGTGCGGGAATCCTATTGACATGGTATCTAGAATGCAATTGATTATTATTTGACCAATAAACGTTTGCCTAATGATAGAATGTAAAAAATGCAGAACCTTAAAGACATGGTTTGTATACATGCATTAGTGCAGAAAACACATTGGCATGATCTCTATATATGTGGAACCTTAATGAAGTGGTTTCTCTATAAATACAGAAGTGTGGAATCCTATAAATGTGATCTTTATATATGCAGAACCTAAAAGACATGGTTGTTATATAAATGCATAAGTGTAGAATCCTACAGTGATGATCTCTATATAAAATGCAGAAGTGTAGAAACAGGCTGTGATTATAGGAATAAAACACCTAAGATCATGATGTCTACCCATATGCATATATAAGTGACCCTCCTCCTTTCTTTACTAAAACCACATAAGTTATTACAATTTATTACAGACTAGAGCGAATTAAAAAAAATAAATTACATCATAAATTTAAGCTACAACCAAGGAGCCTAATCCAGACTCAATGTCTAACAATATGAGATGAACCAACTTTCGGGATCAAGTTCCAACGCCTTTCTCTTATATGGGGGTGTGTCAAAGTTCCAAGGAGTTTCAAGAACTCCAGCCAATGCTTGCACCCCAGATATCATTGCAAAATTAGATTAAAGTGCAGTGTGGAAGGGTCAGCCCTCCAATGTTCAAGTTTAGAGGGAACTCAGGGTCCCAAGGAAAGGCTCATGGAGGGGGTAGAACTTAGAGTCCAAGAGTAAGTGTAAGTGCAATAGAGGGAATTAGGGATTCCAAGGCAAGCTAGTGGTCATGCACATCAACATGGAATGCTGGTTGTCACGACCCGGATTTACCCACCATCGGGAGTCGTGATGGCGCCTACTATCGAAGCTAGGCAAGCCAACCATTATGATCATTTTGACAAACTTAAACCTAAAACAAGTTAAATACTAAAATAATTAATTAAAACATGCGAAAATCTTTTAACAACAATAGCAAAAACGAAATATGGAAATTAAAAACATCTCTCTACCCAGTATCTGGTGTCACTACCAACAGACGACTAAAGGAGTAATACAAGCACAGTCAGAAAGAAATACATAATATGTCTGTTTGATACAATTAAACAAACTAAAAAGATAAGATAAGGGATAGTAAGGGCCCGCGAACGCCAGCGAACTACTCGGAGTCTCTGGACTGAAGGATCTCCCTAACTACTGTTGTGGTCCGTAGGCTGTGTCCTGACCTATGCACAAAAAGGCACAAAAGTGTAGTATCAGCACAACCGACCCCATGTGCTGGTAAGTGCCCGCCCTAACCTCGGCGAGGTAGGGCTAAACCAGACCTACCACAACCAACCTGTACAAATATATGCAATAGCGGAACGAGAACAAGAATTTAAACAAATAAAAGGGAAAGGGGACATGCTGGGGGAGAAGCAGTTCAATTATAATTTCTACAATCAAGAGATGGAACTGAACAAAAAATAATTAAATAAGAAAGACAATGAATCAACAACTGCACGGCATCACCCTTCGTGCTTTTACTCTCATTCCTCACCAAAATGGTCAAAAATAATGCACGGCATCACCCTTCGTGCTTTTACTCTCATTTCTCACTAAGAATATCAAATACAAGGCACGGCATGACCTTCGTGTTTTTACTCTTGATAAACAGTGCACGGCATCACCCTTCGTGCTTTTACTCTCAATAAACAGTGCACGGCATCACCCTTCGTGCTTTTACTCTCTCTTCCTCTCCCAATCAGCGGTAACAACCAAACAGGAAAAAGGAAATATATACATATCAAGGCAAAATATCCCGGCAAGGGAGAATAATTCAACAATAAATCCCAACAAGGGAAATACAACTCAACAATGGGTCCCGGCAAGGGAAAAGTACCAAAATTCCTCTTTAGTTCATTTAATTCTCAACTTTCACTTCATCGTTCGTGTAACAAGTAATTTTCACAATTTTTCACTTATTTCGCAATTTTAATAGCAAATATGACATCATGGTCATGCTTGACTCAGGCGCATAGGTAACCGTCACCATACCTATACACCGACTCCACATAGCACATAACAAATAACAACCTAATCATATTCCCTCAAGCCAAAGTTAGATCGAACACTTACTTCGAATCCGAAAAAAGCAACTCAAAGCTCAACAATCGCCTTTCTTCTAGAATTCGACCCCAACCAATGATATCTAATCACAATTTATTCAAATGTATCAACAAATGCTAGTTAAATCAGTTTGAATGCATAAGAATGAAATTCCCAAAGTTTTACCCAAAATTCCCAAAATGCCCCCGGGACCACGTGGTCAAAACCCGAGGTTCGAACTAAGACCGGGTTTCACATTCCCCCACGAGTTCATATATGTAATTGGTTTTGGAATCGGACCTCCAATTGGTGTCCAACTCCCCAAATTTTTAAAACTTAGTTTCCACCCAAAACCCCAAATTCCCATTTGCGAAAACCTTTGATTGAAGTTGAAATTATGTTAAAAGATGTTAAGAAGTAGGAAAATTAAGCTAGAAATCACTTACCAATCATTTTGGAGAAGAAACGTTACTTGGAAAATTGTTCCTTAGGTTTTGAGTTTTTGAAAAGTGGAAAAATGGCTGAAGTTTCGAACTTATATACCTTTTTGAGAGCCTGACGTGAACCGCACAAAAATGTGTTGCGGCCGCACTGAGTGGGGAAAAAGTCGGGTCCCTCTGAACCCTCCCAGAGCGGACCGCACTGATTTAGTGCGCGGCCGCACTGGTCATGCCAAAATCTCCTAGCCTCAAACTCAGCCACGCGGATCGCATAGAAGTGCCTCGCGGCCGCATAGCTCAAGCGCGGACTGCACAGAAATGGTCGCGGCCGTGCAGGTGTCTGCAATACCTAACCCTATTTTATTTAAGCAAAATACCTCTCGGACATCACCCAAAACTCACCCGAGCCCTCGGGGCTCCCAACCAAAAATGCACACTAACTCAGGAACGTCCTATAGACTTACTCGTGCGATCAAATCGCCAAAATAACATCAAAATCAAAGAATCAACCTCCAAAACTCATGATTTTCATTTCAAAGTTCAAAATTTCAAATTTTCCATTTTTAGTCCGAAACACGTCAAACGGCGTCTGTTTTCAACCAAACTTAATAGATAGCGCTTAACGCTCATTTAAGACTTGTACCGGGCGTCGGAACCAAAATACAAGCCCGATACCATTATTTTTGATCAATTTTTGTTTTTATTTTTCCCTAAGCATATTCATAAAACAATTTCACAGAAAAGCTCCATACTCTGGCCTGGGACCTCGGATTTCAATTCCGAGAATATGCTCGGGTCCCAAATTTTCTTACGGACTCTCCGGGACCATCACCTCACGGGTCCGGGTAAGTTTGCCCAAAACGTTGACCAAAGTCAACTATAGTAATATTAGTATCAAAATTCATAGTTCTTTAACACAGAATTCAAATATTTTCACATAAAAAAATTTTGGCTTCGCGCCCAGACTGCGCACGCAAATAGAGGGAACCCAATCAGAGGTTTTCAAGGCCTCAGAAGCGCAAGGAAAAGGGAGAATTACGGTGATGACCCTTTGGGTCGTCACATCCTCCACCTCTAAAACATCTGATCGTCCTTTAACGGACAAAAGAATGAAGTACTTGAGTCGGGGAATAGATGGGGATAACGACTTCGCATATCAGACTCGGACTCCCAAGTCGATGCCTCAGGAGGCTGACCTATCCACTGGACACGGACTGAAGGAAAACTCCGCGACCTCAACTATCAAACCTTCCAGTCTAAAATAGCCACCGGCTCCTCCTCATATGACAGATCCTCGTCCAATTGGACAGTACTGAAATCTAACATGTGGGTGGGATCACCGTGATACTTCCGAAGCATGTATACATGAAAAATCGGATGCACGGCTGACAAGCTAGGAGGCAATGCAAGTCTATAAGCCACATTCCCCACACGGTCCAGAATCTCAAATGGGCCAATATACCTAGGTCTAAGCTTGCCCTTCTTCCCAAACCTCATCACGCCCTTCATAGGCGTTATACGGAGCAGTACTCGCTCACCAACCATGAAAGCAATATCTCTGACCTTACGATCTGCAAGACTCTTCTGCCTAGACTGAGCTAACCGAAGTCTATCCTGAATGATCTTGACCTTATCCAAGGCTTCCTGCGCTAAATTTGTACCTAATAACCGAGCCTCTCTCGGCTCAAACCATCCGACTGGGGACCGACACTGCCTACCATACAACGCCTCATAAGGAGCCATCTGAATACCAGACTGGTAGTTGTTGTTGTAGGCAAACTCCGCTAACGGCAAGAACTGGTCCCACGAGCCTCCAAAATCAATAGCGCACGCTCGGAGCATATACTCAAGAATCTGAATGGTCCTCTCGAACTGATCGTCCATTTGGGGGTGAAATAATGTACTCAACTGGACCTGGGTGCCCAACTCATGCTGCACCTCCCTCCAAAAATGCAAGGAAAACTGTGAACCCCGATCCGAAATAATAGACATGGGCATCCCATGAAGGCGAACGATCTCCCTAATATAAATCTCAGCATACCTCTCGAATGAATAGGTGGTGGCAACTGGGATGAAATGCGCTGACTTAGTCAGCCTATCAACAATAACCCATATAGCATCAAACCTCTTCCGAGTCATCGGAAGGCCAATAACAAAATCCATAGTGATCCTCTCCCACTTCCACGCGAGAAGTTCAATCCTCTGAAATAACCCACCAGGCCTTTGATACTCGTACATAACCTGCTGACAATTTAGGTAACGAACCACATATGCAACAATGTCTTTCTTTATTCTGCGCCACCAGTAATGCTGTCTCAAATCCTGATACATCTTCACGGTGCCCGGCTGAAAAGAATATCGAGAACTGTGGGCCTCCGCTAAGATCGACTCTCGAATACCATCAACAATGGGCACACAAACTCGCCCCTGCAACCTCAATATGCCATCATCTCCCAAATTCATCTCCTTGGCACCTCCCCTCTGCACCGTGTCTCTCAGGACACACAAATAAGGATCATCAAATTGACACTCCCGGATACGCTCTAGCAATGATGAGGGAGCAACCGTACAAGCTAACACCCTGCTGGGCTCATAAATATCCAATCTCACAAATCTATTGGCCAAGACCTGAACATCCAAGGCAAGCGGTCTCTGGACGACCGGAATATATGCAAGACTACTCATGCTGGCGGACTTTCTTCTCAATGCATCAGCCACCACATTGGCCTTCCCTGATTGGTATAAAATAGAAATATCATAATCTTTTAACAACTCGAACCACCTCCGCTGTCTCAAATTCAACTCTTTCTGCTTGAACAAGTACTGAAGGCTCTTGTGATCCGTGTACACCTCACACGTCACACCATACAAATAATGCCTCCAGATATTCAAGTCATGAACAATGGCAGCCAACTCTAAGTCATGAACTGGATAATTCTTCTCGTGGATCTTCAAGTGCCTCTAAGCATATGCTATGACCTTGGCGTTCTTCATCAACACTGCGCCAAGTCCGATGCGGGAAGCATCTCAATATACAGTATAAGACCCAGATCCCATGGGCAAGATCAATACCGGTGTCGTAGTCAAAGTTGTCTTGAGCTTCTGGAAGCTCGCATCGCACTCATCTGACCACTTGAAATGGCACCCTTCTAAGTCAATCTAGTTATCGGGGCTACGATGGATGAAAACCACTCCACAAAACGTCTGTAGTAACCAGCTAACCCCAAGAAGCTCTGAATCTCCGTAGCTGAAGCTGGTCGAGGCCAATTCTTGACTGTCTCTATCTTCTTCGGGTCTACCTGAATACCCTCTGCTAATACGACATGACCCAAGAATGCTACTGAACTCAACCAAAATTCGCACTTTGAGATTTTGGCATTGAACTGGCTATACTTTAGAGTCTGAAGAACCACTCTGAGGTACTGCTCATGCTCCTCCTGACTGCGGGAGTATACCAAGATATCATCAATGATTACAATCACAAATAAATCCAAGTAAGGCCTGAACACTCGCTTCATCAACTCCATGAATGCTGACGGGGCATTGGTGAACCCAAAGGACATGACCGAAAACTCATAATGCCCATACTGAGTACAAAATGTTGTCTTAGAGACATCAGACGCCCTAATCCTCAGTAGATGATAACCCGGCCTCAAATCTATCTTTGAAAACACCCAGGCACCCTGGAGCTGGTCAAACAAATTGTCAATCCTCGGCAGTGGATACTTGTTCTTTATTGTCACCTTGTTCAACTACCGATAATCAATGCACATCCTCATCGACCCGTCCTTTTTCTTCACAAACAACACTGGCGCACCCCAAGGTGATACACTAGGTCTAATGAAACCCTTATCAAGTAAGTCCTGAAGCTGCTCTTTCAAAACTTTCAACTCTGGCAGGGCCATGCGATACGGCTTAATAGAAGTAGGCTGAGTGCCAGGAGCCAGATCAATACAGAAATCAATATCCCTATCGGGTGGCATACCCAACAGGTCTAAAGGAAAAACCTCAGGGAACTCCCAAACAATAGGAACAGAGTCGATATATGGAACCTCTACGCTGAAGTAGCAAACATACGCCAAATATGCTAAACACCCCTTCTCGACCATACGTCAAGCCTTGACATACGAAATAACACTACGGGTGGCATGACATGGGGTCCCTCTCAACTCAAGTCGGGTTAAATCTGGCAAGGCCAAGGTCACTGTCTTGGCGTGACAAGCCAAGATAGCATGATACGGGGAAAATTAATCCATCCCCCATATAACATCGAAGTCCACCATATCCAGAAGCAATAAATTGACACGGGTATCAAGACCCTCAAATACCACTACACAAGAACGATGCACTCGTGTCGACCACTGTAGAATCACCAACCGGTGTGGATACATGTACAGGAATACCCAAAGCCTCACTAGGCATGATAAAATAGGGTGCAAAATAGGATGACACATAAGAATAAGTAGATCCCGGGTCAAATAATACTGAAGAACACCTATCATAGACCAACATAGTACCTGTAATCACAACATCAGATGACTCGGCCTCCGGCCTGGCAGGCAATGCATAACAACGGGGCTGGCCCCCAGCTCCCTGTACTACATCTCTGACGATCTAGTGCGGGATGACCCCTACCTCTGGCTTTCCGAGATCTACCTCTACGGTCTCTCCCTCCACCTCTATGATCCCTACCCTAGCATCTAGCTGGCTGGGCGGCCTGTGGATCACCTACTACCTGAATCGTGGGGCGAGGACCCTACTGCTGAGAACTACTAGAGGCTCGAGGGAAAAATCTGAAAACATGACCTATGTCACCAGAACCATAACATGCCCTCGGCGGCTGAGACTGCTGGCCCTTTCGCCCGGTATGTCCTCCCCTGAAACTCAGAAGTGGCGGTGCACCGATGAGGGCTAGTGGTATGCTAAAAGACTGCTGATCTGAATAATACTGCTGGTGGCCACCATCGCCTGGCGTACCATGAGAAACCTGAAGAGCCGAAAGAAAAGGTCTCGGTTGATGGCCTTTGCCATGGAAATCCCTACCTCTAGATGAGGTACCACTAAATCTGCCAGAATGTCGTGGCCTCTTGTCTGAACCCTGACTACCTCCTCGAGCCAATGCCATATCTACTCAGCGGGCCGCATTGGCCGCCTCCTGAAAAGTAATATCACTGCCAACTCCCACAGTCATCTGAAGGAGAATGGGCTGAATTAATCCATTAATGAACCTCCGGACCCTCTCTTGATCTGTAGGGAGTATCACTACTGCATGGCGAGCCAAATCAACAAATTTGGTATCATACTGTGTAACTATCATTGAGCCCTACTGAAGGTGCTCAAACTGTCTGCGAAGTGCCTCCCGCTAAGTGACGGGGAGAAACTTCTCCAAAAATAACTCTACAAACTGATCCCATGTCAAGGTTGGAGAGTCTGATGGTCTAGATAGACAATAATTTCTCCACCAAGTCTTGGCGGACCCCACAAGTCTGAAAGTGCAAAAATCGACCGCATTGGTCTCTACTATCCCCATAGTCCTGAGGGTCTCATGACAACTGTATAGAAAATCCTGGGGATCCTCCGATGAAGCACCGCTGAAAGTAGTGGTGAAAAGCTTGGAGAACCGATCAAGCCTCCACAAAGCATCCAAAGACATAGTCGTCCCATCTGCCCGAGTTGTAATGCCTGTCTGAGCTGCCACTGCGGGCTGAACCAATGGAACTTGAGTCTGGGGAGCCACCTACTCTGGAGTACGTGTAGCAGGAGTCTGAACCCCTCCTCCAGCCTGAGAAGTAGCTAGTGCTACTGGCAGCAATCCCGCTCTAGCAACACTGTCCATAAAGCCTGCTATGCGGACAACAGCATCCTGAAGATCCGAAGAAAACATCACTCCTCCTGGGACCTGAGCTGGGCCCACTAGAGCTGGTGGAGCAGGAACCTCCTCATCAAAGTCAATATCAGGGTCCACATCTGGCCCGGCCCCTGCCCCTCACGGGAGCTGCTGCTGGAGGCCCGGTTGCTGCGCGGAAGAAGAAGACACACATGTTCTCGCCATCTGCGAAAGAACAGAGTAGAAAGATAATTAATATTTGAGAAACAGAATTGCACGACAAGAATGAACAAAGTGAAACTTTTCCTATCTCTGTAGCCTCTGGGGGATAAATACAGACGTCTCTGTACTGATCCCTCAGACTCTACCGAGCTTGTCTGTGAGTCGTGAGACCCAAGTAACCCAGTGCTCTGATACCAACTTGTCACGACTCAGATTTTCCCACCATCGGGAGTCGTGATGGAGCCTACTGTCGAAGCTAGGCAAGCCAACCTTTATAATCATTTTCACAAACTTAAATCTAAAACAAGTTAAATACTTAAATAATTAATTAAAACATGCGGAAGTATTTTAACAACAATAGCGAAAACAAAATGCGGAAATTAACAACATGCCTCTACCCAGTATCTGGTGTCACTACTCACGGACGACTAAAGGAATACTACAAGCACAGTCTGAAAGAAATACATAATATGTTTGTTTGATACAACTAAAAAAATTGAAAAGATAAGATAAGGGAGATTCAGGGCCCGCGGACGCCAGCGAACTACCTCGAAGTCTTTGGACTGAAAGATCGCCCCCTAACTACTGCTGCGGTCCGTAGGCTGTGTCCTGACCTGTGCATAAAAAGGCACAGAAGTGTAGTATCAGCACAACCAACCCCATGTGCTGGTAAGTGCACGTCCTAACATTGGCGAGGTAGCAACGAGGCTAAACTGGACGTACCACAACTAATCTGTACAGATATATGCAATAGCGAAAAGAGAACAAGAATTTAAACAAATAAAAGGGAAAGGGGACATGTTGGGAGAGTATCAGTTCAATTAAAACTTCTACAATCAAGAGATGGAACTGAATAAATAATAATTAAATAAGAAAGCCAATGAATCAACAACTGCATGGCATCACCCCTTCGTGCTTTTACTCTCATTCCTCACCAAAATGGTCAAATATAATGCACGACATCACTCTTCGTGCTTTTACTCTCATTTCTCACAAAGAATATCAAATACAAGGCACGGCATTACCTTTCATGCTTTTACTCTCGATAAACAGTGCCCGGCGTCACCCTTCATGCTTTAACTCTCAATAAACAGTGCACGGCATCACCCTTCTTGTTTTTACTCTCTCTTCCTCTCCCAATCAATGGTCACAACCAAGCGGGAAAAAGGAAATATATACATATCAAGGAAAAATATCCCGGCAAGGGAGAATAATTCAACAATACATCCCGGCAAAGGAAATGCAACTCAATAATGGGTTCCGGCAAGGGAAAAGTACCAAAATTCCTCTTTAGTTCATTTAATTCTCAATTTTCACTTCATAGTTCTTGTAACAAGTAATTTTCACAATTGTTCACTTACTTCGCAATTTTAATAGCAAATATGACATCACGGTCATGCTTGACTCGGGCGCATAGGTAACCGTCACCATACATATACACCGAATTCACATAGCACATAACAAATAACAACCTAATCCTATTCCCTCAAGCCAAAGTTAGATCGAACATTTACTTTGAATCTGAAAATAGCAACTCAAAGCTCAACAATCACCTTTCTTCTAGAATTCGACCTTGAACCAACGATATCTAATCACAATTTACTCAAATGCATCAACAAATTCTAGTTAAATCAAATCGAATGCATAAGAATGAAATTCTCAAAGTTTTACACAAAAATTCCCAAAATGCCCTCGGGCCCACGTGGTCAAAACCCGAGATTCGAACCAAGACCGGGTTACCCATTCCCCCACGAGTTCATATATGTAATTGGTTTTGGAATCGGACCTCCAATTGGGGTCCAACTCCCCAAATTTTGAAAACTTAGTTTCCACCCAAAACCCCAAATTCCCATTTGTGAAAACCTTTGAGTGAAGTTGAAATTATGTTAAAATATGTTAAGGAGTAGGAAAATTAAGTTAGAAATCACTTACCAATCGTTTTGGAGAAGAAAAGTTGTTTGGAAAATCGTTCCTTATTTTAGTTATTGAAAAGTGGAACAAATGGCTGAAGTTTCGAACTTATATACCTTTCTAAGGGCCTGGTGCGAACCGCACAAAAATATGTTGCGGCCGCACCGAGTGGGGAAAAAGTCGGGTCCCTCTGAACCCTCCCAGCGCGGACCGCACTGATTTGTTGCGAGGCCGCGCTGGTCAGGCCCAAATCTCCTGGCCTCAAAATCAGCCACGCCGACCGCACAGAAGTGCCTCGCGGATGCATGGCTCCAGTGCGGACCGCAAAGAAATGGCCGCGGCTGCGGTGGTCTCTGCAATACCTGACCCTGTTTTCTTTAAGCCTAATACCTCCCGGACCTCACCCAAAACTCACTCGAGCCCTCGGGGCTCCCAACCAAAAATGCACACTAACTAAGGAACGTGCTGCGGACTTACTCGCGCGATCAAATCGCCAAAATAACATCAAAATCAAATAATCAACCTCCAAAACTCATGATTTTCATTTCAAAGTTCAAAACTATCAAATTTTCCATTTTTAGTCTGAAAGATGTCAAACGACGTCCGTTTTCAACCAAACTTTATAGATAGCGCTTAACGCCCATTAAACACTTGTACAGGCCGTCGGAACCAAATAGAAGCCCTATAATATTATTTTTGATCAATTTCTGTTTTCATTTTTCCTTAAGCATATTCATAAGAAAAATTTCAAAGAAAAAGCTTCGTACTTAGGCCTGGGACCTCGGATTTCTATTCCGGGAATATGATCGAGTCGAAAATTTCCTTACAAACCATTTGGTACCGTCACATCACGGGTCTGGTTCCGTTTACCCAAAATTTTGACCTAAGTCAACTATAGCAATATTAGTATCAAAATTCTTAGTTTTTAAGACATAATTCAAATATTTTCACATAAATATTTTCATGCTTTGCGTTCGGACTACGCACGCAAATTGAGGCAAACAAATAAGAGGTTTTCAAGGCCTCATAAGCGCAAGGAAAAGGGATAATTACGCTGATGACCCTTTGGGTCGTCATACTGTACACTCATGACCAGCTTGGAAGCCAAAAGTTAGTGAGTTATGACCCATTGAAGGTCAGGTTCAGCCCTGGACAACAATTTGGATGCCGCCAGGCTAAACCTTAACTCAAACACACATAAGGGAATGAGGAGTAGGAAATTGAAAGAGCTTAAGACCCAAAGGATCCAATTTATATCCATAGACAATAACTTTGTATATTGACATGTCTTAAACTACAACTCAAACACATAGAGGGACATGGGGAATGGGATTCATTGCAAGACATAAGCAAGATATAATCACATTGCCACAAAGGTTAAATTCTCCAGGTAGTAAAGTAATGGAGAACTGGTAAGTAAACACATTGGAGTTGATGCTGGAATCAAAACTAGGACATACCAGTTTCAGAAAGAGACAAGCAAAATAAAGCAGAAGTCCTTAAAATAGACCATAGTACAAGAAACAAGAGAGAATATTTTTGAGTGTAAATGTGAGTTCTGAAAACTACGAGTGTTGGTTGTTGTGTTAATAAAAGAACATGTATTTATAGTTTGAAATAGGCAGGGAATAAGGTAAAGAAATAACCATGTACCAATTAGAATCAATCAGTAGAAGAAATTCCTTTAATTAAGGAGTTCAAACTTAAATGGTAATGAACAAAAGAGTATTTAAGGAAAGAGATCAAGTAAGCATCTTGTGCAAAGTAGGCAATTAGGGTAAATACATAAAGATTATCTAAGGACAGGGTCTTGAAAGTACACGTTATAACATTTAAGGAAAGAAAATTAGCTAAGAAATCGGGAATCAAAGATTTGTATGAATGAACCAAGATAGAAAGGTGGAAAGGGTTGTATTTAAGAAGAAACAGTAGAATTCAATTAACCTCAAAAAAAGGATTCCGATACGAACACAAGATAGAAAACCTTTTGAAGAAATATTTTAACATATATAAAAGGTGTTGTCATGCAAATAAGAGGAGTCTAATTTAGAGGAATTCATACACAAACGGATTCAAACTCACTACAAGGATCCGAAGTGAGTTTGAGAGAGTCCAGGGCTCAAATAGAACCCTAGTCCAAACACAAGACCAAAATCGCCAAAAACCCCAAATCCTAGGGTTTTCGACTTGAATCAAATGCAAAGAAGAGGAAACAAGTAGATATAGTAGAAGGTTTAATGCAAACAGAGTTAGAGAATTAATTCAAAACACAATGAGAGTAAAAGAAACAGTAGAGGAAAATATACTTAAGCAGGCATAGTAAGAACAATTAATGAACATGGTTGGAAAATAAAGTAGGCGAAGCATATCAAGTCGTAGTGGAAGGCAAGTAGCAGAATATACATGTGAAAAAATAGCATGTGAAAATATAGCACAGAAACATCGTAGCAAAATATAGCAAACAAAGTATAAGAACATGTGTAAAAAATAAAACATAAGAACATGGTAGAGACAAACATACACGAGAAAAGCAGAAGAAAAATCGGAAAACACAAAATAATTTTCAAAAACACTAAATCAGAAAGAAGTGACTTTGAAAGAATAAGAATTTTATAATAAAAACTTGGGGAACCTATTAAAAACTCAAAGCAAAGCATGAATACACACAGATCTGAAGAGAATCGGAGAAAAACCTCGAGCAGCTAGGGTTTCAGGTGAACCCTAAAATGATAAAGGCTTCGAAAAATGTCCGATCTAAGTCAGATAAGACTAGAAACAGGCTCAGGAGGCTAAGATATGTCGGAGATGGCCGGAATCCTCAAATCTGCGGAGATCTGGGTGGAGACCTTTGAGGTCTAGCCTCAAACCTTCGAATACCAAGCGCACAAGAGCAATAGGAGGAGAGCATGAAGGTTTCACGGCATGAGAAGCCATGGAAACTTGCGAGAATCGAAGGGATAAGGGTTAGCTTGGGTGGAGGCGACTAGGTTTGTAGAGATAATGGGAGAGGAAGGGGATTCAAAGGCGAAGGGTAAAGGAAAATAAATTAGGGTTTCAGTTGGGGAATTGTAATTAAAATTGGGCACATTCGGGGGTTGATTTAAGGCTACAGTTGAAACAAATGGGGCTAGTATTTAAATAGCCACTTTTCCCTTGTTTATTTTATAAAAGATAGTAAAATAATTTCAAGAAATAAATTAAAGGTACTACAATGATTAATAATATGTAATTATTAAATTAAAATATTGTAGTTAATTTTATAATTATAAACACAATTAAATCTTAAAATAGGCTAATATTACAATTAAATACAATTTAATTTTAAAAGGCGAAATGGACTTCCAGCCACTTAAACTTCCTCTCATTTATAAAGGTGATGCATAAACTTACATCGTTCTCATTTGAACACTCAAACTCTCATATTTAATAACTAATAAATATTTGAGTGTTGATCATGCACATGTGTCAACGGCAGAAGAGATGTGGACATAGAGTGTGCAAGTCACGTAAATTAGGCGCGTGACTATAATTATTTTAATTTAAAAAAAATCTAAAATCAAAAAAATTGCAAATGAAAAAAAAAAATAAGCCCCCACCCCAAATCAGTAACACCATTATTCCTTTAACCTCTTCCTGTTTCTTAATTTTTCCCTTTCCCCATTGTCGTCTACCCCACACCTTCCCCTTCTTTTCGATTTCCTCCACTTCAATCTTTTCCCACTTCTTCCTCGTTTTTCTTCAAACCCAGCGTAGTGAAAATAAAGAAAAGAAATGAATTTTGTCAAAAAGATTCCGTCAATCCTTTCTTATTTTTGAACGAAACAAAACTATTTTAATTCTAGCAAAAACTAGAGTTTTTCATACACAAATGCAATTGCGGAAGTTGACTGCAATTGTATAATGCAACAACTTAAACTAGAACAACTAACGCCTGAAAAAGTGTAAGAAATTTGAAGAGATGAAAGGATGTCGTCAACACCAGAAACGGTGAATTCTCCTCCAGATTCAGCATTAGCAACTTTCACCTGAAGATCATCGATCAACAGGGCATATTTACAAGACCGAATCCCCAGATCCTTTTGTAGAAGAAATAGTGAAAGAAGTAAAATAAGAAGAAACTTTTGATAAATTAGTTTTAAGGAAAAGGGACCCACAAATGACACATGTAAAATAATAAATGGTCTTAGAATTTGACGTGTTCTTTCTGTCAGACAATTGAGCTTCACGCTCTTACAGAATGGTTTATTTATACTCAATTGGTTGATTTGAGGTGCCAAAATGGGAAATCAAAAGTTTATATATTGGCTTTAAAATCCCGCACAAGTTTAAGTGGCCACGAAACTATTTTGCCATTTTAAATATGCTAAATAAAATTTGTAAAAAATGCACAGAACTTAGTTTAGCTATATTTTGATGTAAATATAAGGATAAAATAAATTATTCACCAAAATGATAATCTTGGGAATAATTTTCGGATTTTTGTACTGCTAAATAGAGCAAATAATTGATTTAAAAATCTTTTAAAAATTAAAAAAAATGCTAAAACACTTGAACACGCTTATATATGTATACATATACCATTTTAAAAGAATTTTGAGTATAAAAAAATACTTTTAGGGAAAAAATGGGTATCAATAAGGTACAGTAACGTACTTGCTATAATGGTTGAAGGGAATCTTTTCGTCTTGGAACCCGATTCCCGGCATGTTTTCCCCATTGTTGGTGTACATGGCAGTGATAACATCAGAAGACTAGGTCCACTTAAGTGATATTTCAAGATCACTCTTCACTATTCCTAGTTCTTTCCGAAGTTGTTTGTTTTACTCAAGCTCAGTACACAGACTAGAACTTACTGAATTTAATTCACTTTCAAGCTTAATGTGTGCCTCACTTGCAACTTCCTTTCCCTTTTAAGAATTTTCAGGCCTACTCTCCTCTTGGCTGCTTTGTCAAAGTTATTTGTATTGATCTTGCTTTAGAGAGGGCATTCCTTGATGAAGTGTCCTGGCTTGCCTCATTTAGGACAGAGGTCCTAATTTTTTGGCTTGCTAGAACTACCCCTTTCTGGAATACCTCCATTCATGCAAACCATTTTCTGGAATCTTCTTGTCAAGTAAGCCATATC
Organism: Nicotiana benthamiana; assembly: GCA_034376525.1. Lineage (NCBI taxonomy): Eukaryota > Viridiplantae > Streptophyta > Magnoliopsida > Solanales > Solanaceae > Nicotiana > Nicotiana benthamiana. The sequence continues at coordinate 149,304,919 of CM067338.1, forward strand.
ACCATTCTCACCACTTGAATCATTGTTGTCAGTCTTGAGGACCAAGTTCTTCTCCCTTTTGGTCTCTCTTCTTTCATTGTCCTTTTTCTTCTTCATTTCATATGTTTTAAGATTACCGACAAGTTCATCAATGGTTGGCTCCTGGAAGTCTTTCGCCTCTGTAATAGCGTTCACTTTGCTTTCTCAGGAGCTGGGCAGGAGATTGAGTATTTTCCTGACAAGTTTGTTTCTTGGAATTATTTCTCCAATGGAGTGAAGATCATTGATGATAGAGGTGAAATGAGTGTGCATGTCTTGGATGGATTCATCATCTTTCATCTTGAAAGCTCGTATTCAGTTGTAAGCATGTTAATCTTTGGTTGCTTGACCTATGTTTTTCCTTCATGAGATCTCTAAAGGGCTTCCCAAATTTCTTTTGCTGATTGGCAAGTAGATATCCTGTTATATTCATCAGGACCAATGCCACACTCAAGAATTTTCTTTGTACAAAAATTCTATTCTATGTCCATTCGATCATGAATTCCTCATCTTAGGAATGGCTACAGCTGGGTTGCTAATAGTCTTGGTAGGAACAAAGGGTCTATTAAAGATGACATCCCGTAGCTCGGAATATTTAGCCATGATGAAGTTGTGCATCCTAGTCTTCCACCATCCCTAATATTGGTCATTGAACCTTGGTGATCTGTAAGTAGACTGGCCTTCTTTGAAGCGTGGCGGAGCAGCCACGAGGATTTTTTCTCGGTGCTAACCTGACAGAAAAATCTTCTCTGATACCAATTGATAGAATTTAAGTGTGCACCAAACTATATAGAGAACCAGGTTCCCTATTAGTTTTCACAGAACGCACGCACACTGGAGTAAGAAAGTGAACACAGAGAAATTTTACGTGGAAAATTCCTAGCTCAACAGGATTAAAAACCACGACCTACCCTTGTAGGATTTCAACTTCACTACTGAGCAACTTTAGATTACATCCTATGTAACCTAGGAATTAACCTCTTAATCTCCCACTAACTTGTAACACTCTATTACAAGCCATTTTGACTCTATTACAAAGACATTACAACTCGACTAACTCTAGTCAAGACACAGACACAAGGGTTCATGATTAACAAAGGGTTTCCTACATTGGTTCTAAGTAAGCTAAGTAGGAATTACAAGTAAGAGTTTTTACAAAGTTACAACTCAACTAAGAAAAATAATAACTTGATATGGGAAACTGTTTCGTATCAGTATTTTGTCACGACCCCAGTTCACCATCCGTGAACATGTCGTGACGGCACCTAGCCCCTACGACTAGGTAAGCCTATCAATGCTGAAAAAATATAACTTGCGAAAATAAATAATTAAACCTAAAAAAATAGAAGAAACTATATATAAATGGCGCTTGGCATATACAACTCAATATCGCAGAAGTCTACGATATCATCCCAAAACCCGGAAACTCACAGGAACCCAAACTCGCAGAATGTAATACACTGATCTAACTCCAAAATGTCTAAAAACAACCGCAAGAATGAAAACTAAACACTAGAAAGTTAAAATAAGATAGAGACTGTGTGGCTATGCGGACGTGGTAGATATACCTTGAAGTCCCTGATAGATCTCCCCGCCTCAAGGATAATGCGCCTGGGTAGAGCTACTTGGATCTGCACATGAAAAACATACATAGAATAGGCATGAGTACACCACAGCGGTACTCCGTAAGTGCCAAGCCTAACCTCGGTCGGGTAGTGACGAGGAAGGTCAGGGCCCAATTGAGATTAAACATAATAATAAATCTACAATAGTATGAAATAAACAGTATAAATGAGTACAGCTATAAAGTAAGATAGGGTATACAAGGCAACAAATAATACACAGAGAATAAGGTAACACGGAGCAAAATAGCTCAATAACAGCAACAACAACGAGGATCTTCCAGGATACCTTCCTGTATTCCATTTCATCAACTGTCCAAGGATATCCCGAGATACAATCCCATAGTCTATCACATGTGTATATCTGAAGGATCTCCCGGGATACCGTTCCTTAGTCCAACTGTCAGTGCACTGGGATCTATCGAAATCCGTTCCATAGTCCCAAAATAAATGTGCAGTGGGATCTACCAGGAATCTAACTCGTAGTCCCAAAGTAAACAAAAAAGGGATGAGCTACTGGAATCCCACATTCGTAGTCCCAATGTAAATACGCAGTCACAACAATAAGATATTCAGAGATGGAGTGCAAAAATACAAGGCAACAGTAGTTCTATCCTAACATGCTTCACGTAGTATAATCAATGCAACTTAAGCAAATAGGCAATTTAGGTCAACTAAGCATGCTTTTCTACACTAACACAGGCTATAGTTGCACGTAGAGTAAAGCAGGTAAGAAAGAAACTCGGTCTAAATACTTAAAGTAAAATCGGATTTTTCAACAATTAGATCAAGTATGCTCGTCACCTCACGTACAAGGCAATCAATTACCAAATATCATATCCTAAGGGGAAGGTCCTTCCACACAAGGTTAGACAAGCCACTTACCTCGAACCGACCCCAAAATCACCTCGAAACCACACGTTTGCCACGAGTATACGACTCCAAATGGCTTAAATATATTCAATTCAATTACATATAATAAACAAAATCTCAAGCAACTGATTATACTATTTAATTCAAATCTAAGATGCGAAATTAGGTAAAATGACCAAAATACCCCTTAGGTCAATATCTCGGAATCAGATGAAATTAACATTTTCATAACTCTCGTACTCTTACGAGATTAGCCATATAAAAATCTCTCAAATCGGATGTCAAGCACCCATTCAAAACGTTAAAGTTTGGTCTATGAAGTTTTAGCGATTTTTTCATTCAAAAATCTGAAATTGGAAGAGGAATTCATGATTAGATTAGTGGGTTTCAAGCCAAAGGGAGTTTAGAATCGTTACCCAATCAATACCTCTGAAAATCCCTCAAAATCTCTCTCAAATCTGAGCTCTCTAGCTTAAGTTTTAGTAAAAATGGCTAAACCCTCGTTTTGAAATGTTTATATCTGCCTAAACATTTAATGAATCGCGAACGCGGAGGAAGTCACGCATTCACGAAAAAGGAAAAATGACGGCAGTAAAATTTCCAGTCGCGAACACGTGAAATGGAGTGGGAATGTGAACGCCTTGGCTGGCAAAGCTATGCGATCGCGACTAGAGGCATGCGAACGCGATGAAGAAGAATAAGCATAGCCCTCGGCATTAAATAACACTAGACGAACACGAGGGCTAGCTTTGAATGCAAAGGGGAAAAAGATAGGGATTCGTGAACGCGGGGAACTGGACACGAACGCACAGAAGAAATTGGCCCTCCTCCAAGAGTACACTACACGATCGCGAGAAATGGGTTGCGATCAAGAAGAAGAACAGTCTATAACAGCTAACGCCAAAAATCTGTAATCTTTACCAACTCTAAATGTCCCATTGAGCATCCGAAACACAATCGAGGCCCCCGGAACTTCAACCAAACCTACGGACATATCCCATAACATAACCCAAACTTGTACTAACCCTTAAACCACCTAAAACAACATCGGAAACTCGAATTAATCAAGGATTTAAGCCTAAGGACTTCAAATTCTCTCAAAATACGAATTCGATCAAAAACCCAACCAAACCACCTCCGAATGATCTCAAATTTCGCACACACATCCCATATGACATGACGAAACTATTACAACTACTGGAATTCCATTCCAACCCTTGGATCAAAATCTCACTATCGAACCGGAAACTTCAAAAATTCAAACTTCGACATTTCAAGCCTAAATTAGCTAAGGACCTCCAAAACACATTTCGAACGTGCTCCCAACCCCAAAATCACCTAACGAATCTAACGGGGTAATTCAATTTACCATAAAAAGACTTGGGGAAAGCAGTTAATAGGGGATCGGGGTGTAAGTTCTTAAGATAATCGGCCGGATCGTCACATCCTCCTATACTTAAACATCTATTCATCCTCGAACGAGCAAACGACATACCTGAAGTAGTGAAAAGAGGAGGGTAATGGCTGCGCATATCCGGCTCGGTCTCCCACGTCGCCTCCTTGGCCGGCTGACCCCGCCACCGAACCTTTACCGAAGCGATGTTCTTTGACCTCAACTTTCTGACCTGCCAGTCCAATATAGCCACTGGCTCCTCGACATAGGATAGTTCATTGTCCAACTAGAATGAACTAAAATCCAACACGTGCGATGGATCTCCATGATACCTCCAGAGCATCGAAACATGAAATACCGGATGAAATCTTGCCAATCTGGGAGGTAAGTCAAGCTCATAAGTAACCTCCCCAACACGCCTCAATATCTCAAAAGGGATAAAAAACCTCGGACTCAACTTCTTTTTCTTCCTAAATCTCATAACTCCCTTTATAGGCGAAACCCGAAGCAGAACCCGTCTCCGACCATATAAAAAACACCACGAACCTTCTTATCCGCGTAGCTCTTCTATCTAGACTGGGCTGTACGGAGTCTATCCTGAATAACCTTAACCTTCTCCAAAGCATCCTGACTAAATCTGTGCCCAATAGCATGGCCTCACCCGGCTCAAACAAACCCACCGAAGATCTGCACAGCCTACCATATAAAGCCTCATACGGTACCATTTGAATGCTAGACTGATAAATGTTGTTGTAAGAAAACTCTGCCAATGGAAAGAACTTATCCCAAGACCCTCCAAACCCAATCACACACGGACGAAGCATATCCTCAATAATGTGAATAGTGTGCTCGTACTGCCCGTCCATCTGAGGGTGAAATATTGTGCTCAACTCCACCCGAGTACCCAACTCCTGCTGAACGGCCCTCCAGAATCATGATATAAACTGAGTACCTCTATCTGAAATAATAGAAACTGGAATACCATGTAGACGAACGATCTCCCGGATATAAATCTTCGCCAACCACTTCGATGAATAAGTAGTACACATAGGAATAAAATGAGCGGACTTGGTCATTCCATCCACAATCATCCAAATAACATCAAACTTCTTCAAAATTTGTGGGAGTCCAACTGCAAAGTCCATGGTGATCCTCTCCCACTTCCACTCTGGAGTCTCTATCTGTTGAAGCAATCCACTTGGTCTCTAGTGCTTATACTTTACTTTCTAACAGTTGAGGCATCTAGCTACATATCCAATTATGTCTTTCTTCATCTGCCTCCACCAATAGTGTTGCCTCAAATCTTGATACATCTTTGCGGCACCCGGATGGATGCAATACCGCAACCTATGGGCCTCCTCTAAAATCAACTCTTGAAGCCCATCAACATTGGGCACACCAATCTGGCCCTGCATCCTCAATACCCCGTCATCTCTAATGGTCACATCACTGGCATCACTGTGATGAACCTTGTCCTTGAGGACAAGTAAATAAGGGTCATCATACTGCCGCTCCCTGATGCGATCGAATAAGGAAGACCGACAAACCACACAAGCTAGGACCCGACTGGGCTACAAAAGATCCAATCTCAAAAACTGACTGGCTAAGGCTTGAACATCCATCACCATAGGCCTCTCTAAAGCTGGTAAATATGCCAAACTCTCCAAACTCTCTGCCCATCAACTCAAGGAATCGGCCACCATATTGGCCTTGACCGGGTGATACAGAATAGTGATGTCATAATCCTTCAACAACTCTAACCACCTCCTCTGGCACAACTTTAGAACCTTTTGCTTGAACAAGTTTTGCAAACTTTTATGGTCAGTATAAATCTCACAAGGCACACCATACAAATAATGGCGTCAGATCTTCAAAGCATGAACAATAGCAGCTAACTCAAGGTCATGGACAGGGTAATTCTTCTCATGTTTCTTCAACTGTCTGAACGCGTAGGCAATCACCCTACTGTCCTGCGTCAACACCGCTCCAAGTCCAACCCATGAGGAATCACAATAAACTATATAATACCTCGAACCAGTAGGCAATATCAAAGATGGGGCTACAGTTAAAGCTATCTTGAGTTTCTGAAAGCTCGCCTCACACACCTCCATCCATTGAAATAGAGTACCCTTCTGGGTCAATCTAGTCATAGGGGCTGCAATCGATAAAAACCCCTCCATAAAACGATGGTAGTACCCCACCAAGCCAAGGAAACTACAAATCTCGGTAGTTGGGGACGGCCTGGGCCAACTTTCCACGCCCTCTACCTTCTTCGGATCCACATGTATACCCTCACTCGATACCACGTGGCCTAAGAATGCCACAAAGTCTAACCAAAACTCACATTTAGAACTTTGCATATAGATTCTTCTCTCTCAAGGTCTGAAGCACGACCCTCAGGTGCTGCTCATGATTTTCCCAACTCCGGGAATAGACCAGAATATCATCAATAAAAACAATAAAAAACGAGTCAAGATAGGGCCGGAACACATTATACATCAAATGCATAAAAGTTGTTGGGGCATTGGTCAGCCCAAATGACATACCAAGGAACTCATAATGACCATACCGAGTCCTGAAGGCAGTCTTCGGGATATCTAGCTCCCGAATTTTAAACTGATGGTAACCTAAGCGCAAGTCAATCTTAGAAAACATTCTGCGCCCTGAAGCTGGTCAAATTGATCATCAATACGAGGAAAAGGATAACGGTTCTTCACTGTAACCTTGTTCAATTGACGATAATCGATGCATATATGCGTAGAACCATCATTTTTCTTCACAAACAAGGCAGGGGCACCCGAAGGTGAAACACAATAAAACCTTATCAAGCAATTCCTGTAACTGGTCCTTCAACTCCTTCAACTCGGGAGGATCCATATGATACAGAGGAATGGAAAAAGGTTGAGTGCTTGGCAAGAGATCAATGCCAAAACTGATACCTCTATCAGGCGGCATGCCCGAAAGATCGGTTGGAGACACATTGAGATATTCTCGTACCACTGGGACCGAATCAACATAAGGATATAAACACTGACATCTCTCACATAAGCTAAATATGTAACACACTCCTTCTCAATCATACACTGAGTTTTAAGGAAAGATATAACACTACCGGGAGTGTGATCTAAAGTACCACTCCACTCAATACGCGGAATACCTGGTATAGCTAGCATCACGGTCTTGGCGTGACAATCAAGAATTGCATAATGGGGCGACAACCAATCCATGCCCAAGATAATATCAAAATCAACCATACTGAGTAATAATTAATCCGCTATGGTCTCAAAACCACGAATAGTAACCAAACACGAATGATAAACGCGGTCCACAATAAGAGAATCCCTCATAGGAGTAGAAACATATACAGGAGAACTCAAGGAATCCTGAGGTATACCCAAATGCGGAGTAAAATAAGAAGCCACATAAGAGTAAGTAGAGACTTGATCGAACAGAACCGATGCATCTATGTGACAAACCAGTATAATACATGTAATTACATAATCGGAGGCAACAGCCTCGGTACGAGCAGGAATAGCATAATATCTGGCTCGGCCTCCCCCTCGAGGGCGACCTTTACCCCCCCCCCCCCCCCCCGTACCTCTACCCCTGGCTAGCTGGATAGATGGGGTAGCAGCTGGAGCTGTGATCATGGCATGAGAACTCTATGGGGCACGTAATGGATTCGAAGTCTATGAAGGTGCAGCCCTCCCAAGTTTAGGACAATCTCTGACCATATGGAGTGTGTCACCACACTCAAAACAAACTCTGGGAGGATGTGGTGGTTGTGACTGGCTAGGGCCAGGTCTGCTGGACTGACCTCTAAAAGTACCCCACGTAGGAGGCACGCTAGAAATCGGAGGTGCATAGTAAGGCTTCTGAGGTCTATGAGGAGCTGGAGCACTGCTGGCTACTGGAAGAGCTGAATGAACGGGGCGACCAATATAACCCCTACCACATCGACCTGTTTCTAGGGTACGGGCACCAGAGTAGTGGCCCAACTCTCGAGACCTCTTGGCCTCTCTCTTATGTCGCTCTCTAGCGAGCATACCCTCTATGCTCCTAGCAATCCTCACCACCTACTGATAAGGAATGTCCATCTCTAACTCTCGATCCATGCTAGATATGATGGGTGGTATAAGACCCTCAATGAACCAGCGAACCCTCTCGCGGACAGTAGCAACCAAAGTTGGCCCATGCATATCCAATCTAGTGTAATGGATAGCATACTCTAAAACTGTCATAGCACCCTGGTGAAAAAGCTCACTATGTGCGCCATGCGTCTCTAAGTCTATGAGGAACGAACTCTTTCAGGAACATATTTGAGAACTGGGTCCAGTTACGTAAAGCAGCCTCGTCAGGACTGTCTATTTCATAAGTGCGCCACCAATCATAGGTGTCTCCCAAAGCTGGAAGGCAGTAAAGGAAACCCCACTAGATCCGGCTATACCCATAGTGCAAAGAATACGGTGGCACTGCTCTGATACCAATTTATCACGACCTTAGTTCGCCCTCCGTGAACATGTCGTGACGGCACCTAGTCCCTACGACTAGGTATGCCTACCAATGCGGAAACAAGATAACTTGTAGAAATAAATAATTAAAATTGAACGACTAGAAGAAATTGTATATAAATGCCGCTTGGCATATACAACTCGATATTGCGGAAGTCTACAATATCATCCCAAAACCCAGAAACTCACGGGAACACAAGCTCACAAAATGTACACTGCTCTAACTCTAGAATGTCTAGAAACAACCGCAAGAAGGAAAACAAAATGCTAGAAAGGTAGAATAAGATAAAGACTTCGTGGATCTGCGAACGCGGAAAATGTACCTTGAAGTCCCTTATAGATCTCCCCGCCTCAAGGATAATGCGCCTGGGTGGAGGTACCTGGATCTGCACATAAAAACATGCGTAGAAGGGGCATGAGTATATCACAGGGATACTTAGTAAGTGCCAAGCCTAACCTCGGTCGGATAGTGACAAGAAAGGTCAGGGCCCTACTGAAGTTAAACATAATAATAAATTTGCAACAATATGAAATAAACAGTATAAATGAGAACAACTATAAAGTAAGACAAGGTATGCAAGGCAAAAAATAATACATAGAGAATAAGGTAACACAGCATAAAAAAGCTCAATACCAGTAACAACAACGAGGATCTCCCAAGATACCGTCCTGTAGTCCATTTCACCAACTGTCCAAGGATCACCCGGGATACCGTCCCGTAGTCCACCATATGTGTATATCCGAAGGATCTCCCGAAATAATGTCTCATAGTCCAACTATCAGTGCGTGGTGATCTATCGAAATCCGTTCCATAGTCTCAAAGTAAATGTGCAGGGGGATATACTGGGAATCTAACCCGTAGTCCCAAAGTAAGCAAACAATAAGGGAGCTACCCGAATCCCACATTCATAGTCCCAATATAAATACACAATCACAACAAGAAGATATTCAGAGATTGAGTGCAAAAATACAAGGCAACAGGTAGTTCTAGCTTAACATGCTTCACGTAGTACGATCAAAGCAACTTAAGCAAATAGGCAATTTAGGTCAACTAGGCATGCTTTTCTAAACTAACACATGCTATAATTACACGTAGAGTAAAGCAGGTAAGAAAGAAACTCAGTACGCGGTCGTCACCTCACATACAAGGCATTTAATTACCAAATACCATATCCTAAGGGGAAGGTCCCTCACAAAATGTTAGACAAGCCACTTACCTCGAACCGGCTCCAAAAATCAACTCAAAATCACACGTTTGCCACGAGTTTCTGACTCTAAATGGATCAAATCTATTCAATTCAATTACATATCATAAATAATATATCAAGTAACTGATTCTACTACTTAATTCAAAGCTAAGACGCAAAATTAGGTAAAATGACCAAAATGCCCCTTAGGCCAAATCTCGAAATCAAATAAGATTAAAATTTTCAGAACCCTCGTACTCTCACGATTCTATCCATATAAAAGTCTCTCAAATCGGAGGTCAAACACCCACTCAAAACTCAATAATTTGGTCTATAAAGTTTTAGCAATTTTCATTCAAAAATCCAAAATTAAAAGAGGAATTCACGATTAGATTAGTGGGTTTCAAGCCAAAGGGAGTTTAGAATCGTTACTCAATCAATACCTCTGAATATCCCTCAAAATCTCTCTCAAATCCGAGATCTCTTGCTTGAGTTTTGATAAAATGGCTAAACCCTCATATTGAAATGTTTATATCTGCCCAGACATTTAATGAATCGCGAACGCGTAGGAAGTCACGCGTTCGCGAAGAAGGAAAAATAAAGGCTGTAAAATTTCCCTTCACGAACGCGTGGACTTGTATGTGAACGCGAAGGCCTGGGCTGGCAAAGCTACGCGAAAGCGATTAGAGGCATGTGAACGCGATGACGAAGAATAAGCACAGCCATCAGCGTTAAATAACACCACGCGAACGCAAGGGCTGGCTGCGAATGCGAAGGAGAAAAAGATAAGACTTCGTGAACGCGAGCAACTGGATGCGAACGCATGGAAGAAACTGGACCTCCTCCAAGATTACACTACGCGATCGCGAGAAATGGCCTGCAATAACGAAGAAGAAAAGTTTGCAACAGCTGAAGCCAAAAATCTGTAATCTCTACCAACTCTAAAATGCCCCGTTGAGCATATGAAACACACTCAGGCCCCCAGAATTTTAACCAAACCTACGGACATATCCAATAACATCATCCAAACTTATGTCAATCCTTAAACCACTTAAAATATCGAAAACTCAAATTAATCAAGGATTTAAGTCTAAGAACTTCAAATTCTCTCAAAATACGAATTCGATCAGAAACCCAAACAAACCACGTCCGAATGACCTGAAATTTTTGCACACACGTCCCATTTGACATAAAGGAACTACTCCAACTTCCGGTATTCTATTCTGACCCTCGGATCAAAATTTCACTATCATACCGGAAACTTCAAAAATTCAAATTTCGGCATTTCAAGCCTAATTAGCTACGGACCTCCAAAGCACTGTCGAACATGTTCCCAACCCTGAAATTACCTAACTGAGCTAACGGAACCATAGGATTTCCATTCCGAGGTAGTCTTCATACTGTTACGACTACGGATAACTTTTCAACACTTAAGCTCTCATTTAGGGACTAATACCCTGTTTGGCTAAGCTTATCTTTTGGCCAAAAGTGATTTTTTGGGCCAAAAGAATTTTTGGCTAAAAATTGAGGTGTTTGGCCAAGTTTCTCGAAGGGAAAAAAGTGCTTCTGAGGAGAAGCAAAAGTAGTTTTTTGGAGAATCAGAAAAAAGTAGCTTCTCTCCAAAAGCACTTTTGAAAAAAATACACTTAGAAGTAGTTTTTTAAGGCTTGGCCAAACACTAATTACTGCTCAGAAGTATTTTTCAAATTAATTAGCCAAACACAAATTGCTTCTCACCAAAAGTACTTCTGAGAAAAACACTTGTGAAAAAAACACTTTCTCAAAATAAGCTGATTTTTGCAGCTTGGCCAAACGGGCTATAAGTGTAAAACTCTTCGAAACTCAAAATCGAACATCCCGGTAATTCAATTTAGCAGGAAAAACTTGGGGAAAGCAGTTAATAGAGGATCGGGGCGTAATTTATTAAGACAACCGGCCGGGTCGTCACAGTTGTTCTTTGTTATTGATGCATTTGAGAATCGTTTGCTGGATGATCAATCACAATGAGTGTGCTTGAGTAAATTCTCTAAGTGTTCAAGTGATTTGTTTTTAACTTCGTTGATGTTAATAATACATTTGTGACATCACTTAGAATGATGTAAGCAAGTTAGGTAAAAGTCATTATTCCCCTTAAAGTTTACTGTTGCTCTATTTCTGTACTGTAGCGTGTGCAGGTAGTAACCTTACAGCTGGAGCAGTTGACTTGTGCAGTTTTCTCGGGAACTGGTATCTATCTATTTCCTCTGTTGTTCCTTTGACCCTGAAGAGTTGAACTGTGTCCCAACTAAAAACTTGTTAATCTTTAAGTTCTTGAGAATGTGTATCAAATTTCTTATCTAATTTTTAATATTTAATTTATTGAATCATCAAAATATAAAAGAGATATACATATAACCCATCAACTGGCATGATATTAGTTATTGACATGAAATCATTCATGAGCTAAGAGAATGATAAGGATTTGTATATAAATCTCTACAACGTCATGAGCTAAAAATCATTAGGTTATAACTAGTAGCAATTAATTAGTTCACATCCAGTACGTAGTAGTACTACGTAAGAATCATCAAGTTTCCAATGAGAGATGGGCTATGGACACGTAAATAAGTTATGACAGTGTTGAAACAGCGACAGTTGTGTCCTTGTAGATGTTGATAAATAATACTGTACTAAATTCATGAAATGACGACAGTAACGTATGTCCCTGGCCCTGAGCTAGTGTGGGTCCCTTCGTGTGCGAGCCTACTTAAAAAGCTAACTTTCTTTCTCATGCTTTAGCTTGAGCTCCCTCGCGGGACCAACTTTGGGGCGACATCAAGGACGAAATCATTGTGACGGGAATTCGATCGAATATAGTAGTTTTTAATTTGTTCAAATTTAATATTTATATTAAAAAATTCAATAAATATATATAAATTATTAATTTATATTAAAATTTAATAAATAAAAAAATTATAATCTCCAATCTATAAAATTCAAATTCTAATTCTAAAATATCCTCATATATGCAGGTAACAGCATATCGCAATCTTTCTCGAAGTTGCTGAGAACAACGTAAATCTATGATCTTATTTTTTGGGAAGGTTCCACTAATTGGACAATCCTTTGATCCGAAATCTCTTTTTAATAAAAAAAGATGTTGGCTTTGTCAGCCTCGTGGTTTAAAATGGAGATGACTTGCCACTAAATTTATCCTTTTTGTTAATTATTTTTACTATACTATAGTTGATTGGAAGGGGAACCGTAACGTAATTGGTAAAATTATTATCAAGTGATCAGGAAATTACGAGTTCGTGCCGTGAAAATAACTGTATTAGAAAAAATTGAGTCTGTATATTGAAGATAACATGTCATGACACGTGGACTGGTCAAAAGGCCAAAACGCAATAAATAGCCAAGAGGCACGGGCAATAACAGATATGGAGAGAAGAAAGCAATATAGGTGCGGCCCGTTACTCAAATGGCACGAGTCTCGTACCTATTCGAATCACTTAAAAACCAAAGATCGGAAGAAGTTGAAGATACGAATCTGTTGATGTAAAAGAGTTTAAATACAGCACTAAATATCAAATACGTTAGAGAATTTGATATTAAATAAGAATTATTGTGTAACGTTTCTTTTAATGTCATTTAATGTTCGTAATTGTCTCATCAAGATAAAGGCATTACACATTCTCCTATAATCAACTATAAAAGGAGAAAGACTCAATATATGTAAGGATACGAAATATTATTGAGATTACACTGAAATACAAAACTATTTATTGCTTTATTATTCTCAGAAGTCTTCTATTATTTTCTTCTGCAGATTATTAGTTACCCGAATTTCTCTTTATTTCTAGCTTTGATCAAAGATTCAATTTTTTTATTAAACAACAGCTTCTTACACAAATACAAAATACGACTACATATAATAAATTTTTCTGATCCGATTATTTTCTGGACTTGTGTATAATGAGAGTCTAGTAAACTAGAATGCCTTTTACACTATATAGTTGATTGTCCTGCATATATTAACCAATTTACGAACTTTTTCTCGACAATTGATTATTAATGGCACAATTTCCGTCATATGTTTGCGTAGAACTTAATGAAAATATGGGATTACAAATCAATATATGTATATATATTTGTCATGATTGCCACTAGTTCTAACATATAAGTGGAATATGAATTATTAATAATTATGCAGAGTCGTGACAAAAAGCCACAGTATGTTTATATATAAATACTAAATAAACTTTCTATGTGCATGATTAATATGACAACAACGTATCATTCCATTTCCATACAGATAGCTATCGAAGGGAGGGCTATAGCTACGTGGATTAGATTGGCTTCATGCATGCATTATTGCTTGGTTTTCAAGAACATCGCTATATATACACTTCAGAGAATCAAACTTTTTCCCAGGAAACTGATAATTAACTAGGTAATAGCATTTTGAAAGCTCTTCTTAACCTACCAACCCTATCTGTTCTTTATGATAATCAGCCAGCTACTAAAAGCTTCCCTACCATTCAAGAGGCAGATACTAAATTTGAAGGTTATAAGTTCCTATAATAATTTTAAGTTAATACCTGCACTATTATAAATAACTGCGCTATAGTCAAATATTTATAGAGCATTTATAGCAGAGATGCATGTACCATCAGGGGCATACCTTGTTGCATGGCCTATCATGAGACACCACTTCGTCGAAAATGTTTGTTAGATATGTATAAAAAATAAAAATATTGAAGATAAATATAAAAAATAACACCACTTATAAAAATTATGTTAGTTAATTCACTTTCAAATTGTGCCACCGCTTATAAAATATCATGAATACGCAACTGTGTACCATGGACATGAAAAAATCAGTTTAACCTTTCGTTTTCGACATAAAATGCACAAGTAAGTGGTCAATAAAAATCACTACACAAATATTAAATTCTGAACATAAGCAATGAGTTCGGTCCTAACCGCGCTATAATCCTTATAACGTGATCTGCAAGTTAGTACATAGCAGCCGCAATTTTCCAGTGAATTACTCTTGTTTTTATTCATTCATTATTGGATGGGGCCATTTAATCCAGAGAAAACGATACTTGAGCTCCACAAAGAGGAGTTTCCTGAGAAATGTGATGTTTATTTCCAGAGACAAAAGCATTAAATAATACCATCGATAAGCATAAAACAATCAAAATAATTCAAGGGTTAATCATAACAGATCGTAATAAATCAAAGAACCGAATAAAAGGAACAAGAAGCAAGTTTTTTGTATTAAGAAAAGGTATATGGAGAGCTCTTTATTGATGATACTGATTTGGTCTGCCTCTCCTTGGAGAGGTTCAGAACCTTACAATGATGTTCTCTTTCCCATCGTATGCGTTATAATGTCTATTCTTTCTTCCTTAGAAGTAGTGGAGAAACCCCCCCCCCCCCCCAAACACACCCTTTTTTCGGTCTTTTCTCTTAGTATTTATAGTTGTGAGCTTTGCGAGCTAGCACTGGGTGGTCGTGACCATATTGAGAGAGCGCCTTCGTAATAGCGGATAGGTCGTGGCCTCACTGGTCGAATCGGAGAACCATCAGGTACTATTATTAATAAATGGCCGTACCATTTATTAATCACAAATAGGCTTAGGTATGAATTAGTTCCGTTAATTATCATGGAGTCAAGTTTTGACCCATACATTTAGTCCCTCCACTCATTGAGGGCATGCCCTAGACGAGCTCGATAAGCTGACTTTGTTGACTGAAATTCGAGAAATTCGGAGATGGGGGTCGAACGCTGTCTTAGTCGGAACTGAAGGTGACCATAGCCGCTTATACACTGGGGATGGCCGTAGTCGTTTCTACACTGGAGATGGTCAGATAATGTTTTAACTGAGGCCATGATTATGTGTTGACAGCCTTTAACCTTGTAAGGTGCTAGCATTATCGAGGCGTTACTGTGCTGCCGTTCGGGGAAGGGCAGTTTTTTCCCTTTGGCGAAGGCACATAGCTTTTCGACTTATTTCGTGTGGGGTCGAGCCCTTGTTCGTTTGAAAGTGTAATCATTTCCCTCGACGGTCGAGTCGTATGCTGTGCGGCCGAAGGGGATACGGGCATGCTTGACGCGTATTTTGGCAACATCCAAAATTTGGAGGCGTATGGGTATTGCGTCTTCTATGCTTATCCCTTCAAGTTGGGATTCAAGCTTCCTCTTCCTATGTTGGTGGTCGACTTCTGCTGTCACTACAGGGTGTGCCCAGGCCAGCTCGTTCCGTCTCTTTACAAGCTTCTTGCAATGTTTATTAAGTATACGGAACTAGCTCGAAGGGAGGTTACACCGCAGTACGTGTTGACTCTTTACGCCCCTCAGAGGGTCCGCGGTCTCGGCAAGGGAAAATGCTATACTTCCTTCTTTACCTCATTTGCTTCACAGCTACCACTTCATAATTAAATTATATATTAAATAACTCAATTGTATCACATTTTTCGAATTTAAAAGCAATTATGACTCACGATCATACTAGACTTCGGTGCATAGATAACCGTCACCATGCTTATACACTGTACTCCACAGTTAACATGTAGCAAATAATATCCTAATCCTAATCCCTCAAGCCACAATTAGAATAAACACTTACCTCGGTCCGAAAATAGCAATCAAGCCTCTAACACCGCCTTTCCTCTAGAATACAACTTCGAAACAACGACATCTAGCCATAATTAGTTCAATATTATCAATAATGGCTTAATAACACAATTCCATAGCCTAAAAATAAATTTCCAATCATTCTTCCAAAAATACCAAAATCTGACACCGGGCCCACATGGTCCAAACTAGAGGCTCGGACCAAATTCCAATCACCCATAACCCTACAAGTTCAAATTAGGGGTGTGCATTCGAATCGGTTTATCGATAAATCGAATCGATTATTTGTTATCGGTTTATCGATATCGATTTATCGTTTATCGATTTCTATATTGATTTCAAAATTCTCCTTATCGAGTTATCGATTTCGATTTCGATTCTGTCCTTTTCGGTTTATCGGTTTATCGATAAACCGATAAGATACACTATTTTTTTTTAAAAAAATACCCTTATTTTATAATACCCTTTCCTTTACCCTAAGTCCCTAGCTCTATTATTTCTTCTACTACATTTAAGGAATGATCATATTTAAAGCTCAAGGGAATGAAGTTCAAATTAATGAAAAACATAATTAGACGTGATGATGTATTTTATTTATTTTTATATCGTTGGAGTGTTAGTGACATTCATTTGATCCTTTACTTTAGTTTTATTTCATGTGCTTGTTGACACAATATTTATGTTATAAATGGTGCTCTTCTTATTTTAGCTTCTTTTTGTCCATACTAGTTAGGCGTGTTTGTAGCGATATACTATCCATCAAATCCCGAAAATTTTTTATTGGTGTAATCGATAATCAAATCGATAAGCCCCAAAATCGATAAATCGAAATCGAAAAAATCGAAACCTTAGTGATACGATAACGATAAGCATATGTTCAAATCGATAATCGATAAGTAATTATTGATAAGGGTCAAAATCGAATGCACACCCCTAGTTCAAATATATAATTTCTTTAAATATTCGACCCCAAATTGAGGTTGAATCGCCCAAAATTTTCAAAAACCTAACTCTACCCAAAAGCCCAAATTTCTACTTTGATTTCATGTTTTTAGGCTAGGATTTTAGTGATTAGATGAAGAAAATAATGAGGGAATGATGCTAAGATTACTTACCCAAAGAGTTATGGAGGAAGGAGAGCTTGAATTTCGTCTATGGAGGGTTTAAGGGAGGAGCTCGTGTGAAAAAGTGGGAATAATTCCGTAATGAATAGTGTTATAGGCTTTTAAAATCACTGGAGAAAAACGGTCATCGTGTTCGCGACAGTAGGTCGTGCTCACATTGATTTGGGAAAAGACGGCCATCACGTTCGCGATGCTGCAACGTGAACGCGGAGGGCTAAGTTTTCTGGGTGCCTGGGTCGTCCTATGCGAACGCGTGGTAGGCACACGAACGCGAAGGAGGAGAGTGCAAGGCATCGTGTTTGTGAAAACTGGGTGCGAACGCGTAGAAGAGAATTTTGCCAGGATCAACTAAAGCTACGTGAACGCGAAGCTCCTATGCGTTCGTGTAGGCCAATGGGTCTGTGCAAATATTTTTGAATTTCTGATGCATTCTAAGATTAAAAACACTCTGAACCACCCACGAAATCACTCCCGAGCCCTTAGTGCTCCCAACCAAACATACACACTAACTCAATATCATCCTACGAACTTGATCGAGCGATTAAATCGCTAAAATAACATCAAAATCAAATAATAAACCCCCAAAACTAATAATTTTCATTTTAAAGTTCATAACTTCCAAATTTTCCATTTTTAGTCCGGAACACGTCAAACGACATCCGATTTTGACCGAATTTTACAGGAAGCGCTTAAACCATATATATGAACTATACGTGCATCGGAACCAAAATACGAGCCTGATATTATTACTTTATGATCAAATTTAATTTTCATTTTCCTTTAACATTTTCAGAAAATAATTTCACGGAAAAATTCTTTTCTCGGGCCTGGGACCTCGGGTTTTGATTCTGGGAAAAATCCCGAGCCCCATATTTTCCTACATACCCTCCAGGACCGTCACATCATGACTCCGGGTCCGTTTACCCAAAATATTGACCAAAGTCAACTATATCAATAGTATTATAAAAATTCATAGTTTTTAACACCAAATTCATATATTTTAACATAAAAATTTTCCGGCTTTGCGCTCGGACTGTGCATGTAAATCGAGGCAACCAAAAGCGAGGTTTTCAAGGCCTCAGAAATACAGATAAAGAGAGAATTACGGCGATGACCCTTTGGGTGTCACATCCTCTACCTCTAAAACAATCGTTCGTCCTCGAACGGACAAGAGAAAGAAGTACATGAGTCGGGGAATAGACGGGGATAACGGCTCCGCATACCAGACTCGGACTCCCAGGCCAATGCCTCAGGATGCTGACCTCTCCACTAAACACGCACTGAAGGAAAACTCCTCGACCTCAACTGTCGAACTTGCCAGTATAAAATAGTCGCCGGCTCCTCCTCGTATGACATATGCATGTCCAATTTGACAGTGCTGAAATCTAACATGTGATCGGGATCTCCATGATACCTTCGAAGCATGGATACATGAAAAATAGGATACATGGCTGCCAAGCTAGGCAGCAAGGCAAGTCTGTAAATCACCTTTCCCACGCGATCGAGAATCTCAAATGGGCCAATAGACCTAGGGCTAAGCTTGCCCTTCTTCGTGAATCTCATCACGCCCTTCATAGGCGATACACGGAGCAATACTCGCTTACCAACCATGAAAGCAGCATCCCTGACCTTGCGATCAGCATAACTCTTCTACCTAGACTGAGATGACCGAAGTATGTCCTGAATGATTTCGACCTTATCCAAGGCCTCCTGTACTAGACCTGTACCCAATAATCGTGCCTCTTCCGGCTCAAACCATCCGACTGGGGACCGGCACTGCCTACCATACAATGCCTCATACGGAGCTATCTGAATGCTGGACTAGTAGCTGCTGTTGTAGGCAAACTCTGCTAATGGCAAGAACTTGTCTCATGAGCCTTCAAAATCAATAACGCAGGCTCGGAGCATATCCTCAAGAATCTGAATAGCCCTCTCGGACTGACCATCCATCTGGGGGTGAAATGTTGTACTCAACTAAACCTGGATGCCCAACTCTTGTTGTACCGCTCTCCAGAAATACGAGGTAAACTGTAGGCCCTGGTCCAAAATAATAGATATAGGCACCCCATGAAGGCGAACTATCTCTCTGATATAAATCTCAGCATATCTCTCGGACGAAAAGGTGGTGGCAACTGGAATAAAATGTGCTGACTTGGTCAGCCTATCAACAATAACCCATATAGCATCAAACTTCTTCCGAGTCATCGGAAGGCCAGTAACAAAATCCATGGTAATTCTCTCCCACTTCCACTCAGGAAGCTCATTCCTCTGAAGTAAACCACCCGGCCTCTGATGCTCGTACTTAACCTGCTGATAATTCAGATAACGAGCCACATATGCAACAATGTCTTTCTTCATTCTGTGCCACCAATAATGCTGCCCCAAATCTTTATACATCTTGGCAGAGCCCGGATGAATAGAATACCGAGAACTATGGGCCTCCGCTAAGATCGATTCTCGAATACCATCAGCATTAGGCACACAAACTCTCCCCTACAATCTCAATACTCCATCATCTCCCAAGGTCATCTTCTTAGCACCTCCCTGCTGCACCGTGTCTCTTAGGACACACAAATGGGGATCATCAAACTGTCGCTCCCGGATACGCTCCATCACCAACAAACGAGCAACAGTGCAAGCTAACACCCTGCTAGGCTCAGAAATATCCAGCCTCACAAATCGATTGGCCAAGGCTTAAATATCCAAAGCAAGCGGCCTCTGGCTGACCGAAATATAGGCAAGACTTCCCATGCTGGCGGAATTTCTACTCAATGTATCGGCCACCACATTGGCCTTCCCCGGGTGGTATAAGATAGAAAATATCATAGTCTTTCAACAACTCCAACCATCTTTGCTGCCTCAAATTCTACTCCTTCTGTTTGAACAAGTACTAAAGGCTCTTGTGATCCGTGTACACCTCACACGTCACACCATATAAATAATGCCTCCAGATCTTCAAGGCATGAACGATGGCTGCCAACTCTAGGTCACGAACTGGATAATTCTTCTCGTGGATCTTCAACTGCCTCGAAGCATATGCTATGACCCTGCCATTCTCCATCAACACTGAGCCAAGCATGATACAGGAAACATCACAATAAACAGTGTAAGGCCATGATCCCATGGGCAATACCAATACTGGTGTCGCAGTTAGAGCTGTCTTGAGCTTCTGGAAGCTCGTCTCGCACTCATCTGACCACCTGAACTGGGTACCTTTCTAGGTCAATCTAGTCATCGGGGCTGCAACGGATGAAAACCCCTCCAGGAAACGTCGATAGTAACCAGCTAACCCCAAGAAACTCCGGATCTCTGTAGCTGAAGCTGGTCGAGGCCAGTTCTTGAGTGCCTAAATTTTCTTCGGGTCCACCTGAATACCCTCTGCTGATACGACATGACCTTGGAATGCAACATAACTCAACCAAAACTCGTACTTTGAGAACTTGGCGTACAACTGACTATCCTTCAGAGTTTGAAGAACCACTCTGAGGTGTTGCTCATGCTCCTCCTGACTGCGGGAGTATATCAGAATGTCGTCAATGAATACGATCACAAACAAATCCAAATAGGGCCTGAACACTCGGTTCATTAACTCTATAAATGCCGTAAGGGCATTGGTCAAGAAAATGACATGACCAAAAACTCATAATTCCCAAACCGAGTGCGAAATGCTGCCTTAGGGACATCAAACGCCCTAATCCTCAGCTGATGATAACCAGACCTAAAATCTTTCTTCGAGAACGCCCTAGCACCCTGAAGCTGGTCGAATAAATCGTCAATCCTCGGCAGTGGATACTTGTTCTTTATTGTTACCTTGTTCAACTCCCGGTAATCAATGCACATACTCATCGACCCATCTTTTTTCTTCACAAATAACACTGGTGCACCCCAAGAGGATACACAGCAAAATAGGACGACACATAGGAATACGCATATCTCAGATCAAATGACAAAGAAGCACCCCTATCACAGACCAAAATAGTATCTATAATCACAGCATCTGACGACTCGACCTCTGGCCTGGCCGGCAAAGCATAACAATGGGGTTGACCCCCACATCCCTGAACTGTGTCTCTGGACGATCGGCTACTAGTTGACCCCAGCCTCTGGCGGTCCGAGCTCCACCTCTACGGTCTATCCCTGTACCTCTATGATCCCTACCCCCGCCTCTAGCTAGCTAGGCGGCCTGTGGATCACCTGCTGCCTTAGTCATTGGGAAAGGACCCTGCTGCTGAGAACTACTCGAGGCTCGAGGGCAAAACCTGACAATATGACTCGGGTCACCACAACCATAACATGCCCTCGGCTGCTGAGACTGCTAGCCCTATCAACTTGTATGTCCTCGCCTGAAGCTCTGAAGTGGTGGTGCACTGATGGGGGCTGGCCGTGCGTTGAAGTACTGCTGATCCGTATAATACTGTTGAGGACCACCACTGCCTGGAGTACCATGAGAGACCTGAAGTGCTGACTGAAAGGGCCTCTGAGGGTGGCCTCTGTCATATGAATCCCTACCTCCAGATGAGGTACCACTGAACCTGCCAGAATGATGAGGCCTCTTATCTGACCCCTAACTACCTCCTCGTGCAAGTGCCATATTTACCCGGCGGGCCGCATTGGCCGCCTCCTGAAAGAAAATATCACTACCAACTCCCATGGCCATCTGAAGACGGATCGACTGAATCAATCCATCAATAAATCTCGGACCCTCTTTCTCTCTGTAGGGCGTATCAAAATTTCATGGCGTGCCGTCAACAAATCTGGAGACCCTGCAGGTCAAGAACTGATCCCATGTCAAGGCTGGAGACCCTGCAGGTCTAGATAGGCAATAATCTCTCCACCAAGTCTTGGCGGATCCTACAAACCTGAAGGTAAATAAATTGACCCCGTTGGTCTCCACTATACCTATAGTCCTGAGGTTCTCATGACAACTGAATAAAAAATCCTGGGGATCCTTCGATGAAGCATCGCTGAAAGTGGTGGTGAAAAGCTTGGAGAACCGATCAAGTCTCTACAAAGAATCCAAAGTCATGGCCGCTCTATCAGCGACATGAGCTGTAATACCTATCTGAGCTGCCACTGCGGGCTGAACCACTAGAACCTGAGTCCTGGGAGCTACCTGCTCCAGAGTACACGTAGCAAGAGTCTGAACCCCTCCTCCAGCCAGAGAAGTGGCTGGTGCTACTAGCAACAAACTCTCTCTAGTGACACTGTCCATAGAGCCTTCCAGTCGGACTAGAGCATCCTAAAGATCGGGGGGAACATAACCCCTCTTAGGACTTGAGCTGGGCCCACTGGAGTTGCTGGGACTGGAACCTCCTCATCATAATCAATATGAGGCTCCACCTCTGGAACTGTTGCCTGGGGCTGAGCTCTGCCCCTACCACGTCCTCGGCCTCTGCCCCTCACGAGAGCTGCTGCAGGGGGATCGGGCTACTGTGCGGTAGAAGAAGATGCACGTGTTCTCTCCATTTGCGAAAGAACAGAGTAGAACGAAAATCAATATTTGAGAAACGAAAATCGCACGACAAGAATGAACAAAGTGAAATTTTCCTAACTCTGTAGCCTTTGGGGGATAAATACATACGTCTATGTACCGATCCTTCAGACTCTATCGAGCTTGTCCATATGTTGTGAGACCCAAGTAACCTAGTGCTCTGACACCAACTTGTCGTGACCCGAATTTCCCACCATCGGGTGTCATCATGGTGCCTATTGTCGGAGCTAGGCAAGCCAACATAAACATACATTTTCAACTTTTATTCAACAAGATAATAATAAAAGCAATAAATTAAAGCGGAAGTCTCAATTTAATATTTAAATGAAAAAAATACGAAAAAATTAACATCATAAGAAGTCTATTTCGATACAATGAAAATAAACGGAAATGAAACAGAAGAGACTCAATGCCCGCGCACGTCAGCAAAATACCTAGAAGTCTCTGGACTAAAGGCATGCTCCCAATCTGCTGCTAATCTGCTCCCGGATCTGTGCACAAAAAGGGAACAAAAGTGTAGCATCAGCACAACCAACCCCATGTGCTGGTAAGTGCCTGGCCTAACTCCGGCGAGGTAGTGACGAGGCTAGACCGGACCTACCACAATTAACCTATACAGATATATGTGCAATAATGGAAAAATATACATAATTTAAACAGATAATAGGGAGGCATGATGTGGGGTATAACAATTCAGATATAAAATCAACAAACAAAGAGATGGAACTGAATAGATATCATCAATAAAAGAGAACAAGTAACTCAATAACCGCACGGCACCAACCTTCGTGCTTTTACTCTCATTTCTTACCAAAGCTGTCGAATATAGTGCAAGGCATCACCCTTCGTGCTTTTCCTCGCATAAATCTCATATCAAGGCACAGAATGACCTTCGTGCTCAACTATTCAAAACAAGCCACAGAATGACTCTTCGTGCATAATTATCAAAACATGGCACGGAATGACCAATCTTGCATAGTCGCTCTTCCTCACCCAATCAACAGTCACAACCAATCGGGGAAGGGAATAAACAACAAGATTAAACATCCCGGCAAGGGACAATAAGCCAACAAATAAGTCCCGACAAGGGAAAATGCTACACTTCCTTCTTTACCTCGTTTGCTTCTCATCTACCACTTCATAATTAAATTATCAATTAAATAACTCAACTGTATCACATATTTCGAATTTAAAATCAATTATGACCCACGATCATACTAAGATTCCGGTGCATAGATAACTGTCACCATGTCTATACACCGTACTCCACAGTTAACACGTAGCAAATAATATCCTAATCCTAATCCCTTAAGCCAAAGTTAGAACAAACACTTACCTCGGTCCGAAAATAGCAATCAAGCCTATAACACCGCCTTTCCTCTAGAATCCAACTCTGAAACAATGATATCTAACCATAATTAGTTCAATATTATCAATAATTGCTTAATAGCACAATCCATAGCCTAGAAATGAATTCTCTATCATTCTTCCAAATATACCAAAATCCGACATCGGGCCCACATGTTCCAAACTCGAGGCTCGGACCAAATTCCAATCACCCATAACCCTACGAGTTCAAATATATAATTTGTTTAAAGATTCGACCCCAAATTGAGGATGAATCGCCCAAAACTAACTCTACCCAAAATCCCTAATTTCTACTTTGATTTCATATTTTTAGGCCATGATATTAGTAATTAGATGAAGAAATAATGAGGGAATGATGTTAAGCTTACTTACCCAAAGAGTTATGGAGGAAGGAGAGCTTGAATTACGTTTATGGAGGGTTTAAGGGAGCAGCTCGTGTGAAAAAATGGGAATAATCCTATAATGAATATTGTTTTAGGCTTTTAAAATCACTGGAGAAAAATGTTCATCATGTTCGCTATAGTAGGTCGTGTTCGCATTGAGTTGGGAACAGTCAGGCATCGCGTTTGCGATGCTGCAACGCGAACGGGAGGGTTAATTTTTCTGGTGGCATGGGTCGTCCTATGCGAGCACGTGGTAGGCACGTGAACGCAAAGGAGGGAAGTGCAAGGCATCGCGTTCGCGAAAACTAGATGCGAACGCGTAGAAGAGAATTTATCCAGGGTCAACTAAAACTACGCGAAAGCTCCTATGTGTTCACGTAGGCCAATGGGTCTGTGCAAAAGATGCAGAATTTCTGATGCATCAAAGTCCAAAAACACTCCGAACCACCCCCGAAATCACTCCCGAGCCCTCGAGGCTCCCAACCAAACACACACACTAACTCAATATCATCCTACAAACTTGATCGAACAATCAAATCGCTAAAAATAACATCAAAATCAAAGAATCAACCCCCAAACCTCATAATTTTCATTTCAAAGTTCATAACTTCCGAATTTTCCATTTTTAGTCCGAAAAACGTCAAATGACGTTCGATTTCGACCAAATTTTAAAGGACGCGCTTAAACCACATATATGTCCTATACCGGACATTAGAACCAAAATAAAATCCCGATACCATTACTTATTTTATCAAATTTCATTTTCTTTTTTCTTAAACATTTTCAGAAAACAATTTCACGGAAAAATTCTTTTCTCAGGCCTAGGACCTTGGATTTCAATTCCGTGAATACGCCCAAGTCCCATATTTTCCTATGGACCCTCTGGGTCTGTTTACCTAAAATGTTGACCAAATTCAACTATATCAATATTATTATAAAAATTCATAGTTTTTAACACCAAATTTATATATTTTAATATAAAAAAATTTCGGTTTTACGCCTGAACTACGCATGCAAATAGAGGAAATCAAAAGCGAGGTTTTCAAGACCTCGGAAGTGCGGAAAAAGGGAGAATTATGGTGATGACCCTTTGGTTCGTCACATGTTTATTTTGTCCTTTTATTTTTTCTAAGTTATCTTTTGCACGCGTTCATGGGGGATTTTGCCTCAGATTTTCTCTGGAAGGCATGTTAATCCCCCTATGTCTATGGTCGTAATAAAGTCAATGGCCTTGGCTATGATGATGTTGATGGCCTTGGCCATGATGATGTTGATGGCCTTGGCCAGGTAGGCGACTTCGACTGTCATCGAGTCGTTTGCTTGCCTTAGTCAGAAACTAGGTTGGCTGCTAGTCGCGATGACCTTTGCCATGATTAAATAATTTTTGCTTATAATTTTCTTTCACTTGGTGTGAGTGAGCTGTAGCCATTATTTGGCGATAGCGACACTTATCCTTAGTCCCAGTTTGGGAGTGGTCGAACTACTAGCCGTGATAGTAAGCACGCGGCCTTGTAATTCAACTGGGCCTGAACTTTTTGTGGCCCGAATCTTAGTCTGAGTTAGACGTACTTACTTGAATGGCGAGGGTGCTTAACTTGTGTCTTCGACCGTTGAAGAACTGACCTTGCTGCGTTTAATTGGTGAAGGTGCTCATCCCGAGTCCCGGTTCAAACGCAGTTGAACCCTTTAGATTTGAGGGAGAGAGTGTCTAGCCTTGTTGTTCGAGCGAGATTGAGCTCGTGAGGTTTGCTGGTGACGGTGTATGGTCTTTGCCTTGATTCGACCATGGTTGAATTTATAATTTTTTATGGCGAAGGCGCATAGCCTGAGTCTCGGTTCAACTTGTAGTTGAACTTGCAAATTTGATGGCGAAGGCGCATGGCCTGAGTCCCTGTTTAACTTGTAGTTGGACTAGTAATTTTCTATGGCGAAGGCACATGGCCCGAAGTTGAACTTGCAAATTTTGATGGCGAAGGCGCATGGCCTGAGTCCCAGTTCAACTTATAGTTGAACTCGTAATTTTTTACGGCGAAGGCGAATGGCTTGAGTCCTAGTTTAACTTGTAGTTGAATTCGTAATTTTTGATGGCGAAGGCGCATGGCCTGAGTCCCAGTTCAACTTGTAGTTGAACTTTTTATTTTTGATGGCGAAGGAGCGTAGCCTATCTTGGTTCAACCGTAGTTGAACTTGTTATTTTCGATGGCAAATTCACATAGCCCGAGTCCCGGTTCAACCATTGTTGAACTTTGATTAATTTGATGGCGAGGGCACGTAGCCTGAGTCCCAGTTCAACTTGTAGTTGAATTTTTTTTTTTAATGGCGAAGGCGCGTGGCCTGAGTCCCAGTTCAACTCATAGTTGAACTTTTTATTTTTGATGGCAAAGGCGTGTAGCCTGTCTTGGTTCAACCATAGTTGAACTTGTTATTTTCGACGGTGAAGGAGCATAGCTTGAGTCTCGGTTCAACCGTAATTGAACTTTGATAAATTTTATAGTGAGGGAGCGTAGCCTGAGTCCCAGTTCAAGCGTAGTTGAACTTTGATAAATTTGATGGCGAGGGCTTGTAGCCAGAGTCCCAGTTCAACCGTAGTTGAACTTTGATAAAATTGATGGCAAGGGCGCGTAGCCCAAGTCCCAATTCAACTTGTAGTTGAACTTTTTATTTTTGATAGCGAAGACGCATAGCCTGTCTTGGTTCAACCATAGTTTGAACTTGTTATTTTCGATGGCGAAGGCGCATAGCCTCAGTCCTGGTTGAACCGTAGTTGAACTTTGAAAAATTTGATGGCGAGTGTGCGTAGCTTGAGTCCCAGTTCAACCGTAGTTGAACTTTGATAAATTTGATGGCGATGGCGCGTAGCCCGAGTCCCACTTCAACTTGTAGTTGAACTTTTTATTTTTGATGGCGAAGGCGCATAGCCTGTCTTGGTTCAACTGTAGTTGAACTTTGATAAATTTGATGGCGAGGGCGTTAGCCTGAGTCCCAGTTCAGCTATAGTTAAATATTTTATTTTTAATGGCAAGGGCGCGTAGCCTGAGTCCCAGTTCAACTTGTAGTTGAACTCTTAATTTTTGATGGCGAAGGCGCATGGCCTGAGTCCCAGTTCAACCGTAGTTAAACTTCGATAAATTTGATGGCAAGGGCATGTAGCCTGAGTCCCAGTTCAAATTGTAGTTGAACTCATAATTTTTTATGGCGAAGGCGCATGGCCTGAGTCTTAGTTCAACCATTTTTTATGGCGAAGGCGCAAGGGCGCGTAGCCTGAGTCCCAGTTCAACTTGTAGTTGAACTCTTAATTTTTGATGGCGAAGGCGCATGGCCTGAGTCCCAGTTCAACCGTAGTTAAACTTCGATAAATTTGATGGCAAGGGCATGTAGCCTGAGTCCCAGTTCAAATTGTAGTTGAACTCATAATTTTTTATGGCGAAGGCGCATGGCCTGAGTCTTAGTTCAACCATAGTTGAACTTTGATAAATTTGATGGTGAGGGCGCGTTGCCTGAGTTGTAATTCAACCATAGTTGAAGTTTGATATATTTGATTATGAGGGCGCGTAGCCCGAGTCCCAATTCAACTTATAGTTGAACTTTTTATTTTTGATGGCGAAGGCGCGTAGCCTGTCTTGGTTCAACCATAGTTAAACTTTGATAAATTTGATGGCAAGGGCGTGTAGCCCTGAGTCCCAGTTCAACCATAGTTTAACTTTGATAAATTTGATGGCGAGGGCGTGTAGCCTGAATCCTAGTTCAACTTGGAGTTGAATTCGTAATTTCTTATGGTGAAGGCGCATGACCTGAGTCCCAGTTCAGCTGTGGTTGAATCAACTGTCGGAGGCACGTAGTGTGGCCCTCGTTATGTCGGTGTTTGAGGGCTGAAGCTTGGTTTTGGTTCGAGATCTTGAGCGGCTTACGCTCTGTCTTTTCAATCGAGGTATGTAGGCTGGTCTAAGGTGACTCTCGATTTGAGGTACCTTCATGCCGATTTCCAGCTGGATCCCGTATCAGGGATGTGGGAGATGCCTTACAGAGATTCTCCCTTAGGAGGGGGGGACTGCTTTTTTTCTTGCTTGCATTGTTCTTCTTTTTTTTTTTGAAAAGAGAGAGAGATGAGGTGTTCAGACCCTTGTCGAAACTTTCGGGTTCCTTTTACCTGATGTGCCGCTTTACTCGTTCGAGTTAAGTTGCTTTCCCCTTCGGGTGTTTTCTTTCCTTTTGGTCCAAGGATGAACTACACGATTCTGCTATGAAATCTCCACAGACGGCGGCAAATTAATTTGCTCAAAGTTATCATGCACTTTATTAGCATAAAACTATCAAAATAATTCAATGGCCAATCATAGCAGATCGTAATAAATCAAATGACCGAATAAAAGGAACAAGAAGCAAGCCTTTTGTATTAAGAAGAGGTATATGGAGACCTCTTTATTGATGATATTGATTTTGTCTGCCTCTCGTTGGAGAGGTTCAGAACCTTACAATGATGTTCTCTTTCACATCGTATGGGTTATAATGTATGTTCTTTCTTCCTTAGAAGTAGTGGAGAAGAAAAAGAAGCAGCCACCCTCCCCCTTTAGGGTTCTTTCTCTTAGTATTTATAGCTGTGAGCTTTGCGAGCTAGCACTGGGCGGCCGTGACCATATTGAGAGGGCGCCTTCGTAATAGCGGATAGGTCGTGGCCTCACTGATCGAACCGGGTAACATTCAGGTACCATTATTAATAAAGGCCGTATCATTTATTAATCACAAATAGGCTTAGGAATGGATTAATTCCATTAATTATTATATAATTGAGTTTTGACCCATACAACAATCACTGCACTTTAGATGTTGCCACGCATTTTATTATTTATGATGTTTGTATCAGTATAAACAAATATTTCATTTGTATCATACATCTATCATACTGTTTTGCTGCCTCTTTGATGTGTGATTCTATCCAACTTCTTCTACACAAGAAAAGTCTGCAGAAAAATCCTAGTTCGTTAATATAATACTCTCAAGCATTGTTTTCTACCGTGCAAAAATATTTAACCATATTAATGCTGTTAGTTGTTAGTGTAACTAAGCATAAAATAAGGTAATTAAATACACTAATTATTGCACGTGTAAGTTATATAAACTGGCACAGTAAACAGAATTATATTATCAATGTTGTTTAACTGCAATAGCATGTAAATTTAATTTATTATTTTTATCGTTACAAATTACAATGTTTATCATAGAAATTTCATGATAGATTGATTACCTACAAAATTATCCAAATGTAATATTCTTTTTCTTACTCTTCAGAAAAACTATATTTCATCTTATATATATTGGTTGGAGGATAAGTGTTTGTGAATTGTGAAATCTTCGTCCACCTATTAATTTCCAGATGTCACCTATAGCATTCAATCATGTAATATTCTTTAAAAAATGAAGAATTTTGGACCCCATTATTAGTCAAATCAGTATATATAGTTCAAGAAGGCAAGTTATGGCAAATGATTGCCACCAGTAATTAGACACTATGTTTTACATATTTTAAGACAAGAGAGAGGTAGCCCTGTTGGTAAGCAATTCTCACTTTCAATCGAAAGGTTGTGAGTTCGAATTTTCTCAAGACCAAGATGGGAAGTTCTTGGAGGGAAGAATGTCGAGTGTTTGTTTGAAAACAGTCTTTCTACCCAGGGTAGGTGTAAGGTTTGCGTACACACTATCCTCCCCGAACCTCACTAAATGTGATTATGCTGGGTTGTTGTTGTTATTCTACAGACTTTCAGAAAATATCATTTGGTACGTATGATTCTTCAAAAATAGTATTTCATCATTTTGGAAAGTTCTTTCAACATAAATTAGACGTTAACAGATATTTCATGAGCTCATATATATTAAGCTATATTATTTCTTCTTCCTTTTCTGAGAAGTGAGAATAGGAGCAGAGAATCTAGGAAACAAGGAGAATTATTTGAAGAATTGATTGAGAACAAAGTTTATAGCCGCCACGAACCAATAATTTTTTTATGCGATGACAGTATAAATGGAGTTTTTGCACCATCACATTACCTAGCTAAAAGATGATTACTACGAGCAACCGTACATAATAAGTAGGTCGGAATTAGTAACCAAAGAATAAGATAGGTTATTTGGTACAACTCTTTAAAAAGTATGTACGAAATTTGGAACTTTAGACCCACTACATATTTTTTACTTCAATTTCGCGAGTCTGAATTTGATCCTTAGACAGTTGAACTTTACAAAATTTCTAAATTTCGGCTAATCTTTAAACAACGGTCCTCCAAGTGGCTATTTGTGCATTGCCCCATAAATTGATGGATCGATCTATTCTATGGTGACATCCGAAGCATAACTGCACACTCACACGATCTTTGCCGAGAGATAGGAGTATTCAGTGGAACGGTTCAGGGGGAGCCGGTTCCGCCTCCGGCTAAGGAGGAAAATTTCAATCGATACGTGATAACTTCGACGAGCTGGTTACATATTTGGACGGTCGACCAAAATAATTAAATTCACTAGACAATATGCAAAAAGTATAAACTGGTTATTATAAAAAGAAGTATATTTCTTGCATATTACACATTAATTTATAAAAATGTATATATTTTTCGACCATTACTTTTTAGCAGCTATATTGGGGAGAAATTCAAAAATAGTCACATTTATAAGTGGCCATTCAAAAGTAATCGAAATTTAGTCATTTACATGTAAGATAAATTAGAACGAAAATATTGCTCAAAATCCGAAAAAATACTCCAGTATATTATGCTAGAATTTCACCATAAGTATATTGGTACTCCAGTATAATATACGGTCCAGCATAATATATTGGAGATTGAAGCTTCGGTGCTCCAATCTCAAGTATTTATACTGGAACTTTCCGCGTATTGATGTTTCAGCATAATATGCTGGAAGTACATACACTGGTACACTGATCTACGGTATACTATGCTGAAAATTTTCGTGTTGCAGTAAAATAATGGCTATTTTCTAATAATTTTACAAACAATGGCTATTTTTTAATGATCAATCCGATAACTGGCTAGCCCATACTATTTTTATGCTATATTGTGTGACGTTCCCTTGATGGAGTATTATATTGGAGAGTGGGCTTATCCAACCCATTTTTTATTAAACGGGCTTATTTTTATGCACTAATCCTAAACTATAATATAATGGGCCTAAGCCCATATAAATGCAAAGTAGCGAGTCCAGATCCAGATACAGAAAACCTAGTACTATATCATCTCCTCGAAAGCCCTAATACTCACTCGACATCACGCACAATTAGCCTCACTCTTCGCCCCTGGTCAGCTGCTTCCTCAAATCGTCGAAAATGGTGCGTATTAACTCTTCACACAGTTATGCATTTCCGTACTCTGAGATTTTATGTTGAGATCTGTAAAAATGTGTTGGATTTTGTTTTCTGTAGCCGTTCAAGAGGTTTGTGGAGATCGGAAG
Organism: Nicotiana benthamiana; assembly: GCA_034376525.1. Taxonomy (NCBI): domain Eukaryota; kingdom Viridiplantae; phylum Streptophyta; class Magnoliopsida; order Solanales; family Solanaceae; genus Nicotiana; species Nicotiana benthamiana. The sequence continues at coordinate 149,336,969 of CM067338.1, forward strand.
AGTTGCCCTTGTCAACTACGGGGAGGACTATGGGAAGCTCGTTGTTATCGTCGATGTCATTGACCAAAATAGGGTAAATTTGCTTCGCTGAGCAATTGTTATACTCTAAAAATTTCTCAGTAATCAAATCTACATATTAAACTGTGTTCAGCTGAATACATTCATGAAAAATGAAATGGAGTACTTTGGAATCGTTTGCCATGCCTTCGGGCAAGGACAAAAAAGGATATTGTATAATATTAGTACTTTGTTTTTATCTATTGAGCTGATGTATTTTTCTTAGTTAGATATGCTTAAGGCCTATGATGGAACATGATAATATGCTTACATTGTCTGATCATATAAAACTTGATTGGGCAACATGATCTGAGGCCTTCTTGTAAAATTTCCACAAAGTAGTTTTTATTTGTTTAGATGGTCGTTTTTGAAATTAGCACCTCCATAAGTCATTTGCAGTTGTTGAATATTGGGCTTTTCTTAAGAAAGCTGTATATCTGCTTGCCCGTTTTATTAGGTTTTTAGTTAGCGAGTTTATTTATTGATAGGTTCTGCTGTGCTCTTTTTTCAAGTTTTGATTGGTTCCGTGGATTATTCTTATCTGTGCCTTATAGAGTAAATAAAGTGTGGAGAGTTATTTGTTCTGCCTTGTGGAACTCCTCATGAAGGGTCTTGACTGCAATGTCAGTTATTCCCTTTAGTTAACAGAAAGTTAAGATGACAAAGATAATTTGACTTTCCTCAACTGAACTATTTTCGGTTGAAAATATTCCTGGAGGAAACTGGACAAAGGACTATATTATTGTGTCAAGGGACACATTACCTTCTTCTAGGATCTCTGTGCTTTGTTTATACTTCCTGTGTTGTTTTTGTTTTGTAGCTAATTGATAGGTTTTAACTTATGTTTCATTCCCTTTATATCTCCTTTTAATACAATGAACAAAAAGTGAAAACGAATGATAGATAGGCTGATATGTTCTGGTAGATCGAAAGCAATCCAAAAGGCTTTGTGACTTCCTAGTTGACTTTATTAGGTTAAACTTGATGGTAGGTTGTTACTTAATTGACTGTTAAAATAGCTGTTGAAAATTAAGAATTTTTCAAACTGATTTTTGGTATTTACTCTATCTTTTCTCAATTGATAGGCGCTTGTTGATGCTCCTGACATGGTGAGGAGCCAGGTTAACTTTAAGAGGCTTTCACTCACAGATATCAAAATTGACATCAAAAGGATTCCAAAGAAGAAGACCCTCGTTGCTGCTATGGAGGTTGCTGGTAAGTACAGTGCTCAAGAGATTTTCTTTTTGTTTTACAAGACGTAGATTAGCAATTGATGTTAGCAGCTAGTTTTATGAAGATTGACCACTCATTTGATTTTCGTTCTCCCAGACGTGAAGAGCAAATGGGAGAGCAGTTCCTGGGGAAGAAAGTTGATAGTTCAGAAGAGGAGGGCATCACTTAATGATTTTGACAGGTTCAAGCTCATGCTGGCAAAGATAAAGGTCCGAATATGTCTTTCACTTAGCTTCATTTTGCTTGACTCATTCAATCTACCAATCCCTAATCACCACTCTTGGGTAAGCAGGATAAGAGTGATATTATTTGACTGAAAAGTCAGAAAAAGGTGTCATCATTAAATTTAAAAAGCAAAATGATAATATCTTGCCCAAAACTTTGTATTATGGAGCAATATTCCTTTCTCAACTGTACTTGACCGAGTTAAATGGCAATACCTGAAAAAATTGTTGATCATGTAGCTTGTCAGAATTTAGCTGGCTCCCCTAATCCCCTTTATGTTTGCATGATATTAGATATCAAAGCTGATACATTGTTTTGAAATTGCAGAAGGCTGGAGTTGTAAGGCAGGAGCTTGCTAAGCTTAAGAAGGAGGCTGCTTAGAAACTCTTTGATTAGTGAGATTTGTATGATAGGAGTTTTGGAAGTTGTTTGTGTTTTGCTTTTAGATTTTGGTTCATTACTGGTAAGTCTTTGGTGTCATTGAAGGCGCCTAGAAATCAATTTCCCAATTGTTTCTTTTATGATGGTGAATTCTCTTCCAAAGTTTCAAGGATTACCTACGCAGACACTTTCATATTGTCGCTCAGTATGTTTTGTTTTCATGCCAGTGATCTCACTCGGGTGATGAATCATTTTAGGTAATGAGAAGTTGCTCAAAACATTTTGCTTGGAGATTTTTTCTCGAGTAGACTGGCAGTCTGGCACGGAAGGATTTTCCTGTACAAGTGTCGTATAAAAGCTTGCATCCTTTTACGCTAATGGGCAAATGTTTTGGTTCTTTACTGTTTTTACTTTCAGTATTACTATTTGGAATATGATTTCCACAAATTACTAACTTCGGACTGATACTAGAGATCTATTGGTCTTGAAAAGAATATATATTTGATTTGTGGAGTGGATGGTCGAATTCTAAAAGTTTACCCAAACTGAGATCAGGCAAACTCTACATTGACTCATTTCCTATCACAATGTAAAAGAAGCAAGAAGGGAAATGGATGAGGATAAAACTCAACGAGAAACGCAAGATACTAGCTATTCTTTTCCTTTTATTTAGTTGAGTGAAAACACAAGAGAGAGAACAAAGCATTTGGCCTTCCTTTGGGGAAACTATGGCAGTCATCAAAGGATATGCATGTTCCTGATTTCCATAACAAGGTTCAAGAACAAATGTGAAGATGCACATGTATAATATAATCCAAGGCAATTGCAAAATCTTTCTCATAGCTAAATATTAATCATCGCAACCACTTGCGCAATCTGACCTTCAAATATTCCAAGGCTGAACTAAAAAGATGCATTCAAACCCCCAGAAAAGAATTCCTCCACTAGACATTCGAATAAGGTAAAAGTTACATCAATTCGTACAACAATATTTATTAAGCTACCCGTCCCACACATATATATATAACTCTTGCACTTGACCCAACATTTCTTTGGATGAGTCTAAATGAGCTATGGATCGCCAGGAACTCTATTAACAACAAAAACAAGGAATATGAGAAGTTGGATCAGCTTCAATTGTCACATAGAAGGTAAAACATTTCCAATTTACAGCACTAGAGACATCCTTAAATAGGATTTGCATGTTCAAACAATCAGGAAATTTTTTGTTTACAAGAGCATCCCCTTACTTTCTGATAGAAAGGAACTCAAAGCTCCGAAGAGGGTTATCATGGGTACCCTTTGTGACTGAAGTTCGGGGGAATGCTGATGGTTTTGGTTCGGTTCCCTGCTGAATTCTTTGTGTGGTAGATAGACGGCCAGTGCTTGACACTAATCTGCTTGAGCGACTATCTGTGGGTTCACCAGAAGAGGTTGGTCTGCTGCTTGAAATAGCGGCCCTTCTTGAAGAGCTGCCATTTCTCGAGGTACGGCCTCTCTCTGAATCAGCTTGCTACAAATAAAGAGTAGAAGATTACTAGTTTAACGTGCATCTCAATGTTGCAAATTTTCTATCACATAAAATGCAGAAATATATCTAGGATTCAGAATTATCAAGTCATTGCATTAACTAAAAGGAATAAGCATCTACACAACACAGCACAAAACCCTCCTATCCGATTGAAATAAAATGGATTTCTCTCTTCTTCTTTTTTTTTTGAGGGGGGTGGGGGGGGTGGGGGGAAGGAGGGATCAATACCACGTCTTTAGATGAAGGTACATCCTCTGAAGTCCGATGTCTGGAGTGTTCCCCGTGCCTACCAGCCGCTGAAGTATTCCTTCTGGAAAATGCTTCAACAGCGCCAGAAAACTTGTCTCGAATATCTTGCCCCACTGGATTGTAGAATTAACACATCACAAGCGTCAGTGAATGATAAATTGCCAAAAGCTGCAAGTTTACAAACAAGCAGATGCTAGCAAAAGTTCCAAGAGCTGAATCCTCATAATTCAGGGAAGAAAGGGCATGCATTTTCCAAATAATCTGATACTCAAAATCAAGAACAAAAACTCACATATAGAAAGATTTTCTTCTTTTGTGCTCTTTTATTTTTTTGATAAAGAACTTTTATATTATTATTATTACTACTACTACTACTACTATTTCTACATATTTAACTTATTTTTCAGTTTTATTTTTATTTGCTATGATGATGACATGAATTGAGCTTAAATGGAGAAACATGGTCCATGAGGATTCATATATATGGACCCCAACTTGTGTGGGATTGAGGCATAGTAGTAGTTGTATTTTTTTGATGTCTCATTTATAGAAAGATATGATCTTGACATTTGTCTTGCTTGAAGAAATAACTGAATGCAATAAATCAAGCTAGCTGAGTAATTCCTAAAACCAGCTACTAAAAATTTCCACAACTTCAGTAAAAAGATAATACCTGACGTCCTTCCTGGTCTTTCAGCAGATGGCCCAGCATTTAGTCCCGCGTTCCCACTAGGAATCTGGAAGCAAGACAATGCATACATTACTGTTCATAAAAAAGATTAAGCAACAATTTTCAATGATAACAACCAAAATAAAGTTTTCAAAACTAACTCGTCCTCTTGAACTGGCACCGATCTGAGGATACTTCAAAATTGTCCAATCAAATACATAGTCAAATTGATAACCTGCACCAACAAAAGATTTTTTTTTTTTTTTTGGATCGTTATGAAAGTTAAAGATACAAAGCCCGCATCATATCTGTCAAAGACGAAAGTTGGGGTAGTTAACAACTGGGATAAATTTTGGACCCAAACAGTATCACTTTAGATAAAAGAAAGAAAGAAAAAACAAGAGAAGCTACCTTCACGAATAAACAAGTCTCTAAAAAGCCTCTTCAAATATGAATAGTCAGGTTTATCCTCAAATCTTAATGATCGGCAGTAGTGGAAGTATGATATGAACTCAGATGGATATGATTTGCACAGCACCTATAATGGACAAAAAATGGAGTCTTCTCTGGATTAACTCATGCACTACTCATCAGAGGCAAGATGGCCTAAACTAAGGCCAGAATATTATCCATAAAGACAACAGTACAATTCACCAGAATAAATACATCTGACATGACCCATATTGATCCAACCCAGGACAGCTTCGTATTTCGATCACAGTTCAATAAGATATTGAGACGAGGATTGCAGCTTTGAGATGACGGATGTAGTGATAATTCAAAAATGGTGAGTAGGTAACAGACCACCAAGATGTATTGATTTTAGGGAATAAGTACCTCTATTGGTGTTAACATCTTTTTCTCACTTATTTTATCATATTTCTGCTTCTTGGTACCAGCTTTCAGTCCCTGCCATGGAAGGCTGAGCCAAGAAGAAATTATCCGAATTCAGAAAACAAGTAAACCCCGTGAATTTACAAAAAGAAACAGAAGTCAGAAAAATGGCTAAAGAAAACATATAGGTCCAACCTTCCTCTAAGAAAATACATAAGCACATAACCAAGAGATTCCAAATCATCTCTTCTGCTTTGCTCTGCCAGAAAAATGAAAAAGGACAACAATTATAACTAATATTTAAGCTAGCTACGCCCCTAATAGTTTGCCAATCTAAAAAAATACACCTACCAACTCCGAGATGTGTGTTGACGCTGGCATACCGAGCTGTTCCTGTCAGATTCTTGTTTTCCCTGGGGAAAATAGAAGAGAAGAGCATACCAGAGGCAATCAAGATACAAATTTCTCAAAACAGCGGAAAAGAACAAAACAATGAATCAAAAATTTGAACAACATGCAGTCTTTATTTTTTCATCCTTTTGCTTCTACAGTGCCTTCATGGACACTAGACAGTGAATGAACAAGCTAAAATGAAAAACTGTTGATTTTTCATATTGAAACAGAACATTAAAAGAGAAAACTCTAGCAAAGCCAGCTAGCTCAACAAATTCATATAACTTTTTACTAAAGGAAACAGCAAACACCAAATGTGAACGACGTTTCTGATGCTTTCTCTTCTTTTCTTATAAGGTGAATAATTTTATTAAAAGTTGGAATATCTCCTATACACATCCGGTTACCAAAAAGTTTGAGAATCTACAGATAATATGATTCTCGACAAATAACACTCAGTTTAAATACAGACTAGAGAGAGAGAAAGATGGAAACAACAATCTCAATGAAAAACACTAAGATATGAATTTGGTCAACACTGTAGTGATGTCTTTGTATCTGTACAATGCTAGACAGCCATTAAGTGCATTAAAGAAAATAGTTCATTTTCTGAAATTACTGGAAATACTAAAGGTGTCTTCCAAAAGGCTCCCTTCCTATTAGGACACTAAAAATCATAAATATTAAATATCATTCTAGCAATTGAAATACTCAGCTCATTGGCAGAGCAGTGCCAACTAAATTAAACAACTACCCTATAGAATGTCATTAAGCTTCTTAACAGTCGGAACAGAATCTCATACAGTAACATCTTCCTAATCATTTTGAAATGCAAAAGTATTTTCATCCTGCATCTTTCCAGTAATTGCTAAGCACGTTTCTTTTATTTACACAGCTTCCATATAAGAAACTAGTCAAAGATGCCATCAAAAGAAAAAGTAGGAAAAATTCTGAAAGGAGGTTAAAAAAGAAAAATAGAACATTAAGCACCGCAAAGTTCATACAGAAAAATTGAGGCTTTACTTTCATCCTTGATCAAATAACAAGTATGAACATCACCAACCCCGTATTAGGTGTTGCATACAGCAGGGTGTCCAGAAAGTGTGAGTTTAGTTTTGATGTTGCCCTTCTAGTCTTTTGACTTGATGGCTGAGAAAGGGTAAATCATTTTCTCTAAGTTGCTTCACTGGCTATATAATTATGTATTAAGTTGTCCGTCACTAAATATTTACTGGGAGATCTTAATTGGAAGATTAAGTGCTTCAAGCAGTGAAAACTATTTACAACCAAATTCTCAAAACTATTGCTTTGATTAGTCCAACCAAGTCTCTAGAACTCATACAACAGGCAGCAAACAAACAAAATTCTTGCTGATGGAAGTTTGCTAGGGACGATGAAAGAGAACCAAAACATTGCCCCACCCCCCCCCCCACCCCCAGGTCTTAATAATGCTTATTTACAAGCATAGAGAAAGATGTGTGTAACAACTGCAAGGACCGAAAAGAGTAACATTGTCGCTACCTGTATGGTATATGCTTGTGAGTCTGGAGATCCCTATACTTTTTGGCAAGCCCAAAGTCAATGGCGTAAACCTGCCATCAGTATACAGCTCTAAATATATATATTTTTTGTTTGACTAAAAACCGTCAAATCATCAAGAGAAAACTATAAGCTTTTAACACCGAGAATATATCAGCAGCACCACCACAAAATACTTACAAGCTAAATCTGTTGAAGCCAAAAGGTAAACGTGTAAAGAGTAAGGACTGACATGAACCTATACTTAATTTTCTCTGCACAAGTAAAAGGAGCAGAGATATGACATGTAATCCAAGCATTCTGTCAGTCTGACAGAACATGAACAAGTACCTGGTTTGCCTTGCGACCTAAGCCCATTAAAAAGTTGTCTGGCTTTATGTCACGGTGAAGAAATCCTCTAGAGTGCATGTATTCAACTCTATTAATCTAAGAATGGCACAGGAAAAGATTTTATTAACTAAAATGCATACGGAAACATGCAGAAAATTATTCTCTAAAAGAATGAGATGTTGATACTTACGAGTTGATCTGCTAGCATAAGCACTGTTTTCAGAGTAAACTTCCTGTTGCAATAGTTGAAGAGGTCTTCCAAACTTGGTCCAAGAAGGTCAATGACCATTATATTGTACTCGCCCTCAACTCCAAACCATTTGAGATTAGGAATCCCGGCTTCAGCAGAATGGCAAAGATAAGGAAATTAGTTCACTATTCATAGAAGTCCCATTGACAAAGTTATTTGCTACTTAATGCGAATGACCAAAAATTCAGACAAGCCATTTGAACTAATTGGTCCTTTTTTTTTTTTGGTTCAACTAATAACTTGCTTATAAGAAAGAAGACATATAAAGGAATAGAAAATCTCCAAAGAAGCAACTGGACAAGTCTATTAATTTGAAAACCAAAGAAGCAACGAAAAGCAGATGATAATACTTAAATAGTACTTTTGTAAGGGTTGTAGGTTTAGGGGGTAGTAGAGCTTTCCTAACTTCATATCCGATATGAGGCGGGGTTAAATTAGGGTTGATCTTAAATGACTTGCAGTTTATGTTGAGTGCACACTATCCTTGTTGTCTATCTTAGCCCTGGGCCTTAGATACTGGTTGCTGGTATTGCATGTCATTTATCTTTTGGTTGTTATGCTTCTGTTACTATTACGGTTTCTCCTGGAGTTACTAATGAATTGTCTTTTCTTGTTTTTTATTTTCATCTTTCTGAGCCGAGGGTCTATCGGAAACAGTCTCTCTGCGCTATCAAGGTAGGGGTAAGGTCTGCGTACACATTACCCTCCCAGATACTGGGTAGTTGTTGTAGCACTCCACTATCCTCCCCCCCCCCCCCCCCCCCCACATACAGGAATAAAAATTACATTTGCAGCATATATTTTAAAGAGATAATATGCACGATTAGAATGATGAAGAGAGACTTACTTCCTCCTTGGAGAAGCATATAAATTTTCGACTCATAGTGTAGTTGAGGGTGCCTTGTCTTGACGGATTCCTGAAAGTTGAAGTAATAAAAAGAAAAAAACTTAGAACAGACCAATATGTGAAAAGTTTGAGTCAAAACGTACAGGTGACTAAAACCAATTCTTGTGATATAACCTGCTAACCTAGCAAAATAAATCCAGAAAATCAGTCTTGCATTCCAAAAGCAGTATGACACAAAAGAATGTAGAAGCTCGCGGAATGAGATAAACATGTCTCCTTTTGTAATTCAACTTAACAAAGTTTTCTTTTTTGGTTAAGAAGCTTTTAACACATAAAAAAGCTTTCCCTGAACTAGATAGTACATTTCTATTTAGACTACAACAACCTCTTCCAGAAAACATAGTTATACAACAAACTAGATCAGATGCTACTTATAATATTTGGATTGGTGGACTTGTTGTGTTGCCGCAACTTACAAATGCTTCTATTGGATATAACAGTTTCAGAATTTATCAAATGGTATTATCAGCTGAAAGATTTGGAGGCTCGTCGAAATGGTTTTATCATCTGCCTGTCTAGCAGCCTATCTAGATACAGAATTACATAACTGATTCTGGATTAACTCATACTAAATGTATTGATGTAATAACAACTACTAAATGTATTAGACATTACACAACAACACCGAATCCAACCATGTAAACTCTACAGAAAAGATAGACGATTGTTGGTTGGGGACGGGCACATACCAGCTTAATAGCAACTTCCTCTCCATTCTGTATATTCACACCTGAATCAACAAAGCAGCAAGAAGCAGAAACAATAAGATAAAAACATAAGAGCAGGTCAAAACTACTTATAACACAAAAGGTCAAAACGAAGAAAATGAGGCTAATCATAAATCATATATAATCAAACCGAATCAACAAGCAAAATCAATGGAACATACCTAAATAAAGTTCACCAAAAGACCCACTTCCAATCTTCCTTCCCAGCTTAAACTTCCCACCCACAACATGATCCATGGTGATCCAATCAACCTCTTCCCCAATTACCAAACAAAACTTCTACAGCGATTACCCGCTGTGTTACTCAGATTGAACCTCAATAAATTTAGAAAGTCCCCAAAAAGACCCAAAATCCAAAAAGGTAATTAATCCCCAGAAAAGTAAGCACCTTTAAGGATCAGAATCTATAGTTAAAAATACAAATTTCAATCTGAAATTACTAAGAACAAGACTTTTACAGCGATAATCAACTTTTTTTACCTCGGTAAATTTAGAAAACAAAGAGATTCCCCATGAATCCAAACAGATAATTAATCACCAGAAAAAAGTGACCCCCTTTAAAGATCAAAAACTACGGTTAGAACAATCCAATTTCAATCAGAAACCCAATTCCTAGAAATTACGGACCAAGCAACACACTAATTCAGCTACATCCTTCGATTAAATAGAAACGCCAGCTAATAATCGTCAAATAACCATAACAAATCGAAACCCTAATTTACAAGTAAAGTCACCGATCCCCATTGATCAATAAAAACAATCAATGTACGAACCGATAAGTACAAACGAGATACTGGTGTATCTCTATATAAATATTATATAATCTGTTTGGTTTGTTTGACAGAGGAATAGAGAAAGGAGGGACTCTTTGAAAAGAAAGCAAATTGATTTTGATTTTGATTTTTGCTGTGTGCTGTGGAAAAGCAGGAGCGCTATGAGGAGAGAGAGAGGATTGATTGAATGAATATACTGCGGTCTACGTGTGGGTTGGGATCGGGAAAAAACAAAGGACAAGGACAAGAAAAATGAGGAAATGCTGGTACGTATGATTTTCTTTTGTTGTCAGTAAACTTTTCCTCCTTACCGCGTTGTTTGGACTGATTGTATTGTATTGGTTATAAAACACAGAAAAGTAGAGAGAAATAGAACTCTTACTACGATAGAATAGGTTTAAGAGAATGACTTAGCAACCAAGTAATAAATTTAATGGGAAAAATTCTAGAGAAAGAAAAAGAATACACATAACTAACAATACGACTTTTGATTGCCTCGTTAAAAGTCTTGTTAGGAAAACCCAGTGGGACAAAATCTTGTAAGAAAAAAAGATTGCAACGCATATTAACTCCCCTGATGAGAGCATCAATTAACATCCTTGAGCCTTCGCATTTCAATCTTGTGCATTAGCTCCTTGAAGGTTGACATCGATAGAGTTTTGGTGAATAAATCAGTCATATTAACTCCAATGAATATATTGCACCTTGAAAATTCTCACTATCACATTATCATGCTTATAGGTATAGCAAGATACAAATGTACACAAATTGCACTGAGAAAGTGGTACTTAAGGATCAAGAATTATATATGCTTTATGCAACATAAATCATTCATGGATTGTCATATAAGTTAAGTCGATATAAGCCATCTAAAGAGACTTTAGATGTATATCAAGTTTTTATGTCATGCTAGACATATAAGATATCGGAAACTGATTGTGCATACCATTGACTTTATACTTTCAAGTATTTGAACAACATAGACAAAATTATATGTCTTTTATATGAAACCAATTCTATTCGAATTGTATCTTTTTCATTTGGCCAATATTTTTGTGTCTATACTCGCTAGACTTAATATCCTCATCTATACTTAGCGCTATGATAGATGTCGTCGACAAATATTTTATATCGGTTCCAATATTTTTTCATAAAGACATAACATAGAGATCTCTTCATTCATATATTCAAGTACCTGGATCTCTCATAAGATTTTATGAAGTGTTATGTCATATGATCTTCTAGATCACTTGACTCATTATTATGATCACTTTGATCATTTGCTCATATTATTTATCAAAAAGTTCTATTTGAAACCGATTTGTCTATACGCTTTAAGCGTACCACAGATTTTGTCCTTCTAGGACTTAATATGAGCATTAGCAATGAGAATATAGTTACTTTCTTTGGGTCGGCAAATGCATATGACATGCATTACAATATATTACAAATGAATTACCCTTTTATGAAAATACAAATTTATATTATCCTGCTCGAGGATCTATATGTATAAATAATAATTTATTCCAAGTAACTTTTTTCTCAACTATTGCATCTTGTCTTCCCCTCGTGTTAGAAAAACTACTTGCTTCCTCAACTTTGAAAATTCATCTTTGTACATTATGGTGTTAATGAAAATATACACGGCACATCAAATAAGATGAAATTATTTTGTTCCTGACCCTGAACCATTTGTGAGGGGAGAATGCAATATACTTTCGTATATAAGCTATATTAAACTGATATAGATAACTTTGTTCTCATAAGCAATAGTTTACCTATTAAATGGAGGAACTGAATAAATCAATTGGCTAAATCAGTTGTGATGTAAACCAACTGATCAAGATAAACTATCTTGAATAGAAAATCTGAAAATTATGCTCTATATAAAATTATTGAGCAAGTTACCTCGCAAAACACCATGTTGCGGGTTAATAATAATCGCACATGTAACCATCTCATAGATGCATCTTGTGTGGTATACATGGCATGTGAATGGGCCTATATTCACCTTTGATTTTTCCTTCATGAGATTCAATCCCAATTTTAGTTGGTCTATTAATAATGAGAACAAGTAATACAAGAGAATTCGTAAAGAACTTTCTAGTTCTTTAATATTTACCTATGTGAATTTTCTATTATTTTTGCACATCATACTTAAATTGATATGACTAAACCAATTATGCCAAATGAATAAATTATCAATATTGATAAGTTCAGGTTTAAACCATGACATGTGAAATTATCAATAAACTCCAAGTTTATTATGATATGGATTTTTATATTAATAAATATCCACTTTATTGTGGCATTCTTTTATTTGTGTAGTACAAACTGGAGAATAATGTGGTAGCTTTTCACATACATATTATTCCGCTACAAGTTATAGTAATAGAAGATATCAAATCTTCCTTTATTTATAGTCTCAATATAATAAACCGCTTTTGCGTATACTTTGGAAACTGAATATGTATTTGACACTACTACAACACAATACCTTATTGGTAATCAATTGTGTTTCTTCAACATAGTGCTAATTGGCTCTTTCAGAGCTCTCAATTAATTTTGTACTACCACATACTCATCAATATCCATATGGTCATATATCTCTTTCAAGGAGAAACTTATACCATTATGGTCATGGTCAAAATTGTATCGCATTATTGTTGTCCTTTAATAATCACATTGCCAAAATATTTTGGCGTACAATAAGTACGTGACCAATGACCATTTATGTCATAATAATGACATTATTTTTTTATTTCCTCTCAAACCTCCTTCTAGAGGTAAGTGTGATATTCGCTAGCACTAGCACGTTCATATTCTTTGAAGAATGAATATGTATTTATAAATCAGACGTTGTCACATTCACATCATGAAGATACCATAATCATCTATATGTGCTATGTAAAATCTCATGTCAAATCGATGACAAATATTACTTTCATATAGTGAAGGATTATTTTGAGAATCCTTATTGTTCTCATTATCACAATGATGATGATTATAATTTCGTCTATTGTCACGTCCATATCTATTGATACCTTCACGGAATAATTTTGTCTTCTTTCAGACTTATTACATACTACTATCACATTCTCTTAAGGGAATGAGAATGGAGCACATCTAATGGGACGAGTTTTCAATTATTTGCCCACAATCATACATGAATTTGATCATGGCAAGGCATAGAAATTTTACCACTTCGAGTGGTTATGATTTCTTACTAACTCCATTAGAGTTATAATCAAAATTTATTGTCTTTGCTTGTATTTAAAATTAAATTATAGAATAAAAGAGAAAAATATGGTAAAATACTTACCTTAAATCTAGAATTTAATCATGAAGGAAGTTCATGAAACAATTGACAATCATTACCCAAAGCTTCAACCAAAATTGGTTAGAGTCTCATGTTGATAACGTGTTATAAAATAATAAAAGAAGAAGATGAGTATTGCAGAGAAAAGTAGAGAGAAGATAACTATATTGATATGGGATGATTTACAATGGAATAGAACCCACTCTTTATAGGGAGAGGGTGACTTACCCACCAAGTAATTGTAACGATCCGGCCGTTCATTTTTGGAATTTACGCCTCGATCCCTTATTAACTGTTTCACCTAAGTTCATTTTTGCTATTTTGGTTTGCCAAGAAATTCGGTGTCGAGTTTCGAAAAGTTTTGGGACAATTAGTCCCTAAATGAGAGCTTAAGTATTGAAAAATGGTTTATACTCAGAACAAGAAGACGCCCTCGGAATGGAAATTTGATGGTGCCGTTAGCTACGATAGGTGATTTCGAGGTTGGAAGCGTGTTCGGAATGTATTTTAGTAGACAGTAGCTAATTTAGGCTTGAATTGGCGAAGTTAGTATATTGATGATTTCTGATTGATATGTGAGATCTTGATCCGATGGTCAGAATGGAATTTCGAAAGTTATTGTAGCTTTGTTAGGTGACTTGGGACATGTGTGCAAAATTTCAGGTCATTCGGACGTGGTTTGGTTGGATTTTTGATCGAATGTGTATTTTGGAAGTTTTAGAAGAACTTATGCTTGAATTGGATGTAATTTGATGGTTTTGGCGTTATTTGAGGCGTTTTGATGATTGGAACAAGTTTGTGTGATATTTTAGGAGATTTTGGTATTTTTAGTTGAGGTCCTTAGGGCCTCGGGTGTGTTTCGGATGCTTAACGGGGCATTTTCATGTTGAAAAAAATGTTTCACCAGCAGACTTTTGGTATTTTTGCTTCTGCGGCTTGGGAACCACAGAAGCGGCTTGGAATACGCATAAGCGGAGCCCAAAAGCATCTTGGACGTGCAGAAGCGGACACTGGTCCCCCCCCCCCCATTTTCCACAAAAGCGGAAACCCAACCCTTAGCAAAAGTCGCAGAAGTGACTCATTTTCCACAGAAGCGGAACCGCGAAAGCGGTTTATTGATCGCAGATGAAAACGTGCCTGGGCAGAAGGTTAAGTTCTGAAAATGGGACTTTATTCCCATTTTAGCGATTTGGAGCTCGGATAAGGCAATTTTGTGATAGATTTTTCGAGAGAACAATGGGTAAGTGTTCTTGACTCAATTTTGGTCGTATAACTGGAATCTATTACTAGTTTTGACATTTAATCCGCGAATTTTGTTGGAAAATTTTAGAAAAATCTCTTACATAGAATCGTATAATTTTGGTATGGTTAGATTCGTGAGGGTGCGAGGTTCCTGGAAATATAAATTTTACCCAATTCCGAAAAGTGGGCCCGAGAGGCAATTTTGTCATTTTACATAATTTCGTGTTTTTCTCAAAATTTAATTGTAGAATTAATTACTTGAATTATTATTTACAATATGCAATTTAATTGAATAGATTTGAGCCATTTGAAGTCAGATACTCGTGGTAAAAGCGTGGTTTCGAGTTGACTTGCACTTGTTCGAGGTAAGTGGCTTATCGAACCTTGTGTGGGCAACTTTGTCCCTTAGGATATGATGTTTGGTAATTGAATGCCTTGTACGTGAGGTGACGAGCCCGTACTTGAGCTAATTGTTGAAAACTCAAATTTTTACTTAAATTACTTGAACCGAGTTTCTTTCTTATTTGCTTTATTCTACTTGCTATTATAGCTTGTGCTAATATAGGAAAGCATGTTAGTTGATCCAAATTACCTATTTGCTTAATTTGCCTTAATTGTAATTACGTGGAGCATGTTAGGCCAGAATTATTTGTTGCTTTGTATTGTTGTACTTCAATTTCTGAATATTCTTTTATTTTGGTTGCGCATTTATATAGGGACTACGGATGTGGGATTCCGGTAGCTTCTCCCTTGTTTGTTTGTTTACTTTGGGACTGCAGGTTCGATTACCAATAGACCCATTGGACATTTATTTTTGGGACTACGGGTTAGATTCCCGGTAGATCCCCCTGCATATTGATAATTGGACTACGGGACGGTATTTCGGGAGATCCTTCAGATATATTCATACGGTGGACTACAGAACGGTATCATGGGAGCTCCTCGTATAGATTGATAAAATGGACTACATGATGGTATACTGGGAGATCCTCATTATTGGTACTAGTATTGAGCTGTTTATTCTGTGTTATCTTATTTTC
This sequence comes from Nicotiana benthamiana, assembly GCA_034376525.1. Classification (NCBI taxonomy): domain Eukaryota; kingdom Viridiplantae; phylum Streptophyta; class Magnoliopsida; order Solanales; family Solanaceae; genus Nicotiana; species Nicotiana benthamiana. The sequence continues at coordinate 149,352,670 of CM067338.1, forward strand.
TGCGTGATAATTGTTGTTTATGTAATCCGATTTATTTCATAGTTGTATAACATTAATTCTGATCATTTCATACTGTTGTTAGTCTTATTATTATATTTTATCTCAGTAGGGCCCTGACCTTCCTCGTCACTACCCAACCGGGGTTAGTCTTGGCACTTACTGAGTACCGTTGTGGTGTACTCATGCCTCTTCTGCGCTTGTTTTTCATGTGCAGCTCCAGGTACCTCCACCCAGGCGCATTATCCTCGCAACAGAGAAATCTAGCAGAGACTTTGAGATATATCTGCCACGACCGCAGACCAGAAGTCTCTATCTTATTCCAGCTTTAGTATATGACTTTCCATTCTTTCGGTTGTGTAGACATTCTGGAGTTAGAGGAGTGTATTTCATTTCTATTAGCCTATGTTTCCTGTGAGTTTCCCGGTTTTGGGTGTTATTTTGGTTTTTGTGATATAGGTTATATTATGCCAAGTGATACTTATACACAGTTTTCTCTTGACAGTATGATGTTTAGTTGTTTGCTTCCGCAAGTTAGTTTACTTTCCGCAAGTTGTGTAAATTCCGCATCTTTAGGCTTACGTAGTCATAGGGACTAGGTGCCATCACGATATGTTCACGGAGGGTGAACTGGGGCCATGAATGTAATAAACCCTAGAATCTCTCTAGAGTATAGACATTCACCTTAAATAGAATTCTATTTATAGCAGTATTGTTAAATCTATTATTCCGCAACAATGAAACTCTATTTTATGAAACAACCAAATCGGTGTGGTGGGATTGTTCCGTATTTTTCTTTCCAATTATTCCCACACTTATTATTCTATATTTTAATTTTACCCTTTACCCTATTATTTATATTATATTCACCAAACTAATAAGTACTTTGTCTACATCTTCTTTCTGCCGGCAACTAGTCAACGACGTATCGTCTCTTTCCAACAGATTTTGTACAGGTTAGTTTTCATATTTTTTCTTCCTGTTGTTACCCAGGGATTAATTTTCATCTCTTTTAGTTTTTAGCAGAATGGTTAGTTTTCTGTCATACAACTAGTCATCTCTTTTAACTAGTTCCACCATTGCTATTGTGTGTCATATGCTTTTTGCTCATTGTTATTATGTACCATTACTGTTGGTTTTAGCTGGATACTTTTGCCTTTCAATTTTAGTTTACTGAAAATTTGAGGGCAGGAAACCAGAGACGATGTTGGTTTTGATTCACTTTGTTGAATCTTTTCAGAAATTTAATATTATTTTTTCCATCTCTTTTCTTGTGTATTTTTTCTGATTAGTTCATCTATGATATTTGCAAATTATATGTTCTGGTGATATATTTTATCAAGTTAATATCATGGATTAAAGTGTATCATCAAGTTATTAGTTTGATACAATCAAAATCGATAAAAAATATAAAACATGAATTATGTGTGGTTTCTGTTGGAACAAATAAATTTATTTATATATTCTTTTGTTTACTTAATTAATTTAGTGTAATGTGATGAAATATTTGACCAGAATTCTCTTTTTTGTACAATACTAGTAGTATGTATCTACATTCTCCTTCATACTTCATAATATGTTCTATGAAGAAGAGTTTACTTTCGGTTCATATTTATTTTATGTAGTTAATTAGTTGATGTATCTCACTTTACTGTTTCTTTTTTCCCTAACATGTAAAATAGGAACATGATTTTATTAAAAAGATCTTTAAAAACTTACAAATATTAATTAGAATATTAAGAGAAAATAATTTATGTATTGTTATAAATAGAATTTTATTTATCTTGAATGTCTATATTTAGATAGACTCTAGGGTTTATTACTTGGTGGCTATGTCACCCCCTCCCTATAAATAGAGGGTTCTGTTCAATTGTAATTCATCCCATATCAATAATAATTCCTCCTCTCTCTAATTTGCTTTGTAATAATCTTCTTGTTTTTTATATTCATAACATGTCATCAGCACGAGACGCTAACCAATTGAGTAGAAGCTTTGGGATTGATCATAATGATTGTTAATTGTTCTATGAACTCCCTTCATGTAAATTCTGGATTTAAGTTAAATATTTTACTTTCTCTTTTAAATTCTTGACATTCTAAAATTTGATTTTAAATATAAGCAAAGACGATAAATTTTGATTGCAACTCTAATGGAGTTTGAAAGATATTATAACCACCCAAAGTGGTAAAATTTTCATGTCTTGCCATGATCAAATTCATGTATGATTGTGGGCAAATAATTGAAAACCCGTCCCATTGAATTTGCTCCATTCTCAGTACCTTTAGAGAATGTGATAGCAGTACGTGATAAGTCTGAAAGAAGACAAAATTACTACTATGAATGTATCAATGGATGTGGACGTGGCAATAGAATAATAAATTATAATCGTCATTATTGAGTAATGAGAATATTAAGGATTCTCAAAATAATCCTTCACTCTGTGAAAGTAATATTTGTCATCGATTTGACATGAATTTTATAATAAAGAACATATAGATGATTATAGTTCATTCATGATGTGAATGTGACAACATCTGATTTATTACTACATATTCATTCTTGAAAAAATATGAATGTGCTAGTGGTAGTGAATATACCTTACTCACCTCTAGAAGGAGGTTTGAGATGATTTAAGAAAATAATGTCATTATTATGACATGAATGGTCATTGGTCACGTACCTATTGTACGCCAAAATTTTTTGGCATTGTGATTATTAGAGGCAACAGTAATGCAAGAAATAGATCTTGCATATAATTTTGACCATAACCATAATGGTATAACTTCCTTCTTCAAAGAGATATTTACCATATAGATGTTGACGAATATGTGGTACTATAAAATTAATTGAGAACTCTGCAAGACCAATTATACCATTTTGGAGAAATACAATTGATTACAAATAAGTTATTGTATTGTAGTAGGTCTCAAAGAAACTTATCCAGTTTCCAAAGTATACGCGAAAGCGGTTGATTAAATTGAGACTATAAATAAATGAAATATTTAATATCTTCTATTACTACAATTTGTAGCGGGATAATATGTATGTGAAAAGCTACCTGCTTTATTCTCCAGTTTGTACTACACAAATAAAAAAATGCCACAATAAAGTAGAAGTTTATTGATATAAAAATCCATATCATAATAAACTTGCAACTTATTGATAATTGCACATGTCATGGTGTAAATATGAAGTTTATCAATATTGATAATTTATTCAATTGGCATAATTGGTTTAGCCATATCAATTTAAGTATGATGTGCAAAAATAATAGAGAATTCACATAGGTAAATATTAAAGAACTAGAAAGTTCTTTACGAATTCTCTTATATTGCTTGTTCTGATTAATTAATTGACCAACTAAAGTTGGGATTGAATCCCATGAATTCTGGAAATATCAAAGGTGAATGTGGTCCCATTCATCTGCCATGTATACCACAAAAAATGCATCTATGATATAGTTACATGTGCGCTTATTATTAACCTGCAACTTGGTGTTTGTGAGTTAATTTGCTCAATAATTTAATTTAGAGCATTGTAACGACCCGACCAATCGTTTTGAGAAATTAAGCTCTGTTCTGCGGCATAAGATCTGGAACAACTTCGGAATATAAGTATCGACTTACGCGTATAGTGAAATTCTGCTTAGGTAGGTTTAGAGTCAAATTGGAAGAAAGAATCTAGTTTTGGAAGTTAGAACGATGAAAAATTGACCGGAATTGAAATTTTGGGTAAACGACACCAGAATAGGTCGTGGATGATCTCAATAGCTTCTTATGGTGATTTTGGACTTAGGCACGCGCTCGGATTCAGATTTGGAGGTTCGTAGGGGGAATTGAGGCATTTCGGCAAAAATTGAAGTTGGAAAATGAAGAAGTTTGACCCACAATTGACTTTTGGGATATCGGGGTCGGAATATAATTTCGAGAGTTGGAGAATCTCCGTTATTTTATTTTTGACTTGTCTGCAAAATTTGGCGTTATTCCGAGTTGAATTGATAGGTTTTAGCATGAGATTCGTTATTTGAAGATTCGGAAGTTCATAAGCTTGATTTTTAGTTTGATTCGTCATTTGTGTTGTGTGATTTGGAACTTCGAACGAGTCTGCATTAGGTTATATGATTTGTGTGTGTGATTAGATGGGTCTCGGGGGCCTCAGGTGTGTTTCGGATGGGCTACGGGTCATTTTTCCTTGTTTTTTAACTGTTGTCTTCTGCTTCTGATATCCCTTTTCGCGTTCGCAGGCATCATCTCACGTTCGTAAAGCTTTATTGGTGTCCACCTAAAATCCTTCTTCGCGTTTGCATTTAGATCCCCGCGTTCGCGATGCTCTCCCTCTCCCTCCATCGTGTTCGTGTTCCCATTCCCGCGTTCGTGTAGTTTGGCCATTTCACTCTTCGCGTTCGCGTACATGCCCACTCGTTTGCGAAAGGCAATCACTGGGCCACCTGATTCTTCTTCTTCGCGTTCGTGGACACGTTGTCGCATTCGCGATGAGTAATAGAGCCCCTTCACTCTTTCTTTTTTGCGAACGCGGTGCTTCTTCCGCGTTCGCGATGGCCAATTAACTGGCCAAACATAATTTAATACCAATTTTGAGGGTTTCACCATTTTATCACATTTTGAATTCTAGAGCTCGGTTCTTGACGATTTATGAAGGGATTTTCACCTGGGATACTTGGGTATGTGCTTCTCACTCGATTTTAGCCCAATTTCCATGAATCTCCTCTTAATTTTATCCTTTAATTTCAGATTTTTAGTGAAAATGGTTAGAACTTTAACCTCCGATTTAAGGGATTTTTATATGGTTAGACTCGTGAGAGTACGAGGGTTCGAAAAAATGTTAAATTCATCCGATTTCGAGATGTTGGTCTTAGGGGCGTTTCGACCATTTTACCTAATTTCGGCTTTAGCTTTGAATTAAATAGTAGAATCAGTTGCTTGAATGTTATTTATAATGTGTGGTTGAATTGAATAGATTTGGGCCATTTGGAGTCGAGTACTAGTGGCAAGAACGCGGATGCTAGTTGATTTTAGCCGGTTCGAGGTAAGTATCTTGCCTAACCTTGTGTGGGGGACTTCCCCTTAGGAATTGAGTCTTCTTTTGTTGATTGTATTCTTTTTACGCGAGGTGACGAGCACGTGCTCGGATGTATTTGCCGAAAATTATCCCTTTACGTTCTTAGATCCTTGAAATCACCGAACATGAAGTTGTTCTTAATACGATTGAGTTCCTTGTTATTAGTTTCACATCTACATGTCTTACTTGGAATTTGTTTTCCCTTCTTGGTGTATTCTTGTTGCCTAATTGATTTTTACATGTTTAACTACAGATATTCACCCTTCTATAGTCATAGTATCATTCCTAACTACTTGTCTTTATTTGAAAAAAAACATTATTTCTATCTCTCATGTGATTAATTGGTCCTAATTGGAAAGAAGTTAGATATCCTAGGTTTAGTTGATATTTTCTTAAATTGTAATTATTTTATTCATGTTAACTTCCTTATTGTCTGGATACTCCTTGATTGTAATTTTCTCTGTGACTTCGTGCAAATATGTTACATGTCCAATTGTTGTGGTTACCGGTGTAGCTATCACACACTTATTATGTCTTGTTATTTTGTTGAGGTTATCATGCTTCTTGGTTTTTCGTGACCCTTCTTATGTATTGTTGATTCCCTTGTCGGGACATTATTATTTCCATTGTTGTTTCCCTTTTCGGGACATTATTATTTCTATTGTTGATTCCCTTACCGGGACATATTATTTCTATTGTTGATTCCCTTGTCGGGACGTTATTGTATTTGTTGTTGACTCCTTTGCCGGGATGTTATTGTTTTCTTGCTGTTGGTGTGTATTTACATTGGGACTACGGATTTGGGATTCCAGTAGCTCCCCCTAGTTTGTTTACTTTGGGATTGCGGGTTCGATTCCTGATAGATCCCTCTACATATTTACTTTGGGATTGCAGGTACAATTCCCGATAGATCCCCCTGCATATTTATTTTGGGACTGCAGGTTCGATTCCTGATAGATCCTCTTAGATATTTACTTTAGGACTGCAGGTTCGATTCCCAATAGATCCTGAGCACATATAATAAGGATACCAAGAGATCCTAGTATACATGTTGAGGATACCAAGAGATCCTCGGGATACCAAGAGATTCCCAGTACATCTATTGAGGATACCAAGATATCATAGGGATACCCAGAGATCCCTAGCACAAATATTTATGTTTGGGACTACAAGACAATATCTTGGGAGATCCCCTGTTAAACTTATTGTGGTCGGAGCTGATGTGTTCATTGATTCTATCTGTGTGCAAACATTTCGGGTGCTGGCCGTTCCATTTCTTACACTTACTAGTTGGTAGAACTCTTGTTAAACACACTTGCACAAGCATACACGTAGTTGGACACCACCATTAGAGGTGAATTCCTTCTGATTTTGCTAAGGGTGGGGATACGCCCTTATTTATCCATTATATATGTGAGAGTGGCCCTAGTTAACCAGTTGGTTGTCAGCATGACCATGAGCTTGATGGGGCACAGGATGCCAAGTGTTAGATTTCAGAGGCTGGGTTTTCGTGAGTTGTGGTTCGTCCGAGACTTGGCAAATTGGAAAGAGTTGAATAAGACCTTATGTGAACATCATTGCACTATATGAGTTATTGACTTGTTTGCCTTTGTTGTGTCTTGACCTTAGGATTTGGATTGTGATTCTGTCGTCATTTTGTATCATTATTTATTATATTCTTGTTGTTACTTGCCTTTTTTCCATTATCGTGAATTGTAGCATTGTTGGTCATTCCTGCAGTCTTTATATATTTATATATCGTTTTCGTTATTCCTATGACTTATACTGTTTATTGACAGGTAGGTGTCTTGATTGTCCCTCGTCACTACTCCACTGAGGTTAGTCTTGATACTTACTGGTCACCACCGTGGTGTGCACATGCTACTCTTCTGCATATTTTTGATGTGCAAATACACGTGCTCCCACTCAGTTTTGTTAGTCTTTGAAGGAGGTGTATCGGTAGAGACTTCGAGGTATATCTGCTACGTCCGTAGATCAAGGATTCCCTTTCCAGCTTTTTGTAATAAGTATAGCTCATTCAGTATTTCTCCTTTGTGTAGACATTCTTGAGTCAGAGCCTCTTATGTTTCCCTTATCTTGTGATTTGTGAGATTCTGGGTTTTGGGAATATTTGTTAGCTTTGAAACTTGTTATTGTATGTGCAAGGCGGCACCTTAAATACTGATTTATTTTAATAGTTCAGTTTAATTATTTCCTTTCGCAAATTGGTTTATATTCCGTATTGTTATGCTTACCTAGTCGTAGGTACTATGTGTCATCACGATATATTCATGAAGGGCGAAATGGGGACGTGACAAGCATAATTTTCAAATTTTCTATTTAAGAAGTTCATCTTGATAAGTTGGTTTACATCACAGTTGATTTAGAAAAATAATTTATTGAGTGCCTCCACTTAATAGCGAAACTATTGCTTATGAGAACAAAGTTATCTATATCACTTAGATATAAGTTATATACGAAAACATATTACATTCCCCCCCCCCTTCACAAGTGGTTCAAGATGTCACGACCCAAAATCCACTAAGGGCCATGGTGGCGTCGGACACTGCTCTCAGGCAAGCCAACCAAATTACTTAATCAAATCTAATTTTAACAATTTTGAAATGCATGATTTTTCTTCCATATTTAAAAATTTTAAGAAAATAAATTTTCGAATCAAATTTAAAAGTTAAGCCAGCAACACAATATTTCAAACCATCCCAGAACCTGGAGTCACAAGTACATGAGCGTATACTAACAAGAGAATAAAAATACAACATCCGCCCGGAATACAATGGATGGAAAGTAAATACAGTTCAAAAGAAAAAGACTACTCTAGTTGCGGCCGTCTCGAATAATACAACTCATCCAGTCCCAGAATCATTTGCGCTGCTATGCTTAGCTGACCACTGGAGTCACATATACCTGTGCAACAAAAAAACGCATAGCAAGTGTAGTATGAGTACAAAAATAACGTGTACCTAATGATTGTCCCGTCTAATCCCGAAGGGGTAGAGACGATATGGTCAATTTTGACACTCAGTAGTAGTCCACTGATTATTATCCATAATAAATATATTAATCAGTGGATTTATTTTAGAAACATGATTCTAATCCAGATAGAGGAAACAAGTAAGCATATAATTCCTTCATAGAAAATTTTCTTTTCTTGTTATTATTAACAGTATAATCTCGAGCCATAGTGTGGCATAACACGACTCAAATGAGTCCAGGTAGCAATATAAGCATGCGCAAATCATACCGAGGTGACGGGCCGATCCAACAGAAATAAATGTACAGTTGCCAAGGGTCAACGATGCGCCTATAGATACATCTATCAATATGCCGAGGCGTACGACCCGTTCCAAAATAAACATACACAGACAGACAATCAGACAATCAGTCAACATGGAGCAAATATCCAAGAATGGTCAATTCTCTTTAATAATTTGAGAAAAACAAAGTTTAAGTCTTTCTTTTTAAAATCCCTTTATAAATTTAATATGATTTAAGCAATTCAAGTCATCAATGGGCTCACAATTAATCCAAGTATAACATGCTTTTGGATCCTAGACTATCCAGACAATAGCATAATAGTAGCTACGCATGGAATCTCATCACCTTGTGCGTACGTAGTCCCCCACAATAGGAGCACATAATTAATTTAACTCACCTATGGGATAATTTCCCCTTACAAGATTATAAAGGAGACTCACCTCGCCCAAAGATCCATAACCGGCCCTCTACATCCTTCCGAAAGCTCGAACCAACACAAAATGCTCCAAAACTAGCCAATGGTCATTTAAACCCATTAATATATGATTAATTAAACTCGACAACTCAATTTGTATCAATTCTTAACCCCGAACAAAAAGTTGAGAAAAATGCCCTCGGGCCCATGTGCCCGGAATCCGAAATTTTTCGAAGATAAACTTTGCCCATGACCTTAGGAACTCAAATATATAAATTTTCTTTTAATTTCCTACTCAAAGTCCAAGAATATAATTTTCTAGATTTTCCACCAAAACCTCAAATTTTTATACTAATTTTCATGCCCAAATCCACATAAAACTGATATATTTAACTCAAAATGGGTGGGGATAACTTACCTCAATTATTGACGATTAAAATACCCTCTTGAAGCTCCCCAAAATTTCCCCATGCCACGAAGAATGAGAGAAATGAACTCAACCCACGCTTTAATATAACGTTCTGCGGTCCCGCTTCTACGGACAGCTTGCCGCTTCTGCGGCTCCAACGACCCTAGGCTTTTCGTCTGCGGTCAGTCCCACCGCTTTATTGGTTTCGCATCAACGGATCAAGGGCTGCTTCTACGGTCCTTCCTTCTCCCTCCCTCATCCGCTTCTGCGGCGTCTTCTTTGCTTCTGTGGTCCCATTTTCGAAGAAGCGGAAATACTAGATACCAGCAAACTCAACTCTTCCAAAAATGTAATTTTTGATCTATTAACCACCCGGAATCCACTCGAGGCCCCCGGGACCCCAACCAATCGTACCAATCAATCCCAAAGCACATTACGTACATTTTCGAGGACTCAAATCACATCAAACAACGATAAAATCATCGATCGGCCTCCAATCCAAACTTTATGAACTTTGAACTTTCCAACTTCTACTTCTGATGTTTAAACCTATCAAATCACGTCCGATTGACTTAAAATTTTGCACACAAGTCATATTTGACATTACGGACCTATTCCAACTTCTAGAATCAAATTCCAACCCTGATATCAAAAAGTCCACTTCCGGTCAAACTTCTCAAAACCTTCCAATTTCTATTTTTAGCCAAATGGCTTCAAAATGACCTACGGACCTCCGTATTCACTTCCAATCGCGCTCCCAACTCCAGAATCACCATATGGAGCTACTCCCAGTCTGGAATCCCAAACGGATATCAATGACACTGAAATGCACTTTACGCCAAATTGATAAAATTTCTTTTAAAATGCAAACTTTCACAATATGCGTCAAAACGCTCCCGGGTTATCCAAAACCCGTACCGGGCATATGCCCAAGTCCTAAATCATCATACAAACTTGCAGTAACCTTCGGATCCTTACTCTGAGGTCATTTACTCAAAATTCTAATCCTAGTTCATTTCTCCAACTTTAAGGTTTCAAAAATGAGAATTTTCATTTAAATTTAACTCCGATTTTCTTGAACTTCAATTCTGACCATACGCACACGTCACAATACCTGAAATAAAGCTGTTCATGCCCTCAAACTGCTGGATGATGAGCTAGGGCTCAAAGCAACCGGTTGGGTCGTTACACAGGGTTTGGAACCAAATAATTATTGATGTGCAGTGTACATTTTGATTAATACCATAACGCACAAAGATAAGTTCTCAAAGTTGAGTAACCAAATAATTTTTCTAGCATGAGGGGGAGATATGATAAACAATTGAGAAAAAGTTACGTGGAACGGATTATCATTTGTATATCTGGATCCTCGAATACGATATTATGAACTTGAAGTTCATAAAAAGATAATTCGTGTGCAATATATTGCAAAGCATGCCATATGCATTTACTGACCCAAGTAAAGTAACTATATTCTCATTACATATGCTCATATAAAGTCTTGGAAGGACAAAGTCTATGGTACACTTAAAGCGTATAGATAAATCGGTTTCAAATAAACTTCTTGATAAAGAAGATGAGCAAATGATCAAAGTGATCATAATAAAGAAGGCAAATGAATCTAGAAGGTCACATGACATAACACTTCATAAATTCTCATGAGAGATTCAGGTACCTGAATATATGAATGAAGAGATCTCTATGTTATGTCTTTATGAAGAAAATATTGGAACCAATATAAAATGTTTGTCGACAACATCTATCATAGCTCAAAGCATAGATGGGGATCTTAAGTCTATCGAATATAGACACAAAAATATTGGCCAAATGGAAGAGACACAATTCAAGTAGAATTGATTCCATATGGAAGACATATAGTTTTGGACATGTAATTCAAACACTTGAAAGTATAAAGTCAATGATATGTACAATCAGTTTTAGATATCTTATTTGTCTAGCATGACATGAAAACTTTATATTCGTCTAATTAAAGTCCATTATATGACTTAACCTATATGACAATCCTTGAAGGATTTAAATCGCTTAAAGCATATACAATTTTTGGTATTGAAGTACCACATCCTAAGTACAATTTGTGCACATATGTATCTTGCTATAACTATAAGCATGATAATATGGTAGCAAGAATCTATATGGAAATATTGAAAAGGCCATTCAATGGCATTTTATGAATATTTCAAGGTGCAACATATTCATCCAAGTTAATATGACTGATTTATTTATCAAATCTCTACCAACAATCTTTTGAAGATGATGCACAAGATTGGAATGTGAAAGCTCAAAGATGTAAATTGATGCTCTTATCAGTGGGAGTTAATACGCGTTATACTCTTTTTTCCTTACAACGCATTGTACCACTGAGTTTTCCTTGCAAGGTTTTTAACGAGGCAACCAAAAGGCGTATTGTTAGATATGTGTACTCTTTTTCCTTCTCTAGAATGTTTTTCCATTGGATTTTATTTAGTTAAGGTTTTAACGAGGCACATTATCTATTGAATCTACATTCAGGGAGAGTGTTATAAATAGGAATTTATTTATGGTGAATGTCTATATTTAGAGAGATTCTAGGGTTTATTACTTGGTGGCTAAGTTACCCTCTCCCTATAAATAGAGGATTCTGTTCCATTGTAATTCATCCCATATCAATAAGAATGTCTCCTCTCTCTAATTTGTTTTGCAATACTCTTCTTCTTCTTCTTCTTTTATTATTCATAACATATATACCAATTTAGTAAATATAAATAACAAGGATATTAGGAACAAAAGAAAATTAATTAAGATGAAAGGATTTCAATAATCTCACCGTACCTTTTGGTAGTGTTTTAATTTCTTAGAATATTTTTCATTGGGATTCATGATATAAACCAAAAATAGTTTAGATGATAATGAATCAAATTGAGAGGTGAGAACTAGGCCATCAGTATGGGTTTATCCTGCTTGGCCAGCACAGTCCATGATTTAACACGGTTAGACTAAAATTTTTGGAGCCTATTTAAAAACGAGGCTTTTAAGCCCATATCGAGGAAGCTTGTGGCCTGTGAGGCTTGTCTGAGGCTGTGTTGGCCGGCCCTTGGGCCTAATAAAAATATATTTTAAAAATATATAAAATATAAAAGGTATATGACACTAAAAATAGGACATTTGCATCTATACTCAGTTTTTGGATCATGTTTTAACTTGTGCTCGCTTTGTAAAACAATTACAAGCATACCCAATTTTTCGCGTAACTTCGGCATACGAGACTGAAGTAGCAAAGATAATCACGCAAAACTTCAGCATTCTAGTAGACGAGACTGAAGTGTGCTAAAGTTTTTATTTTGTAACTGGCGAACTAGAGCTGAAGTTTTTGTTTTTGTAACTGGGGAAATTTAGCTCTAGAGCTGAAGTTTTTATTTTGTAACTAGCGAACTTCAGATCTAGAGCTGAGGTTTTTGTTTCGTAACTGTCAAACTTCAGCTCTAGAGGTGAAGTTTTTATTTGTAACTGGCGAACTTCAGCTCTAGAGCTGAAGTTTTTGTGTTGTAACTGGGAAATTTCAGCTCTAAAGCTGAAAATTTTATTTTGTTACTGTCGAACTTTAGCTCCAGTAGGTGATCAGCTGTTGAAAAGTTACTGTAAATGATAAAGTGATACCAAACTTGTATCACAATGGCCAATGAAACAACAGACAGAATCTGGTACCTTCTTAACCCTCTTGGATTCAGTTGGTCATTGTGTACCTGTTAGGCCTACAGTATGAGGCTCAAATCTTCTTGCTTCATTTCAGGTGGTCTTTTAAAGGACATGCAATAATCAAATTCATATCCCAAAGACTTGGATCAGAGGTCAAATAATATCGCATATCATCTTGAAAATTATAATTATTAGAATAAAATGTCGATTTGAATTTAATTTTTTTAACCAAAATATCTATCCTGATCATACTTGTGACAAATATGGTCCTTTACGCATTCATTATGGTGGGATATAATCACAGGAAGATAAATGAGGGTGGATATTGTTGAAGCTTGGCAAAATTCCTAGTCCCACATCGGTGGGAGACTTATTTTGGGGAGAGTTTCTCCATATAAAAGAAAGTCTAATGTTTATGATTTAAACACATCTATCATTTGTCTTCTCATCTATTTAAAGCATTTGCATCTTCTCTCTTTTGTGTTATTTCACTTGTATTTTCGGAGTGGAATAAAATATTAGTTTTGTTCGAGGAGTAGGCAAAAATCAGCCGAACCTCGTGAATTCCGGTGTTTTTTTTATTATTGCTTTATTATCTTATTTATTATTTAGTGGCTGCCATATTTTTTTGGTATAGTAGTTGTGATTCATTCACACTATATATATTTGACTTCTGCAACAATTGGTATCAGAGCTAGGTACTATCTAAGTATGCTCTGTAGATTGCAGCATAGCCTGATCTTCCACGTCAGAAAATATTTATCTTGGTAACTGAGTCAAGGTTCTGTCTGAGTATGCTATGTGGTTGAAGCTTAGTCTGATCTTCTACATCAGAAAGGAAATAATCTTTATTTGTGTCGTCAACTATTAAATAATATTTCTGTCAAAATGGGAGACAATAAACAAGAAGAATATACATCAAGTGTCAGCAATAAGTCATCGTTGGCATCTTCGCTTATGACAAGAATTGTGTCAAATGCAAAATTTACGGTAAAAATTTTTGACGGGTCCGGACAATTTGAGATGTGGCAAGGCCAGGTTCTAGATGTTCTTTTTCAACAAGGGCTAGATCTGGACATTGAAGAAAAGAAACCAGATGTTATCGGAGAAGAAGATTGGAAGATTCTCAACCTTGTTGCTTGCAGTACCATTCGATCCTACCTTGCTAGAGAGCAGAAATATCCATACATAAAGAAAACTTCTGCAAGTAAATTATGGAAAGCATTGGAGGATAAATTTTTGAAGAAAACCTGTCAAAATAAATTGTACATGAAGAAGAGAATGTTTCAATTCACCTATGTTCCTGGTACCGCGATGAATGAACATATCACCAGTTTCAATAAGTTGGTCACAAGATTTGCAAAATATGGATATAACTTATGATAATGGTGACTTGGCCTTTATGTTGTTGGCGTCACTTCTTGATGAGTATGAGCACCTTGAAATTACTCTACTCAATGGAAATGACAAAGATTCTCTCAGAGAAGTTTGTTCGGCTTTGTACAACTATGAACAAAGAAAACAAGAAAAACAGAAGGGCGAAGAATGAGAAGCAATATTTGTGAGGGGTTGTCCTCAAAATCAAATGAGGACGAAGAAAGGAAGATCTAAGTCAAGATCTAAACCCGGCAAAGATGAATGTGCCTATTGTCGAGAAAAGGGGCACTGGAAGAAAGACTATCCGAGGTTGAAGAATAAGGCCAAACATAATAATGGAAAGGCCATTATGGATTCAAATGTAGCTAATTGTGATGATTCAGACTTCTCATTAGTTACAACAGAGTCATCAACATCAACAGACATATGGTTGATGGACTCGACTTGTAGCTATCATATGTGTCCAGACAGGGACTGGTTCATGGAATTTCAAGCAGGAGAATATGGAGCCATCCATACAACGGATAACAACCCTCTTACATTATATGACATTAGCTCAATACGATTAAGGAACCATGATGGATTGATCAGAACATTAATAGTTGTTCGATATGTATCATATTTGAAGAGGAATATCATCTCTGTGGGAGCCCTAGAATCAAAAGGGTTCAAAATCATTGCAAAAAATGGAGTGATAAGAGTATGATCTGGTGCACTAGTGGTAATGAAGGCTAACCGGAAGAACAATAACATGTACCGCTATCGTGGTAGTACAATTATTGGTACAGTGACAGTGACCTCCAGTGACGACAAAGAGGCAGACGCAACCAGGCTATGGCACATATGCTTGGGACATACTGGAGGAAAATTCTTGAAAACTCTATCAGATCAAGGATTGTTGAAAGGAGTAAAGACATGCAACTTGGAGTTTTGCGGGCATTGTATCAAAGGAAAACAGACAAGGTTAAATTTGGTACAACAATCTATAATACTAAAGGCATTTTGGATTATGTACACTCTAATGTTTGGGGTCCTTCAATAACACCTTTATTGGGTGGGAAGAACTATTTTCTAACCTTTGTTGATGATTTTTCAAGAAGAGTGTGGGTGTATATAATGAAGAGAAAATATGAAGTGCTGGGAATTTTTCTCAAATGGAAAATGATGGTGGAGAATCAAACAGGCTGGAGGATCAAGTGTATTTGCACAGATAATAGAGGTGAATACAAAAATGATCATTTTAATAAGGTCTGTGAAAATGATGACATCGTCCGACACTTTACTGTCAGACATACACCACAATAGAATAGAGTGGCAGAACATATGAACCAGACCTTGTTGGATAAGGTACGGTGTATGTTGTCCAATGCTAGCTTGGGTAAAGAATTTTGGGCTGAGGCAATGCATGCCACCTCATTAATTGTCTACCGTCTACTGCTATTGATGGAAAGACACCATTTGAAAAATGGTATGGAAAACCTATTTTAGATTATGACTCTTTGCACGTATTTGTCTCAACTGCATATTATCATGTGATGGAGTCAAAATTGGATCCAAGGGCAATGAAGACTGTTTTTATGGGGATTACTTCTGGAGCCAAAGGATATCTCTTATGGTGTCCTATGACAAAGAAAGTACTATTTAGCAAGGATGTTACCTTCGATGAATCTGCTATGGTAAATAAGGTAACAAGTGAAGATACCAAACAAGATGATGGTGACTCTAAGCAGGTGGAGTTTGAGGGAAAATTTATTTTTCCTATACAAGAAGCAGAGGAGGAAACAAATGAAGATTACCCTCTGGATGGAGAGCCAGTAAAGGAGATTCCAACTCAGGAAACTCAACAGCAACTTGAATCAATAGCAACCAGCATGCCAAAAAGGATAATAACGAAATATGTTCATCTCATAGAGACAATTGCTTGTAAAACCTCAATTGTAGCTGATGATGTTCCTACCACTTATAAAGGCGCAGTCCAAAGTTCAGAAGAAGATAAGTGGAGGATTTCCATGAATGATGAAATACAGTACCTTCATAATAATCATACATGGAGATTGGCCAATCTCCCGAAGGGAAAGAAAGCAATTGGGTGCAAATAGGTATTTGTGAAGAAAGAAGGATTTCTTAACCAAGTAAATGTTCTCTACAAAGCAAGATTGGTGCCAAAGGATATGCTCAAAAGGAGGGAATTGATTATAATGAAGTGTTTTATCCAGTTGTAAAATATTCCTCCATTAGATTATGTTGGCTTTCATAGCACATTTGGATTTAGAACTAGTTCAGATGGATATGAAAATTGCATTTTTACATGGAAACGTGGAGGAGGAAATCTACATGACTCAGCCAGAAGGATTCGAAGTTGTTGGAAAGGAAACTATGGTGTGAAAACTTGAAAAATCGTTGTACGGATTGAAACAATCTTCTAGACAATGGTACAAGCGATTTGACAAGTTTATGTTGCAGCAAGGGTACAAGAGAAGCAAATACGATCACTATATGTATTTGCGCAAGCTTAAAGATGGTTCCTTTATATATCTTCTCCTATATGTTGATGATATGTTGATAGTTTTGAAGAATTCAGAAGAAATTTATAAGTTGTAGATTCAACTGAAGAAGGAGTTCGAGATGAAGGATCAGGGTGAGGCAAAGAAAATTCTTGGCATGGAGATAATAAAAGATAGACATTCAAAGAAATTTTGTTTATCTCAGAAAGAATATTTGAAGAGAGTACTATGACGTTTTGGCATAGATGACAAGACTAAGCCAGTTAGAACTCCACTTGTTCCCCATTTTAAGCTAAGTACAACTATGTCACCAAAGAATGAGGCTGAACGAGAGTATATGTCAAAGGTACCATACACAAATGCAGTTGGTAGCTTGATGTATGCAATGGTTTGTACAAGGCCTGACATTTCACAAGTTGTTGGAGTTATTAGAAGATATATGCACAATCTAGGAAAGGAGAATTAACAAGCTGTGAAGTCGATTCTACGGTATATTCATAATACTAGAGATGTTGTATTAGTTTTTGAGCAGGAAGACAATCAGTCTGTAGTTGGATATTGTGACTCAGATTTTACGGGTGATCTGGATAAATGAAGATCAACTATTGGTTATGTGTTTACTTTTGCAAAGGCACCAGTTTGTTGGAAGTCTACTTTACAGCCAACAGTTGCTTTGTCTACGGCAAAGGCAAAGTACATGGCTATTACAGAGGCTGCAAAGGAGGCAATTTGGCTTCAGGGGTTGCTAAAGAAGCTTGGTATTAACAAAAAGGTATCACAATTTTTTGTGATAGTCAAAGTGCTATTTAATTAGAGAAGAACCAAGTTTATCGTGCAAGGAGGAAGCACATTGATGTTTGGTATCATTTCGTACGAGAAATCATAGAAAAAGGTGGAGTCACAGTGAAGAAAATTCATACTATGGAGAATCTTGCAGATATGCTGACAAAAGTGGTGACCGCGATCAAGTTTCAACATTGTTTGGATTTGATCAACATTGTTGAACATTAAGGATTGAAGATGAAGACACAACCAAAAATTATTACAGAGAAAAAATTGAAGTTGTAGAATTTTTGTCACAACCCAATTTCCAAACCCGGTCATGATGGCGCCTCTCGTGAAGACAAGGACATCCAACAGATCAACAATGCCCCTTTTAACAGTTAATAAACATAAATGAATGAATAATACGACTTAATGGCATTAATAACTGACATTTACCACCAACACAGCCCGTATGGGATGTCACATGTTACGAGAATCTAAAGAAGACTGAACACCCTTATAGGGCCAATAATATATGTAAAAATATAATCTGGAGTTCAAAAGATGAAGTCTGGTGCCGCGACATGTGGTGGTAACCTTGCTCAGCTACAATAGTAATACCTTCAATCCGCTAATAACCCGCTACCGGGTGAACAATACCCGTAAAGCGAGGTGCATGGAGTAAAGTAAGTACTCCAACTCAGTGAGTAATAAGAGTAAATAATAACTGAGCGGCAAGAAATCTTGTAAGACCACTCCATCATGAAATATGGGACATCACGACCCTTTGAGAAAATAGTAAGTCCGGGAAAATCCTTTAGAAAATATCTGACTCAGTTTAAAAACCTCTTTTAAAATATCCCTTTTCCAACAGTCAAGCAAATGAATGAAAATCAGATAGTGCAAGTCCGCACATAAGTCAGCCTCTCGGGTACAACACTCCATTAACAAATAACACCAAGGTATATGGTAATAGTGCAAGAAATAGCATGGATGTCAATGGTATGAGAGTGTTGATGTCATGCCACGTAGTATAAATAGAAACCATTGCGTGAATGCAATGCAATGCAACTGAACGATGCGGCACACAGCCTGATCCATTTGGGCACCCACGCTCACTGTGGGGGTTCAGACTCCGGAGGGGCTCCTACATCCCAAGCGCAATATCAATATCACATCGCTGCGGCGTGCAACCCAATCCATGCACAATCCAGAAATGCATATAAGCCACTTGGGAAATATTAAAATAACAGTTCTCAGCTCAAAATGTCAGTATAATATCATTTAAGTTTTCAAAACTTAGAAAGATGGATGAGTTGCAAAACAATATTTAAAACCTTGGACCACAATCAAATAATATGCAGAGTAATGCAAAAATAGTGATATCAATCCCTGAAGGATTCAAATAATTGGCACGAATCCCAACACATGGCAATCAACCAAAATCATGATAATATCAAGTAGTTTCAGTCAAATACGCGATAAAATCAATAATCGGGACGAACCAATGTCACAATCCCCAACGGTGCTCTACCCCACGCCCATATCCGGCGTGTAAGTCACCTTAATACAGCACTATGAGGTACAAATCCAGGGTTTCAAAACTTAGGATATCATTTACAAGTATTACTCACCTCGAACCGGTGAAATCTCAAGCTTGTGACGCCTTTGACCTTAAAATCGCCCTCCACGCGCGTCGAATCTAACCAAAATCAGAGCGAATACATCACAAATACCAATGGGACAATACCCAATCGAAAATAGTCGAAAAATAGCAACAATGTCGAACTAGCAAAACAACGAGCCTCGGGCCCACTTCTCGAAATCCAAAATTTTTACATCAACACGATCCCTATGTCTCCATGAGTTTATACATATAAAATTCATCAAAATCGGTGCTCAAATGAGCCATCAGATCCTAATTTAAAATTCAAATCCCAAGCCCTAGTTCTTCCCCTTTTTGCTAAGATTCCATGAATTTCTAGGTTAATTCCACAATTAAATCATGTTTTGGGTCCATAAAACTTACCTCCAATCAATCCTCTTTGAATCCCTCTTCAATCACTCCCAAGAAGCTCTAAAAGTACCCAACAATGGAAGAAAAATGACTTAGGCTCGCAGATGAAATATCATTAAAAATATTCTGCCCAGGTATTATATCCTTCTATGCGAACGCGAGGATCCTCTCGCGTTCGCGATGACCAAATTTCCACCTCCGCCAAAACAACCTACGCGAATGCGGTTGCACTCACGCGAACGCGAAGGTCTGGGGACCTTAAGCTTACGCGAATGTGTCTTTCCTACGCGAACGCGAAGGGTAACATCCCTGGAACCTTCACACACCCAAACACTCTACGCGATCGCGGTGAACAACCAAACGACCTTTCGAAAACGCGAGCCACTAAACGCGAACGCGAAGGCCAAAAATCCTGGCCCTTAAATTCCTTCTACACGTTCGCGACTCACCCATGCGAACGCGAAGAACAACTTTCTGCAACACCAACAACTGAAAAACCTGTAATCCTTAAAGGCCAAAAATGGTCTGATTGATTATCCGAAACCACCCCGACACCCCTGGGACTTCAACCAAAAACACCAACACCTCCTAAAACCTCATACAAACTTGTTCCAATCCTAAAAACACATCCAACAATGCTAAAATTATCAATTCACGACGGATTCAAGCCTAAGCTAAATCAAAACTTCCAAAACACGCATTCGATCAAAAGCTCGACCAAACGACGTCCGAATAACCTGAAAATTTGGACACATGTCCAAAATCACCTAACGAAGCTACAACAACTCTTGGAATTCCATTCCAACCCTCGGATCAAAATCTCACCCATCAACCGGAAATTGCCAAAATACTAACTTCGCTAATTCAAGCCTAATTCTATACCGAGCCCCCAAAATCAATTTCAATCGCACCTCTAAGTCAAAAATCATCCCTCAAAGCTAACTGAAGCACTGGAAATCACATCTGAGCCCTCTAACTCTATGGTCAACATTCGGTTGACTTTTCCAACTTAAGCTCTCCTTAAAGAGACTAAGTGTCTCATTTCTTATCAAAACCATTCCAAATCAACTCTCAGACACACATACCGATAATGCAATATAAAGAAGCAATAAACGGGAAAAACATAGCGGTAACACATGAGACGACGGGTAGGGTCGTCACATCCTCCCCAACTTAAACAACTGCTCATCCTCGAGCATTCCCATAGTCGTACTAGAAGCCAACTAATACATGAATGACCTTACCAAGCATATACCCGGGTGATCTGAGTCACCCTATCTCACATAGGTCCGATAATACAACACAACTGAAATTTCACAGTCTATTTCGACCATATACCGTAGAATCACATTGCACTTTTTGAAATCATACCCAAAATTAACCCGAACCAGCTGTAATAACCCACACCTGCGACCTCAAGAGAAATCATACAATATACCACACAAACCAACACTCGAAACGATAGTCTCTATTCACAGTAGTTGCCCACAATACCCAAATATCAATGGAAAACCTTTTATTAACTTAAGTCGTATTCCAACACTTTCATATATTGCAAACAACAAGTGAAACACGCGATAAACCGTGACTATTCCTCAGATCAACCATTCATGAAGCCACTTCCCTCTGATTAATATCACAACAGATTTCTGGGCCAAACCTCGATATCATCCTTCCAACTAGCTGAAATCGACTATGTTCGTATTCATTAATGACTCCTATGATCTCCTTGAATCTAACATACCACTCTGGTGATATGACATCTCAACACAGGCCTAAGCCACAACTTGCATAATACACACACCAATAAGAGACGGTCTGAACATACTCAAATCATGAAAATGACTCAAACGAAAGAGATGTACCTTAAGCTCATCGATACCATTACAACACAAGGCTGATATCCCGTCTCACATCATAGAAATAGAACACCTGAAGCTACCCTGACAGGTCATAACTCCATGTAGACTCGCTACAATGCGCGATCCTATCCAAACATTGTTACACATGAAACACCTCAAGTCACCATGCTTAAAATAGACAGCCACACACAAACTGATGTCTGAAACCAAGCAATCCATTACACCCATGGTGGAATAAATAACGTGCGACACGCAACTCGATAGTCCATAACCAACCCTCCATGCACCGAGCAACACTCAATTACTCTTCCCGCTCGATTTCCTTTCCGAATCCTTAATAGAACCATACCACATGTGCACATATCCAACAAACCATAATGTATAACAGCACAGAAAAGCAACTCCCAGATCTCCTTAGATCATTAACAAGCTCAATACGATTGAATCAGCCTATCCTCAATAATACAACTCGGTACTAACCAAGCTAACTCAAGCTAAATATGTAGCCACATTGGCCTGCCAACGAACTCAATACCAAGAAGCTTGAAGTTGTTCCTCCCACTACTATAACTCATGCCGGAGTCGTACGATGTGGTGCCCGACACCAAATAAATATTGAAATCCACAGTCTCTCCTGGCGACGTGCCCAGCCACAAGAAGCGCATCCGAAAACATCCCTTAATACCGGAACTGCATCAAAGATAAAATCCTCTGCACTAACATCCGCCAGGAAGGCCCGATTAAGAAAACAATCCTTTCCAGTCGTCCGTTAGTCTTTGGAATATACCCACTCTGAAAGAATATAATCCAATGCACCTCGCTGCTCGACCCGTGGCATTTCCGACGTAGCCCATAGCACAATAGTCTAGAATAACCCCCACACGAAGGCAACTAGTCTGAAATTCAACATCACATCCAACATCTTAAATATCAACAAGTAAAGATCCACTCTAGCCTCCAAATCCTAATTGCTGCTAAGCGGTGCCGAATACGCATGATCCACAACTACGACATAGACTGTATCGGAGAGCTCCTAGTCCCCAACTCCATATAACACACAAATCACTATATCTGATTCCATATTCCTCCATATGAATACATATCACATATCAAGTACCCATTCCTTCCACAAAATATATTCTAAAATTTCCATGCGCCATCAACAAATCAATTATCCACAGTCGATCCAACAAGAAAATGCCGTAATCCCACTGAAGTATTATCTGTTTACATCACCTTCCCCTTTTACTGAATATATATCCCCGTCAAATCACTAGAATAGTAATGCCATTTTCCTTAATCATATGAAGACCGATTCTTAAATCACATGCAGCTACTCGTGCTGCTTAAGAATTTAATGGCTTTCCATTCTGAACTGAACCGAAACCTTACACATGCAAATCTCAATCCTCCACAACATATCGCATATACCATACCACACTAGGATAACATGAGAACTCCATTTCCCTTTTCCTAACCACAGACATCTACGTACCCAACTAGTCGATAACTCTCCATTGATCCCACCTAGAAGAAAACTATTACACATCCCATGCTTCGCATGCCCAAAGACAATATATATGTCTCCACACCACGATAAAAGTCATCAAAACTCTCTGCCCAATTCCATTGCACAAGCTAAACTGCCAGGATTGAATCCTTCTACCCGAACAAAGCTAAGCAAACTGTCAGAACTCAAGAGCTTTGCTGCAAAATACCTGTGCAAACTCATTGCCTTGAACACACACAAAGAGTTAATCATATCCTTACCATACCGATTTGTTCCACTAATAAGCTACTTAATTTATCTAGGCTTCCTTCTGAATCTTTTTCAACTTGATTTTCCCTCTTGCTGTAGCTCCACAGTCCTCAACTCAGGCTTACTACACGAGACTCGAACATAAGACCACACTGACTATAACCCTTAAGCCACTGAATACTCTCTCAAATGTTCCCACAAATGCCACATTCTAAAATACCCTACTCTGAAGAACTTCATGCGAATCAATGTCCGCTACCTATACCTTCCAGATACTGTTACATAGAATCCCATAATTAACATAAAAATACAACAAGTCTTGAACTGTTCTAATGAAAACACTTTCTTGGTCACATACGCAACCTTAAAACACCTGAGTGCTACATGTAGGATCTTGAACACATTAAAACCATTCTCAAAAGTCATCCACTCTTATACACACTGCAAATTACCTGACTTAACGAATCGAACCACTCATGCCTTATTAGCACTCAGACACCACATGGCATGATATCACTCTGATACATCTAAACAAGTTCCTTCTCTTTACACTAAGCATTCTTTATCAACAACAACTCAAGACATCCTATTATTTCCACACATATACGAAGCACCATGTAACCTTGTCTTTTGCTTTACCCGTGCCATCCTTAACTCAGCTTCCACAACCATAACTGATCCACTTGCATACCTCGAAACGGAACCACATAGCACATAACCATGTAATCAGCTAATCAATAGCAACCTCCCCGACTTGTCTCGAAACCATATATCAGGACACACTCAATAATCCATAATACATTTGCTCTAATGATACCACCATGTCGTAGTGAGATTAAACTCAATTCATCTACAAGTTTATGAAAACACATATTATCTAGTACTGTAATCCTCTATTCTTCTCGCATCCATCACTACATCAATTGAGTCCACTCTGTTAAGCAACCCATATTTTCAAATTCCAACATGTACCCTTCAATTACACATGAGATCTTCTAACATACACATAAGGATCATACCACTTAAGAACACTCCGCGGGAGATAACCCACATGCTTCGCCTAAATTTAGTACTTCAGCATGCCTTCCACCATCATATACGTTACACAGTCATTTAGTCTTCCTGGGTGTGAATTCATTCCGTCACATGTAATGCACTTCACTCCCCGACTAGGAGACACAACAATATTCTTCATGCGCCCATACTCGGAGCTACACTTCCACTCACAATGGAAATCATACACTTAGTAGGTCACCTATCATCCAGCAGATCCTCCTCGACTCTTCCAAGTCATACAGAAACATCTCGCAGTACTAACATACTCATCACATGAATACCAAACCGCCATTCTGGCTAATAAGGATAATACCGAACATATAAGTACAAAATACTTGCTCACACAATTTGCACCTCGGTGCTCAAGCCATAGGCAAAGATCCGGCCTCAAGTCCTCCAGACTGGCCCAATATACTCACGAAGGTCACATCTCGCCCCTCGATCGGGGGTATCACAAACCATCAAGGCACATATAATACTGAGCGCTCAAGTGCGCATACAGACGTGTGGAAGGAATTTCAAGAATTGCATCTCAAGCTGAATTAAGTATGCACGATAAGAATCCCAAGAAAGTGAAGTTTTCCTAAAGGTTCTGCACCCTCTCGAAGATAAATACAGACGTCTCAGTACCGATCTGCGATACTCTATTAAACATGCTCATGACTCGTGAGACCTAGTAACCTAGGCTCTGATACCAAACAATCACGATCCAATTTCCAAATCCGGTTGTGATAGCGCCTATCGTGAAGACAAGGCCAACTAATAGATCAATAAAGCCCCTTTTAACAGTTTATAAACATAAATGAATGAATAATACGACTTAATGGCACTAATAACTGACATTTACCACCCAACACAACCCGTCCGGGGTGTCACAAGTCACGAGCATCTAAAGAAGACTGAGGCCTCATTTGTTTGCACTTAATGGAGGTCTGAATCTCAATCATCCAGATCTCAGATATTAAGTTGTTTGTTTTTAATGTATGAATCTTTATTATTCAGATATTAATTATTAAGTGTATTTGTTTTTTTTACTTCACAACTACTTAATGAGTCTGAATAGGTCTGTATAATTAAGATCCATAACAGAGAATTAATTTCATTAAGATTCTATCATATTTTCATTATTAACTGTCACCACTGCCTACCATTATCAACTACCACCATGCTATCACCACTACCATACTCAACCACCACCACCACCACGCCATCATCATCCTCAATTATAACTGTCACCATTATCGACCATTACCACCTACTATCCCACCACTCCGACCATCATCATTATCACCCATAATCAACACTCATCTACCTCAATTACAACAACTAATCACCCTATCACCATCAACAATCATAGCCAGCATAGTCCATCATTATAATTTATCACCACCCACCCACCACATTCCTCAGTCACAACTACTACCACCCACCACCACCATCTCACTCATAATCGACACCACTATCAATAACTACTAGCTACTAGCATGAACCACTATCATCAACCAAAACACTACCAATCACTGCCTCTAGTAAACATTTTCACCATCAACAACTATCATATTTTAATAAACTATATATGTGTTATTAATAGAATATTAAATTAGTTAGTATTTTATTTGAATTTTATGTTTATTAATTTTCAAATAAAGATAAATTTTATACATTCAGAAGTTAAAAATCAAACAGTCTTAATTATTTCTATTCAGATCTTAATACACATCTTAACATATTGAGATATTTATTCAGATTCAAACGTCTTAATCTTTAAAAAACAAATGAGGACTGAACACCCCCTACAGGGCTAATAATATATGTAAGAATATAATTTGTAGTTCAAAAGGTGAAGTCTGGTGCCGCGAACGCTGGCGGTCACCTTGCTTAACTACAATTATAATATCTTCAATCCGCTAATAACCCGCTACTGGATGAACAATACTTCCAACTGCACTCAAAGTGCAGGGCGTAAAGTGAGTACTCCAACTCAGTGAGTAGTAAGAGTAAATAATAACGAGTGGCAAGAAATCATGTAAGAGCACTCCATCATGCAATATGGGACAGCACGACCCTTTGAGAAAATAGTAAGTCCGGGAAAATCCTTTAGAATATATCTGACTCGGTTTAAAAACATCTTTTGAAAATATCCTTTTTCCAACAGTCAAGCAAATGAATGCAAATCAAATAGTGCAAGTCTGCACAAAAGTCAGCCCCTAGGGCACAACACTCCATTAACAAATAACACCAGGGTATCTGGTAACAGTGCAAGAAATAGCACGGATGTCAATTATATGATAGTGCTGAATATCATGCAACGTAGTACAAAGAGAAACCAATGCGTGAATGTAATGCAATGCACATGACCGCTGCAGCGCGCAACCTGATCCATTTGGGTACTCCTCACTGTGGGGGTTCAAACTCCGAATGGGCTCCTACAGCCCAAGCGCAATATCAATATCACTCCGCTACGACGTGCAGCCCGATCCATGCACAGTCCAAAAATGCACATAAGCCATTTTGGCAATATTAAAATAACAGTTCTCAGCTCAAAACGTCAATAGAATATCATTTAAGTTTTCAAAATTTAGAAAGATGGCTGAGTTTGCAAAACAATATTTAAAACCTTGGACCGAGATAAAATAATATGTAGAGTAATGCAAAAATAGTGATATCAATTCCTGAAGGATTCAAATAATCGGCACGAAGCTCAACACATGGCAATCATCCCAAATCATGATAACATAAAGTAGTTTCAGTCAAATACACGATAAAATCAATAATCGGGATGGACCAATGTCACAATCCCCAACGGTGCTCTACCCCACGCCCATATCCGGCGTGCAAGTCACCTTAAAACAACACTATGAGGTGCAAATTCGGGGTTTCAAACCCTCAGAATATCATTTTCAAGTATTACTTACCTCGAACCAGCGAAATCTCAAACCGCGATGCCTTTGCCCTTCAAATCGCCCTCCACGCGCGTCGAATATAACCAAAATCAGTGTGAATACATCACAATATGCCAATGGGACAATACCTAATTGAAAATAGTCAAAAAATAGCAATAATCTCGAAACTAACAAACCCGAGCCCGGGCCCACTTCTCGAAATCCAGAAAATTTTACATCGATACGATTCCTATCTCGTCACAAGTCTATACATATAAAGTTCATCAATATCGGAGCTCAAATGGGCCATCAAATCCCAATTTAAAATTCAAAATTTCATGCCCTTAGTTCTTCCCCTTTTTGCTAAGTCATGAATTTCTAGGTTAATTCTATAATTAAATCATGTCTTGGGTCCATAAAACTTACCTCAAATCAATCCTCTTTAATTCCTCTTCAATTGCTCACACGAAGCTCTTAAAATACCCAACAATGGAGGAAAAATGACTTAGGCTCGCGGATGAAATATCATTAAAAACATTCTACCCAGGTGTTATTACCTTCTATGCGAACGCGAGGGCCCTCTTGCGTTCATGATGACCCAATTTCCACCTTTGCCGAAACAACCTACGCGAACGCAGTTGCACTTACGCGAACGGGAAGGTCTGGGGACCTTAAGCTTACACGAGCGCAAAGGGAAACATCCCTAGAACCTTCACGCGCCCAAACACTCTACGCGATCGCGACCCTGGAACGCGAACGCGGTGAACAACCAAATAACCTTCCGCGAACGCGAGCCACTAAGCGCGAACGGGAAGGCCAAAAATCCTGGCCCTCAAATTCCTTCTACGCATTCGCGACTCACCCATGCGAACCCGAAGAACAACTTTCTGCAACACCAACAGCTGAAAAACCTGCAATCCTTAAAGTCCAAAAATAGTCCGATTGACCATCCGAAACCACCCCGAGGCCCCCGGGACCTCAACCAAAAATACCAACACATCTTAAAACCTCATAAAAACTTGTTCCAATCCTAAAAACACATCGAACAATGCTAAAATCATCAATTCACGACGGATTTGAGCCAAAGCTAAATCAAAACTTCCAAAACTCACATTCAATCAAAAGCCCGACCAAACGATGTCGGAATGACCTGAAATTTTTTACAAATATCCAAAATCACCTACGAAGCTACCGAAACTCTTGGAATTCCATTCCGACCTTCGGATCAAAATCTCACCCATCAACCGAAAATTGCCAAAATACTCACTTCGCCAATTCAAGCCTAATTCTACGCCGGGCCCCCAACATCAATTCTGATCGCCCTCCTAAGTCATAAATCATCCCCGAAGCTAACCGAATTGCCGGAGATCACATCCGATCCCTCTAACTCTATGGTCAACATTCGGTTGACTTTTCCAAGTTAAGTTTTCCTTAAAGAGACTAAGTGTCTCATTTCCTATCAAAACCATTCCAAATCAACTCTCACACACCACATACCGATAATGCAATATGAAGAAGCAATAAACGGGGAAAACAGAGCGGTAACACATGAGGCGACGAGTCGGGTCGTCATAATTTTACCAAGGTGGAGATTTGTTGAAGGTTGGCAAAATTCCTAGTCACACATCAGCGGGAGACTTATTTTGGGGAGAGTTTCTCCCTATAAAAGAAGATCTAATATTTAGGATTTAAACACACCTCTCATTTGCCTTCTCATATGTTTAAGGCATTTGTATCTTCCCTCTTTAATATTATTTCATTTGTATTTTTGGAGTGATATAAAATATTAGTTGTGTCCGAGGAGTAGGCAAAAATTGGCCGAACCTTGTAAATTCTAATGTTTCTTTTATTGTTGCTTTATTATCTCATTTATTAGTGGCTGCCATATTTTTTTATGGTATAGTAGTTGTGACTCATTCAAACTATATACATTTGACTTCCGCAAGAGATATAATTTTGAGGAGGAGAAAGATGGATGAAGTTGTTTAAAAAGTGAGTACAAGTTAAAAAAATTAAAAAATGGGTGCAGGTTAAATGAGGGCGACCAAATAGGGCGCCTCGTACAATTTTTACACTAAAAATAACAAGAAGAGTATACCAAGCTTAAAGTTTATTAAGCTCATCATATTAAAAGATTAACGTCTCAAAACGTGAAGTAGTTTTTAGAATTTAATTATTTTTAATATTTAACTAATTAATATTGCATATGAATTGTATATGTAGATGAAAGTGAAGATGTTAAGACAACATTCTCACAAGAGGATTCAAACGTGTTTGATAAAAATGATGTTTTGAATATTTCACAAGCATCATAGACGTTCTCTTAAAAAGTTTATTTTGAGTTTTGATTTTTAGTAAATGAAATATAGTCGTTCTTTTACTTTTTAGTGTTTATTGTGATATATTGGAACAACATATAAAATTATTAAGTTTTGTGAAATATTTCCTATGAGATTTTTTAAACTTTTAAAAATTTATCTTCATTTAGGTTAGAACTCAAAGAAAACAAATAAAATTATATTTAAAAAAATGATGGGTCGGCTCATGGGGATCTGCAGCCCATATAGGGTTGGGGTAGACTGACCATATAAGGCTCATCAAAATGGTGGGCTAGCCTAGCCTTGCCCAGCCCGTCAATTTTTAAAGCTCATGTCGGTTGGATTGGGCTAGCCTGGCCTTGCTCATATTGACAGCTCTGGAAAGAACCCGATTCTTTCGGGGGTTATTTGAGCAAGCTTAGTTGAAGAGAAGTAACTAGTTAACTAGTGAAAATAAAATGTGCAAACAAATGGTCACAACATGCAACATTTTTGGTCATTAATTAGTTTAAGTTTTAAAAAATAAATGGTGATTTTCTCTAGTTTCTATTACTTAGACTAAATTGTACATGTGTTATTTTTTTTTTAATAGAAAACCATGAGAATTGTATATTTCAGTTCATGTATTTTATTCCACTGATCGTTCCCAAGTTTAGTGAGTTTTTAAATTTTATTTATATCTAACTGCTTCTTTATTATCAATAAACAGTTAAAAATAATAAATTTTAAGCCGAAATAAATTTTAGATCGATAAATGCAAGCTGGGATTATAAAAAATGGAGATAACAAGATGAGAGGATATAACACAACAGGAATTAGGAAAATGTGGAAAGAATAACTGCCCAACAATTTTTTATTAATACCTTCATTCGGTATAGTAAAACATGAATAATATTTTAGTGCATATTCAGGATTTAAATGTAACAGGAGTAATAAGTTTAACTTTGCACTAATCTCATTAAGCTATTAAAATTAGGAAAATATATTTAACCATACTAATAGTAGCCAAAATAGCCAGAATGGGGGCATTATATTAACTTCTCATAGCTTTTGAGGGCATAATAGACAATTGTGCGTTTTCATTTTCCATCTCTATCCTTTAGTATATTTTTATTTCAACTTAATTTTTTCAAACAACTCTCTCATCATTTTAATTGTATTACATTTCCAAGACTTTTTTCACATATACACATGCATGGCTACATCCTTTTCCATCCATAAAGCACTTAATGCACATATACATATACTATAAAACGAAATACATTGAAATATACATATAATATACTAGAGAAAATACGTATACATTTAAACTACTATACTCATCTTGCGTTGGTCACTTTCTAACCCTAAACTCTTAAAAATACAGTGCTTCACCTAAGAAGCTTTTTCCGCCACTATTTTTCTATCTTTATTTTCTCCTTCTTCATCTCTTATCTTTCTTTTAGTGTTAAGAGTTAGATTAAGGAATGAGGGACAAGAAGAGGAATAATATTTGTCTATATTGTATTTCATGATAAGAGGTAAGAGGCCTGGATTATATAACTCTTGGCATTAGTGTGCTCCTATGGTTATTGGCATCACAGGTAGCATCTTCCAGGCTTTCAAATCATATGTTGAAGCTATAACAACATTCAATGAGTTCAGAAAAAGTTGTCAAGTTGAGAATATATCAACATCGAAGGTGTACGTGGTATTTCGTGGTAAAATTTTCGGATTATACAACTTTTGGTGTGAGTGTGTTCCTATAGTTATAAGTATTAAAAGAAGTATCTTTCAGTCTTTTAAATCTTATGATAAAGTCATAGCAGCATTCAATAAATTCAAAGAAGAAAATATTGACAGTGAAGAATCATCTTCAAGTTCGTTTGAAGATGAAAGTGGTCTAGGGGTTGATGGTGACAAGGGAGTAAGTGTTATTTGATCTGTGTTGTTAGCTGGAATGTTTATAGGGATGAACATATCAAAACATTATTTAGTTTGGCTATTAATAAAACTATTTTCTCCATATGAACTGAATATTTTATCTATATTGTTGGATCTTAATTGAAAAGTTTAGTTCTAAGAGTCAAAGTATTATCATCTGCTAATGAAATTATCACAACTCAAAATATGTTAAAGGTCGTGATGGCGTCGGACACCATTGTCTGGCAAGCCAACACTAAACAGTTAATTTAATTCTCTTTTTAATATTTTTAAAATCATAAATTTCCTTCAATTTAACTAGTAAAAGATGAACTTTACAAAATAATAATGATGTTTGCAATTTCAATGATGAATATCCCTTTATCATCCCAGAACCCGGTATCACAAGTACATGAGCATTTACTAGGAAGTAAAACAAAATACAATAATTATTTGGAATACAAAATTTGGACAGAGAAGAAAATACAAGAACTCTAAAGGAGACTCTGTTGGCCGCGGATCGTCTCATAAGATACAGCTCACCTAAGTTCCCCTATCAACCACGATGTTGCGCCAACAAGGCCACTAGTCATACATGTGTTTGTATAACAAAATGTATAGCAAGTGTAGTATGAGTACGAAAATAATGCGTACCCAGCAAGTATCCAATTTAATCACAAAGAAGTCGTGACGAGAGGTCGACTCTGATTCTTACTATGACTATCAATAATATAATTAGTCGTGGTTTTTATTAAAAAACGGCAATAACTCAAAGAAATCATGAAGTAAGTAAACAATTCCTTTGGTAATAAGAGATATCCAAATTAATATTTCATCATTTATCATTTTGTCTTAGACCAGGGATGCAATATCCTTATTTAAAAATATCAATGCAAGAAATACAAGCATGCACAAATCATACCGAGGTCGTACAACCCGATCCAATAAATATTTAAACTGTGCACTGTCAGAGGGTTGATTGGCGCGAAACATAAATGCATCAATTTAATATACCGAGGTGTTCGGACTGTTCCGCAGAAGGTAAAAGTATTCAAACAGTCAATCAAGAATTCAGCAAGGAGCAATTATCCAAAGAAAAGGGCAATTTCTCTTTTAAAAGTCAAGAAAAATAATGTTTAGCTTTTTAGAAAATTTATTAGCCAAGTTCGATAAGATTTAAGCATTTTACACTGAGAACTAAGTTGCAAATATTACAAGTAAAGCATGCTTTTGGGTCCTACACTACCCGGACTTAAGCATAATAGAAGCTACACACTGACTCTTGTCACCTCGTGCGTACACAACTCATACAAATAGGAGCACATATTGATTTATTTTTCCTGTGGGGTAAATTTCCTCTTACAAGGTTAGAAATGAGACTTACCTTGCTCTGAAGTTCCATAACCGGCTTCCGAGCCCTTTAAACTACTAGAATCGATGCCTAACACTCCAAAACTAGCCAATAAACATGCAAACCAATAAAAATATACTCTAATAATCATAACAATTCAATTTACAAAAACTTTTTAACTCCGATTGAAAAGTCAATAAATAATTATCCTCGGGCCCACTTGCCTGGATTCCGAATTTTTTTGAAGATAACCATTACCCATAACATTATGAACTCAAATATATGATTTATAATCAATTTCATGCCCAAATTCGTGGTCAAAATCCAAAATACCAAACTTTAATTCTTCTATCAAAAAACCCACAATTTATATTAATTTTCATGTTTCAATCCATGTATAATTCATGTATTAAACTCACAAATGGGAAGAAACCACTTACCTAAACTTTCATGATGAAAATCTCCCCTTGAAACTCTCCAAAATCATCCAAACTAAAAGAAAAATGGGAGAAAAATGGGCTAGTCTCGTTTTCGTAAAACCCTTTTGCCCAGTAATATTTCTACACCTGATGTTTCGCAGGTGCGAGGCTCCCTTTGCTTCTGCGATTTTCTTTCGTTTCTGCGATCAGCTCCTTCACTTATGCGCTTGCGCAGATGCAGCCGACACTCCGCACTTGCATTCCTTCCCCTAACTACCTAACCTCGCATCTATGACTCCTAGGCCGCCCGCTTATGCGGCTCCGCACATGCGGCCAAAACCTCGTAGGTGCGGTTACACCAGATATCAGCTGCCTTAATTATTTTTCAATTCCAAATTCGATCAATTAACCACCATGAATCCACCTGAGGCCCCCTGAGATCCCGTCCAATTACACTAACCAGTTCCAAAACATTACACTGACCTGCTCGAGGCCTCAAATCACATCAAACAACGTCGAATTCACGAAACACACCCCATTCCAAGCTTAATGAACTTTTAGAATTTCAAACTTCTTTATTCGATACCGAAACCTATCAAATCGCATCCAATTGACCTCAAATTTAGCATACAAGTCGTATTTGACATTACGAACCTACTCCAACTTCCAAAATTGAAATTCGACCCTGATATCAAAAAGTTCACTTCGGGTCAAACTTCTCAAAAACCTTCAAATTTCTAACTTTCGCCAAACATCTCCAAAATGACCTACAGATCTCCAAATCCACTTTCGGACGCGCTCCCAATACCAAACTCATCCTACCGAGCTGTTCTCATACTCGGAATCCTAGACCAACATCGATAACACTGGAATGCACTGCAATCCAAATTTATGTAATTCTTCCCAAAATGCTAACTTCCACAATAGGCACCGAAACGTTCTCGGATCATCCACAACCCGATCCAAACAGACTCCCAAGTTTGAAATCATCACACGAACCTGTTGGAATCTTTAAATCCAGATACCAAGGTCGTTTATTCAAAAGCAACCCTTAGTCAGATCTTCTAACTTTAAACTTCCGAAATGAGAGTTCTCTTTCTAAATCAACTTCGAACTCCCTATATTTTAATTCTGACTACGCGTACAAGTCATAATACCTAAAGTGAAGCTGTTCATGGCCTCAAAGTACTGAACGATGCGCTAGAGCTTAAAATGACCGGTTGAGTCGTTACATTCTCTCCCTCTTAAACATGCGTTCATCCTCGAACGTGCTAAGAATTGTGTTGGTGTTGTCTGAAATCACTGTTTAATACCTTCTGCACCTGCCCGTGCTACCACAACCCAGTTAAGCACATTAGCTCAAGTCAATATGAAGATTCTCCCTTTTGTTTAGTCAAATAAGCCTTAGAGCCAAATTCTAACATCCAGAACTCTCCACCGGGCCTACTTTCAAAATACGAATACCGTATTAGTCACTACACGTGGTATCAAAATATGATTGCATACCTTATATGAATTCACACCATGCACCGCAATATTTCACATGACCATAAGAGCATCATCTGATAACAATAGACGAAATTCCACGAATTTGATGCTCACCATGCACCTCATGACATATATAAATCTTGTTCCAACTCTTATAATACCTCCATGACGGAAGATGCGTGTAGAAATTCATAACCAACTGCCGAGTCAACAAATCATTGAGTCTCTCCTCCTACATAGAATCATCACCCCATTATAATCAAATAATTGTCTTTGCTCTTTACTATACTTCATATCATCTGATCACATTGATCCCGAATCCAATAATCTTGTCTCACCCAGTACGAGCTGATCAGGTAATAAGACACCCCAGATATGACCAAAAGTCTCATATGATGCCAAAATATGCCAACAAGCTATAAACTTGAATGTGATACATAAGGAAAACGAACTCTGGAAGGGACTACTCAACCCACTAACCAATTAGACAACTAAAAAAGTGTCATGAATCTTCCTCAGAAGTCACTTGCTCCCATTCCTCTCATGCTACACTACAGACCAAAGATAACACAAAACACACCAAGCCCCTTCTTCATAATTCATTGTGAAAGCTCGATACTCTACTATATTATGAACTCAAAATTCACAGGCACCACACTTTAACTTTTGAATCCATTAGGACCATTGTTGAGAGTCACCCACTCTGACATGGTCCCGACTATAATCAAAATCCAAGGCTCTTCTAGCACATGAACACCCTCTCGAAGAAGTACTCAGCTGAATTACTTTCCTTGTAAATCAAATCTATACAAAGTATAAACTCCGAGTATTCCCAAAGCTTGAACATGGGTCAATAGGGCTAATAATAGCACACATTCCTTAAATCCCTTACT
This sequence comes from Nicotiana benthamiana, assembly GCA_034376525.1. NCBI lineage: Eukaryota > Viridiplantae > Streptophyta > Magnoliopsida > Solanales > Solanaceae > Nicotiana > Nicotiana benthamiana. The sequence goes on from CM067338.1 coordinate 149,388,133, forward strand.
CAATTTACCACTAATGTTATCTTCTCTTAGTTGTAATAACACACCAGTATGTTGATAACCAGAAATCTCACAAGTAGACAACCATACGATCCAATCATAGGCGGCAGGGATCTGCCACTTAGCTTGAAGCTATCATTGCATAAACCTAGAATCTACCAAGATTTTTTCTTCATCGTTGACATGATCTTGTACAATCAATCCGCCAAATTTCTAAAAATGGTTAGAATATACGCTTAACGCTAGAGGGGGGGGGTGAATAGCGTTATAATAAAAAAACAATGTAAATTTGCGGAATTAAAATTGCAGGAATAACGTAAGTGCAGTAATTAAAATGATAAGGAGAGAACACACCGGATTTTATCCTGGTTCACCACAACGTGTGGTTAGTCCAGTCCCCGAGACACTCTCTCGAGTTTTATCAAAACCTACAAATATGAACACACGTTTAGTTTAGCGACTTGAGAACGTGTTTCAACAATTTCCCCCTTTTTGATAATGGCAAACCAATATCGGGATATGCATATTAATTAATTCATAATGACGATCCAAGACAAGTATATAGATATGCAACAAGTTCCCCCGCAAGTTATGAATTCCCCCTCAATTTATGCCAAAAAGTATTAGTGTGCATAGCCCATATCTTCCTCCTTTTGACATTAGCAAAAAAAAAAAAAACTAACTCTTTGTTGATTAAACAATATTGCAAATACATGAAAATAAAAGACAGAATATTATGCAAACTAGAAAACCAAAGAGACAAGATATTATTCATTGACTCGGGGAATAATCGATTGTGCGTTTGAGATAATCGATTATTTCAGGAAATGTAGTAACAGACATCCGAGACGGTAATAGAAAAATCGATTATACTGTTTTAAGTAATCGATTATTGTCATCCAGTGACTTAACACCTGAAATAAATGTCAGCATAATCGATTAGGGATATGAGATAATCGATTTTTATATTTAACAGCTAAAATCCTGCAAACCCAAAACTGTTAGATAATCGATTGTAGAGTTGTATAATCGATTATGTCAATTTTCCAGCATAATAAACATAAAGCTTAAATGGGAAATAATCGATTATTGACTTTAGAGAAATCGATTATTCTGCACCAGTGTCTGATAATTCCCCCTGTCTTCAGGGAGATACCTGCAAAAAAGAATTAGGCGCCTCCGGCGCTCAAGTTAGTAATCGTTAAAACATAAAAATGCAATGCATGAATTAGATCAACGTGGAGTCAAGAATCCCGAGTTCACTACGAATTCGGAAGAAGGACTCTTTCTCTAAAGGCTTTGTGAAGATGTCGGCCAATTGATTTTTGGTTTCAACAAATTCAATTTCGACATCGCCCTTGAGAACGTGATCTCTTATAAAGTGATGTCTAATTTCTATGTGTTTCGTTCTTGAGTGAAGAATAGAATTCTTCGTCAAGCTAATGGCGCTAGTATTATCACATCGAAGAGGGATATGATCGATACTAAGGCCATAGTCTGAGAGTTGTTGTTTCATCCAAAGGATTTGAGCGCAACAACTCCCCGCGGCTACATATTCAGCCTCGGTTATGGACAACGCAACACTAACTTGCTTCTTGCTAAACGAAGAAACTAAGGAGCTACCGAGCAAATGGCAAGTGCCACTAGTGCTCTTGCGGTCCAATTTGCAACCCGCAAAATCGGAATCGGAATAGCCAACAAGTTGGCATGAAGAATCTTTGGGATACCATAGTCCCACATTTATTGTTCCAACAAGATACTTCATAATCCATTTTACCGCAGTTAAATGTGACTCCTTCGGACATGATTGATATCGAGCGCATAAACACACGCTAAACATGATGTCCGGTCTACTAGCAGTAAGATAGAGAAGAGATTCGATCATACCTCGATACTTTTTGATGTCTACTTCCTTACCTTTCTCATCTTTGTCAAGATGGTCGGATGTACTCATTGGGATGGCCATTGCTTTGGCGTTGCTCATTTCAAAGCGATTTAGCAACTCCTTGCAATATTTGGATTGGCAAATGAAAGTTCCCTCTTTCATTTGTTTCACTTGTAGCCCCAAGAATAAGGTTAGCTCACCCATCATTGACATTTAAAATTCGCTAGTCATTAACTTAGAGAATTCCTCGCATAGAAAATCATTAGTAGCACTAAAAATAATATTATCGACATAAATTTGAACTAATAGAATGTCATTGTTTTTATTTTTGATAAAAAGTGTGGTGTCAACTTTCCCTCTTTCAAACTCATTGTCTTAGAGAAATTTACTTAGACGTTCATACCAAGCTCGAGGAGCTTGTTTAAGACCATATAAAGCTTTCTTAAGCTTGAAGACATGGTGGGAGATGTAATATCTTCAAAACCCGGGGGTTGTTCAACATACACTTCCTCTTGAATAAACCCATTGAGGAAGGCACATTTGACATCCATTTGAAATAATTTGAAATTCATAGATGATGAAAAAGCAAGTAATAAATGAATGGCTTCTAGGCGTGCAACGGGTGCATAGGTTTCTTCATAGTCAATGCCTTCTTCTTGATTATAACCCTTAGCAACTAGCCTAGCTTTGTTTCTAGTGATTATACCATTTTCATCTAATTTATTCCGAAAAACCTATTTCGTACCAATTATGGTGTGATTATCGGGTCTTGGCACCAATTCCCAAACATCATTACGTTTGAATTGGATAAGCTCCTCTTGCATTGCCAAGGTCCAATGCTCATCCCCAATTGCTTCAGAAATGGTTTTAGGTTCTATTTGTGAAACAAAAGCCATATGTCCTACAGTATCTTTAAGAAGGTTTCGTGTACTTACCCCTTTCTCGATGTTGCCAATTACCTTGTCAAGAGGATGGTCTTTAGACGTCCTCCAAGCCTTAGGCATCATCGATTCTTCTTCTTGTGGTGGTACTTCTTCCGAAGGTTGTTCCGTGACTTCATCTTGAACTTCCTTTGGATCTTCCTTTTGTACCTCGTCTCGAAGATTGATTTTCTTTAAAGCATCTGCAAGATCAACACAAGAATCCTTTCTCGCCAAGCGAGCATCATTTTCACAAAATACTACATGAGGAGATTCCTCAACAGTTTTAGTTCGATTATTAAACACTCTATATGCTTTGCTACGTGATGAGTAACCAAGAAAAATTCCTTCATCAGATTTCGCATCAAATTTTCCCAAGTTATCTTTTCCGTTGTTGTGAATAAAACATTTACAACCGAAGACCCTAAGATGGGAAAGATTTGGTTTTCTTCCCTTATATAGTTCATAGGGAGTTTTCATGAGTATCGGTCTAATGATAGCTCTGTTTAAAACATAGCTTGCGGTACTCACGGCATCCGCCCAAAAATATTTGGGAATATCGGCCTCTTCGAGCATGGTTCTAGCCATCTCTTCGAGACATTGATGTTTACGTTCTACCACTCCATTTTGTTGTGGTGTACGTGGAGCCGAAAAGGTATGTTCAATACTGAGTTCGTCACAAAAGTCCGCGAAGAGATTGTGATCGAACTCTCCCCCATGATCACTTCTTATGGAAGTGACGGTTGTGTCCTTTTCATTTTGAACACGTTTAAGAAAACTTTTAAAAGCTTGAAAGGCATTACTTTTATGAGCAAGAAATAACGTCCATGTAAATCTAGAATAGTCATCAACAATTACAAAAGCATAAAAATTTCCACCAAGACTTTTAATTCTAGAAGGTCCGAAAAGATCCATGTGTAGAAGTTGTAAAGGTCTAGTGGTTGAAACAACATTTTTGGATTTAAAAGAAGCCTTTGTTTGTTTCCCTTTTTGACATGAATCACAAATAGAGTCTTTTTCAAATTTCATGTTTGGAAGACCAAGTACTAAATCTTGTGAAACAAGTTTGTTTAAAAGATTCATATTCACATGAGCTACTCTACGATGCCATAACCACATGTCGTCTTCTTTACTCAAAAGACAATTCACATAACTTGATGAAGAATTTTCAAGATCAACCATATAGATATTGTCCATTCTAAAATCACGAAGAATAATTTTAAAATCACTACGACGGATAACTAGGCATTCTTCGGAGTCAAACAATACAAGATTTCCCTTGTCACATAATTGACTTATGCTCAAGAGATTATGTTTAAGACCTTTAACAAGCAAAATATGCTTAATGGAGGAGGATTCATCCTTACCGACCGATCCTATGCCGATAATTTTTCCTTTGTTATTGTCTCCAAAAATAACATTTCCTCCTTCCTTGGGTTTTAGTTGAAGGAATTTTGATGCATCCCCGGTCATATGTTTGGAGCATCCACTATCAAGGTACCAAAGTACACTTGATCCCTTCAAACACACCTACAAAACAAATTAATGAGATTTTGGTACCCAAGCCATTTTGGGTCCTTGTGCGTTAGGTGTAACATATTGGTGTGATTGCCCTGCAGTGAAATGTCTATGTCTAGTGAAGCATGCGGGAGCAATATGTCCAATTTTATTGCAATAATGACAAATGACATTCGGATTGTGCATTCTTCTAGGATGATAGTAATTTGGGGGTCTAAAATTATTCACTCTATTTTTAGGAACATAGTTTTGATTTAGTTTTCGAAAATCTTGTCTAGGTGGTCTATACATGCCAACGTTTCTTCTAGTGTTCACTACATTTTTAGAAATATAGTTTTGATGTGGTTTTCAAAAATCTTGTCTAGGTGGTCTATACATTCCAATATTTCTCCTAGCATTTGTTCTAGAATGAGATGCAATTCTAGGATTGAAATTTCTAGGTTGAGTGATGACATTTATTTTGTTTGGCCTAAGTTGAGTCTTAGGTGGTTTAGGAATGGACTCAACCTTTTCTTTTGGCTCGTGTTTGAAGCCTATACCGTGCTTAGTGGATTTCAAATTTACAAGCACTTCATTGAGATTTTTGTCTGAAGAATTGAATTTCTGCAAAGTGCTTCTAAGACTTTCTACTTCTTCCTTTAGAGATTTGCAAGAAGTTCAATCCTTATTTGAGCTTTCGGGTTTATCGGCGCTTCTTTTGCCATAAAACTTGTTTTCCTCTTTTAATTTCTCATTCTCAAGAGTGAGTTTTTCAAAATCCTTTTCTTTTGAAGAAAATTGTTTTCTTAAATCTTTTATAGATTTAGAAGCGCTAATAAACTCTTTATACAACTCATCAAATGCATCTTGCAATTCTTCTAAAGTGAAATAGTTCTTAGAAGAAGTACATACCTCATTTTGATTTTCTTCGTGTGCCATAAGACACAAGTTTGCGGTCTCGTTTCCTTCTACATCACTTGATTCGTCTCCGGAGTCGCCTCCCCAAGAGATGTATGCTCTTTGTTTCTTGAATGGTTTCTTCTCCTTTTTGATGTTTGGACAATTTGATTTGATATGCCCGATTTCTCCGCATCCATAGCACTTCAATTGGTCGCCTTGTTGCTTACCTTTTCGTTCATACTTCTTTTGCATGAACTTGTGAAATTTCTTGATAACGAGTCCAAGCTCGACATCGTCATCACTTGACTCCTCATCGTTTTGAGGTTGAGTAGTTGATGCTTTGAGCGCAATCTTTCTTTTCCTTTGATCATCCAAAGGAGAGTTAAGAATAGTTGATTCATAAGTTTTAAGATTACCTCGTAGTCCGTCGATGGTGACGTTTGTGATGCCGATTGATTCTTGGATAGCATCGGCTTTGGAACGCCATTCCGGAGTGAGGCTTCGTAGAATTTTCCGGACAAGCTCCTTATCCGTGAATGTCTTTTTGAGGGCGTGTAGGTCATTGACGATTTTTGAGAATCGTTCGAACATGTCATCTATCTTCTCGTTTTCCTTCATGCGAAACAGTTCATATTCGTGGGTTAGGAAATCAATTTTAGCTTCCCTTACTTGGTCCGTACCTTCGTAGGTGATCCCACATTTGCTTGGCAGTGGTGCAACATGATATTTTTCGATAGTCATCGGGGTTCACTGCACAATACATCATGTTGATTGCCTTTGCGTTGTTCTCTATTTTCCTGATATCATCGGCGTCGTATTCGTCTTCTGTTTTTGGAACGAGTTCTTCTCCAACCTTTTTGGTAGGTTGTAGTTCTCCATTTTTGATAATTTTCCACAGTTGAAAGTTGTTTGATTGTACAAAAATCCTCATTCTCTCCTTCCAGTAAGTGTAGTTGGTGCCATCGAAAAGTGGTGGCCTTGTGAAGCATTGTCCTTCACCTAGTCCTGCATAAACACTACGAGTAGAAGCCATGGAAAGTTTCTCTCAAACTGTTAAGTCTTTCAGAGAGTTAGGCTCTGATACCAATTGTTAGAATGTACGCTTAACGCTAAGGGGGGGGGGGGTGAATAGCGTTATAATAAAAACAATGTAAATTTGCGGAATTAAAATTGCAGGAATAACGTAAGTGCAGTAATTAAAATGATAAGGAGAGAACACACCAGATTTTATCCTGGTTCACCACAACGTGTGGTTAGTCCAGTCCCCGAGACACTCTCTCGAGTTTTACACTAACTTCGTTAAGCTTACGGGTGCCTAACAAACCGTTACACTTGCTCGTAGATATACACTCTACAAGACTTCAACCTGCTCGAGGATACCGCACCTCAAGACTTCAATCCAAGGAACTACTTTTCCTTCTTACAACAAGGGATTAGACAATCCCTTCAAGTGTGTACAAACACTTAGCACTCACTTAAACAAAACTCTCTTGAAGAGTAGATATGAGTAAATAAATACGCTCAAGAACACAACAACTTAGTCAAGAGTTTGGCTCTCAGAAACATATGAAATGAATATAAAATGATTGCAAAGAGAGTAGTAAGCTTTAGCAAGAATGTAATCAGGTTGTGCTTAGAAGAGTGATTTTGAGTTGTATTTATAGTGCTCAAAACACCCAAGACCGTTGCTTAATTGCCAATCACAAATTGCTGATTTTGTGCTAGGATAATCGATTATCTGATTCTGCATAATCGATTATCTGCCAACGTTCAAAAATCAATCCCAGATTTTAAGCAGAATAATCGATTATCCAAATCGTATAATCGATTACCTGACAACGTTCAAAAATCTATCCCCGATTTTATGCTTAACATAATCGATTGTCTGATTGTATATAATCGATTATCTTTCAGTGTTTGAAAATACATTGGCAACGGTCTTTAATATAATCGATTACCAGAAAGCTATAATCGATTATTTTACTACTTTGAAAAATCTGATGCTTACTGCCTCAACATAATCGATTAGTCTAAGGCACATAATCGATTATCTTGTAGCTTTGAAAATCTGGTGAACACTGCCTCAACATAATCGATTATCATAAGGTACATAATCGATTATCTTACAGCTTTGTAAAATCTGGTGTACACTGCCTCAGCATAATCGATTATCATAAGGTACATAATCGATTATCTTTCAGCTTTGTAAAATCTGGTGTACACTACCTTAACATAATCGATTATCATAAGGTACATAATCGATTATCTTTGTCCAGATTTGAAAGACAGGTTTAAAATTCATTTTGGTTAAAATGAAATGTTTGAAAATCATTTTGCTTTAGAATAAAGATGCATGGTTTGATAAAAATGATTTTACGAGAGAAGCCAAGTCTTGAATCAATTGTCGGATCAAGATCGCAATTATAGAACGACTCATGTATAACTTTGTTGCTTTACTAAATCTTGATCTTTGTTTCTCTTGTGCTAGGACTTCGGCATATGTCAATGTTCCGTTCACGTCGGTTTGTCATTTATCAAAACCTACAAATATGAACACACGTTTAGTTTAGCGACTTGAGAACGTGTTTCAACAAAAATCTTCCCGTTAACCATTTCATGAACACTCTGAATCACTAGCCACGTTTACATATTCAACCTCTCATCGAATAGCCAGTATAATTCTTTGTAGAAGCTTTGTTAACCACACGGCCCCTGACCTGCTCACATGAGATAACCCACTTGTGGAAATTACATGCCGACATCTTCCAAATTGAGTCTGTAAACCCATTCATTGACCACCGTGAATCCCAAATCACTCTAGACCCTTCTCAAGGTGTGTAGTCATCCTACCACATAACCCATATGCTACTCTGCCACTCTCCCACTTTGGTTCAACCTCTCCTTTAAGAACTCCTCGAGTTCTACTTTTCATACTTGACCTTCTAGAAATTCAACCATCGCAAACCACCTCCCACATGTCCTTCCTTATTCTTCATCGCCCCATTGTTTCCCCAAATTCGAATCCATCTTCGTAACATTCGAACAAACGAGCCACTACCAACTCTAAACCTCTTAGAAGATCATCTTTCTCAAGTCATCAATACTAGAAGTACCAATTCGATTCCAAAATTGCTACACTCTTTTATCTTTGATAACCGCATATCAAGCACCATTTCACAACACCCTGCCCCAAAGGAAAATTGAAGAGGCCATAGCATCGACAAACCTTAATGAGTTCAACAAGGACGATGACACCACATCACAATTGAGAACTCTACCATGCTAGAAATACCAAGCCTTATTACTCCATCAACCAAAATCTGAACATTTCTAGTGTGATTGCCTTTTCTCCAATCGTAAATAGAATATTGAATCTTCGAATCATTCATTGTGTAAGACCTCCCTTTAGGTCATTCACTGCCCAGACGCATAGGCAAGCTTCCTACCATCACATTAATACTATACGACAACAACCCCTGAGCATCATATCAACCTGTTCATACCCTCAAAGCTCTCAGAAGTACAGCTACTGAGCTGTAATGGCAGAATATCCTTCCGCAAGGCAATGAAAATAGCCCAATCAACTACTCATGGAGAAACATCCCTTACCACATCTGTAGTACTATCACAATTCCTTGATTCTTGATTTATAATCATCGTTTCACGTCGCATAAGATTGAATGAGAAGGAGATAAAGGCATAAGCCTTTAAGGAATCAAATCGCACGATGCGTAATTGATCACATCCAACTTTAGTCCTAAAAAGGATACGCGGTCACTGCAAATATAATCTCATCTAAAGTCTGGAGTCAATCCCACAAAGAACTAAGGCTTAGCTATAGCTGTTTGATATAATTAAGAAGACAAGTTTGAATTTTTTTCTAAATTATACATATTGAAATTTATATTTCTACCTAATTAACTAGCAAATACTAGAAAGGGGAAAAATTATCAACTAACGAGACAAAGGGTTAGAGACTAAATTAAGGATGTCTAGAGTTATAATTTTCTCAATTGTCGAAATTATTCCTGCTATGTTCCCTACAATTTCTCCCATTTATTCTCTACTAATTGTGATCACGTTAGGTTTCATAATTCTCTCTCTCAAGCAACTACAATAATTTGCTAGACATATTCTCTCGAACTATGCTAGTTGGCTTTATCTAACCGCTCACTATGACCACGTCAGGGATTCGTTATCTCTAATACCGCCTTTAAGCCCTCTGTATTGATCTCTCGCATACGTTATGAATGATGATGTTCAAAAACTACCTAAATATATACTCTCTCTCTCTGTCTCTCTCTCTCTCTCTCTCTCTCTCTCTCTCTCTCTCTCTCTCTCGATCGATCGATCGAGCAGTACACACCAAATAGGCACAGTTAATTGATGGCCATTCAATTAACAATAACAAACATGTAGTTGAACAAGTAGAGATATCCAATGGCTCAATTATATAAAAACATAACACGGATTCGTCCTCCAAAAAGTTCCATTAAAACCCTAGATAACACATTATCTATTCATACTAATAGATAAAAATTCACTATAGAAAGTAGTAATCAACAATGGAATTAAGAAGAAGAAGATGAAAACTCTTAGGGAAGTTCTCTATCTTCCTCTTAATGTATTCGTGCCTCATTAGGTCGAATCCCCGATCTTCTTAGCCTCCTTAGATCTAAATTATGTCAAAAGTGTTCAAAATATTATTTTTGCATGTATATATACCAAGTAGTGTCGGGCCCAAATAATTATGCCTTATCCTACGCGAAAAAGGACATTTTTCCAGGCCAGGACGTCCGCGGCTTCGGATTCAACTACGGATTTGGAGGTTCAACTTGGCCAGATTTCACAGTTTTTGAATACTCGCCCTAAGAGGGCTCTACCTAGTGATACGGTAGTAACGACACTGCGCATGCAATGACAGTGGTTACTAGAATTGGTTGAGGTGGTGATGTGAATACCTCCAAGCAAAAGAAAAATGTAAGTGATGAGATTCAAGTGCAAGATGATGAGTTTCCTTTAGTTGATGAGCAAGTGAGAGAAGATAATGTGAATGCGGAAGTGAGTATTGATGTTCATGATGATAAGGTGGAGACCCAAGATGATATGAACCCGTCTAGGGAACACGTAATAGACATACCAAAAATGGTAGTGCCCAAGGCTAAGGTTCCTTTGCCAAGGCCTCCTCCACCTTACTATCAAAGGCTTGCGAAACAAAATAATGAGAACCAATTTAGGAAATTTATTAAAATGATGAAGAGATTATTAATCAATGTTCCTTTGGTGGAAGCTTTTGAGCAAATGCCGAGTTACGCAAGTTCATGAATGACTTGGTGACTAAAAAGATATTCATGGTATGTGAGACCATCAAAATGACTCACCAAGTAAGTGAAATTGTGCACTCGATAGCTCCAAAACTTGAAGATCCCGGCGCTTTCACCATCCCATATACTATTGGGAGCGCGGATTTTGCAAAAGCATTGTGCAATTTGATGCCTTAATATGTGTTAAAAAACTTTGGGTATTGGGCACCGAGGGCTACTTCAATGAGGTTGCAAATGGCAGATATTCCTATGAAGAGGCCGTTTGGTATTATAGATGATGTTCTTGTTCGGGTGGACAAGTTTATTTTGCTCCTTGACTTTGTGATTTTGGAATGTAAGGTTGATTATGAGGTTCTGATCATATTTGGAAGGCCTTTACTTGAAACAGGGAAGGCCTTAGTTGATGTGGAAGCAGGGGAACTTACCTGCTGGGTGGGTGATGAAAAAATGGTCTTTTATGTGTGCAAGTCATTGAAGCAACCCAATAATACTGAAGTGTGCTCTTTTGTGGATCTTGTCACCGAAGTGATAGTTGATAATATTAGTGCAATCATCAATGTTGAGGACCCTCTAGAAGCGGTATTGTTGAACCTTGATGTCAATGAGGATGAAGGTAGGGTGGAGTATCTCAATGCACTGCATGGAATGGGATCTTACTCTTATGAGCCTCAAAAACTCTCTTTGGATCTTGAGAATAGAAAACTCCACCAACAAAGCCCTCAATCGAGGAACCTTCCATGTTGGAGTTGAAGCTTTTGCCTTCATACCTCAGGTATGAATTCTTAGACTTAGTTCAACTTTGCAAGTTATCATTTCCTCTTGTCTTACTAACATGCAGGTATATGTCATATTGACGGTGCTCCAAAAATGGAAGAAGTCAGTTGGATGGACTCTAGCTAATATCTCGGGGATAAGCCCGACTTTTGCATGCAGAAGATTATTCTTGAGGAAGATGCCAAACCCTACGTGGAACATCAGAGGAGGTTGAATGAGGCTATGCAAGTGGTTATCAAAAAGGAGGTGATCAAGTGGTTGGATACAGGGGTTGTGTACCCCATCTCGGATAGCTCTTGGACTTTGCCAGTGCAATGTGTGCCGAATAAAGGTGGTATGACTGTGGTTACCAATGTGCAAAATGAGTTGCTTCCCACCAGGGTGTTATCAGATGGAGGGTGTGCATGGACTATCGCAAGTTGAATAAATTGACCCGAAAAGATCACTTTATATTGCACTTTATTGACCAGATGATAGATAGACTTAATGGGTGTGCCTTCTACTTTTTTTTGGATGGGTACTCTGGGTACAACCAGATTTTGATTCCTCTAGAAGATCAGGAGAAAACCATATTCACGTGTCCATATGGTACCTTTGCCTTTTCTAGGATGCCATTTGGGTTGTGTAATGCATAGGCTACATTCAGGAGGTGTATGATGGCCATATTTACTGACATGGTAGAGGACATTTTGGAGGTGTTCATGGATGACTTCAGTGTTGTGGGTGACTCATTTGATGAATTTTTGAATCTTGACAAGGTGTTGGTCTGGTGTGAAGAGACCAATCTTGTGCTCAACTGGGAAAAATTCCACTTTATGGTCGAGGAGGGCATTATCCTCGACCATAAGATCTCAAAGCACAAAATAGAGGTGGACACGGCTAAAATTGAAGTGATCTCAAAGCTTCTTCCTCCTACTTCAGTCAAGGGGGTTAGGAGTTTACTGGGGCATGTGGGGTTCTACCATTCATCAAAGACTTTTCTAAGGTAGTGAATCCCTTATGAACGTTATTGGAAAAGGATTCCAAGTTGTGTTCAATGAGGAATATATGAAAGCTTTTGAACTCCTAAGCTACAAATTGACAACCACTCCCATTATTACCTCACCCAATTAGAGCTTACCTTTTGAGCTCGTGTGTGATGCAAGCGATGTTGCGGTAGGAGCGGTCTTGGTTGAAAGAGTGAATAAGATATTTTTACCGAGTGTATTATGCAAGTAAAACAATGAATGATGCTCAAGTGAATTACACAGTGACGGAAAAGAGTTGTTGGCAATTATGTTCGCAATGGAGAAGATTAGGCCTTATCTCATGGATGCCAAGGTGATACTTCATACCGACCATGCAACACTCCGCTACTTGATGACAAAGAAATATTCCAAAGCTCGATTGATGAGATGGGTCTTATTACTTCAAGAGTTTGATTTTGAGATTGTGAACTAGAAAGCGTGTAAAAACCAAATGGCTGACCACTTGTACCGCTTGCAGGAGGAGGGGAGGCCCCGTGATGGCCTCAAGATTAATGATTCATTCCTTGATGAGCAACTCATCTATGTGTCTGTGATAAGGATGTCTTGGTTTGTGGATGTTGCCAATTTCCTTGTAACCGATATTGTTCTGTACTAGCTCTCTTCTAACCCAAGGAAGAAGCTTAAATGTGATAGCTTCGACTACTATTAGGAGTAGCCTTACTTGTTCAAAATATGCAATGATGGTGTGATCTGGAGATGTGTTCCAGAGGAGGAGCAATAAGATATGGCAGAAAATCTTCAGGTGGAATAGCTTAATGAGCTTGATGAGTTCCAGTTTCATACCTACTCCAGTTCGTCCTTGTATAAGGACAAGATGAAATTCCTTCATGACAAGTATGCTTGTGGCAAGGAGTTCAAAGTGGGTGATATGGTTCTCTAGTTCAATTCCTGATTATGACTGTTTCCAAGAAAGCTTAAATCAAAATGGAGTGGACCTTTTGAGGTGGTGCTTGTGACTCCATTTAGTGATCTTGATTTGAAAGACAAAAATGGTGAGATTTTTAAAGTTAATGGGCACAAAGTCCAGCACTATCTTGGCAAGTTTGATGATAGCCACATGGTGGCACTAATCCATTTCAAGTAATTGATGGTAACCTGCATTGTGCCGCGATGTTAAACAAGGCGCTTCTTGGGAGGCAACCCATGTGTTTTTCCTTTTTAATTTTCTTTGATTTTCTTCATAGTGTAGGATTTGTTTTTTTTGAACTAACTGGTTGCGAAATGTGCATAGGTATGTTTGATGCAGTGCAAGACTAATCTGAATTTTTATGGCACTCTCTGAAGTTTTGACCGCTGTTGCGCTCCATTTTTCATGGTCGCGATGGCCTTACCGCAGAGACAAAAATCGATCGCGGTCAGCAGTGATAAAAGGTCCAAAATGGAGGTTCTATGAAGTTTCAACTGCTACCATGATGCATTTTTCATGGTCAGCGGTGGCATACCGCTGTTGCGGAGCAGTTTTTAAGATCCGCAGTGGTTTCAACGCAACAGTCCTTCTGAACTTTCTAAACTTTACAACTACGGTCCGCGGTAGGTAAGATTTTGTGGGTCCAAGGGTTTCTCTATAAATAGAACCTCAGGCCCCCTTTTACACTTTTCGCTCCTTGCATTCTCAAACAATATAGAACATTGTTCACATACGCATTAGTTTGCACAACACAAGAACTGAACTTCGTTTGTATCACATCTCACTTCTGGTAATTCAAATCTATCCTTGGTCTTTAAATTTGTTCTTATTCTCTTTCAACTTGCTCATTCTTACTTCTTCTTCTTCCTTTATCTTTTAATTTTGACTTAGGATTTCGTAGTGTTAATTAAAATTAGGATTCAATTGGTTAGAAATGGTTATTTAACTACCTAGTGGGATAATAATGTGTTGTTCTTGCTAAAATGCTTGAAAATAAGAAACCCTAGGTGTCGAGCATTAATTTGACCTCCACGGTCCACGGTTCTTTTTCCACTATTCGCTGTCATCTTTGTTTTGTGAGATTTTTAAGTCCTGATAACCGCGGTCAATGGTGGAGTTTTTCACTGACAGTATGCCTCTCTGCGACCGCGATGGTTTTTTCGCGGTCCGCGGTGCTATTGAATCAAAGAGTGGGTAGTTTAAGTCCCACCTGTTAGAAACACGTTCTCAATGCAATATACTAAACGTGTACTCTTTTGTAGGTTTTGATGAATGACAAACGAAGCAAAAATTGATATATGACGGAATTCAAGTACAAGCGCACAATGGTTGCGAATAAGATTGAAGTTCAAGATATAGCTTTTAATTGTTATTGAGTTGTTCTAAATTGTAATCTCGATCCTATAACTTGACTCATAGTATGGCCTCTCTCATAAAACTATTTTCCAAAAACATGCATATTTAATTCTGTGTCAAAAAGATTTTAAATCATGCATATTTACATTAGACAAAATGTTTTCTAAACATGCCTCAAAAATCTGGGCTAAAATAATCGATTATGTACTTATGATAATCGATTGTTTCTGAGCCAAGACTGCATGACAATCGATTATGAATTAATGGTAATCGATTGTGAGTAAGACAGTGAACATCAGGTTTTTCCAAATCTGCATGATAATCGATTGTGAACAAATGGCAATCGATTGTTGTTGAGGTAAAGTTTTTCAATACTCAAAATAATCGATTATGAACTAATGGTGATCGATTGTGTTGAATTGATGTCTTCCAGTGATTTTAAATTTAATTAAGTAATAGATTATGTCTTTAGATAATCGATTATCACTGAGACAGTAAGTTTTATGATTTTCAGAAAATAACAAGTAATCGATTGTTGCAAAGGACAATCGATTGTTGAAGCTGGCCGTTGTCAAATGATTTTCAAATACCATAAGGTAATCGATTATTGATTCTAGATAATCGATGTTCTGCTTAAAATCTGGAAATGATTTTTAGAACGTTGCTGAAGTAATCGATTATTGATTTTATATAATCGATGTTCTGCTTAAAATCTGGAAATGATTTTTAGAACGTTGCTGAAGTAATCGATTATTGATTTTATATAATCGATGTTTTGCTTAAAATCCGGAAATGATTTTTAGAACGTTGCTAAAGTAATCGATTATGAACTTAGTGTAATCGATTATCTGATTTTGAATATTGCCAGTAATCGATTATAGATTATGTATAATCGATTGTGAAGCGTTAAATCCGGGATTGATTTTTAAAATGATTGGCAGATAATCGATTGTTTGGTCTTAATAATCGATTATCACTGAGTAATTTCAGCAACTCTTAATTGGCAATTAGACAACGGTTGAACCAACTTTTTCAACTATAAATACAGCTTCATTTCAGTGTTTTAACAACAACAACATACACAAACTGATCATTACATTGCTATAAGCTTTCATTCAATTGTTCTTCATTTTCTACTCATTTCATAAAGCTTTTGAGAGCCATATTATTGCTTAAAGTTGTTGTGATCTTGAACATATTCTTTTACTCATATCTACTCAATAAGGAGTACTTTAGTTAAGTGAGTGTCCAAGTATTTGATATACTTGTAAGAGAATTGCGATTCTCTTGTTTCAAGGAACTTGCGTTTCCTTGGGTGAAGTCTTTGAGATTGCGATCTCCGAGCAACTGGTTGAGGCTTGTGTCCTCAAGTGTGTAACGGTTTGTTGAGCACCCTTAAGCTTAACAAGATAGTGAAAAATCTCGAGAGAGTCTCTCGGGGACTGGACTAACCACGTTGGTGGCCAACCAGTATACATCTTTGTGTAAGTTCATTTTTCTGCATTTATTTTACTTCCTGCAAAGTTTAAATTCCGCAAGAAAACGCTAAATTCTATTAATACGCTATTCACCCCCCTCTAGCGTAAAGCGTAGTTTCTAACACCACCTATCCGCAGCAACGATGCATTTTCTGCGGTCCGCGATGCAGCCTTCGTGGCCATGATCCTTTTTTCGCGGTCCACGGTCTGCTATTTTATTCTTGCACTGTTGCCTGCTTTTCTGCACTGCTTCTTCTAGTATCTGCACTAACAAGTTTCAACTGCATATACTTGCAGATAATGGTTAAATCTAAAGGATGTGGTGACAAAAAAAGGGTAGAGTAAAGTCCTCCCGGGTAGGGGATGACCCCAACAGTTTGGAAAGCAACTGGGGAAACCAGGAAAACCATAAAATCTGTAGATAGAGCTGCTTCCCATTCTGAAGGAAATGAGTACTTGTCCTCCGGGAGGCATCAGAGTCTGATTTAGGGCCAAAATATGTTCCAGACTTCCCGGGGAGACTTAGGTTGAGAGATGAGCCCACACCTCCAGCCTCCCATACTGCTCGTCCTTCAGTTCATGTTTCTTCTGAGTCGTTTGAGGGCTCAACATATAGGAGTGATAGTTCAAATTCAACCTCACCTACACCTTCGTCACCTGGACAGGATGTAGATGCTGGGGTAACAGATGAAGAGGGAGGGGTTGTTCCCCAAATCGAAGGGCAAAGCCACTACCTCTACTGGCTAGTCTGAAGAGCAAGTAGTAATAGTCACTTATTCTCAGCCTCTCACTCCCATACCAGAGCCTAACCCCGGACCATCTACTTGCACCCCTCTAGATATTCCATCCTCCTCAACTACCCATTGACTGCCCACAGATTGAGCCAAACACTCTCCAGTATCAACAACTAGATGCAAACATCAACTTCAAAGTTGTATGTACTCTCTAGTTCAGTGGCAGCTCAGTCAGTGCCCCTACAACCACATGTGCCAGCTTCGGTAGAGGAGACTCTCAAGGAGCTTTTGGACTACCAGAAGAAGCTCCTTGATAACCAAAAGCTGATAATGAATGCTCTTACTGATAAAGGGAAAACACTTAAGGAGCTGAGCAAGTACACAAAGAAACCGAAGAAGACGCGTGCCTCGAAGGAGTCGGTTAAAGGAATTGAGGGGAGAAGTGGAGAAGATGAAGGCAGCTGACCATTTTCCTTTGGAGCTACTATTGCATAATTAACCTCCATCAGCTCAAATAGAGCAGGTTCCAGAGCAGGATATTGAAAGAGCTCCAAAGAGGAGGAGGATGATCCCCCAGGTGGATGATATTGAGATTGAGTTTGAGGAGACGAGGGGTGTTGCTTCTGGCCAGCCACATGCCCCCGGGACAAATGATCTGGTGCCCATCCACAGGATCACATGCTACCACAGGACCCCACCTAGTCATAGGATCCCATGCTACCACAGGACCCCATGCTGGCGGAGGATACGTATGGAGTTTTCTTCACTCTATATCTTTCCTTTTGAGATTATTTTTTGTTAGTTAGCATTGAGGACGATGCTAGCATTCATTTGAGGGTGTGTCCCTACTTTGATTTGGTAGTTGGTTTGTAAATATGATACTATATTCTTTCTTTCTGCTTATTTTTCATTTTTTGAAATGTATATAACTATACCTTTTGATTCACTTTTTCGTTATTTTTCTATCTTGGTCTGTCATGTATATATTTATTCCATCTTATGTATATTTATCTAACCTCCCTTTTGTATTTATTCAGCTTACTTTCTGCATTTTTTTTCATAGCTTCTTTTGCAGTTCTCTTTAATAGTATAACTTCTTTTTTTTCATTTAGTAGCTTTTGTTTCGGTTCGTAGCTTCTTATTTTATAATTTCGTGTCATCAATAAGCCTTTGATTTTCTTAATGTCATGGTCCTTTCCAAAGGTGGAGTTTGTGTGAACTAGGTGGCTCTTCCTGATGATGGATATCATGACAACCTTCATAAGGGTTTGCGTCTGTTTTTCTTTTCATTTTTGTGTAAATAGTAGTAAGTGAGCAATGGTGCCTCAAGCAAAGCTTCACTTGGTCCTAACACATTTATTGACCTTATGGTTAAAAATAAATTGTTGTGCATATGATGGTGATAGTTGTGACCTTTAAACTCTTGTGTTGGCAAAGCAATCATCGAGTGGTTTCTCAGAACAATTTGTCTCGCTCAAATCTTAGCTAAGGTTGTTTTGGGCCCTCGACTCTGTTTCTTTAGCAATCCAATAGATTGTGTAGTGAGATTTTGATTTACAAGTCCAAGTCACATGCTAATAAGTTTAGAACTTTCCTGAATATTTGTCTAGGAAAAATCTTAAGTGTAGCTCGACTTGAAAAGTGATTATAGGCTCTTCTTGATCCCAATCGAAACTTGAAAACATTCATAGCCTACTAATGATGATATCCCTGGTCAACCCAGTTGAGCCTGAGCCTTTATCTTTTCAATAACCATGATACAAACCTTTATCCGTTGTAAAATGATCCTCTCTTGGCACCCTATTTTTCTTAGCACAAGGCAAAAGCATAGGTTTGAAGGGAGAGACGAGGAATACAAAATTGATAAAAGGTACAAAATGAAGAAAAGGAAAGGCAAAGAAAAAGAAAAAGAAAGAAAAGCAAAAAATTCAAAACGAAAGTGAAAATGTAGAGAAATGAAGGGATTCAATAAAAGCAAAAGATGAAAGGCATGGAAATATTAGAAAGGAGAAAAATGATTTAAATGAACAAGAAAGAGTGACAATTGTTGGAAACACGTTTCAAATGCAATATACTAAACGTGTGTTCTTTTGTAGGTTTTGATGAATGTCAAACAAAGCAATAAGCGATATATAGCAGTGCTCAAGGACAAGCACAAAATGGATGCATTACAAGAAGCTCAAGACAAAGTTTAGAAATGTTATAATTGAGTCAATATTAATTGTGATCTTGATTCCTCAATCTTGGCTCATAACATGGCTTCTCTACTAAAATTATTTTTCCAAAATCATGCATATCTAACTTAAGTGTCAAATGATTTTAAACTATGCATATTTATATTTGTTAAAATGTTTTTCAAACATGCCTCAAAAATCTGGGCTAAGATAATCGATTATGTACTTATGATAATCGAGTATCTCTAAGCCAAGACTGCATGACAATCGATTGTGAATTAATGATAATCGATTGTGAGTAAGTCAGTTAACATCAGGTTTTTGCAAACTGCATAACAATCGATTGTGTACTTTTGATAATCGATTGTTAACTGAGGCAAAGCTTTCAAAACTCAGAAAAATCGATTATGAACTAATGGTAATCGATTAGAATGAGAAAAATGTCTCCCAGTGTTTTTAAATAAATTAATAATCGATTGTGGCTTTTGATAATCGATTATATATGAGACAGAAAGTTTTGAAATTAATTAATAATCGATTATGGCTTTTGATAATCGATTATATATGAGACAGTAAGTTTTGAAATTAATTTATAATCGATTGTTCTATTTGATAATCGATTGTTGGAACTAACCGTTGTCATAAATTTTCAAATTACCTTCAGGTAATCGATTGTTGATATTTAACAATCGATGTTTTGCGTAAAATCTGGAAAAGATTTTCTGAACGTTGTTAAAATAATCGATTGTTGATTTCCTGATAATCGATGTTTTATGCCAAAAATTGGAAAGGATTTTTTAACGTTATAAATAATCGATTATTGATTTGAAGTAATCGATTGTTGACGTAAAATCTGGGATTGAATTTTTGATCTGATAGGCAAACAATCGATTGTTTAGTCTTGACAATCGATTGTCACTGAGTAATTTCAGCAATCCTTAATTGGCAATTAGACAACGGTAAGACTGAGTTTTTCACCTATAAATACAGGCTTAACTCAGTGTTTTCACAACAACAACATATACAATTTAAGTATTTTCATTGCTAAAAGCTTTCTTACATTGATCATCATTTTCATTCATCCATAAAGCTTTTTGAAGAGCCATTCTATTGAGCTAAGTTGTTGTGATCTTGAGCGTACTATTTCTACTCATATCTACTCATTGAGGAGTACTTTGTAAAGTGAGTTTGTTTTGTGTTTGTAAGAGAATTGCGATTCTCGTTTGTTGAGGAACTTGTGATTCCTCAGTTGAAGTCTTTGGGATTGTTATCCCCGAGCAGTTGAAGTCTTTGGGATTGTTATCCCCGAGCAGTTGAAGTCTTTGGGATTGTTATCCCCGAGCAGTTGAAGTCTTTGGGATTGTTATCCCCGAGCAATTGAAGTCTTTGGGATTGTTATCCCCGAGCAATTGAAGTCTTTGGGATTGGTATCCCCGAGCAATTGAAGTCTTTGGGATTGTGATCCCCGAGCACCTAGGTGAGGCTTGTGTCCTCAGCTGTAACGGTTTGTTAAGCACCCGTAAGCTTGACAAGTTTAGTGGAAATCTCGAGAGAGTCTCTCGGGGACTGGACTAACCACGTTTGTGGCCAACCAGGATACATCATTGTGTAAGTTTATTTTACTGCACTTGTTTTAATTTCTGCAAAGTTTTTAAATTCCGCACTAAAACGCTTAATATTTTTAAAACGCTATTCACCCCCCCCCCCTCTAGCGTAAAGCGTTATTTCCAACAACAATGTGTCTCTCTACCCCCTAAAGAAGAAGTAAATGACTCAAAGAGTCAAGAGAATGTGGTCAAATGAAGCTAAAGGAAGATGAAATCTTCTTATACCAATATATCCTACCTTGAACCAAAAGCCTTCATCACATTCTCACAAAAGCCTATATGATCTTGCATTGAGTGCGCTTATATTAGTGGTAACTCACATAAGGGGCAACCTTATGGTATTTAGAGCCAGACTTGTGACCTTCCTTTGAGAGAAATGAGTGTGCTTTATACAATCCTTATTTTGAGTGATACAATCTAAAAGTGAAGTTTGCTTATGGAGAGTTAAGGAGTGTTAGTTTGGGTTCCACAACGACCAATGTAATAGAAAGAGTTTCCTTGATGGGTTGAGTCAACTCTTGATGCTTTTCTGTCACACTATAGCCATAGTGATAAGAGGTTATGTATTGTTGATAATGTATTTGAGTTAAGGGTAATTGTTAGTCTCAATTGATTCTTGATGATGTTACTTTAGAACAACTGAATTTTTCTTTCTTTTATCTTGGGGAGGTAGGAATTACTTTGTTTGTTTGAGCACAAGCAAAAGCTTAAGTTTTGGGGAGTTGATAACTAGAGATTCTAGTTTATTTTATGTTCATTTTTGCTTGAGTTTTGGACTAAAATATGTACAAGTATTCCTAAAAGCTAACTTGTTGTGCTTGTTTGCAGTGTTTGCTCAAAAAGAGACAAACATGTCAACCATTTCAAAAAAGGATGAAACCTGCACAAGTTCAAAACTAAGTCAAAGCAGCGCTACAACGAAAAATCCACCGCGGACGCAGAAGACCCACCACGACTGCGATCCTTTTATCGCGATCCGCGGTGGAAAGATTCATAGAGATGATATTTGAGGCTTTTCAAGTCACTGCGATCAGCAGTGATTTTATGCGGACGCAGTACTTCTACCGTGACATTGATCCTTTTACCTCGATTCGCGGAGAAGAGATTCAGAGAGCCTGGAGTATGAGCTAAAGCTGAAGACCGCAGTCCGCGGTAGATTTACAGCGGTCGCGGTAGCCTTACCGCTGCAGCGGTCCATTTTTCGCTGTCAGCAGTACCTCAATCAGGGGCATTTTTATCCGAAAAATTTAACTATGTATAAATACTACTTTTTCAGATTTTTAGGCCATCTTGCGTTAGTTGAGCACGTGAAGCACCGTTTTTGTCTATTTTGAGTATAGCTTACTTAGCAATTAATCTTAGTCTCTTATCGTGTAATTATAATTTATAGATTATTCTTCATCTCAATTTATAATTTCTTCTTCAATTATGAGTAGATAAACCCATTAGCTAGTGTTGCGACTCAACCTTAGTGTGCGTATTTAATGGGTCTTTTATTTTAGGGCTTAGATATTTATGAGTGGTTGTTATTTGGCCTAATTTATACTTTCTATGTTGAATTAGTGATTGCAAATATTAATTTGTGCCTTTTTGAACTATGTTCTTCTTGAGAAAGAGAGAATAAGTGTAGGAATTTTAGGTCAACAAGGAATTGGGGTATATTCAAGAGATTGTTAGCCAATTAAAGGGTTAAACCTAGAGATAATAATACTTGACTTGAGCCAATATTACTTGCACAAATTGAACACACAATTGGGCTTGAGAAAGCCAATTAGGGCAAAGTCACTCTTACTACCGAGAGGTGTAGATTGAGTAGCTTCGTGCATTGGCTATATCACTATCCCAACTATAACATTATTGGCCTAAGTTCTAGATCCCGTTAGATACTCACCTAGGAGTAAGTCACTTCCTAGTGCCTCTTTACCCATTTAGAAAACCTTATAAGCATATCTACTTAGCGTAATTTCACACATCATTAGTATAAAATTAGGAGTACAAACAAATAAGAATGATTGGACGTGTAATCAAGAGCACTACACATTGCTAGATTAGATAGGGATCTAATTTCAATCATTGTTTTAGCTCCCTGTGGATTCAATCCGACCTTCTCAGGTAAAAGCTGCATCGACCACTCTTACCACTCTATAGTGATGTAGGGTTGGACCCGATCAACGACCACAGAGTTTGATTGTGGACTACATAATTTGGTGTGCACCCGTAGAATAGTAAGTTCACTGACAGATCAAACTTAAAAGAGTTTGTATTTTTCCCATCCAGTTTGTATGGTCCGCACAAGATTTGTGCGGCCGCAGTTGCCTTCTGCTGTAGCATCCAAAATTGTGTGGTCCGCACTTTTTTCATAGTTAGCCAATTTTTCTGAGCACAATTCATGTAAAGCACACTCATTTCTGCAATATTTTTCAAATCCAGTTAGCACAAAATAAAACCTATTTAAAAAAAATAGAAAAAGTAATTGGCTAGTAGTAATTAAAACCGGAAAAACAAACAACTTGAGTCTAGTTGCAGATTCGCGGAGGCTGAAACGACGCCGAACCATGCGTTTCGCAACCACCGAATCCTTCATAGTTCGTATATAGCGTGTAGTATAAATAGCAAAGCTCGTTCATTTGTTCCTCACTCATTGACAGTAGCGTTCTTCCGAAGCTCGAGTATCTAGAGAAAGAGCATATTCACCAAGGTATCTTTGTATCAAATATCAATTCTTCAACTAGCTTCGATTCATTAAATTACTTGTATATTTCAATAAATTTGAAGATCAAAGATATATCTCACATTTCTGTAAGCAGATCTCGTCTGATTTGTTTATGCATTTAGTTAGATGGCATGTCGACAGGCCGATTCAACATGCGTATATTATATATCCACCCGGTTTTAGATCCTGGATCTGTATATGAGTGCTATAACACCGAACAGACTAGTGATTATGTCCTTTTTTGGAGTACATTCGTAGTTTATGATTCTGCATACTACCCGTTTGATTTGATGCGTTTAATTCTAAAGTGAGATATTTTTTTGTTTAAATCTTTTAAGTTTTAAGAGTAGACTGATGTTGACGTATAATTGAATTTGATCAACCAAATTATGAAGCCAAGTTTAATGGATAGTCAAGTTGATATCGGGATCTAAGTAATGGGGCGATCTGAGCGTTTGTTTGTTTGGTTTTGAATTCAGTTTATGCTAGAACCATCAGTTGTTGCTTGAAGTGCCCATGGTGGATCAAGCGCCTCCACTAGTTTTGACTCAGCCTAAGATATCTATAGTTGCGTAGGTGTAAAAAAATATTTATTCGTATTAAGTTTGAACTCAATATGAGTTCGAGTCTCCCCAAGAGCAAGGTGGGAAGTTCTTGGAGGGAAAGATGCCGGGGGTCTATTTGGAAACAGCCTCTCTACCCCAGGGTAGAGGTAAGGTCTGCGTATATACTACCCTCCCCAGACCCCATTATGTGGGATTATACTGGGTTGTTGTTGTTGTATTAAGTTTGAACTCATTACTACAGTATACAAAGAAGTGTGCCAGGGGGTGATGTAGGCTTTATAAGATATGGGTTCGGCAGAATCTAGTTGAGAAATTAACTAAATATTGTACAAAAGTTAAATTTAGAACTCAATTACTAGCATTTGAGGTCGTTGTCCTAGAATCCCAAATCCTTAAAGTTCAAATTTTGGATATGCCTTTGGACCGAGCGCAGTGATACAACCATTGCATAGACGTGCCTGTAGTCATTGCTAATAGTCTTGATTGACTTGGACTTTTGTTACAAAAGTGATTATCAACAACTGATTCTTTTTATGTAGTGGTTGTTCTTTAGGGTGATTTACTCTTAATGGCATTCATTTTTGCCTTTATCTTAACAAATTCAGATTTTTCAACTTTTTGGTCATTATCCCAATTGGTTGGCTTGGCATCTAAGTGTGTAGTTTTTGATAACTTCTGCAGATTCTTTTGACTATATGTTGATGCTACCCATCCTTAGCTTCAACCATAAGAGAAGTTTTACGTCTTATTATCTTAAGCATCATTATTATCAAGGCTTTACGCTATTTCTGGATAAATTACTGGATTAATAAATGATTTATTTCCATGTAAATGTACTTCCGTAGGATTTTAACTTTTATGTTGCTATAAACTGATGCAGTAAAGCAGAAGAATGGAAGGCACAGTCTTCGCCCCTGCTTTAGAAGGAATCAAACATGTCAAGTCTGAGGAAGGAGTAATGCTTACCAAACCTTTCTTAGATGTCTGCAAACACATCTTACCCATTATAGGTACTATATCTGGTGCTTTTACTTGGGATTTATAATCCGTTCTCCTGTTTTTCATTTGACATCCAAGTGCTTTACTGATCCCCTTTGCTTTGACTTCTTCATGACTAGTCAAATGTAAACAAAAAAAATTAATCTGGCATTTTAATTTTATGAAGAGTCTTGCATAAGCTTCTTCGTAGTGCTGATATTTCATTCTCAGGATCAGATGCTCTGGATAAGCTCCTTCCTTTTTTTTTCTTTTGCTTTGTCAATCTAATGCTTGATGTTAATTTTCCCAATAAAATGCAGTTATGATATTGATCAAATTGCACCATAACCATCTTATAATTTATGCAAGAAATTAGGGTGTCGCAATATCTACCTTATGATGTTTCAATCTTCGCAAGTATGATATTGATGGCAATTAAACATTAAAAAGAAGTATAATATGATGGCATTTGCAGTTTTGACCACCTGTGGTTTCAAGATGAAGCTTGAAGAAAGCTGATATGGTAAACCGTAAAGGTGATTTTTGGTTTAAAATTTTGAAGTAGAGTTTCAACCAAAAAAAAATTCAATTTTTTCCAAAAATTGTTTCAGAACTTAATACCAAGAAAGAATAGGTTTTTAGCTTTTGCAGAACTGTAGAACTTTAAAAAACAGTCATGGTAATTTGTCAAAGTATTTTCTTTTCTTCTCTCTTCTATGTTGCATAAAGCTTTTCCCCGTGTCAGTTTCCATTGTAAAGGACCACTCATGCTTTGTCAGTTTTGTCTTCTACATCTCAAAAGCATGCTGGAAGCATGCTAACTGATTATCCCTTTGTTTTAATCCAAATTTAGAGAAGTTTGGAGCTGCCATGACATTGGTCAAGTCTGATATTGGTGGAAATATAACGGTCAGTCTCCCATTGCCAATTATCTGAACATTTCCAGACTTTTTGCTGGCTTATTTTCTTTTGCTCAAATTCTACCTGCTAATACTCGGTAATATTGCTTTGAGTTTGGAGTTCACAACATTTCTTATAGTAAAGTCTCTTTTCTTCCTCTCATGCTCCCTCATTAATTAATTCATTTAATTTCGAGGATTCCGGATAATATTCTCTTTTTATCCTTCTCTCTACCACTTGCCTTCCCTGAATGAACAGGAAAGCATGTTAGAATAATTGTTTCCAGGAATCCAGCGTGTCTGAATTAATGGCTTTTTATCACAGTTTGTAGAGTAGTTATCTTGAGAAGAATGAGTTTATTTGGCCAGGCAACTGAACTAGCTCGACCTTGGTTTTAATATTCTATATTATGGAATTACATATTCTTATCACTTTATCCTTGAACCATGCCATGCAAATGGCTTCTATTCACTTATCTTGCTGCATGGTGCAAGAAGAGGTTGAAGGAAACCCAGTCGATCTTTCTTTTTCTGTTTTTGAAATAGGTAGATGCTTCATATCTAAAATCTGGTGTTGAATATTGATGCTGCAGAGGTTAGAAAATAAGTACTTGTCAAACCCAACAAAATATACAAACTTGTACAGCATGGTGCAAGAAGAGGTTGAAGCGAAGACAGCAAAAGGCTCTTCCAGTTGCACAAATGGTCTTCTTTGGTTGGCAAGGTTGAGAATAATTCTCCATCTCATTTCACATGATCTCTTTTATGGTAGCTATTCATCTGCTCGATGATGTCTTTACCCATGCTCAGAGTTTACTCATGCAAATCACTCAGCAGCATCCATGTCCAAATTCTCACATGCATGCTATTCTACAATGCATTAGAATTCTGGTCAACTGAATTACAATTAAAAGAATCTGTCATTTTGTCTTTAGGGCTATGGATTTCTTGGTGGAGCTGTTTAGGAATTTACTGGAGCATGGGGACTGGGCGATGTCACAAGCTTGCTCTGATTCTTACAGCAAGACCTTGAAAAAGTTTCATGGATGGTTAGCGAGTTCAAGTTTTTCGGTAACTGTTTCATATGCCCTGAACTTCGCTGCTAGTGCTATTGATCTGGAACAGTCGCATCTTTTCCCATACTTCTTTCCATGCAAACTATGAGACTCTACTTTTCTCGGGTCTTGGAATGTGGTTGCTACTATTGATCTTTGCAGAAGAAAATCCATGTTGGGTTGTTTTGGTTTTCCATCTACCAATATTATCTGCTTAACCAGTATATTCTTTTCTTCCGTTATAGTTTTAAGATGTGTCATAGGCAGTCAAATGCACAATTTAACTTCAGTATTGTTTCCTACAATATGAGTGTTAGTCTAAGCCCTGTGACCTTATATGCTGCTGCTGACTAATGGTGTGAACTGCACTTTACTGATATATAGGGGGAAAAACTTTGATATTTCTGCTATCCTCCTTTTTCTCTATATTTCCTCTCATATTCATGTTGGATTAGTTATTCTATAAAATGCTTTCTTCTCTTGTCGACTCGGATGTTTTTTATTTCGCGCTTGAGAGGAAGTCACAGTTTACTTTCCTTTTTTTTTTTTGCTTTCATTCCGTTATTAAAATTTAAACTGAAGTATGACCAACCAGCCAGACATCTGCTTCTGGTTATTGCTATTTTTGAAGTTGAACTCTCTCTCCTTCTCTCTCTCTAACAACACTGGATTGTAATTGCAGGTGGCAATGAAGCTCGCGCCAGATAGGAAGAAATTTATGGATGTAATATGTGGGACTGGTGATATTGACAGTGACATGGGACAGTTCTGTACTACTTTCTCACCGCTTCTCGAAGAGAACCACAAGTTCTTGGTAAGATTTTTTATTGGCGGATACTCATTAGATAGATGCTTGGATTTTTTCCTGGGCTTACATTATTATAATTGTTCTTTCCCAGCCCCCACCTAAAGAACGAAAAGAAAAAAGAACTTGCTCCACTTTCCGATACATTGATCTTTTAGATATTCTTGGATCCGCTTCCGGGCTGGAGCTAGAGTATGCCTACGGATCCGGACCCGACCGAGTAGTTTTTGCTTAAATCCTGTATTTATATTAGGAAATTCATTAAGTATGTATAAATATTTAATTGTGAACCCAATAACTAAGAGGAGATATAGGTTCGATGGCAAGTTCAAAACCCATAAACTTCTCAAATTGGTGTAGCTAGTTGTCTTCAGTTTTCACTGTATGCATGATTAACTAGTGGAATAGCTGGAAGGCCTCTAGTATCATGTTTTCTTGCGTTTCAATTCAGGGAATATAAACGGTGACAGTAAAAATTTGTTTACCATTGTCGCCATTGCAGGCCAGCGTAGGAATGGATGATCTGAAAGCATCTTAAGTCTAAATAAAGGAAGTTTGCAACTCAGTTGAGATTCATCCACACTGTGAGAAACTTCTGAAACAACCATACTTCTGGTTATCCTGTTGTACCATGAGTAGCTGTAGCAGCAGACAATGAGCTTTCTTAAAGACATTTGGTTTGTAACTTAAAATGGAAGGAACTGGATTGAGGCAATAAGTGATTCTGGAGAATAGTTTTTTGACTCAAATATTTAATTTCATTTTCCAGATCATGATCACCTCTTGTGATTTTACATGTTTAAGGACTTCAAGTGAATGTATTGTTCAGTAAGTATTATTACCGTACAATTGTATTTATTCTTGTAAAATACAAGTTTGCTGTCCTATTTCAACATATTAAAATTTTACAGCTGCTTATAGAAAAATACAAACCCATAAATTGTTAATGTAACCATCACTCAAGGGTGTAGCCTAGTGGTCAATCAGTGGCGGATCTAGAGGGTAGCGTGCGGGTTCCCCGAACCCAGTAACTTTTGCACGGTCCTTGTATATGTATTAAAAATTTTATTAAATATCTTTTAATATTTAATTGTGAACCCAATTATTAATGTGAAATTATATAGGAACTCATATGGTCATAAACTTCAAGGTCTGGATCCGTCTTTGTGGTAAATATAGTAGGTAAAGTGAACCATGAAAGTTTTCAAAATTTTCAAATTCCAGCAGAGATAACGATGTCGGGTGGTATTTTGATTTAAGTTTTGGTGTACTTGAGCTAGTGAGAGGTAACATGTATTAGTCGAGATGTATGCAAGTTAGTTTGGACACCACCGTCTGAAAGATACTAAAGTAATCAATATCACAATTTCCGTATTACATAAACTTCACGAGCCTAACCACTGAAAACATAGGACTATAGGATGGATTAAGATTGCCAAAACATTGTTAATTATTATTATTATTATCACTGCTGCTGCTGTTGTTGTTCCTTTTAACTCTGCCTAAATTACAGTAACACAAGCGAGTAGGAATTAGAATTACAGCCTAATGGTCGAAATTCCACCTTTACCCTTTAATCTTTTATTTTGCAGCATTTAATCCGACAAAAATTGACAACAAAATTAAAATCAAAAGACCAAAGAATTTATAGAGGCGAAACTCAAAATTAATGAGTTTTCTTTATTAAATGAAAAGACCAAAATTTGTTTCTAATCCCTAAATATAGGACATGTGTCTGGTTAGTAATGTCCAGCAATTCATTGCCATTAAATGGATGAAACAAATGCTTTAACAGCATTTTGCTTTGTGACAATTAGAGAGGAGTCAAACCTAAAAATTTTGAGGGTTTGAGTCCATTTTCTTGAAATTATTTTTTATTTTTGAGTTTCTGTATCCAAATTCAAAGTACTTTCGTTAATTCTGAGTAATACCAAATTCTCCTTTGCATGGATTGCTGAATCTATGAGTTTCATTTACTTTCTTCCTTTCTACTGAAGAAAGGTTTGTAAATCTTAAGACCTATAAGCAATCATTGGCAGCTGAGGATGTCTACGAAGGTGAAAGGCCTTCTAAAAGGCCTTCGTTACATTTCTCAAATATTTGGTGAGGAACGATCATTCATTCTATCAATTTTTATTTTATTTTTCTCCACCTTTATTTTGTTGGAAATGTTTATCGGATAAGGAGGGTTGCAATAGATTGACTATAATTACAAAATTATTTTAACTGTGATGAATTATGTTAATATAAAATTAACATTGTGTAATCAAATAAAGAGAATTTGTATCCGATTCTCAGAACGGAGAACCTTTCGATAGAGTACTTTTACCTCCTTAATGGACCTACTCGACATAAATCCGAACCAATTAGGTCAAGGAGCTTCATATATCAGATTGTCAAACCGAAAAAGAAAAAAAATTCTGACCCAGTGTTGTGAAATTGTTAGAATTTTACGTGCACCTCATCACCAATTTGAAAACACAATATACATACACACATTTATATATAATTACTATTATAATTATATTATGTTGATGCAGATGAGGAGAAAGAAAAAGAAATGCAGATTGGTTTACCCACAGATGTAAAGCATGTTGCCCATATAGGATGGGATGGACTATCAACAGATAATCCAAGCTGGGTAATAGTTTTTTTTCAACATGCTGTCCTTTTTTTCTCTGTGTAAATGATCTTAAAAGTTCTTGTATACATAGTTTAAATCGAAAGTAATAAATTCAGTTGAACCCACATAACTGATCCGAGATCCGCTTCGGCTTACATGTTATTGTGGTAAAATGTGCAGATGAAAGAATTCAATGGAGCAGGACAATTTCAGTCAGCTCCTTTGGTTCCTCCAGGAGATCATAAAGAGAATGCTGAAATAAAATGGGTTTCTGAAGGTTTGTCATCAACCTTTCACTTATGTTATCAACCTTGGCATGTTCATTTACTTCTACCTAGGGATGTACAAAGGAAACCAACAAACCGCATCAATCCGATAATCCGAGTCAAAACGAGAAAAAAACCCGACTATGGTTTAGTTTGATTTGTTTTGGTGTTGGAAAAAAAAAACCCGGCCATAATTGGTTTGTTTTAGTTTTAACTAAAGAAAGTCAACTCAAAACCAAACCAACCCGACATATATAGAACTTTTATATATTTAATATATAAATATTCTTATTGTGATGTAATTTATAAATATTTCTTAAAAGATTTCATAATTTTATATTTTGAGGTATTATTTCAAGGTTGGACTTAGAACTTTTGAATGTTCCAATAAGTTTTATAACCATTAACATTAATAAATTAGTTAGTGCTAACAAAAGCCCAAACCAAAATCAAATCAATAATAATGCTAACAAAAGACATTCAACTCAATACTACAAACTGGAATATATTGAATATCTATTTTTTGTTTTGCAATAATTTAGATAAAAATGTATAATATATTTTATTTTTCCTTTAGCTTTTAGTCATGTAATTAATAATCCCTTATTAGTATACTTATTTTAGTATGACTTAGTATTTTTAGATTATTTTTATTTTTATTATGGCTTTTTAATTAGCGATATTTATATTACATAAGTTTATTATTTTTATTGTTAAATATTTTAGGATAATGCGATGACATATCTCATATTTTGTATTATTTTCTTAAAAAATATTTTATATAGTTGCACTAGGACTAAAGAAATATTTTGAGCATAATTTATATGTTTTGTTCTACGAAGATTTTACCGGAAAAAATTCCGAAAAACCCCGAAACATCGAGAAAACCCAAGAAAATCCGAGAATGAAAAACCTGAGTTTTATTGGTTTGGTTTGGTCTTTAGATTTAATAACCCGACACAATTGGTTTGGTTTGGTAATTGTAAAATCCGAACCAACCCGACCTATGTACATCCCTACTTCTACCTCTAATCTAACTAACACCTGCTTTGAAAAATTCATTATATCCAAATAAGTACGCTTACTATAATTTCCCTAATAGAAATCCTGCTTGTGAGCAGAGGCTAGCCTATTAGGTGTGGTTTCAATCAAATCCAATTACTATTATTCAAATATTTTGTATTAGGAATTTTATTAAATATGTATAAATATTTAATTGTGAACTCAATTAAATTTTGACTTCACCCTGCTCATGAGGGGCCATAATGGGTTATTTATTTCACAATCGTGATGTTCAGAACAACCTGCACAAGACTCGATTAATTTATGGAGTATATATTTGCTATACATTCTAGCAGAACAAATATCAAATAATTCTGCCAACCAAAATTTAGGTAGATGGAAAAATTCAGTATATTAGTCTCGACCACAATTTGAATTCTCATCTCTCATAGATCATCCTACTTCATTTGTCATTGTCCCGAAAAAGTGGTAGATACAACAATACTCTATGGCTAACGTGTTCATATCCACTAACTTTTGTTTAAACTTTATATTTATACTAAAAAGTTTACGAAATGTATAAAATTATTTAGCTCCGATTATTATTGAATATTAACTTGATATTGTTGTAGGAGTTAATAAACTTAAAATTCTTGATCTGCATCTCCTATGCTCTATGCTAAGATTGTATGCTTCTATCATAATTCATTATGATCCGAGCAATATAATGGAACTGCAGATTCAAACCGAAGGTCCAGAAATGCAAATTCTTTGTCCGCCGGAGATCAATCAGAACAACCACCAAAGTCATCACGGCGTCATTCTTCTAAAGAAAACGGTGGCACTGATTCTCCAAAGAGAGAATCTTCCAAGTCCCGGCGACACCGTCGGAAGGACTCTACTGACGGTTCCAAACACGGCCGACAAAATCAGCTAGATTCAGCCGCCGGCTCCGAATCTCCGGCGAGAGACCTCCCGGACATCCCTAAAAAATCACGGCGGAAGAAGTCTAAGGAATCCGTTCCCGGCGGTTCTGCCGCCGGATCCCGATCGTCGAAGTCTAAAGGCACTTCTTCGTCTAGTACAGCACCACCATCGGATCACGGGTCGAGACCCGACCAGGGATCTGAAGCTTCAATACAGGATTCAAGAAACAGTGAAAGCATCATTTCATAACAAAACACAAGGAAAAAATAAAATAAAAAATGTAGTAGCCAAATGCATTTTATCTTTTCACTTTTTTGATAGTTTAGTAAACTCCATGCATGTTTGGAAACCTCAAAAAGTTGTATTTACGTGCTCATAGACTATATACAATTTAACCTTTACATACCTTGTCCATCATACAGATTCTTTTTTTTTTTAAATGTAGAGGGAAAGGGAAAGATGTTAAATCTTATATATGTGTCCAGTGAATTTCCCAAAGGGAAAGATAGTGTGTACGCTAACCTTATTCCTGCCCCGAATAGATCTTATTTAAAACACTACAACATCTTAAATACATTGCACTAATGAGTGTTCATCCATATATACACACACTTCCAACAGTAAAATCCAGAATTTTAAGTCTATGCATGCTTCTCTTTTTTTTAACATACAGTTGCTATAGAATACATATAGTATAAGTGCACAACTATTGAACACGACAATAAAGGAAAAATAAGAAAATTACACTTAATATTATCATTAGAAAGAGACTTATGTTTACAAGCCACAATTGCACTTTATTTTTATATTTTAAAAAAATAATATAATGGCATTATTGCTTACACTTGCAAATATCTTACGTTCTATATATCAAATTAAATAACCATATAAAATTTAAACAAGGGCTTGGAGATTTTTGGGAGCTAATTTCTTTTCTAGCATCTTCTATAATTTAATCAGATAAAAAAAAAGGAAAAGTAAAAAAAGAACTAATCAAGTAGCCAATAATAAAGTCCATAAAGAAAAGAAATAAAAACGAAGAAATGATTTTTACATACTTATACACTATTGAAAATATTATTATCCTAGAGGAGACAAAAACCTATCTGCAAAGTAGAGAAAGGGGAGTTTTTCTCTAGAATCCTAAAAACCAAAGAATTCCACCGAAATTTTCATATGCCTCAACACTTCAACCAATCGGCTACCTCTCCCAAACCAATGGACATAAACTCCCCCTCAAGCCTATGGACATTGAATCCATTTTCTTTAAGAACAAACTACTACCCAATGAATGGAAAATAACATCTCACTAGCCTCATCCGTTCCACATCAACCTCCTATGGACATCCATTATGACATTGAGACGGAACCTACCCACAGACTCCTCCACAAGATCATAAAATTTCAGTACCTATCACCATAGAAGATAAGCAAAGAATTTATTACCCATGGAGAAATTCTATAATAATCAAACTACAAGGAAAAAGAATCTCTCATGATGTTCTAAAAAAAAAGCTAACAGACCTATGAAACCAAGTGAACCTTTTCCATTAATTGATCTGGGAGAAGATTGTTAGATTTTCCATTTTAATAAAGAAGAAAATATGACAAATGCTATCCAAAAAGGACCATGGTTCATCTATGGACACTTTCTTTCTATTCAACATTGGGTTACTAATTTTGTAGTATCTCAAGCTACCCAATCTTTCACTGCAATTTGGATTAGACTACCTCAACTACCCACAGAATTCCACGATGGAGTGATCGTTCAAAGGTGGGCAGCATAATAGGTAGACTACTGAAAATTGATGATTGCACATCAGCGGCATTCCGTGGAAGATATGCTCGTCTTTGTGTTGAGCTTCCATTAAACAAACCAGTAACACCTTTCATTTTTATTGGATCCCATAAACAATATATACACTACGAGGGGGACAACCTATTATGTACGAATTGTGGTCACTTAGGTCACTTAATAAAACAGTGCACCCATGCAACATCTACTCAAACCCGGGAAGAGTACAAAAAGGAGATGCCAAAATCAAAAATTGGGCAAGAGAAGCAAGAAGAGATTTGGAAAACTGTCTCGTTCAATAAAGGAAAAAGATGGAGATTCGTGAATGCTACTTCGAAACAGCCAGGAAAACATCAAGACTCAGGTATTAACGCCAATAATTTTTAGGCAAAGTCAGGTAAATTTCTATCTTCTCTGAAATTTGTGTACAAAAATAAAAATGCAAACCCACAAAAGTTACATCCCAATAAAGTTGATCTTTCAATCAAAAGCATAAAAACAATCAATAATTTTTAGCTACTCGAAGAGGCAAACTTGGAAAAAGAACTCCCCTAATCATGTAATTAATATTTTATTAAAATTTAATAATAATAATAATAATAATAATAATAAACAACAAGTGAACCCACTACCTACCCTTACTACACCACCCACTGTCCTAATGACTAACCCCACCACCCCTTTCTCCCTATCCTATTCTTATAACCAATAATAATTCACCCGCAGCCAATAATACCCCCCCTCCCCCCAACACATACACTAACCATGAGCCTATTAACCTATATACACTAAACTCAAAAACAAAAAATATAAGCTTGGCCAATATAAATACTTCGTATGCTAATTCTGATACTCAACACCTAGCATGCAAAACCACATCCAATGAACAAATGGCCACTGAAATTCCCCACGTATATACAAACCACCAACCCATATTCATAAAATTTCCAATAAATATACGTAAGGCCGGTAACAACAATTTCATCATTGAAAACCTGGGAAACTTTAATTCATCGTACACATCTAATCCCCCCCTCCCCCCAGAATCCAACTCAACAAACAAGGAGGATCTTGATCCAACCACCTTTGTCATAAAATCATCAACTAATATCGTGGGTGGAGATGGGATTAGCGGGACATGCAATCTCCTTTAACATTATGTTGGAGGGGAGAGAAACTATCATAGTCCTCCAAAACACACATTACCTAGCTCAACTAATCTCCGAAGGTGTTCGTTTGGCAATGAAATTACACCAACCAAGTATGGTTGAACAATATCCTGACCCCAAATGATCCAAACATCACAGCCATCCAGATTCAATCCATGAGGGAGGATTGGAACATGTCGCAAATTTCATGCCAATCCAGAACACAATCCCAGCAATGGAACTTTCATTCTTCACTCCAGAGTTTGCAACCAATATCAGCCTAGTGTTCACCCCTTGGCATTCTCATGCAGACCATCCTCCACCATCAAATGCACACAATATGCAAGCTCTATACTCTTAACAAAACCAGAACCATATGGATCAAGCTATGGAGGAATAGATAGATTATGTAAAATTAATCCCACAAAACGTGGTCAAGGATTCAAATCTCGACGAGCTAAACGTATTTCTATTCATGGAGATGCAAGAGCAGAAGCAGTTTCTCTTCTGTCCAATAGCACTTTACAAGTGCACAATAGATATAAGACCTCCGTTAGACCCAACAGTGGGAAAACATACAATGGTCCTGGTCCCTTTTCAGATGAGGAACCCAATCTTTATACGCAGTATGACGGAGAATGGAGATTTAAGCAACCCAATTCAACATGAATTGGTCAACAACCTTTATTATTTGGAATATAACAGGGGATAACAACGATAATTTTAGGCTAAGTTTCAGAACCAAATTGATACTCACCACCCAAGCATGATAACTCTCATAAAGACCAAGATGGATAGCCATCTGCCTCTCCTCAATCCGTTTGGTTTTACTAACATGATATAAATCCCGACGGAGATGCAGTCGGAAGGTATGGTCATTTTGTGGGATCACACTAAGGTTACAGTCCATAGCTTAATTTGAATCTTTACTTCTATCCATAACCTCTCCTAATAGTTTTTAATCCTATAAAATGTGTTAGACAAAATAAACCTTTTAGGCTAGAAACTTTTTGGGTGTTGCCACCCGGATTTCATAAATTTAGTTAATGAAAGTTGGCTTAATACAAATTACGTCCAAGGTTCCTAAAAATTCCAGGATAATATTAAAAACTGGAGTAAAAACACGTTGGAGATGACCAAAAGAAAAAATTAAGAATAATGGCTAGACTAAAGGGTATTCAATTCTCCAGTAATTACCACTCAAGTTCTTTTCTCCAAAACCTTGAATCAAAGCTTCAAAAAGATTATAATGACATCCTTAAATTAGAAGATGAGTACTGGAAAATTAGGGCCAAAATGTCCTGGATTCAAGATGGGGATGCAAACACTAAATTCTTTCATATAGCTACCACGAACAGAGCTAGGAAGAACAAAATAACCTACTTCAAAGACAATCTTGGAAATTGGATCAATGTTCTAACTCAAATTCTTGACCATACCCTTAATTACTTTCAAAATGCCTTCAGACCACTCCTCTACAAATTGGTCTTCAATTAAGAACAACACTCAATCTTTCACTAATATTGATCTCTCAATTCTCGATAGTCAATTAGCGAAAGGTGAAGTAGTAAAAGTAATCTTTTCCTTTAAACCTATTAAATCACCAGGGCATGATGGCATACACCCCTTTTTGTATCAAAAGTACTGAAATATTGTAGGCCAATCAATTATAAATCTTTGTATACAAGTTTTAAATCCCAAACACTTCCTCCTGATATTAACAATACATTCATTTGCCTAACCCTAAAGTGCCTAATGCCAATAACTTAAATCTTTTATACTCATAGCCCTATGTAATACTGTTTATAAAACTATTACAAAAATCATTGCAAAAAGGATCCAACCCTTTCTACATTAAATTATTAGCTCATTCCAAGCTAGCTTTATAAAAAGAAGGAGATCTTCGAACAATGCCATCATAATTCAAAAAATAATAGCCCATTTCAAAAAATAAGGGGAGGGGGGAAGGGGGGTAGGGTCACATGATCTTGAAATTAGACCTAGAAAAAGCATTCGACAGATTGTAATGATCTTTTATATATCTAACTCTCACTCATTTTAAATTTTGCACCAGAATAAAAAGTCTTATTATGAACTACATCAGTACAAGGAAAATTACAATTTTGGTAAACGGAGTAATAACAACCTTTTTTTACCCCAAGTAAGGGGATCAAACAAGAATTTTCTCTATCACCTTACATTTTATCATGTGTATAAAAATTCTTTCTAGTCTAATCCTTCATTAGGTTGACACCTGTCTTTGGGAAAATATTCCTTAAATAACCATCATACAGGTATATCTCACTTATTCTTTGTGGACGACCATACCCTAATGTCAAAAGTTGAAAAAAATAACTATTGCGCCATTTAAAATTACATCAAAACCTTTTGTAAACTTTCAGGCTAAAAATTAATAACGACAAGTCCAAAATAATCTTCTTCAAAAATTACCCAATAATTTTGGTGAAGGAAATATCTTCAGGATTCAATATTAAAATATCCAAAAAAAATTAAAAATATCTAGGCTTTTCTATCCTCAATAATGCCCATAAGGCGTCCGACTACCAATTCATCATTGATAAAATATGAGATAGACTTTCCAATTGGAAAACAAATCTATTGAATGTAGTAGAAAGGACTACACTACCCTTACCTACTCTTAACTCGATCCCAATCATGCCATGCAATACGCTATGCTCCCTACAAAAATTCACAAATAAATTGATCAAATTCAAAGAAACTTTATCTGGGGAATACTACAGATTGAAAAAAAACTTCATCTAATCAATTAGAATACTATTACTAAGCCTAAAGATATGAGAGGCTTGGGCTAAAAAAATTCATATTCAATAAATAGGGTATTACTATGTGCTTTATCGTGGAGACTCCTCATTAATACAATCACCCCAGGGCAAAACTTCTGATGCTCAAATATGATAATAGGAGGCGCAACAGTTCTTCTTTTATATGAAAAATACTTCATAATGGGAAGTGGAATTTCAACATCTCCTTCAACATGCCTCCTACTAGTATGGACAATGTTAATTCAATCCCCCAGCCGCTTCAAAACATCGATAAACCATTGTGGAGGCTGAGTTCTAACGGGATATTCAATTCCAAATCATGCTACCACTTACTAAACTATTGACATAATAAACATACAGAGAACAATATTATGTTCAATTGGATGTAAAAATTATAGTGTCCTAATAAAATTAAAATTTTTCTTTGGCATACATAGTAGGATCCCCTGCCGCTCATATCTCTACCAGATTGAGATAAATATCAACCCTCATTGTACCAGTTGCTGAATAAAGAGGAAACAATTAGTCACATTTTCCTCGAATGCCCTATTGTCTCAAACTTATGAAAATCTTTAAAAATTAGAAATGTTGATATTAACGGGGACACATTGGCTCAATAAATTAAAAGACATCAATATAAACACTCTTCCTATAAAAAAAACTTGGGATAATTACTTCCTTTTATTCATGGGAAATTTAGATTAATAGAAATAATAACAACTTCAGTAACACTCGCTACCATCCCGGCATAAAAGACCTTCAAAATATGGCATTGGAATTCCTTTTTGTCAACTCAATAAGAGTTGCACCCACCGATAAAATTTCTATTAATATTAAATGGCATCCTTCGTAACAACACCGGGACAAACTCAATACAGATGGGGCATTCAAAAATATCGGTAACAAATCAACCATGGGAGAGGTATTCAGAAACCATCTTGTCAGTTGGATAATAGGTTTCGAGAAGGTAGATCAAGCTTTCTCTCATCTTCATGCAAAGCTTCGGCAATTCATGAAGGTTTTCAAATAGCAATAAACTACGACCTATTTCCACTGGAAGTTGAAACAGACTCCACATAAGCCATTAATGCAATCTAACATGACCATTTTGTTGTAACTAATATTGTTCATGCATGCAGATCATTGATGCTCCAACGGAAGGACCTGCTCCTACGATATAATTTTCGTCAAGGAAATCAAGTGGCGCATCTTCTGGCAAAAGATGCATGCAAAAAGGAATATAAGCAGCTATGCAAGGAAAATGCAAAAATTCATCCAACTCAACCTCATTTTGTGAACCTATAACTGTCAAAGAATGCATGGAGTCTACTACTACAAGAAGTCATTAGGTATTACGACATGTAATAGACTTAAGTTAGTAGGAAACTAAAATGTCACTAATATTGGATCACCAATGTGTGACGATTTTTAATTTTGAAATATATGTACTAGCAACAAATTTTAATTTTTATATATAATATATCCATATTATCAAAAGAAAATATTATTACCCTCCCTACTCAAGTTTAAATTTAATTACCTAATATATACAAATTTATCAATTATATACACTTTAAAAATTAAATGAGTATTTGTTTGTATTAGAAATTAATTATTTCCCATCCTTATTCTCTCCCCCCATGCTCTCTCTCTCTCTCTCTCTCTCTCTCTCTCTCTCTCTCTCTCTCTCTCTCTCTCTCTCTCTCTCTCTCTATGTGTGTGTGTGTGTGTCCATGTGTCTCTCTTTATCTCTCAATCACTAATTCCAATAACGTAAAGCAAAGGAAAAGAGAGCAACAATTCTACCATTGACAACCATTAAAATGCATTGAAGCTTTAAATTCGAATTTGGGCTTTCAAAAAATATTATATGTTTGACTTGGACGTTGTTGCAAACAACTGGGTATCCTCTCTACGTTTCTCTCTATCTCTCGATCCTTAATTCCAGTAATGTAAAACAAAGGAAAAAGAGAGCAGAAATTTCACTATTGACAACCATTAAAAAGCTTTTAATTCAAATTTGAGTTTTTAAAAATTATTATTTATTTGGATTGGGTGTTG
The DNA here is from genome assembly GCA_034376525.1 of Nicotiana benthamiana. Lineage (NCBI taxonomy): Eukaryota > Viridiplantae > Streptophyta > Magnoliopsida > Solanales > Solanaceae > Nicotiana > Nicotiana benthamiana. The sequence goes on from CM067338.1 coordinate 149,428,356, forward strand.
TTGCAAACAATTGAGAATATTTTTTGGAGTTTATATCTCAATTTTGAGGGTATTTCGGTGAAGATTAGACTTGATTTTGGCTGAATTTCAGAGTGAAACTCGAAGTCATACTACATGACATATATTATACTGCAGAAAATATAGTAAAGTTGTAGTAAAATTACAGAAAATTGTATTATGTTTGAATATTGTATGAACGTTGAACAATATTATATAAAAAATGTATTTAAGTTGTATAATATTGTAGTTGTATATAATTGGATAGAAATAATGTGTAAAAGTTGTACATAAGTTGTATAATATATAATTAGTTGTATGAATTTATTTTTACTATGTATAAGTTGGATATAAAATATACATAAGACATATTGTATAACATTTTTATAAAAATTGTATTTAAGTGGTATGATATTATAGTTGAATATAATTGGATAGAAATAATGTATGAAAATTGTGTACTATGTAATTTATTTTTAATTTGTATGTTGTACCATGCCATTATAAATTAATCATCATTGATCTAATCGAAGCCCTCGTGTAATAATCATGATACTACAGTTCAGAGTACATATCAATGTATGTTTATTGAAATTTCTAGGTCTATTGGGAATTTTGCAAGATGGCAACAGAACCTTTGAAATACTTTTCATTATCTAAAATTATACTTAGTGATTTTAACAATTCCTTATATTCCATGTTTTTTCTGGTACAATTCTTTACACTCCATTGAATAGATATGTCATTCTTTAGTGATCAAAGAAATAATTTAATTTCGGTGCGCTATTGACGAAATACAACAAAAGCCAGCCACCATAAATTTCTTGGTTGAAGAAATTTCCTCTTTACAAGAACACAAAAAATAGGAGGGGAAAGTGTGTGTGCCCCCCCCCCCCCCAACTATCCCTCGGTCTCTCCGTCGCAGTTTCTATTTCTTCATTTTGTATCCTTCCAATTCATTGAACTTAGTTTGATACTCCGTTTCCATCTTCCATATTTGTAAAGCTTTCCAAGTTAATTGGAAGAGAGAATTTGGGTGGTGTTCTTTAGCGATCTCTTCTCTAAGAGAAATGTCTTCCTTTTGAGAACTAACAAATACAGAAAATGAATTGATTGAAAAGGCAAAGGTGAAAAAGAGAGCCTTTGGATAATCAACTCATGTCTCCTCAAATGCAAAGTTCCTTTCTTCTTATCGTTATTACTGGGGAAGATAAAGCGAATTATGTTGCAAAATTTAGATCGGGGAAGATGCAACTGAGTAGGGGGAAAAAAAGGAAAAGAGGAAAGGAGAAAAAAAAGGGGGAAAAAGGTGTAACTAAATCACTTGATTAAAGACACATAATGAATTTGAGAGCATTTTAAGGTGAATTGTATATATTTTATAACTAAAATGTGTTTAGGTAAGTTAAATATCAAAACAGGGACATTTTCGTAATAGAGTTTTCAATAGGGTATAAGTATATAAAAATCCCAAAAAAGAACTAATTTGGGCCTTGGGGCAAAAAATTGCCCTTTGCTGAAAAAAAAACGACAATAAGACCCTAAACTATAAAGAGTAAAATGCACATAAAATTAGGGTAGCCTGGCAGGATGGAACCCTCGCCACCCCCGCTCTCAACACCCATGCCTTGCCAAAGCAACCATCAGACGTTCTGGTTGCTGGGTGCTTTCTGATTATATTTTTCCCTACGTCATATTTTCTATATCATTATACGTATTCTTCGTCGGGGTTAATGGGTGCTCCAGCACCAACAAAGCTATATGTAAATAAGCATCTGATTTCCAACATTAGAACATGTTCTTGTGAAAGATAGCTAATACTAGTGTTGCATTAATCTAGGTGTGTGAAAGCTGGGTCATAATACCAATGATATAAATGACTATAAAAGGAAGCACCAAGCTTATTCCAAGTCTTAACAAAAAGAGAAGTTCATTGTTTTATTGTAAAATCAAGAATTGCACATTTCAGATCTTTCCTGGCCAAAAAGGGAGCCAACCAAAAGGCTTACAAATTAGAATTATAACAAATTTTGTTACTGTATCTTTTTTGTTCTTTCAACTAGGCTAAGGCTTTGACTGCTTTTTCAGCCGCATCATCTAAATCCTCGGCAGTTATCAGTGTCATGCCACTTTCCTGCACAATACAAACCAGGGAAGAAGTTGATTACTACCTGAGACAGGCTTTTCCTACAGGAAACCGAAATAGCAACTGCTAGGGCAAAACGAAGTTCATGCCCCGAGGACAAAGTTAGCAATTTACCTTCAGAATTCTCTTCCCTTGTTCAACATTGGTGCCTTCCAGACGAACAACCACAGGCACTTTCAGTTGAGCCTTAACCACAAACACATAAGAATCAGCACACTACGCACAGAGACTAATTGCAGAAGGGTAAAGTTGAACCATTAACACTTTTTTTGGGTTAATAAGTAGAACCATTGACACAATTATCCTTTTAACATTTCTTTGTTTTCTTGTCTCGATATCTTTTCCTTGATAAAGGAAAGGGGCGAGAAGTGAAACTTTTAGAGTGAACAGAATAGAATTCTTACTCAAAAGGAACAGAGAGGTGAGTAGAGGAGGTGTTAGATAAATGGGACAAAACAGACACCAAAAAAAAGGTCCTAAAAGAGAGAACTTGTTGGGCAAACAATACCCTCATAATCAGAGAAAAAATCAATACTAACCTGTTTGGCAGCATTAGCAATACCACTGGCTATCACATCACACTTCATTATTCCTCCAAAGATGTTCACCAAAATTGCTTTCACCTTTTCATCTGCAGTCAAAATTTTGAAGGCCTCCACAACCTACTCCAAGTACAAGAGAGAAATTCAACTTTTGCAGACTCCAAACTTTTCAACATTTTAACACATCATTAAGACAAAAAAAAGAGATTTCACACTAACAAAACACTTGTTCAGTTCTTACAAAAAGAAAAGCTGGAAACATGTAAATGAGCAACAAAAACAACTATTTTTCACATGTATTATCAAGAAACCATGTATACCTGGCCTTCAGTAGCATTTCCACCCACATCTAGAAAATTGGCTGGAGTTCCCCCATGGAGCTTAATTATATCCATCGTAGCCATTGCCAATCCAGCACCATTAACCATGCAACCAATTTCTCCATCCAAGCCAATATAATTCAAATCTGCTTTAGCAGCAGCGACCTGAGGAGTTAACCAGGGTAGCCCAAAAAATGAGAACTTGTACATAGTTGCATCAAGGATGAAAGGTCGGCGCCTTCAGTGACATTCAAATAAAGAAAGCATAATGAATACCTCACGAGGATCCTCTTGGGAAGAATCGCGAAGAGAAAAGATGTCTTTTTGACGGTAAGCAGCATTATCGTCAAAATTGAGCTTTGCATCTGCAGCTACCAGCTTGTTATCAGATGTTTCTGCAAGGGGGTTGATCTGCCCAGACAAAAAGTCTATATTTAGGTATAAATCAGGGGGGGGGGGGTGTTCCTAATGCCATGCTTGCTAGAAGCTATTAACCCCTGGAACATTCGGCTAAGTCTCCAGAAGGTGCTTCTGAACTATTGATGAAAATGCTTACCTCTAACATTGTGCAGTCAGATTCACAGAAAAGTTTGTATAACTTTTTTACTTGTTCAATTGAATCATTTCTGTCAGCTACTTTTGGAGACAAACCATCAACAACCTTTGCAGCATCTTCATCACTGATTCCTTTGAAAACATCAACAGGAACCTGGAAAATACAGATACAGAGACGTTTATCAGTTGACAACAACATCATCAAAAGAAAATTGCTAAATCTAGGATGAATATTGAAAGAAAAAGTAAAACCTTTATAATCATGTCGGGGAATTTTTCTGCGAGGTCTTCAATGCTGGTTCCACCCTTCCGGCAAGCAATAATGAGCTGCAATAAAAAATGCAACAGCATGCAGCTTCACAGCCTTAGATCAACTAAAAATTTGAATGTGATTACAGAAATCCTCTACATGATCAAGATTACTAATAAAGTACAGAATTTTTGGGTTGGGTTTTCAGGCCCCAACACCTTCCCCATAAACATTCAATTAATGAGGAAACCCGAATTGAATAAGTTGTTTCCTCGATTAGAGTATTACTCTCGAAAGTTGAAGAGTTCATAGGACATAAAGAATTATGAAAGCAGATGGTTTCTTCAATTACCAATCAGATGCTTTCATAAGGTCGTCCTACTGCCAAGGTGAATAGCAAGTATCCTTAATTGTTCTTCAAGTAGAAATAAGAATGAATTCTTTCAGTGGATCCAAACTTTTTCATGTCTAGAAATCAAATAGGCCGCGACCATGCGGCAAGTATGATTAATTTAGCTGTATGCATCAGTTTCAAGCAACATTGAGCTACTCCACTCATAGAACAGAAACTGCACAATGCAGAAAATATCTCTAAATTGGGTTCCGTTGAATAGAATCAATACATTCGGGGGAAGATACTCTTTTTGTTCATCAGTACATTTGGAAAGATACTCTAGCAATCAGAATCACAAATGAATTAGTACCACTTAAGAGAACAGTGAAACAAAGAAGCAACATAGATAGACAGAGAAACTCCTTCATCTTCCTCTTCTTTTCTAAATTTTTCTCTATTTTCTCCTTTATTCTCTTTTGGGGGTACCACAGGGTGTGATGAAAATATAATAGTAAAAAGTGAAGTTCGCGAGAAACTGAACAGGGATATAAATTACGAATATATGTTAACAATATTTTGCTTTATTGGCAAGTTTTGGAACTTACAGGACCAGCAGTTGCACGATCAAGTATAATCGAAAAGTACATTTCATTAACCAAGGACATCTTTTCACATAGGTAAATCTGCAAGCAATAAGATAATGGAGCATCAGAAAATCTGCATATCCTACTAAGTGCTGATCGTAGAATTGCAGTATCATCGTTTGGTTCAAAACTAGTAATTATAGTTTACAAAATTAAATGAACAGTTTGATCTCCTGTTTATCATCATAAACCAATAACGTCAATTAAATACTTATAGCTATTCGAGATGTGGATGCTAACTAAAGGTCGCTAACGGGCCGGGTTGGACCGGAACCAGACCGGTTTAAACCGGAACTGGACCGGCCCGGTTCATAGGGGGCCGGGGGGGTTAGGGCGGGGACGGAGGGGTTCGTTTGGGGAAACGGTTAACCGGGCCCGGGTAACCCGGTTGGCATGAACAGTGCCGGAACCGGTTAACCCGGACCGGCCCGGTTAACGGTCAAAAAAAAATTTTAAAATTTTTTTTGTACTTTCTTGCAGGGTGGGGCCCACTATCCGTTGGGAAATTAGATTTTTCAGCACATATCCGTTGGCCAACGGATTTGTTGCATAAATGACCATTTTTTTTTAAATTTTTTGTATTTAATAATTTACAAAATTAACCCTTTTAAAAATCTATAAATACCCCCCTTCCCCTCCTTCTTCATTTCTTCACTTAAAATTCTTATCGCAATCTCAATCCTCAAATTCTCTCTTTCCTTCAATTTGCAAGATTTCTATCTTCTAATTTTATAATTTTTATTTGGCTCTCTTTTCTTGAATTTAAATTATCAAAAGTTATCATTCGGAATTTGAAGTTTACAACAACAACAACTACCCAGTATACTCCCACCAGGTGGGGTCTGGGGAGGGTAATATGTAGACGAGCCTTACCCCTACCCAAAAGGGCAGAGAGGCTGCTTCCAATCGACCCTCGGCGAGTAGAGTAAAAATGGGAAAGCTGCATTAAGAAACAGAGATAAAATTAAAAACACAAGCAAGACAAAAACAAATAATAAAGCATAGGTACTCCCACAAAAGTAACGTAAATAGTTATGAAAACATAAGCAACATAAATACAGTCGCATGCAGTAATATTAAGCAGGAACTACTATACTACAACACTAATCACCTATGAGCCCCTAACCTACAATCTTGATTCTAGACCTCCAGACTCCCCTATCAAGAGTCATGTCCTCGGTAACCTGCATTCTGGCCATGTCCTGCCTAATCACCTCTCCCCAATGCTTCTTAGGCCTTCCTCTCCCTCGCCGACCACCAACAATCTCCAACCGCTCGCAGCTCCTCACCGGGGCATCGGGGCCTCTCCTCCGAACATGCCCGAACCACCTCAGCCTCGCTTCCCGCATCTTTTCGTCCACCGGGGCCACCCCTACCTTCTGTCGAATAACTTCATTCTTGATCTTATCCAGCCTGGTGTGCCCACACATCCACCTAAGCATCCTCATCTCCGCAACCTTCATTCTCTGAACATGCGAGTTCTTTACGGGCCAGCACTCCGCCCCATACAACATTGCAGGTCTAACCACGGCTCTGTAGAATTTCCCCTTTAGTTTGTGCGGGATTTTCTTGTCACACAGGACCCCTGAAGCTAGCCTCCACTTTGACCACCCCGCTCCTATCCGATGGGTGACGTCCCCGTCAATCTCTCCGTCCCCCTGGATCACAGACCCAAGATATCTCACACTGTCCCTCTTGGCGATGGCCTGAGAACCAAGCATCGGAATTTGAAGTTTGAAGTTCAAAATTGATATACTTGCTTGACGTTTGTTCGTGGTAACACCGGAATTGCGTAATCAAGTGCTCAATTTATTGTCGAATTCGGTGCACTCCCTCCAACTCTTTCTCTTATTTAATATTTTAATTGCATATTTAGTTTTCGCTTATACTTTAATTTTTACAATATGTTTGGTGCTGCGAAAGAGCGTCTAGAAAAGTTACTGGTAGGGGTGGAAATATAAAAAGAGGTAGTCCTGGAGCTTCTGGTAGTAATAGTAATGACTCATTAACACATGTTTCTGAATCATTGCCTAATGATAATGTAGATATAGATTATGAACAATTACAAGAAGATTTTAGAATAGAAGATAATGAAATTGGAATAGAAGATGAGATAGCACCTACACCTACTAGTGGTGGAGTTGGTAGTATTGGAGTTGGAGTTGCTAGTACTACAAGGGGTGGTGGTTGTGGCACCACTCCTGGTAGACCACATGTGGCTCCGACTTCTAATCGTAGAAAAAGAAGGTTTGAAATCTTTTGAAATAGTAGAAGGTACTGATAGAGTTAGGTGCAAAATTTGTAACGATACTTTTAAATATTTGATTGGAGGAAATTTAGGTGGGATTGGGACGCTTAGTAGACATATGAGAGTTGACCATCTCATGGAATGGGGCACTGATGGGGAAGAAAATCAAACAACTATTAACCCCACTACTAGAGGCCTAGTAAAATATGATAAAATGAGGGATCATGAGGAATTAGCAAAAATGATTGCTTTGGGTTGTCTACCTTTTTTCTTGCTTCTTCATCGTATCTTATTAGTATATTCAAAGGATTTACAATCCTTTATTTAAAGGTATCCCCAGAAGTACTTGTAGAACAGATATCTTTAGACTTCATGGACAATATCAAACATACATACGTTATTTAACACGCCAGAAGAAGGTCAATCGGTTCATATTGATTATGATGAACTTGCTAGGGCGACGCAAAACATTTGAAATTACTACTTCACTAGTTTACTTGTTGAAAAAAATGTAAACATTTCATTTTGTAAGTTTGAAAGTTGAAATTAAGAAATAAAGTAGCACTTGCAATAAGTGCTATGAACACAAAGTATTAATATAACTTACAATAGTTATACAAAATTCCAAAAAAAAAGTAAAAATACACTAAACCCGGCCCTAAGGCTGCAAAACTGGCGGTTCCGAACCGGAACCGGACCAGAACCGCGGCCCTGGCGGTTCTGGCGGTTCCGGCGGTTCCCGGGAACCGTGGCGGGGCGGTTCTACCTGTTGGAACCGCCAGAACCGAAACCGCCGAAACCGGACCGGTTCTGGCTGTTCCAAACGGTTCTGTAACGGTAATTTAAAAAAAAATTTAAATAATTTCCAAACGGCTCTTTTTCAAAACTAGCCGTTTGGAAGTTTAAAAAATAGTCATTTGGCCCCCAAACTTTATATAATTACACTATTTCTCATTTCTCAACTATAAATACCCCTCATTCTTTCATTTTTATTCACCAATTCATCAATATCTCTCAATCTCTCTCAAGCTCTCTTTCAATCTTTCTAATGCAAGTGCTTAATTTATTGTTGCAAATTCGTGAAACATTGTGAAGTTGTTGAATTGAAGTTTTCAAGTGTTCAATTTCAACGATTTTCAATTTTCAAGAAGTTGTTCATCAATCCGGTAAACTCGTTTCAACTCTTACGTGCTAATTATTATGGCATTTTCGTTGAAAAATATGTTCGGTAAAGAAAAAGCTAAAACCGGTGAAAGTAGTGGCCAAAATACTACCCTTCCCCCGGTTGATGACAATCTCAACATAAAACCGAAAGTTGAATTCTTGCCTGGTAATAAATTGGTGGAGGGAACATCTCTAGAGATTTTGGAGAAAGAAGGTACAAAGGACAACGTCACACCATCTTTGCAACACCATGCTGATGGCTTGGAAAAAGGTGCAATGGAACAGGTGGTTTTATCTCAATGGGGTGGTTCAAATAAGGCAGGATTTAAAGTAGTGCCTTCAAACACTAAGAAGTCCGTTCACCTTGATGGTGTGTCAACATTGTATCGTACGACATAGTCCCTAAGCTTCAAGATCTACTTATGGCATCAACTTTTAAGGTAAGTCCAGTACATTATCTACAGGATCTGACATCTGCTGTAATTCAATTCTCTAATACCAGAACAATTTGAATCCTTAGTAACTTATCTTTTGATGGACCTTGACATTGTATTCGACATGGCTCAGTATATGTACTTGTCTATTATTGTGAGTGATATAACATGACTAAAAAGTTGAAAGAACTTTTTTGTTATCTGGATTTTATTGCATTATTATTGTAGGGGGCTTTGTCTGAAAAATCAATGGAGGCACACAGGACAGGGAAGAAGCATATGGCTCGAACACGGAAGAAGCATATGGCTCGGCTCCAGGAACTCCAAAAGATGTCGAAAAAACTGAAGTGGCCGATGATGTGGGTGCAACTGTCAATAGAATTAACCCCAAGGAACAAGAAGAAGCGTTCACCACAGGGGATAACTGAGTTAAGTCATGTTCAGGGAATAATGCATAAATTATGATGTAACTTGTACATTGCCATGTCTTCTTTTAGTTTTTTTTCCATTGGGGGAAGGAAGACTAAGAAAGATATGCCATTTTGGTCAATAAATATGCTCTTTATCATATCCTTGAATATCTTTTGTCTCAATATTTCTTTGTCTTTACTTCTATATCAATCCTTGAATATTTATATAACATACAATATATAACATACAACACAATATACTAATGACAACATTCTTTTATCAATATATACTACTTATATACAATTTATACTAATTACTAACTACAACACAATATACACTACTTATATACAATATATACTACTTAAATACAATATATACTACTTATATACAAAATATACACTACTTATACACAATATATACTAATTACCAAACACAATATATATTATACTAATAACATAGTACACCATATAAAATATATTCTACAATATACTAATGACTACTATACAAGATATTGATTAAAAAAAAAAAATTCAGCACCGCCGGAACCGCCAGAACCGGATGGTACCCGGAACCGTATGGTAGCGGTTCCGGCTTCGGAACCGCCAGAACCGCAAGAACCGCCAGAGCTGGAACAACCAGAACCGGAACCGCAGACCCAAATAGACCCAGAACCGGAACCGGATACAGCCTTACCCGGCCCCCTCAACCCATAACCCGTATGGTTCAATTTTTACCTGGAATAACCCAGCCCGCTAAACCTGTTACTGTACCAATCCGGAACCGGGCCGGGCCGGAATCCGGAAAGGTCAAAAAATGGACCCGGCCCGGCCCACCCGTTTAACAGCTTTAATGCTAACTACACATTATCGCCATTTTTTTGAAAGGGAAAACACGCTTGCTAAGCATGTACTTCCATGAAGAAAGGTGCAAATGAGGGGGGAAATAGCAACTGCAAAGCAGTCACATTCTAAGCTGCGGACTCTTCGATTTTGGTGTCGTCCCCGTCCCGATACGAGAACGGGACAAGGATGGGATACGTCCCAGATTCGGTCAACTAAATTTGGACACTTTGACCGGAGTCCATCAACAAATTTAGGAGAAAAATTAAGATTTTGATTTCTCAAAATAAAAAATAAAACAGATTTAGAACAATGAAAGAATAAGAATGAAAGATTGAATTCTACAATATTCATATAAGTTTTTCACAGAAAAACTCTCAAAATTTACAATATTTTTATAGCTCTATTTTTTATTAGCTGAATCCCCGCACCCGTATCCATATTCGGATCCGCACTCCCGAATCTTAAAATTTAGATTTTGCGGAATCTAATACTCGGATCCGTCCCTGTATCGGATACTCGCACCCGAGTCCAAGAAACTTAGGTCACATTAAATATGAGAAAGGAAAAGTGTCATTAAAATCCCATTTTATGCTTTGTGCTTCCAATTCAAAGATGCAATTTTAAGTTTCTAACACAGATTAGTGAAATTCTTTTTTACTCACTAACTACTCATCCATAACATTTTTTAACAATTGATATATCCTTTTGCCATCTATATCTATTGTTAGCGCTTACCTACTCAAAACATAGCCTGCTCATATTGAGGTGCACGCTATCACCTTGCTTGAACTAAAGCACCGGTGAAGCAAGGTGAAGTGTAAGACATGCACTGCACTGAGCTTCAAGGCTTAATCGGGCCTCAAGCAGGCTTTTAACAACCACGCCATATTCTATAGAAATGGGGATCTCAAACAGCTCATGCTTGAAGTAAGCAACTCTCGCTCCATCTTAAATCGTTTGGATGATAAATCTAGATTTGCGAGTTGATATTGATGTATGTTTGAAGAATATAAATATCAATAAAAACTCCAAACCTTGCTGACAACTTTTCCTTGAGCTCCTGTTTGTTTAGTAACAAGAATCTGTCCAAGCATTTTAGCTGAAACCAAAAGCATTGACAATGTTGTTCATTAAAAAAAATATAAAACCATAAAGAAAGAAAAGAAGTAACTTGACAGTGGTAATAATAAACTATAGGCACAAGAAAAGCATAATCTAGTAAGTATAAAAATGCTATGGCTTATTGACAGTCCAGTAAAACAATTTTGATATTGCCCATCACCAAAAGTCCAGCATAATCCTTTAAGTTAGAAAGCACATGCCCTTAAGGGGCTCAGTGGCCCAGCCGTCCCCCCTTTAGGAACAATTTGAATGTCCTTCTCTTAACTAGTTTGCATTTCAACCAAAGATGCCCACAAATCAATTTCAAATGCAAGGATATATGAACACCTCAAGCACAAATGCCATTATAAAAGTTTAAAACCACAAAATTGGGCCACAAAAAGAAAAATAAAGCTATGCCTTGTGTTAGAACCGCTTAAGATCTTCAGAGTAGCATTTCTAACTCATTTGCAGGAAAAAAAGTTATCAAGTCCAGCACAGTTGTCCAGCAACATCCAGCTAGATATCTCTGACAGTTGAGGAAACCTAATGATACAACTACAACTCACAAAGAAGATTCATTGTAGATATATGAACACCTCAAGCACAAATGCCATTATAAAAGTTTAAAACCACAAAATTGGGCCACAAAAAGAAAAATAAAGCTATGCCTTGTGTTAGAACCGCTTAAGATCTCCAGAGTAGCATTTCTAACTCATTTGCAGGAAAAAATGTTATCAAGTCCAGCACAGTTGTCCAGCAACACCCAGCTAGATATCTCTGACAGTTGAGGAAACCTAATGATACAACTACAACTCACAAAGAAGATTCATTGTATTCCCTTTCAAGAAAAACTTAACTGGCAACAAAGAATCTTTTCAACAAAGAAGAAAACAGCAGAGTTCTGCACAGTAACAATGTAATACTTCTTAAAAACTAGTTGAGGATGAATTTCAGTACCGGCAATCTCTTCAGCCTGATCAGCCTTGACAATATGAACTCCACCCTGAAATCCATTCTTGAACGTTCCAAGGCCACGTCCACCAGCAAGGACTTGGGATTTAACAACAACCTGTATCACCGGAAGAGAGAAGTCGAAAGCATTTACCTTACCCTTAACCTTAGCAAAGAGATCAGATTTTGCAACAGATACAGCTTTGATCGAACTACCTCGTTTTGGTTTGGGAGCACATCCTGAATTGCTTTTTTCAGTTCACCAAGGGAAGCAACAGCAACACCTTTAGGCACATTGATCCCATATTTGCCCATCAACTCAGCCCCCTAATATCATAATAAGCAAAACTTCAAAACAATGTATCATGTAAAATCTAAAGCATTAGTTGATGTTAAAAAGTTCCACGCTGTACATTTTCAGAACTATGACACACACACGTGTGTGTGTGTGTGTATACATTTATATGAAGGTTGTGTTATTGCCAGCTTGGGCACACCTCTGACTTTGGTATCAGCTACCTGCTACTTCGGCTTGAACTTTATATTTATACTTGAATAATTTTGAGAAAAACAATTATGTATCTATACTAATTCAAATCTCCGCATCTACTAATTCAAAACCTTACAAGCCTCTCCTCTCGGTAAAGCAGAGTCCTCAGCTACAAATGATCCATACTATATTCAGTTTTTTTTTAATTTTAAAAAGGATATTTTGTTCCTCGATTTCAAAAAAGTCATAAAAACAAAATTACTTGGATTAGAATGAAATGTATCCAAATTAAGCAAAAACATAACTACTTTAGGATTGAGACGTAGCTGATTTGATTTATAGATTCAGAAAATATCAAATTGTAGAGATAATGGGAGGGTGACCTGATACTCGTGGATGTTGAGGCGGCGGAGCTGTTGCTGCTGCCATTTTCCGGCGACTGAGAGAGACTGATTGGCAAGTTTACGCAGCATTCCTCTCACCATTTTTTTTCAGATCCTCTACGCGGTCGAAATGTACAATAGAATCGAAACCCTAATACTGAAGCTAAAAATAAAGTCGTAGTATAGTTTTTCTGACCAACTTGTTTTTGGCCCTTTTCTTTCCCCGTTGATTATTCCCTGGGCTGCACCTTCTTTAGAGTTTGGATTCGAACTAATGAATTTAATATTTTTAATAATATGGAAATCCTTAGAGGTCGTTTGGTTTGATGGGTATATAGTAAATTATGTTGGGATTGTTATTTATTTATTGTTTGGTATGTTGTATTAAGAAAGATAATTGCATAATTTGTAAGAAGAAGGTATAAATTATTTTAGTGTTAATTACCCCACCCTATATAAGATGTAAGTTATCCCGGTATTAAAATTAACACAAGGATAACTTATACCTAGTTTGCTAACCAAACAGAGTATTAAGGTAGTATTAAATTTTTATATCGCCTTTATACCTTCTTATACCTCATACCAAACGAGCCCTTAGTGTTTACTTAAAATTCGAGTAACAAATAAACTTATATTGTGGTTTTAAGGATATGTGATTTAATCCAATACCAATTGATAAACAAGGAATTAAATAGATAAATTAGAGAATAAAATAAAATAATCCAGTATGCAAGTCAAATCTCGACCTCGGCCTATGATAGTCTCGAGATGTGATAATATGAATAACAAATTATAAAGCAACTCTGATGATTAGTAAGTGAATAGTAAGAAAGTAATGAGCGTATATTTTCTTATAAGTGAACAATGATGGTTACAAATGAGTGGGATCCCCCTTTACACTTTTTACTATAGTAGGAAATCATATTAACATCTAATTAACCGATATACACCGATCCGTTCTGAGATTCATGCCACGATCTTCGGTCCATTGCAGATATCTCGCCCTTTCTGTTACGGCCTTATATCGGCATGAGTTCAAAGCATGCTCATTTCTGACCTCGATTAATGTTGTCGGCCTCAATCTTGGAAAGAAACCTCGATCCCGGACCCGACGTCCTGGCCTTTCGACATGGTATCTTTTTCTCCATCGAAGGACGAAATCGGGTAGCCCCAAATTTCCACTGTACACAAATAATCCCCTCATTTCTTAGAGTAAAATGATAAGAAACGACTTGAGCCTCAATTTTTCGGAGACTACGATAATGACATCATCCCCGTGATATAAACGATCAAGGTAAACGAAACATGCCATTAGTTCGGTTTCCCAAACCATTAATGCTTGCTAGTGAGAGTCAGCCACTAGCGCCACCGAAACGTCGGCGTAAATATATAAATATAGGTTCTTCATTTCAATCAAAACTTTACTTTCATCTTTACCAAGTTTTCTAAGACTCTTCTTCTCTCCGTCTCTTGTCTTTTACCACCCGTTGATTCAATCTTTTAGTACCAAAAATATCAAACTCCACCTCTTTCCGCTTTCTTCTACCTGAACCAATCGCGACTTCCAAAATCGTCCCACAAAAGGAGAAAGCTTCTTCCTCGTCATCCCAGTCGGCCAATGATAAAACGTCGGTGGAACTGCTCCCTCATAAGTACGTTCCCGGCCCCTGTGTTTTAAAGAACGACTTCAAAGTCGAGAACCCTCCTTTGTCCCCGCATGAGATGAACACGTATCAAGGTATATCTGCTCGATAACGGTGAAATAGATCGAGATTGTGAAGAAAGATTGCAACTGGGGGTCCGAGGTCGCGGTACAAATACATGCTCCCGAAGAAAGTATTACCGCTCATGTGGAAGGTTTCTAAGTGTTTATACTTACCGATTGACATTGGGTCCTCTTGATCGGGTTATCGTTTACTTATAAGAAGTATCAGGTTACCCTTAGCCAGGTGCATCCCTCATTCTGGCGCATGGTGATTATGCTCTGCTTGTTCTCTGGAAAGGCCAATGGGTTGGAATTCACTCTCAACCACCTTATATGGTTGTATCGGCCTCGAATTTTTTAAGGATTAATCAAGCTCCAATACCGCAATGAAGTCCTTTTTTGCAAGTATCGACGAGGGCAAGGACCGAGGTTGGAAGAGCCGGCTCGTCCATGTAAGGACCTGCGACCTCATCCCCGAGGAGAAAATATCGTTCCGCCATTAAACTCCGTACTCTATTTTTTGCTTTATGTAAGACTTTCATCTGTTATGTAGCGGTTGCTTGGATGTCTCATGCGGTCCCCGACCTTAAAGACTGGGTTCGAAACTGGCTGCAACTTCCTCCCATGTCGAGCGCTGCTAGAGTGACTTGGCAAGGGGTAAATGGGAGGCCAAGAATCATGGTAAGTTTATCCTGTAAGTCTTCGATGACCTTTTTGTAACGTTTTCTCTTTATTTACTTATACTTGACTCCATTTATGCAGGCCTCGGGGATGTTGCTGAGATGAGGCCGGCCCTGCCTAGGGAAGAGGTGGCTCCCAAACCGGCTAAGGACAAGAAAAGAAAAAAGGGTCTCACCTTTCGATACCCCGAAGCCTAAGAAGAGCAAGGCTCGTAAGTTGAATGATGACATCGTTGCTCTATCTGCCGACGTATCCCATAAGCTACGAGACGAAAACGAGGAGGGGGAAGATTCCAGTTATGAGATGTTGCCTCAAAAGAGGAGGAGCGTTGAAGATTCAACAACACTAGGGCCGGTGATGGTCGAGGAGACTCACCCTCGGACCAAGGAGATCTCGGAAGGTACTCCAAGAAAACTCCCCGAGTCATCGAGGGTAAAAGATACTTTCTGCCGTGATAAACAAATGGCGAGTGTGCCCGAAGGGTCTGGTAGTAGGGCTCTTCAAAAAGGAGAGAGTGCCCCATCAAAAAGGAGAGAGTGCCCCAAGTAACTTGCTTGGGGCAATCACAATTGATGATTTGTCGCCCGGCCCTGAATTTTTTGAAGGGAAATTTCGGGAGGCTCGATTATGGAGATCCCCGATGTGGGAACAACCATAATAGGGAAGACATATTCTAAGGCTTCCTTGCAGGGGTCGATGATATTTCTGACCTAGATGCGACGATGGTTTTGACATGCCCATCGTCTCCTGAACCAGGTAAACTTCATTCCATGTTATTTTGTTTGCTTTTATTTCCTTCTTGCTAATTTCTTTCCTTTCTCCATAGGTTGTGGTGCTTCATCGGGAAGCATCCACCAAGTCGTAAGTTGAGTTGAACCGGTGTGAGGCTGATCTAAAAAACTTACCAAGGAGAGAGATGCCCTCAAATGCCTTTATGTAAACAAAGGAGAGGAGATCAGGGACCTCCGAACAGACTTGGCCTAGGCTCGTAAGGAAGAGGCCGAGCTAGATGAGC
The DNA here is from genome assembly GCA_034376525.1 of Nicotiana benthamiana. NCBI lineage: Eukaryota > Viridiplantae > Streptophyta > Magnoliopsida > Solanales > Solanaceae > Nicotiana > Nicotiana benthamiana. The sequence continues at coordinate 149,444,572 of CM067338.1, forward strand.
AGGTAACTATCCTTGTGAAAGAGTACGATCTCAACTCAATTGTGGAGGCTAATACTTTAATATCTTAGTTGCAACAAAATCTGGAGAGGATCGAGCTGCTCCGAGGGGAAGTCGATCAGATCAAAGTCGACTGCGATCGGTGGAAGGAGAACATGGACCGCCTTACTGCGAAGAAAGAGGTTTCCATGGTCAAATTGTCATCGACCAAGGTCCAACTTCGGGGCATCAAAGAAAAAAGTTTAGCCCAGGCCAAAATGATCGAGGAGCTCGAAGCAGAGCTTGCTGAAGCCAAGGCGAAGCTTGGGAAGACGAAGATCGTAGCTGATAAGTCCATAGTCGTGTATTTAGTCGATGCTAATGTTTCTTAGACGCATCTAAGGGAGGCTTCCGATAGATAGCGATGGAGCAATGACTTGGCGAAGTGCCAATATTGGAGGGAGACCCTTGAGGAAATCTGTGCTTGAGTTTTTGACCTCTCTAAAGAGATAGCTCAAGCTAAGGCGCTTGAAGCTGATGCCAGGTTGCTCGTCTCCTTCGATAATGATGAAGACAATGAAGGCGGCCAAGACAGGTCCAATAACGACGAGGGGCCCGAAGGAGAAGCTGCCGCCGAGGGAGAAACCAACCCCGTGCATTGTTAGGATTTTATTTTTCCTTTCCTTTTTGTAAGGTCGCTATCGATCTCTTGTACATATCTTTCTTCATCAATATATAAAAGAAAGTTTCTCTTGAATGCCTTCTCAATCTTTATAAACATATTTTTTGCCTTGTAAAATTTTTAGCACAATCTTATGCTTTGAACGGTGCATTCGAGACTTTGGTTTTGGGTGGCTTCCTCGAAGTTACCATAGTTGAGTTCGAATAAGGTTCGAACGTGAGGCATAGGCCCTTTAAGGTATGTTTTGGATAATGCTGATTCCCCTTCTTTATTTTGGCTTGGGGTAGTCGAACCCTTAGGTTCGGATGGAGTGAGAACAAGATCTCGAACTCTAAGTGTATTTGCCCTTAGGCTCCTTAGATCGGGCCGATATGGCCTCTACAATATCGCTAATATTTCCATATTTCGGCTTAAAATACTAAGTAAAAATTTCTTTATGCCTTAGCATGTATTTTTTTACCCATTGGATTTTTTGAGGGTTCAATATCGATTAAAACCCCTTTATTTGTTGTGCCTTAGCACGTTTGTGTTAAGATAATTTGATACCTCTTAAGGTATTTTTTGAGGGCTGATTTTATAGAACCCCTTTTGATTATTTGCCGAGGGTAGCCTTTTCTTAACCGATGTTTTTGAATTCGAAGTCCTATTTTTATTGCGGGATTCGAACGTCTCCAACCCACATGAATTTGGAGATAGCCTTTGGGTATGCCTCTTGGGCTTATTCACCAATAACACTTCGAACTTGTTCAAAGTGTTAGTCCTCGAGAATGATGGTCTTGGCCTATAAATCAAGGGGTGCCTCTTTGAGGTCCTATGAATTTGAGTTTAGATAACTCGACTATGTTCATTGTCGATAACAGTCCTTGAGTGTTTGAGGCATATTTACGTTTGGCCCTTGATCCATTTCTTTCAAAATCATAAGTATGGAGCTCTTATAGTAGAAAGTTTTCTTTGAGACACAAGTTGTTTTATATAGAAAGAATGTTTCTTAAATAATTTATACATGCGTTCATATTTTGCCATCTAGGCTCGATTAATCTATATTTATACGGTTCATTTGACCATTTGGCCCATTACTGTGAGTATGTGATTTTTGCCCTGAGCAAATTATTCCCAAAAAATCAAACAAAATGATTTTTCTTTATTTTTTAAAATTTTGTGCATTTTGGTGTCATTTCTTGATAATTGTTGCATTTCATGTATGCATGTTAATTCATAAAAATACAAAAATATGCATTTACATTTAGAATTTAATTTCATATTTTATATTAATTAGGAGTCAATTGTCTTAGAATAAGGCCTGAAAAATTACAAAAATAGTTCACTTTAGCATTTTTATTATTTTAATAGGAAATTACCACAAAATACTTTTAAAAGAAATTTTAGGCCATTAATTAGTTTAGTTTAAAGTTATATTTTTATTTTTACATCTTTATAAAATTCTAAAAATACAACACAAAATTATAAAATCGAAAATAAAAATTGAAAACCAAGGGCAAGAGAAATAAAGGAGAAAAGAAAAAAAATTTAAAAAAAGGTGGTCTTATTAAAAGACCAAAATAGGGCCAATTATCATTCAAATCACCACAACCCAAAGGCCCAGGCCCATTTTTGCCTCAACCCAGTCTGGCCCCAGGTCAAAACGACGTTGTTTGGCGTCGATCGATCTCAGCCGTCTAGGTTAGCTCATCTAACGGCCAGGAACTAGCCTACCCGGGTATAAATCTGTCTGAATGCCCCCTACCCCTCATCGTCTCTCTCACAACCCCCCTTTCTTCAAACCCTAGAGACCGCCGCCCCAAAATTCTTAGCCGCCGGTGGCGGCGCCGATGCAGACCACCACCAAACTAACACCCCTTACTCTCCTCACTCTCCTCTTTCCAATCATACTAATGATTTCCTTCGAATCATCACTCAAGTGTTCGAATCTTAATTCAAAAAGTCCGGTCAAAGCACAATCTCGTCCAAACCGGCTCAAATTCATACCCTGTAGTCCCCATGACTTCCTCACCTTGAATCACAAGCCAGAAACTCTCGAATTTCACTAGGCCGTCTCAAATTTTGGATCTAGGGTTCACAGTTTTGGCTAGTGTTGAAGATTTTTTTTAAGTCGATCGATTTCTAGTTGATATTATAGGTCTGTTTCTGGTGAAATAAATGTATAATATTAACTGGAAGTCGGCTTTGGATGTTTTCTCGTAAAAGACCGATTCCCAGTAAGTTTTCTGTTATCTTTAGTTTGATTCATTGTTTTGTTTGGTTCAATCGAGCATAATTTTAATTTCTAGTTAGTCGAAAGTTCATCTCTATGTTTGTTATAATTGTTTAGGTTAATTTGTTTTAGGTTAGTTTTCATTTCTTTGTTTAAATTCTGATTCGGTTTTGATTCTTGTTAGTTTGAATGCTCAATTGTTATTTAGTCGTTAGTTTAATTAGGTTTCTCCTTTGTTCTGTTCATAAGGTATTGACTTGGGATTTGTCCCTGATTTCTGTTTTGTTCTTCTTGAATTGGTTTGGGTTGATTACAAGTCATGAGTTGGTTTGTTAAATATTAATTCAATAATAGTGTCATTTGGTATTGGTTTAGAGATTGGGTATAGCTGATTAGTTTAGTTAAATTGACTTTTGTAAGGTTTTATCTAACGGTAAAAGGGCTGAGGTTAATTGAGGTAGAGTGAAAAATTTCAGACTGGTAGCAGGGCACTTTAGGCATAGAAAAGGGTAGTTTCTTTAAAAATAGTAATTTCAAGGTAGGGTTAAGGGTAGTATAGTATTTTGAGGCTAAAAGAGCACCCTAGAGACTTCTAGAATAGGGTACAAGTGTAGATTTCAGCAAATTAGATATATTTACTTGTTTAGCAAGTTAAAAACTAAGGGACCAAGCTGTAATTAAGCAAGGACTGAAAGTACAAACTAAAAATATGAGGGATGCCCTCATTTTCCCTATAAAAGCATTGAATAGTGCCTTAACAAGGGGAAACTTTTTTCAGCCTAAAAATTCAACAAAAAGCTTGCTTGTTTTTCATTTTCCAGAAGTTTCAGTCAGCTTTCTAGTCCAAAAACAAAAAAAAAATACAAAAACATTCAAAACAGAAAACAAAAATGATAGTTCCATTGGTATGAAGATGAGTTCAATTGGGGTGTGTTGATCTTCACTGTTTGGGTCCAATTTCGAGCTGGTCTAATAGATTTCAAGAGTTTTGGTAGTTTTTGCTGGGTCTGGTTTGTTAACGTTGGTTTTCTGGAGTTGATCTGTTGGTTTTCAACTTGGTTTGAGCATTTTGAATCATAAACTCTACATTCGGGCTGCTGTTGATTCCTATTGCTGTGATTTGCTGTACGAATTACTACTGACCTTCTTCTCTTCTTTTGTATTTTGCACTTCCACGTATTTGCTTTATCTCCCATGGCTAGATACTAAGGATGCTTGAAATTGAAGTTTTGATTGTGAAAGGAAAGCTAGTTTAAGTGTTTGGCATGTTTAGTTTTCTGTCTATTTGTATAAATTGTAATAAATAGGTTAATCCTGCATAGGCCTCCATGAATGTTTACAATAAGTTCTATTACACATGTTTGCATTAGGGCTGTCTGCTGGTAAAGTTCTGGTCACAATCGTAGGCTATATTACTTTTTAAAATGAGAAAGGTCACTAAAGTAGTATATTGAAGTGGTTAATGCCAGTTTGAATCATGTCGAATGTTGACTGTTTTCAGCATGATAATCACTTCAATATGTTTTAATATAATGTAATGTTTATGGTTAATTTTATTTAATTAGATATAGTTGATTAAGAATTGTTTGGTCACTGGGTTCGATCCCCATTTCATGCTCAGATTGAGCCATTTGCATTAAGCTTCCTGTGAGAGCCTTATTGGACAATAATTTGACTGTCCAATTTGGATCTCAGTTCAGGACCAGTTATGTTTAAGCTTAGATGCAACCATGAGGAGTCGATTCCTCGACCTCTGACCCGTCCTGCCTTCAGTGAGGCTGCTTGGGCTTGTCATGTGGGCTTGCCATTATGGGCAGTTGACTTGGGCCATCCCTTGGCCCAAAAAGGGCTCAATTATTTAAGCCCATTGAGGCTCGGTCCCCCATCCCTATAAATCGCGGCTGCCTCTGTCACTTGGGCTCACTAGCCTAGCCATTTGGGCCCAGTTCAAATATTCTTTCGAATGATTTAATTGGTTTTTGGAATTCGGGTTTTGAGTTAGGTAGCGGGTTCAAGCTAAATGGCTCGTCCTTTTGTTTGGACCTGTACTTGAACTTAATGCCCGGATTTTAAACTTAATTAATTAGGATCTTTCTTTTATTATTAGAGACAATAATTAAAAATAGAAAATATAGTTACCTTTTAGGTTTATCTTCTTTAAAATAAAATGAGGCGAGCCTCGCCCAAGAAAAAATGTAAAATGCGGGACCCTCAATAAAGGTTAAAAAAATATTTAGAAAATTGGAAGGGTCGTTTAGCGAATTCACGACCCTCCCAAAAGATAATAACACGTTAGAATTTTTTAGACGCACTTTTAATAAAATTACCTTCTTAAATTCGGGTGTGCATTTCATGTGACCCAAATTCAAATCCTAAAATGTTGAATAAAATGTGTTTAGGATTACGGGTGCATTTCATGTGACGTGATCCAAAGACATGATTTAAACGACGTTCATTTACCTTAAAATAAATGCATATTGGATAAAAGCGGCCAAAAAGTAAAACTGGCACATAGGCTCTTCATGTAATAAAATCAGATAAATGATAAATGCAATAGTTGAGCGACCCTGCTAGAACCACGAAATCCGAGAATGCCTAGCACCTTCTACCAGTTAACAGAATTCCTTATCCGGATTTCTGGTTAGCGGACTGTTAACTGAGTCATCTTTTCCCTCGGTTTAGGATTCAACCGGTGACTTGGGACACCATTAATCTCCCAAGTGGCTACTCTGAACTTTTATAAACAAATCCTGCTCCGATTGTCCTTTAATTGGAAAAACTCCTTTACGCCCCTTTGTGGGGGTGTACAGTGAAAAAGGAGGTGTGACAGCTCTGGTGACTCTGTTGTGGAAAAGAACCCAGAACGTTTTGTTCAGGGTTCAGAATTCGAGCTTAGAATAATTGTTGCGTTTGGCTTTATCTGATTTTGTTACATGATATATGCTTAATGTGCTAGTTGACTGCTTTTACCGCTTTGATATGACGTGAACTGTATATAAATTGTGCTGAAACCCATCTTCTCTTTGAGTCTTCTAAATCATAAAGAAGGGTGTACTTCGTACGACTTTTTTTCTGTATAGTGTCTAATTCCCAATTTAGAATGAGGTTTGGACAAGTTGCAATACCGGCGAAGCTTCTGTATTCCCGGGATGCTGCCTCCCCCTCGACTCGAGCTGTCCGCTCGGGTAAGCCAGGTCTAGAACAAACACCCAGGTTCTGAACTTAGAACAACTCAGCCTCATGCCGGATCCCTAGTAGGAACGCTTATTTGCATCATGTGCATGTTGACTTAGGGGACTCAACACGGGGGTTGGGTCCGTATAGGACTAGCAACCTGAAATGAAAAGACCATCCTGATGCATCCTATTTGATTTCTATGCATTTATTTGCTCGGGCTCGCATGTTGACCGGCTTCTGAATCTCGAGACTGTTAGAAAATAAAAAAAAGATAAAAAGGGAAAAAAGAGAAAAATGGTAAGTGGAGAGTTAATTGATTGTTTTGGAAAACTCAATGCCCATATACTATTGGAACTCTGTCGAAATTTGGAAAAAATTGAAAAAAATAAACGTTTTTTATATGTAGTTTGTTTCACTAAAAGCCAAAGAAAATAGAAAAAAAGTTTGTGGAAATTGTTGGAAAAATAGAAAAAAAGGGTTGTTATTTCAAAAATAGAAAAATCTTTAAAAAGAGTTTGTTTTAAAATTTTAGTTAGTTTATTTGCCCGAACTACGCATGGTTTGATTCTCACAGGGCGTGAGATACGTAGACAACCCTCATCGGGTCCAACCTCCCCTTTACAAAAATAGCCAAAATGTCAAAATTTTGATTCTTGCCGTAAATAAGTCAGGTGATGCCATTTTGTTAGAAATAGCCGAGTGTTTCCGAAAGGAACGCCGGAAGGCTGATTTTGCACAAACGGCCACTTGTGGTCATTTTTTAAATTTTGATAAGTTAACCACACAGCCTTAAAATCTTCGTTTCCGAAGTGCTGAAAGGTCGCGTTGGATAAATCGGGTCTCTCATTTTAACTTAGGAAAAACAAAAATAGTCTCTTTGTTTTGAATCAAACAAAAATGTTACTCCTTTTAATCGCCTTAATAAATGTGCAGGATGAGCACAAATGAAAACAAACCCTTCACCATCTTCAATGAGGTCCCCCTTCAACTCCACATGTGGTGGGGAGACAACAACAAAGAAATAGTGGCCAGAATTTTGGGGGGTCTCATCAGCCTATTAAATGTCAGGGCAAGGTCAGATGTCGTCGAGGCTTTAGTGCTATTCTGGGACTCGACTCGTAATGTATTTCTCTTTGCGGATTTTGAACTTACACCTACGTTCCCGGGGTATGCAGGGTTGAATGGGAATCTGAGGGGTCAATATTTGTTGTCGCCAAGGCCAATAACTCCGCACAGATTTCTGGATTTGTTAAACATTAGCCGGACCATGCACAATGATGATTTATCACAGGGATGTTATGCTCTTCCGTTCCTATACTAGCGTTATGGTACTCCACGGGGTTTCGAAGAGCCAAATTTGGGACGGATTCATGCGGAGACAGAGATAAGTTGGAATCACGACGCACATTGGCATTCACAAACGGCATTTTGGGAATTGTGATTTGTCCACGGGAGGACAAGAAAATTGAGATTGGTCTTGTCGGGATGGCTGACATCGCAATCAAGAGGACCAACAAAACTATAGTTCCGCTGGTTTTGTTAGAAATATATAGATCACTGCCTACGAGTGAGGAATAAGGAGGTTTTTTCCAGGGTTGCAATTTATTATTCCAGCTGTGGATACAAGAGCATCTTTGTCACCGAGCGGGATATATGACTCATGGTCTGACTGGTTTAAAATGTATTGAAGAATTTGACAATGGGGTAACAGGTGTTGCGTTCCCTGAGGGTACTGAAGAATGGTTTGCACGACTGAGATCTCTGACGGAGGATCAAATTGAGTGGGCATTTGGGTGGTTACCTGTTACCGAGATGATACACATGGCAGCGGGAGAATGCTATATTCTGTTAATAGGTGTTCGGAGCATCCAACCATATGCTCCCCATCGAGTACTATGTCAGTGGGAAGGTTCCAAGTCATCCCTAAAGATGAAGATTTGAGCAAGTACATCATCGAGCTAAATCCAGGAGTCACTTTCCCGAAAGACAGAATTCGCAAATTGTGGAACGAATGCAGGTACCTTGAGCCCAGAACTATAGTGCGAAATTTAACTAGAGGAGAGGTGGACCCAAAATATTGTGCATGGTTTGGGAAGAGGTTCCCGACTCATCAAAGGCCCGCCAAAAGAGCCCATGTCCAACAGTACACAGATGATTTGAAAGAACAATGGGGCTGGCTAGAAAAAGATGAAAATTACCGGGCAGAAATAGGCAAACTAAAGCAACAGATTGAGAATCTACAATTCAAGAATAGTGTGCAAGTTTCCACCGATCAGGGATAAAAGGATAGGCTGGACCAGGAGAATGAGGTGCTCAGGGCCCAAATCCAACAACAGAGGAAAGCCGCTAATAACCCACCAAGGAATCGATCAGACGAGCGGTTGGTAAAGGGGTTGAGAAACGAAATCAGGGAGCGCCAGGGTGAATTGGAGAAATCCAAGAATGTCATTGTAGAACTCTGAGCACAATGGGCTACAAAAATAGAAGAGCGTCGTCAGTATTTGAATCAATTGAAACGGGATCATGAGAAAATTGTGGCCGGCTTAAAAAGTAATGTTGTTGGCCTCGATGAAAAAGTTGTTAAGCAGGCTAAAGACTTTGAAGTTGAAAGTGGGCATTGCTATGACTTATTGGCCCAAATGGAGGTAGAAGTGCAGCAGTTGTAGAGTCAACATCTACAAGATTCTCAGGTCCTAAAGACATGCAGTAATCAGATAAGACGCCTACTCATAGAAAAGAAGCGAGCCAAAGACAGGATCAGAGCCATTGCTCACGCCATTGAAGATATGACTTATACTACCTTTGTCCCAGCCGTAGTGATCTTTGTTAAATGAACTATGATTGAATTAGAGCAGCTTGAACATGATTTGGAACCCAGGTCCGCGACGAGGCCGAATGACGCCCCGTAGACACCTAAGTTTGAGGCTTTAGAGTATGCATAGTCTATTTCTGTAGTTTTCTACCTTTTTGAGCCTGTGTTTCATTTGTCCGTTTTCTTTTCATAGCAAGAATGTTTGTATTCTTGAAGTCTGTGTTTGTTCCGCGTCTGTTATTTTCAATCTGCATGAAGCGTCTAGTTTGTAATAGTTTGTTTAGCAATGAAATTAATATTTCCAAAAAAAATATTATTTTTATCTTTTATTTTTGCACTTATCTTCACGAACTACGCTGGGTCTGATTCGTGCAGGGTCACGATATGTAGGTAATTTCCATAGGATTTGACCGTAATCGCAAAAGAGAAAAAGAGAAAAACAGAGAATGAGAAAGAAAGAAAAGAGCGAAAAAACAAGGAAAAAGAGGAATGAAATAAGAAAAGAGAGTAAAATATAAAGAGAGGAAAAACCAAGAAGGATAGAATAAGAAAGAAAGAGGGAGAGAGAAAAGAGGAACGAACAGAAAGTTTTGACAGAAATAATGCCGGGATGATGCATGCAGTCGAGAAATTGTATAATAGAGACGGTTAATTATATAATTGCATCCATGCCAACGTGCGGTTATCCAATCTGTTAAAGCGTAATCACTAACCAAGTTGTTGTCCAAATGTGTGAGTACATACAGGTGGTTAGTTGATCCGACATTATGGCAACTCATCCGTACAACACCTGGTCAAAAGATAAAGTAGACATGACAGGACAGGATGTAGGCATTAGTATTGTGGATCCTACAAATAAAGCTGAGGTAATAGATGTGGGTGCTATGAAAGAAGAGATGAGGAAACTAAAAGCGCAAATGGATGAAACGCATCAGACCTGGTCTCAGGGGCTTCTGGCACCATCATACCCCGCCAACCCAGCCTATATCCCACCTCTAGCTCAGGCTCCGGAGCCCACAACTCCCCACGCACTTCAGCTTTTCCTTATCCTACCCAGGGCTATGGTACCACATCATATGCTCCTCCAACTCCACCACCCAAACATAACCCTCCTCCACCCATGGTTCCAGTCTTTGTGGCACTTCCCTAGCCACAATACATAGATTGTCTAGTGAGCCACTGTTTTAAGCTCACGACACACAATATTACCCTCCTGAACCCACTTTTAAAGCTCTTGAGCCATATCCTTACACAACCCAATTTGAGATCTCGAGAGAAGTTGAGAAACCCGTCAAGAATGCTGAATAGGAAAAAGTGATCCGTAAAGTCAAAAGCATGGAGAAATACTTCAGGAAAACGTACGACTTAGGCAACCAAGTTAGTGTTGCTTACAAAGATTTGTGCTTTTTTCCTGATATCTAGTTGCCCGCAGGGTTTAAAATGCCCAAGTTTGATTTGTACAAGGGACATGGCGACCCGGTAGCTCATCTTCGAGGTTTATGCTGTAAAATGAGAGGGGCCGGAGGAACATATTTCGGTCAAAGTTTGAGTGGGTCCACACTGGAGTGGTACACAAGACAGGACCTCGACCGACGATATACATGGGATGATTTGGCACAAGCATTCGTTGGCCATTTTCAGTACAACCTCGAGAGAGTCCCCGATTGTTTGTCATTGTTGAAGTTGGAGAAGAAGCCCGCAAAAGTTTTAGAAAGTTTGGATTCCGCTGGAGGGAACAAGCAGCAAGGGTTGATCCTCCGATGAGAGAGAGTGAGATAGTAGATTACTTCCCGCAGACATTGGAACCGACCTAGTTTGGTCATCTGGTGACGTATGTTGGAAAGTCATTCAATGAAATGGTGAAAATGGGAGCCATGATCGAAGAAGGATTGAAATCCAACAAAATATTGAGCTATTCGGCATTGAAAACAACCACCCAGGCCATCCAAAGAGGTACTGGTGGTGTGCTCGGAAAGAAGAAGAAAGAAGAAGTCGCCACGGTTGAATCTAGTACCTGGTCCAGACCCACCAACCCTCCGCCTTACTATAACCAACCCAGACCTTACCACCCAAATTACCAGTATGCCCCTTATGGCCCACCACAACATTACTATCCACCACCAGAACTGCACTTCGCTGTCCACCATGCCCAGACAAACACTGAGCCTCTGGCGCACCTGCAATGGCGTGCGACGGCTCCCCAAAACACCTATCCACCTCCACAAAACACCAATCCACCTCCCAGGGCTAATAGACCAGGAGCTGGCTGTCGTCCAAACCAATCTTTTAGAAGTGAGAAGGGCCCAAACAGAAAAACATTCACTCCGCTGGGAGAATCTTATACCACTCTCTTCCACAGATTCAAACAGGTGGGAATGTTGACCCCAATTGAGCCCAAAGTACCAAATCCCCCTCCTAGAAATCTGGAGCATTCTGTTAGCTTTGAGTATTGCTTAGGGATGCTGGGGCACGATACTGAGAAGTGTAGGAAATTGAAGAATGCGGTGCAGGAACTTATTGATAGTCGCCGCATTGAGGTACAGGCTCCGGAGGCGCCAAACATTAACCAAAACCCATTGCCAGCACATCACGAGACTAACATGATTAAACTGATACATAAGGGAGCAGAGCCCAACAAGCCCTCACAGACGGTCATGATGATCCGTTCTATTGAAGCCAAGGAGAAAGAAAAGGTAGTTGAGGTAAAGCCAGCAATTCAGCCGGAAGAGATGAAAGACAAGCCGGTGGTGGTAATGGGGAAAGGGCCATTTGTTGATGCGAAAAAGCTAGAGCCAGCCAAGTTAGTGGGACCAGGGGCATCATTTGCACCTGTGGTTGTTGTGAAAGGGGCCTGCATAGAACCGATCATTATAAAGACGATAGTCCAATGACCCATGGTCAATAGCAAAGTCGTGCCGTAGAAATATGAGAAGGTAGCAATGACATACAAAGGAAAGGAAATTGAGGAAGAAAGTTGTGAAGCACAAGGATTAACTCGGTTAGGATGCTGTTTTGCTCCCGAAGAGCCGAGGAAAGCCAAGGCTAGTAAAGACAATACATGTCAAGAAGGTTGTAACAGAAGAAGAGGTGAAGGAATTTCTGAAAAAGATGAAAGCACAGGATTATTCCATTGTGGAACAACTATGAATAACTCCAGCTCAAATCTCATTATTGTCATTACTGATCCACTCGGACGAACATCGCCAGGATTTGATAAAGATATTGAATGAAGCTCATGTGCCCAACAAAATTTCAATCAACCATCTGGAGACAATTGCCAATAAGATCTTTGAGGTGAACATGATTACATTTTTTGATGTTGAATTGCCCGTGGAGGGCACAGAACACAACAAAGCTCTCTATTTGACGGTCAAGTGTGAAGATTCAAAAGTTACTCGAGTGTTGATCGATAACGGGTCTAGTGCCAATATTTGTCCGTTGTCTACGCTGAACCACTTGAAGATTGATGATGATAGAATCCACAAAAATAGTGTTTGTGTTCGAGGGTTCGACAGGGGAGGAACATAGATAGTGGGGGATATTATACCTGAATTGACTATTGGCCCAGTCGAGTTCACTATGGAATTCCAGGTGTTGGACGTTGTAGTATCTTATAATCTTTTGCTCTTAATGGCTAATCTTGATTGACTGACACTAGGAACCGATTCAGAGAAAGAAGAAGCATGGCATGAGATAGGCGACAAATAAATTTCTAATAGCAAATTACGTGACTCAATAGATGGAGGGAGAGCCCTCCAACTCAAGAACGAAATCAATTTGAGTCAATAATCATCGAGAGGGGTACCACCAAGCGAGATCAAGAATGGGTCGACCATGAATCCATGAACCCAAGGAAGTGCCTTCCACATTGCACCAAATGGTCAAGTTCGAGTGGGACAGACAGGAAATCGTGTTACATGGGGAAGATAACACATGCGCTGCAAGTGACGCCATTGTGCCCTTTATAGAAACTGATGATGATAAGGGGCCATGGGTATATCAGGTCTTCGACACGATTCCGGTAAACCGAATGCCAGAGGGTAAAAGCTTTCCACATATCGGGGTAGCAGATGCGACCGTCATGGTGGTTTCAGAGATATTGGGCAATGGGTTCGTGACAGGGAAAGGTCTGGGTGCTAAGCTTCAGGGTATTGTTCAACATATTTCCTTGCCCAAGAATCTGCACACCTTTGGGTTAGGGTTCAAGCCAATATCACCAGATGTTATAAGGGCTCGTATATTGAAAAAGAAAGCTTGGGTTCTTCCCAAACCAATTCCACGCTTGTCCAGGTCCTTCGTCAGGCCGGCTGTCAGAAAGTAGCTATTGACAAAGGTATCGGGTCCACTAATTGTTGCAGAGGGGAACTTGGATAAAGTGTTCGAAAAGGTATTTGCTGAGATGAACATGGTCGAGGCTGGGGAAGGGTCAAGCAAAGCAGATATCCAATACATCGGACCACGTGCTAATATCAACAATTGGGAAGCTACTCCTCTTCCAGTTCGTAGGGAGTTGTGGTAATGGGTTTTGTTTTCCTTTTGTTAAACTGGATTATTCCAGGGTTTGTAATTCAGTTACTATGTTCCATCCATTTGGATGAGTTAAAACTCTGTTATATTTACATTTAATGAAATGCAATTTTCTTCTTTTTGTATTCCTAATTTTGTTTCTGTTTTTCTTTCTTTCTTTTATTTTCTGTACAGTTCTTTTTATGCTGATATCAATGATATGACATGCATGAGGAATCTTCAGCACAATATTATAAGTCAATCTAACTTAGAAATAATAATACAAGAAATTAAGTGTGATGACGAAGTGGAATGTCACGATGATGAGGCATGTGAGGAAATTAGCAAGGAATTAAGTCATTTTGAAGAAAAGCCCAAACCTAACCTAAATGACACCAAAGCAGTTAATCTAAGGGACCAAGATAATGTGCGGGAAACCAAAATAAGTTTTCATCCGGAGCCACAACTCAAGGAGGAGATAATTAAAGCATTGTTTGAATACAAGGATGTTTTTGCATGGTCGTACGATGATATGCCGGGTCTAAGCACCGATTTAGGGGTTCAAAAATTGCCCACTGAGCCGGCACTCCTTCCTGTCAAGCAGAAGTTAAAAATTTTCAAGACATACATAAGTGTGAAAATCAAAGAAGAGATTACCAAGCAGTTCGATGCAAGGGTCATTCAGGTTATACGATATCCCACTTGGTTAGCTAATGTTGTGCCTGTGCCTAAGTATGATGGGAAGACCAGAGTCTGTGTCGATTATCGGGATCTTAACAAGGCGAGTTCAAAAGACAATTTTCCATTGCCAAACATCCACATACTGATTGACAAGTGTGCCAAACATGATATTGGTTCTTTTATGGATTGTTACGCGGGTTATCATCAGATTCTAATGGATGAGGAAGATGCGGAAAATACGGCATTCATCACGCCGTGTGGAACGTACTGTTATCGGGTCATGCCATTCGATTTGAAAAATGCTGGGGCAACCTATATGAGGGCCTTGACAACAATATTCCATGATTTGATACATAAGGAAATCGAGGTGTACATGGATGATGTGATCATGAAGTCTAGACAATAGTCCGACCATGTCAGAGATTTGAGAATGTTCTTTCAAAGGCTACGCAGGTACAATCTTAAGCTCAATCCTGCAAAATATGCTTTCGAGGTGCCATCTGGGAAGTTGTTGGGGTTGATAGTCTGTCGTCGGGGTATTGAGCTAGACCCGTCGAAGATCAAATCTATTCAGGAATTGCCGCCTCCAAGAAACAAAACTGAGGTGATGAGTTTGTTGGGAAGATTTAATTATATCACTAGGTTCATTGCTCAGCTCACGACCACTTGTGAGCCAATTTTCAAATTGCTAAAGAAAGACACTGCAATCAAATGGACTGATGAATGTCAAAAGGCTTTTGATAAGATAAAGGATTATTTTTCGAACCCACCCGTGTTGGTCCCACCAAAATCGGGGAGGCTTTTGATCCTGTATCTAATAGTTTTGGATAATTCATTCGGCTGTGTGCTAGGGCAGCATGATCTTACGGGTAGGAAGGATCAAGCTATATATTATCTTAGCAAGAAGTTCACATCTTACGAGGTTAAGTATACTCAGCTGGAGAGGACATTATGCGCCCTAACTTGGGTGGCACAAATGTTGAAACACTATTTGTCATCCTACACTACATACCTCATATCTTGCTTGGACCCATTGAAGTATATTTTTCAGAAGCCTATGCCCATTGAGAGGCTTGCAAAGTGGCAGATCCTGCTTACGGAGTTTGACATTATCTATGTGACATGATCTGCAATGAATGCACATGCATTTGCCGATCATTTGGCTGAAAATCCAGTTGATGAAGATTATGAACCTTTGAAAACTTATTTCCCTGATGAGGAGGTAATGCACATTGAAGGACTGGAACAGTTGAGAAGTCGGGATGGAAACTTTTCTTTGACGGGGCTGCAAACATGAAAGGGGTGGGAATAGGAGCGGTACTCATTTCTGAAATAGGTCAGCATTACCTTGTTACCGCTCAGCTTCATTTCTATTTTACGAACAATATGGCAGAATATGAGGCGTGCATCTTGGGACTGAGACTGGCTATAGATATGGGTGTCCAGGAAGTCTTGGTCATGGCTGACTCGGACCTAGTGGTACATCAAATTCAAGGAGAATGGGAAATGCAGGATTTAAAGCTTATACCATACCAACAATGTTTGCATGAGCTTTGCCAACAATTCCAGTCAGTAGAGTTCAGGCACATTGCAAGGGTTCATAATGAGGTCGCCGATGCTTTGGATACTTTAGCATCAATGTTGCATCACCCGGACAAGGCTTATGTGGATCCTTTACAGATTCAGGTCCGGGATCAACATGCTTATTGTAATATGGTAGAGGAGGAGCTTGACGGCGTACCGTGGTTTCATGACTTCATGGAATATATCAGAAGGGGAATATACCCAGAACAGGCCACTGGTGATCAGAAAAGAGCGATTCGGCGATTGGCAAGCGTGTTTTTCCTCAGTGGAGGAGTGTTATGTAAAAGAACCCCAGATCTTAGGTTGTTGAGGTGTGTGGATGCAAGGCAAGACACATCTATCATGATTGAGGTACATTCGGGGGTTTGTGGACCGCATCTGAGCGGATATGTTTTGGCAAAAAAGATCCTACAGGCAGGTTATTATTGGCTTACTATGGAGCGGAATTATCGGTTTTGTGCGTAAATGCCATTAGTGCCAAGTGCATGTAGATTTGATTCATTCTCCGCCATCAGAACTACATGGGATGTCCGCACCATGGACTTTTGTCGCATGGGGCATGGATGTTATTAGGCCAATCGAACCGGTGGCGGCAAATGGGCACAGGTTCATTTTGGTAGTTATAGACTATTTTACCAAGTGGGTAGAGACTAAGACGTTCAAGTCTGTAACCAAGAAAGCTGTGGTGGATTTTGTGCATATGAATATTATTTGTCGATTTGGGATATCAAAAGCGTTCATTACAAACAATGGGGAAAATCTCAATAGTCATCTGATGAAGGAAACATGTGAGCACTTCAAGATTACCCATATGCATTCTGCACCATATCGCCCTAAAGCAAATGGTGCGGTTGAGGCAGCTAATAAGAATATAAAGAAAATATTATGGATGATGGTAGGATCTAGACAGTGGCATGAAAAGTTGCCTTTTGCATTGCTGGGGTATCACACCACCATTCATACTTTGGTGGGAGTGACTCATTATTCATTGGTGTATGGCACCGAGGCAGTATTACCCGCAGAGGTGGAAATCCTGTCTCTGCAAATTGTTGCAGAGGCCGATATCGATGATGACGAATAGGTGAAAAGTCGCCTTGAGCAGTTAAGTTTGATTGACGGGAAGAGATTGGCATCAGTGTGTCATGGTCAACTGTACCAACGAAGAATGGCAAGAGCATACAACAAGAAAGTGCGCCCGAGGAAATTTGAAGTTGGACAGTTAAGAGGCAGATTTTTCCTCATTGGCTTAAGCAAAAGGAAAATTCGCCCCAAACTGGCAGGGGCCATTTGTAGTAACCAGAGTGTTGTCTAATGGTGCGTTGTATTTGACAGAAGTAGAAGGAAAGTGTGTAGAAATGGCCATCAACTCCGATGCGGTCAAGAGATATTATGTATGATTTTTGAATGTATCTGTTTGTACTTGGCATATTTTAAAGATTGAAATGACGAAGGCGTTTTATTCTACTATCCAAACACTTTTATCCCTTGTCATCCCTTTGAGCCTTACTTATTTTTTATACCCCTCTTTCGGAATCAACGGCACTATCAAGAAACACAAGTGCCGTATGTAAAAGAAAGAAAAGAAGAGTAAAGAAAAAGAGAAAAAAGGAAAAGGAAAAAAATAGAAAAAAAAGAAAAATAAAGGAAATGAAAAAGAAAATAAAAAACAAAAGAAAAAAAGAAAGGAAATAAAATGAAAATTAAAGAAAAAAGGAGAAAAAAAATAAAAAATAAGGAAAAGAAAAGAAAAAAAGAGAAAAGAAAAGAAGATGAAAAGAAAGGAAAAAACACAACAACAAAGGTAATTATGATAAAGTGAACTACGTTTGACTTGATCCCGAAAGGGTACGTAGACAGCCTCTCCGAGATTCAGTCACACCAAAAAATAAAAATCTAAAGGTCCCCAAGCAAGAAACTGGGGCAGAATTTTGTGGTTTGTTTTGAGAAATTGGATTCCAAAAGTTGTAGTTTTAACCCATTTTGAAATTGTTTTGAGCCTTTTATATTGTTCTTTCTAACCCATCCAAAAGCCTACGCTACGGTCCAAAGAAAGACCTTCTGATCAATATTTGATAAATTCCAAGTCAAGTAGGTAGCGGTAATTCATGGCAGTGGCAAGACTCTAGTTCAAAGGAACAAAAGACAAAATGAGAGAGTCTTATTTGTGAAAACCCTCACGGGCACCGTAAGGCGACGGGAGCTGAAAGAAAATAAAATGAGAGAGTCTTAGTGGTGAAAACCTTCACGAGCACCTTAAGGCAAAAGCTAGATGAGAAATGGCAAACTGAGAAAGGTCTGTTGGAAATTGTTTCGAGGCACTGTAAGATAGAAAGGGGTAAGGTTTGGTTGAAGTAATAAAGTGGTAGAAATTCTGGGCAATGAGGTATGGTAACTGAAAGCTGGTTAGTTGGATCGGTTGGGACGATTAGTTTGAAATACATATCATGATCATTGGTGCCAGCTGTTCCGGTCAGATAAGTTTCTTTTCTTTTTCCCTTTAACAGTTATCTGGTTTTGGATTCTTCTTATCCTTAACTCATAAAATCATTGCATTTCCTTCTTTTTTGGGAGTTTGTTTGTCTAAAATGTTCTGATGTCAGTTTTGTTCAATGCAAAGGGGAAAGGACTTAAACGCCCGTTACCAGCTTCCGAAAATGATAAAGTATAATGTGGTCAGAGCATGTCAACAACAATGTGATGTAAAGTGGAATAGGGAAGTCGCCGGAAGTTTCATCGGCAGAATATTTGGGAAATGTGTTGGGAAGTGTGAAGGTTCAAGCAAAAAGGACCGAAAAGTTGAAACAACAGTATGGGTACAAAAGCACTCAGGTTGCCAGAAATTGGGTAACACGAAAGTCGGTCGGAAAGTCAGGCAATTTAGAGGAAGTCAGGCAACAAATCAAGGCAATGGAAGGACGGTGCAGCAAGAGTGCCATCAACTAACCACCATCTTTAAACTAACAAAATTTTCGGTGATTGAAACAGGGGCAAAATTTTTTTTGTTAGGATGAATTCTCCCTGAGGGAAGAGCATGTATTAATCAAGTTTAACCGCAAGTGTGGCATGGTTGAAATACAAGAAATGCGGAGTAGCATAGAGATAGTCAGGAGCCCACCTGGAGAACAGAGGCATACATTTCAAGTTTCAGAAGTCAGGAGCCCGCCTGGAGAACATAGACATACATTTCAAGTTTTAGAAGTCAGGAGCCCGCCTGGAGAACAGAGGAGTACAATTCAAGTTTCTTAGTCAGGAGCCCGCATGAAGAACAGAGGTGTTACAATTCAAATTTTAGTTTACAATTGATTTCTTTGTCTATTTTGGAGTCAGGAGCCCGCCTGGAGAATAGAGGCAGTATTTCAAGCTTTAGCAGTCAGAAGCCCGCCTAGAGAACAGAGGCATACTGTTCAAGTTTTAGTAATCAGGAGTCCGCCTGAATAACATAGGTGTTACAATTCAAGTTTTAGTTTTCAATTATTTTTTTTGTCTATTTTGAAGTTTAGAGCCCGCCTGGAGAACAGAGGCATACATTTCAAGTTTCAGAAGTCAGGAGCCCGCCTGGAGAACAGAGGCATATAATTAGAGTTTTAGCAGTCAGGAGCCCGCTTGAGAATGGAGGTGTTAAATTTTTAATTAGTTGAAGTCAGGAGCCCGCCTGGAGAATAGAAGTATTAAATTTTTAAGTAGTTGAAGTCAGGAGCCCGCCTGAAGAATAGAGTTGTTAAATTTTTAAGTAGTTGAAGTCAGGAGCCTGCCTGGAGAATAGAGTTGTTGAATTTTTAAGTAGTTGAAGTCAGGAGCCCGCCTGGAAAATAGAGGTGTTAAATTTTTAAGTAGTTGAAGTCAGGAGCCCGTCTGGAGAATAGAGGTGCTAAAGTTTTAAGTAGTTGAAGTCAGGAGCCCGGCTGGGGAATAGAGGTGTTAAATTTTTAAGTAGTTGAAGTCAGGAGCCCGCATGGAGAATAAAGGTGTTAAATTTTTAAGTAGTTGAAGTCAGGAGCCCGCCTGGAGAATAGAGGGGTTAAATTTTTAGTTAGTTGAAGTCAGGAGCCTGCGTGGAGAATAGAGGTGTTAAACTTATAAATGGTTTAAGTCAGGAGCCCGCCTGGAGAATAGATGTGTTGAATTTTTAATTAGTTGAAGTCAGGAGCCCGCCTGCAGAATAGAGGTGTTAAATTTTTATTTAGTTGAAGTCAGGAGCCCGCCTGGAGAATAGAGTTGTTAAATTTTTAAGTAGTTAAAGTCAGAAGCCCGCCTGGATAATAGAGGTGTTAAATTTTTAAATAGTTGAAATCAGGAGCCCACATTGGGAATAGAGGTGTTAAATTTTTAAGTAGTTGAAGTCAGGAGCCCGCTTGGAGAATAGGGGTGTTAAAATTTTTAGGTTGTCGAAGTCAGGAGCCCGCCTGGAGAATAGAGGTATACAATTCAAGTTTCGTAAATGAGGAGCCCGGCTGTACAATAGAGGTATATGAAGTCAAGATTTAATTAAATTCCTATTAATATCCAGTAACATGTACCCAGTTCCCAAACTGGGCAGAAAGTTTTCTTTTTTTTGTCTGTTTTTGCGAAGTGAGGAGCCTGCCTGGATAACAGAGGAATACTTTTAATTTCAAGTTCAGCAGTCAGGAGCCCGCCTGGATAACAGAGGAATACATTCGAGTTCAAGTTTATTCAAGTCCAGCAAATTTGGAAGAGAGGAAACAACATCTCAGCTAGCAATTTGAGATAGCAACAATGGATTTCATCAAGAAACACAAAAGAATGAAGAAACACAAGAGAATGCAAGACAACAAGGAAGTACAAGATGCATTTTGAATATTTTAGATAGGGTTTTTGTAATACATAATTCATAGTTTAGTCTAGCTTCTTTTATTTTGATATGGCGCAATAAGGAAGGTCAACGAGCAATAGCAGCAGCAACAATTGCAGTGAAACCACAGCTCCTCGTAGTCCCAACTACCAGA
The DNA here is from genome assembly GCA_034376525.1 of Nicotiana benthamiana. Classification (NCBI taxonomy): domain Eukaryota; kingdom Viridiplantae; phylum Streptophyta; class Magnoliopsida; order Solanales; family Solanaceae; genus Nicotiana; species Nicotiana benthamiana. The sequence goes on from CM067338.1 coordinate 149,465,166, forward strand.
CACTCCCGAAGTACACTAACCTGATTCATTTTTAGCCCAGGATATGTAGGCAACCTCTAAGTAGGGTGCAGTCAAACTTTTCAAAATGCTTCACACCGAATATGTGAACGGGCAAAAATCCCTCATTTCCTTTCACTTGTCTTTGCACGAAAACTCTTCGTGTTTCAGGGCAAAGAGGGATAGCTGTGAGAACGTGTTTTTGTCCTAAGCAAATTATTCCCAAAAATTCAAACAAAATAATTTTTCTTTATGTTTACAAATTTTGTGCATTTTGGTGTTATTTCTTGATAATTGTTACATTTCATGTGTTCATGTTAATTCATAAAAATACAAAAATATGCATTTACATTTAGGATTTAAATTATATTTATATATTAATTAGGAGTCAATTGTCGTAGAATAAGGCATGAAAAATCACAAAAAAATAGTTCACTTTAGCATTTATATTGTTTTAATTGGAAATTACCACAAAATAGTTTTAAAGGTAATTTTAGGCCATTAATTAGTTTAGTTTAAAGTTTTATTTTTATTTTTACAGCTTTATAAAATTCAGTAAGTACAACACAAAATTATAAAATGGAAAATAAAAATTGAAAACCAAGGGCAAGAGAAATAAAAGAGAAAAGAAAAGAAGAGTTTAAAAAAAAGGTGGTCTTATTAAAAGACAAAAATTGGGCAATTCTCGTTCAAATCACCACAACCCAAACGCCCAGGCCCATTTTTGCCTCAACCGGGTCTGGCCCCAGGTAAAAACGATGTCGTTTGGCGTCGATCCATCTCAGCCGTCTAGGTTGGCTCATCTAACGGCCAGGAACTAGCCTACCCGGGTATAAAAATGTCCGAATGCTCCCCTATCCCTCATCGTCTCTCTCACAACCCCCTCTCTTCAAACCCTTGAGACCGCCGCCCCAAAATTCTTAGCCTCCGGTGGCGGCGCCGATGCAGACCACCACCAAACTAACACCTCTCACTCTCCTCACTCTTCTCTTTCCAACCATACTAATGATTTCCTTGGAATCATCACTCAAGTGTTCGAATCTTAATTCGAAAAGTCCGGTCAAAACACAATCTCGTCTAAACCAGCTCAAATTCATACCCCGTAGTCCCCATGACTTCCTCACCTTGAATCACAAGACAAAAACTCTCGAATTTCACCAGGCCGTCTCAAATTTTGGATCTAGGGGTCACAGTTTTGGCTAGTGTTGAAGATTTTTTTTAACTCGATCAATTTCTAGTTGATATTATAGGTCTATTTTTGGGATGTATAATATTAACTAGAAGTCGATTTTGGATGTTTTTCTCGTAAAAGAGCGATTCCCAGTAAGTTTTATGTTCTCTTTAGTTTGATTCATTGTTTTGTTAGGTTTGATCGAGCATAATTTAAATTTCTAGTTAGTCTAAGTTCATCTCTATGTTTGCTATAATTGTTTAGGTTAATTTGTTTTAGGTTAGTTTTCATTTCTTTGTTTAAATTCTGATTCGGTTTTGATTTTTGTTAGTTTGAATGCTCAATTGTTATTAAGTCGTTTGTTTAATTAGGTTTCTCCTTTGTTCTATTCATGAGGTATTGACTTGGGATTTGGCCCTAATTTCTGTTTTGTTCTTCTGGAATTGGTTTGGGTTGATTACAATTCATGAGTCTGTTTGTTAGCTATTAATTTAAAAATAGTGTCATTTGGTACTTGTTTAGTAATTAGATATAGCTGATTAGTTTAGTTGAATTGACCTTAGTAAGGTTTTAACTAAGGGTAAAAGGGATGAGGTTAATTGAGGTAGAGTGGTAAATTTCAGACTGGTAGCAGGGCACTTTAGGCATAGAAAAGGGTATTTTCTTTAAAAATAGTAATTTCAAGGTAGGGTTAAGGGTAGTATAGTATTTTGATGCTAAAAGAGCACCCTAGAGTCTTCTAGAATAGGCTACGTGTGTAGATTTTAGCAAGTTAGATGTATTTACTTATTTAGAGAGTTAAAAACTAGGGGACCAAGCTGTAAATAAGCAATGACTGAAGTGCAGACTGAAAATATGAGGGATGCCCTCATTTTGACTATAAAAGCATTGAATAGTGGCTTAATAAGGGGGAACTTATTTTCATCCTAAAAATTTAACAAATAGCTTGCTTGTTTTTCATTTTCCAAAAGTTTCAGTCAGCTTTCTAGTCCAAAAACTAAAAAATTACAAAAACATTCAAATAGAAAACAAGAATGACTATTCATTGGTATAGAAGATGAGTTCAATTGGGGTGTGTTGAATTGGATCCAATTTTGAGCTGGTCTAGTAGATTTCAAGAGTTTGGTAGTTTTTGCTGGGTCTGGTTTTAAAATGTTGGTTTTCTGGGGTTGATCTGTTGGTTTTCAACTTGGTTTGAGCATTTTGAATCATAAACTCTATATTTGGGCTGCTGTTGATTCCTATTGCTGTGATTTGCTGTATGAATTACTGCTGACCGTCTTCTCTTCTTCTGTATTTTGCACTTCCAGGTATTTGCTTAATCTCCCATGGCTAGAGACTAAGGATGCTTGTATTAAGTTTTGATTTGTGAAATGGAAAGCTAGTTTAAGTATTTGGCATGTTTAGTTTCCTGTCTATTTATATAAATTGTAATAAATAGGTTAATCCTGCATAGGCCTCCATGAATGTTTACATTAAGTTCTATTACACATGTTTGCATTAGGGCTGTCTGCTGGTAGAGTTCTGGTCACAATCGTAGGCTATATTACTTTTTAAAATGAGAAAGGTCATTAAAGTAGTAGATTGCAGTGGTTAATGCCAGTTTGAATCATGTCGAATGTTGACTGTTTTCAGCATGATAATCACTTCAATATATTTTAATAGAATGTTGTGTTTATGGTTAATTTATTTAATTAGATATAGTTGATGAAGACTTGTTTGGTCACTGGGTTCAATACCAATTTCATGCTCAAATTGAGCCATTTGCATTAAGCTTCCTGTGAGAGGCTTATTGGACAATAACTTGACTGTCCAGTTTGGATCTCAGTCCAAGCCCAGATATGTTTAAACTTTGATGCAACCATAAGGAGTCGATTCCTCGACCTCTGACCCGTTCTTCCTTCAGTGAGGGCGCTTGGTCCTGTCATGTGGGCTTGTCATTATGGGCAGTCGACTTGGGTCATCCCTTGGCCCAAAGAAGTGCTCAATTATTTAAGCCCGCTGAGTTTCAATCCCCCAGCCCTATAAATCGCGGCTGGCTCTGTCACTTGGCTCATTGGCCTAGCCATTTGGGCCGAGTTCAAACATTTTTTCGAATGGTTTAATTGGTGTTTGGAATTTGGGTTTTGAGTTAGTTAGCGAGTTCAAGCTAAAAGGCTCGTCCTTTTGTTTGGACGTGGACTTGAACTTATTTTGCTCGGATTTTAAACATAATTAATTAGATCTTTCTTTTATTATTAGAGTCAAAAATCAAAATAGAAAATATACTTACCTTTTAGGTTTATCTTCTTTAAAATAAAATGAGGTGAGCCTCGCCCAAAAAAAAATGAAAAATGCGAGGCCCTCAATAAAGGTTAAAAAAATATTTAGAAAATCGGAATGGTCGTTTAGCGAATTTCACGACCATCCCAAAAGATAATAACGCGCTAGACTCTTTTAGACGCGATTTTAATAAAATTACCTTCTTAAATTCGGGTGTGCATTTCATGCGACCAAATCCAAATCCCAAAATGTTGAATAAAATGTGTTTAGGATTACGGGTGCATTTCATGTGACGTGATCCAAAGACATGCTTTAAACGTTGTTCATTTTCCTTAAAATAAATACATATTGGATAAAAGCGGCTAAAAAGTAAAACTGGCACATAGGCTCTTTATGTAATAAAATTAGATAAAATTTAAATGCAACAGTTGACCGACCGTGCTAGAACTACTGAACCCGGGAATGCCTAGCACCTTTTCACAGGTTAACAGAATTCCTTATCCGGATTTCTGGTTCGCGAACTATTAACAGAGTCATTTTTTTCCTCAGTTTGGGATTCAATCGGTGACTTGGGACGCCATTAATCTCCCAATTGGCGACTCTGGATTTTATTAAACAAATCCCGCTCCGATTATCCTTTAATTGGAAAAATTCCTTTACGCCCCTTTGCGGGGGTGTACAGTGAAAAGAAGGTGTGGCAATTTCAAAGTTTCCCTATCGAGACCTTTCGACATGAAGTATTTTCCTCAAAAATATAACATCAGAGGGTGATGCCCCCCAGTATTCGAGGTTGATTGCAAAGAAGCCTTGGATACTGTTGAATTTTTCTCAAGTAACACATAATTGTTGCCTCGTTAAAAACCTCGCTGGAAAAACCTATTTGGGATAAAAATCAATATAAGGGAAAAAGAGTGAAATGCGTGCTTTATAATCTAAGGTCCTCGTGTTGAAGGGTTTCTCGACGTCTTCGATCGAACACCAGCAATAAGTTAAAATCAAATGCAAATGGAAAGGGGGAAAGTCATACATTAGCAATAATACTGTCTGAGGAGTGACACATTCCAATTGTTTGGCAGTTATTCACCCTTCATTGTGCCAAGTTTGTAAGATACCTTGCCGATGATACCAATGACCCGGTATGGTCCTTCCAATTTGCCTAGTTTTCCTCCGTTTGGGTCTTGAGTATTGAGGGTGTCGACGCCCTCTCTTTCGTTGTGGATGGGAGTCCGAAATCGAGTATACAATATTATGGGAGGACAAATCTTATTCCCTTGCGAGAATTGAGTTTTGGAGTTTTGGAGAGTCGCCATCTAATGATTATAGTGCATCACGACACTTTTTAAAAAATAAAGAAATTAAGAAGAAGAAACTAGAGTTTGGGTAAGGGCTTAGAGATTATCTCGAGGGGAAGGTGTTAGGCACCCCTTAAGATCTACTAGTGTGGTTCTCGTCCATGCTATAATTGTGACTTTAGAAGATAGAAGAAACAAATAAGGTTTGCACATAGTAATCATAAGTAAGTTTAAATCTTTTAATAGAAGAAAGGAATAGATAGTTTTTTAGAAAAGGAGTTACTTGAAAGGAAACAGGATTTAAAGAAAACATTGTAGATAAAAAGGAGAAGGGAAGGGGGTCCTAGGTTTAAATATAATATGGATCACATCAATGCAATATCCAACAATCACTCCTCAGAAGAGGGGTCACACGTGATATTAGCGCACCAGTTATCGCATCCATATTCTACCCTTCCCACCCCGTTAAGGTATTAAAGCACGTTTAGTCTCAATTAATTATTGCATGTTAGTACCCGTCCCAACCTATTAGTCCCGGGGTATTAGGACTTCTAATCCTAAGAGGGAATAAGAGATGGGGGCTTTTATGGAGTTTAAAGGATTAAATTCTAATTTCAGCATACAAAACAAGTACCAAATAGAGGGAAAACAAAACAGGTAAACAAGGTTCAAATAAACCCCTTAAATCAGACAAACATATAGTTTAACATGTCTTGGCACATACTGGTTTGGTCTTAAATTAAAATTAAGCGGTGAGCGGACTGGTTTAACATATATATTTAGACAAAAAGTCCGTATTAGGCAACTCAGATACAATTATCAGAGATTAAGGCATTTTAATGCAAGTTGTTTATTGATTTTAGAAGATAAGCTAAAGCAAACAGATTTTTTGAAAGAAAGACTAGACTGCAGATTTAGTAAATAGTTTAGAGATGAATTTTGAAAAATGGATCAGCGGACTATCTAGTTGTAAAATACAGAAGTAGTTGTAAAGGAATTTTAGAGAAAATGCAGAATTATCTAAGGGAAGAGTAAGCTGCAGAACTGAATAAAAGACGGGTTCAGGAATTTTGAGTTAGAAAAAGTACGTTTAGGCAGATCATTTGAAAAAGCCGTTCAGAAAAGGTATGCAACTTTTAAAGAAATGTATACTATTTCTTAAGAGAAATTTATCAAAGGTTGAAGTTTCAGAAAAATGTTATTGAATTAAACGTTTGAGAACTGATTAGCCAATTATTACTGTTTTAGAACGGGCAAATGAATTTTGATGCAAATCCTATAGGCATGATATCTATATTATTGATTTTTCGAACTTGTTTAATGAACTTGTGAAAAGATGCTTGTTTAATTAATCCTAGAGTTTTTCCTAATGAATATGCATATCCTATAGGCATGATCTCTATATGCATTAATTACAAAATATAAACGTTAAACCATATAGGCATGTTCTCTATGTGATTCGAAGTATAGTTAACGTTAAACCCTATAGGCATGGTCTCTACGTGATTGAATCGAAAATATTAAACTGACCTTTAGGCATGATTTCTAGTAAAAAATAAAGTCCTAAATCATGATATCTACCCTCATTGATGCAAGAAAGTAAAACCCCTCCCATACCCTTTTACTATACTCCCCGAGTTTTTATGCAAGTCATTACCAACCAGAAAAGAAATGAAAATACATCAAAGACTAACAACTAGATGTGAGCTGCCTAATTCAATCTTAATGTCCAACAATATGTGATTAACCAATTTCGGAATCCAGATTTCCAAAGCTTTCTCTTTATCCAAAGTGTTTCAAAGTTCCAAGGAGTCTCAAATTTTCCCGGCATTGCTTACACTTAGGATACCGTTTAGAATTAGAATAGTGCAGTAGAAGAGCCAGCCTTTAAGCATCAAGTTCAAAGGGAGCTCAGGGGTCCCAAAGCATGGCTTGCAAGAGAGGGATAGAGCTTATAGCTAAGAGTAAGTGCAAAGTGAAAAGAAAATTGGGGAGCCATAACAAGTGGTGGTCATGCCCAATCACAGGTGTAGGCTGGCACACCCCTGACCACTTGTTTGGTTAAAAAAGTTAGGAGCAGACTCTTGAAGGTCAGACCTAAGTCTGGATAGTGATTAGGACACTATCAGACTCAAGTCCAAGGCTCAAACACATAATAGGGGAAATGGGGGTGGGAATTGATTGAGTCAAGGGTTCAAAGAACCCAGTTCAGAGTCATAGACATCAATGTTAATGTGTTGCTATGTCTTGAACCATACTCACATACAAAGGGGAAAAGGGAAAGGGAGTTCACATAAGAGAAGTAGTAGCAAAGTTGCAAGAACACAATAAAGAAGAGCATAACAGAACTTAGGATGTAAACACATAGTGGAGGAGAATTATTTAAACTAAGAGGAGCATACCAATTGCAAAGTAAGAATAAGCAGAATAACAGAGCAAGCAAATAGCAGGAACAAACTCAAATTCCGAGCAGAACACATGAAAGCCGGAGAGAACTCAAAGGTGTTTCAGAAGGAAAATAGTAGAAGTATAGAGAAGAAGAGAGTGTAAGAGAGAGTAATAGTGCAATTCGAGAGTGTTTTCAATTGTGTCTCAAGTGCAGAAAAGTGTATGTTCAAGTACAGAAGGGTAGCCCCCTTTTATAGTGCATAAAACAAGTAGGAAGAGGTAAGAAATAACTTTGAAAAATCAGTCTCAATGATTTCCCTTCAGTCAAGGGATTTGATTTCAAACGGGCATGAGGTAATTAAGGAAAGAAATAACTAAAATCCTTTTCCAGAGTGACATAATATGGGTAAATACACAAAGCCATTATTTAAGGCAAAAGTCTAGTAGTACACATTTTGGGCAAAATAAGGAAAGGCAATCAATCAACAGCGAGTACAAATCAAAGTGACAGGCTTCGTTTGAATGAACCAAGTCAGGAAAAGGGGAAGGGAAGGTTCAATTAGAGAAATCAATAGAAATTAGTTAGGAATCATTAAAGGAATTTGAAATAAATCAATTAGTTGACAAAGACTTTTTGAAGGAGGAGTTCTCATATATAAATCATATATACATGTGAGGCAAGAGGGAGTTGTCGTGTTAACCAGAAAAACTAGCATAGAAAAAGAAATCAGAGTCATAACAAAGAGGGTTTAGTTCTTAGATGCAGAATGAGTCTGAGAGAGTCAAGGGTCCTGAATAGAACCCTAGTCCAAACATAAAAATCGAGCTTGCAAAAAACCCCAAATACTAGGGTTTCTACTCGAATCAGATGCATAGAGAACAACTAGAACATGCTTAGTAGTCTTTTCAGAGACTTATGAGAAAAACAAACAAATAGCATAGCAAGCTCAAGGAAAATGTAATATAGAAACCAATTTGAAGCACAGGGAACACTAAGCAAAGTGGTCACTCAAACAAGTTCAGTAGAGAAAAAGCGACACAAGCTTAGGAAAACAGTAGATGTGACATGTCTAGAAACTCAAACAAAGCCCAGAAGAAGGCGAGTAATGAGCTAAAGTTTAGTAAAAAATCAGTAAAGGAACACGGGGTAAATAAACATATGAAAGCATGATATAGAAATTAGTAGAAGAAAGAATGAAGCACAGTAATACAGGCATAAGAACATAACATAGGCATATACACTCAAAGAAAAGAAGAAGAAGAAGAAGAATCATACTTAAATAGAAAGAAAAACATGAGATTAAATGCATACATAGTAGAGAAGAAAACATACAAGACAAACACAGACAGACACACATAAAGAAAAGAGTAGAAAGAATCAACAGGGTTTTCAGAAACCCTAGTTTGACAATCAAATGATTTAAAATAGGAAAAATGGGGAGAAAGATTAAAACGTCAATTATAACACAGATATAACATAGTTCTAAGAAAAAACTAGAGAAAAACCTGGATTAGCTTTAGGGTTTCAGAGAAACCCTAGAAATGAGAAGGCTTGGAAGAAAGTTTGGTCTTAAGTCGGAGATGGCTAGAGATAGGCTCCTAAAGCTTGAACACGCCAGAGTAAGGCCAGAGAGGCCGTAGAACCACAACTTTGTAGAGTATCTGAACGGACACCATCGAGGTCAGACCTCAAAATCTCGAACACCCAGGGTTTAGGGATGAAGGGAGGTGAGTACAGACCGTCCATGATTATGGTCAGAGAATGGTGAGAGGTGATTAGGGTTTGAGAGCGTTTGAGAGTGTTTGAGAGAGAAGAGGGTTTGAAGGCGGAATGTTTGAGAGAAATGGGGAGGGTTTAGGTGTCGTTGATGATTAATTAAGGGAATGAGAGATCTGGGCCGTTGATCCAAATGATCAACGACTCAGATTTTAAAAAGAAACTGGGTGGGTTTGATTAAGGGGTCTGGGTCGGGTTAAATAAAAAATTGGGTTGGGATAATGTAGGTTTGATTTGGGCTGAGTTGGGGTGCAATTAGGGTGCAAATGTTGGCTAAAATTGAAAGAAAATTGGGCATGCATTTAAATAGCCAATATTCCCTTTTTTATTTAAAAAAATAGTAATAACAATATTAAAAGCAAATTAAAAGTGCTGAGTAGATAAATATTATATAAATATTAATTTAAAAATACTGAAAGCAATTTTATAATTGTAAAATGCTATAAATTACAAGATAGGCTATAATTGTAATTGTATGCAAATTAGCTTTAAAATGCCAAATGAATTTGTAAAAAAAGTGCAAAAATCAATCCAATTATATTTTGTGTAAATATAAGTGCAAAATAGGTTATTCACCAAAAATGATAATTTTGGAGATAGTTTTTGGGATTTTTGTAGTACAAAATAGGCGATAAACTGGTTTAAAAATCATTAAAAATACCATATCTCATGGGTATGCTTATATATGCACATATATGCTATTTGAAAGTATTTTGGGAAGAAAAATACATAAAAAAATTGTGTATCAACAGAGGGTGACTTTCCTCAGAACTAGGTCCCCAATTCCGAAGTAGGGAAGGTTGGTTCTTATATTATAATATCTCTCGATTTTTTGCTTTTACGCACCCATCCGTACGAGCGCAGCTTCTCATTTTTCATCCAATACTTTGAGGCTAGTATTCATAGCCTCATGATTTGATTCTTCCGTTGCATGTCAAAATCTAGCGCCAGGTTCCCCGACTTCGACTGGAATCAAGGCCCATATACTAAGGAGAATGGGTTTTCCCCCGTATTGTACTTTGATGTTGTTCGATATGCCCATAGGACTTCGGATAGAATTTTTCTCCACTTCCCCTTAGCAACATTCAACCTCTTCTTCAAGTTTTGAATGATAGTCTTGTTCGTCGATTCGGCCTATCCATTCCCACTAGGATGGTACAACGTTGATAGTATCCTTTTTATTTTGTGATCCTCGAGGAATTTTTGTACCTTTCTGCTAATAACTTGTTTACCATTATCACACACTATTTTGGTGGGTATCCCAATCGACATACGAGGTGATCCTAGATGAAGTCTATAACCTCTTGCGCCCTTACTTTCTCGAATGTCTGTGTTTCAACCTATTTCGAGAAATAGTCAGTCATAAATAATATGAACTTAGCTTTACCTGGGGCTGTTGGTAGAGGGCCGATGATATCTATCCCCTATTTCATGGATGGCCATGGGGATATGACCTAATTAAGTTGTTCTCCGGGCTGATGGATCATTGGTGCAAACCTTTAACATTTATCACATTTTTGAACAAACTCCCTAGTATCTTTTTCCATGCTATCCCAGTAGTATCCTGCTCTAATGATTTTGTGGATCAACAATTCGGCGCCGGAGTGGTTCCCACAAGTGCCTTAATGGACCTCTCGCAAAATATAATTGGTGTCTCCTGATCCTAAGCATACTGCCAATGGTCCTTCGAATGTCCTTTTGTATAATGTTCCATCTTCATCCAATGTGAATCCAACAGCTTTGGTTCGTAGGGCCCTCTACTCTTTTAGGTTCGATGGGAGCTTTCCATTCTTCAAATACTCAATATATTTATTTTCCAATCTCATGTTAATCTTGTAGAGTTTATCTCGGCATGACCTTCCTTGATCACAGATCTTGAGAGTTGAACGACTGTCCTTGAGCTGATCTCATCTTCCTCGACTGATGACCACAGATTTGTAAGTGCATCGGCCTTACTATTTTGCTCTCGAGGTACATGCTGTAAAGTCCATTCCTTAAAAATGGTGCAAAGTTACCTGCAACTTGTCTAAATACCTTTGCATTATATCCTCTCGAACTTCGGAGGTTTTGTTTACTTGGTTCTCTACCAGTAAAGAGTCACGCTGGCTCCAATGGCTTCTGCTCCCAAGTTTTTAGCTAGCTCGAGACCTGCAATCGTGGCCTTGTACTCAACCTCATTGTTAGTCAACCTAGAAGTTTTGATAGACTGCCTAATAGTGCTACCAGGGGGCGGCTTCAAAATGATGCCTAGCTCGGACCCCTTCACATTCGAAGCAACATCTGTGAAAAGGTTTCATACCCCCAATAAGGTGCCCACTTTCATCAAAATTTCTTTTTCAACTTCGGGTATGAAGGTTGGCATGAAATTAGCCACGAAGTACGCTAGAATTTGAGGCTTAATGGCTGTTCGGGGTATATACTCGATATTGTAATCACTAAGTTCGACGTCCCATTGGCCAATCGGCCCGATAGTTCGAGCTTGTGCAAAATATTACCAAGTGGGTATGTGGTAAACATGCATATGGGGTGACATTTAAAGTATGGTTTTAACTTTCTGGGGGCTCTTATCAGTGCAAGTGCTTATTTCTCTAAGTGTGGATATCTAGTTTCTGCTTCTCCTAAGGTTCGACTTACATATAAACGGGAAAATTGCGTGCCTTTCTCTTCTGAAAGAAGACACCACTTATCGTGATTTCCGATACTACCATGGTACAAGTAAAGTTTCCCATTTTCCTTTGGAGTGTGAAGAAGCGGCGGGCTCGACAGGTATCATTTTAATTCCTCTAACATCTTGGCTTTCCGAGGGAAATGCAAAAAAAATTCTTCTTATTGAGTAAAGAGAAAAATATGTGGCTTCGATCCGACGACTTTGAGATGAATCGACCTAAAGCAGCTATCCGTCTGGTTAGCCTCTGCACAGCCTTTACACTGTCCATGACGGTGATGTATTTGCTGGCCTTGATTTTATTGGGGTTGATCTCAATACCCCGATTCGACACCATGAAACCTAGGAATTTGCTCGAATCGACCCCGAAAGCACATTTCTCGGGGTTGAGCTTCATATTTTATTTCCTCAAAATCTCGAATGTTTCCTACAAATAGTCAAATGGTCCTTGGCGCATATGGACTTAACTAACATGTTATCGATATAAACTTCCATTGACTTACCTATTTGTTCTTCGAACATTTTATTTACTAGGCGTTGGTAAGTAGCTCCAACATATTTTAGCCTGAAGGGCATTACATTATAACAATATGTTCCATATTTGGTGATAAATGAAGTATTTTCCTGGTCTTCTGGTTCATTTGAATTTGACTATACTCGAAAAAGGAATCGAGAAAGGTAAGGATCTTGTGTCCAACCATGGTGTCGATTATGCGATCGATATTAGGCAGTGAAAAAGAATCTTCGGGGCATGTCTTGTTTAAATCTTTATAATCCACACACATTCTAAGTTTGTTTCCTTATTTAGGGACTACGACTACATTAGCTAACCATCGAGATATTTTACCTCTGGAGTGGACCCTATTTTGAGAAGTTTATGAATGTGTGCTTTATAACCTGTTCCAGATCTTTGACATTTGATTTGGTGGCGTTCGAATCTTCAGGAACGATAAAAGTTCGAGGAGTTAGAAAATCCTCTTCTTCTCTTCTTCTTTTTCTATTCGATGCTTCCTCGATTTGGTTGAGGCTGTTGGTTGTGATTGCTATTTGGCTTCCAGTTTACTTTTGATGCTTGACCTTTTTGAGGTTGATGAAATCGATATCGGCATTACGTCATCAACCGCAAACATTTCCTTTGCAGCATGTTTTTCCCCATATACTATTTTTACACTGTCCGTCTTTCACACCCCAAATCAGAGGGCATGGCCGGCACTCGACCGGGTATCCCCAGTCGAGTGGACCTGGGTGCCTTTCCTATTCCCTATACATTACCCCACATTATTCAATGATAATTAGCCAATAGATACTAAATTTTTGCAAACGAAAGAACATATGATTTCTCTTTCATAACCACACATTATGATTAACACGGAACATGGCATACAAGTATTACAGCGCCCAAAACATACACCTTTATGCATAAGTTCTAACCCACATACCACTGTCTACGGAGCCTCTAAGGGAAAGATAGTACAACATTTGCCGGCGACAATGCCCCGGCTATACCTTTACAAAAGGACACAAGACTCCAATATACAACAACATAGGTGGCATGAGCTACGCAAGGCCCCGGAAGGAAAGGGGCTCACCAAACATGAATATTGTCGATAGAGAGGAGGAGGAGCTACGAACGGTGGAATGGAGTGCCTGCCACGGATCACCTACAATCATGACACGAATGTAGCGCCCCCAGCAAAAGGGACGTCAGTACATTTGAATTGTACTGGCATGTATGAACAAACTCTGTCCCAAGTAAACTCAAGCCAAATTACATATACAAGTATAGAACCAAACAACAATAGTACAAGTACAACCATGACGCAACAACCAAGCATTTCACAACACATTATTCAAGTAGTCATACAAAGGGGCAATTAATGCCCCACAGGTTACAAACTCTCCTGCTGTCTCCTTTCTCATTTCCACATTTATCATTTCATGATTCATATTCATATCAATAGTGATATTGGATCAAATTTTCCACCCTTATTGCCTCGTCCACCCTTATTACCCCGGCCACCCTTATCACCCCAACCCACACCTTATTTCACCGTTTTGCAGCGCGCAACCCGACCCCGCCTGACAGTTTTCAATTCACAACAACAAACAGCACAACAACAAATACAAGAAATCAACTACGGCACATTGTTAACATAGATCCACAACAAGGGTAATGCAATTCCACAACTAGCAACATCAATTTCCTCGTGTTCATCAAATTGAGACACCATTTAGATCATCACAACAGTTATTCAATACTAATTACACATGTTGTTCCACAATATTTCAATTTTCACTATTCCACATTATTCCCATTTCCATTGTTCCACATTGTTTCCATTTCCATTGTTCCACATTACTTCCATTTCCATTATTCCACATTGTTTCCATTTCCGTTGTTCCAATTACAAGTTCCACGACATTCACCACAAAGTGTTACCACACAATTACACCACACAAAGCTTCACAATGATTCTCACATGAATATCAACTATCAACAATTTCACAACTAGCATAGGGTGATTTCACAAGGATCACAGTTAGCCATACATACCTAGAGTTGAGTTTTCCCCTTTAAACCTTTAGTCCGATTTGCCAAGCAATCAAAAAGTCAATCTAGTTCATGAAAAACACTTAGGTTTTAGAAATTTAAACTCATAGTTACTACCCAATTCCCTTTTTACAAGATTTTTTTGAGTTTTGAAGCCATGCATGAAGATTTTACGAAGAAAATTCAAAGCAAGTGTATGGGGTTCCCTTCCCAAACTAAATTTCGAAATTGGGGAAAATGGGTTAGGGATTTTACCTGAGAAATCAATAGAGAAGACAATGCACCAAGAATTTTCCAAGCTCTAATGGTTTTGAAAGACCAATTGATGAAGAATTTGCTTTCTCTCTTTAGAAAAATAACTGGGCGAGCTCAATCTGCAACGCAACTCTGCGATCGCAGAACAGACATGCGGTCTGCAGAATGGACCGCAGAAATGGCTCAAAATTCAAAGCTCTCGGGTTGGGAATGCGGTGAATATGCGGTCTGCATTTGAGAAGAACTGACCTTCGAATTTCATCAGGGACAATATGCGATCACTCTACGGTCCGCATATTGATTATGCGATCGCAGATTTGACCGCATTTTCAACATCAAAATTTGGTCGCTCTCTGATTCACTCTGTAGTAGGAATGCGATCTGCATAGCTGATATGCGACCGCATTCCGGACCGCATTTTGACCATTTTCTGGAAAAATTTTGATTTCACATTTTCAAGTTCAAAACAGCAAAAAGAATCCAATCCATGTAGGTAGAATCGACTCTATGAGCTGCTAACATCTGAGCACTCATTTTCACGGGGCCATACATCCTTCCCCGCGTAAGATCATTCGTCCTTGAATGAGGACTTGGGAACCAAATGAGTTTGAAAACATGATATGAAAGTTTCTACACTTTTATTAACTTTCAAGTTTGTTTTACAAAAAATTTTGCCAGAGTTTCCTTTGTTATATGGACATTGCCACCTGCTAAAGAACCTCCAAAAAAAACACATTCCCAAGCATTACTACACAACTTTCTACCTTTACAACAGTTGTAAAACCCATAATCGTCATATTTACACATATTCAACCTCTTGATACACTTTTAACCATTTGGCACACAACATATAATCAATTAAGCATTAATCGCCTACACTATTAAGGCCATTTACCTATCACAAGGATACGATACAGTTATTCATTTCAACACAACTCCTCCATACAAAAACTAATCAGTACACAATTAGAACACTTTAATTCAAAATCTCCATGCAAAATTAATTATTACTTCCATATATCACCTACCATGAGAGCACAAAACTTTTCATTACCAACAAGGACTGCACATTGCTCAAATATTACAACACATAAACTTGGTTGGCACAACTTGGAGAAACTACAACAATAAGGCACTTGGAAAGAGAAGGAATGATTCTTACACCTAATGGAACACATAACTAGCTCTCATAGGGACAAGATTTGCACGATCATTCCTAGATTTGCTCAAATAGATGGGGGTATTTTATCTTCATCTCATCTTCTGCTTCCCACGTGGCTTCCTCGACTTGTTGGTTTCGCCACAACAGTTTAATTGAAGCAATCTCCTTGTTTCGCAACTTTCGGACTTGGCTATCCAGAATAGAAACCGGAATCTCCTCATATGATAACTCTTCTGTAACCTTGATGTATTCAACAGGAACAATTTTAGACGGATCACCCACAACTTTCCTCAACATGGATACATGAAACACCGGGTGCACTGGGGACATTTCAGGGGGCAATTCCAACATATACGCAACTTGACCGATCCTTTAAGTGAATTGATAAGGCCCGACATACCTAGGACTAAGTTTTCCCTTCTTCCCAAAGCGCATGACTCCCTTCATAGGGGACACCCTCAATAATACCCAATATCCTTCTTGAAACTTCAGTTCTCTTCGACGCACGTCCGCATAGGATTTCTTGTGACTTTGAGAAGTCTTCATTCTCTCCTGAATGACTCTTACCTTCTCCACGGCCTGAGTGCACTGAATACCTGGAATGATGAGCCTATACCATTACCCTCTCCCGAAGATTATCTACATCTGGAACACATAACTTGTCGTGGCACCGCAGCACGCCATCATTGCTGCCGAGTGAAAATGCTAAAATTTTGTTACTTAGGGCCGCCTCCTTCAATTGAGCCAATGCTGGATCAACAAACTGCTTTTCTTTAATCTCTACCACAAGCGAAGGTTCTGCTATATTATGCACCATAAGTTCCCCCTCATTCGGGGCCGAGATACAAACCCCAAGGCTGGCCAACTGATGTACCTCCCGAGCTAGGAACCTCTGATTCGCTCTCAAGTGAGCCAAACTACCCATGGATTTCCGACCGAGGGCGTCGGCTACCATGTTCGCCTTCCCTGGATGGTACAAGATGTCCATATCATAATCCTTAAGCAATTCTAACCATCGCTGCTGCCTCAAATTAGCTCCTTCTGCTTGAATAAATATTGAAGACTCTTGTGATCTGATAACACATCTACATGAAACCCATAAAGATAATGCCGCCATATTTCAAGGCGAACACAACTGCTGCAAGCTCAAAATCATGCATCGGATAATTCTTCTCATAATTCTTGAGTTACATTGAAGCATATGCTATAACCTTCTCGTGCTGTATCAGAACACACTCTAGACCAACCCTGGAGGCATCACAATAAACCACAAACCCCTTTGTGCCTTCTTGAAAGGCCAATAATGGTGCCGAAGTCAACCTTGTCTTCAATTCCTGAAAACTTTTCTCTCAAGCATCTGACCACTGGAATTTAGCTAATTTCTGCGTCAATTTAGTCAAAGGAGAGGAGAGGGTGGAGAATCCCTCTACAAACCTCCGATAATACCCTGCTAACCCCAAAAAGCTACGGATCTCCGTCGGGGTCGTGGGCCTAGGCCAATCCTTCACCGCTGTAGTCTTTTTGGGGGTCCACCTGAATCCCCTCACTGGAAACAACATGACTCAGAAAAGCGACAGGCTCCAACCAAAATTTACATTTGGAAAAATTGGCATACAATTGGTGCTGATGTAGAGTCTGCAAAACTGCTCTAAGGTGACTGGCATGATCCTCCCTACTCCGCGAATATACGAGAATGTCGTCAATGAAAACAATCACGAAGGAGTCTAAAAATGACTTGAAGACCCGATTCATAAGATCCATAAAAGCTTCCGGGGCATTGGTTAGCCTAAAAGACATGACCAAGAATTCAAAGTGGCCATACCGCCTTCTGAAAGCGGTCTTAGATATCCTACTCCATGGTCTTCAATTAGTAGTAACCGGACCGCAAATCAATTTTGGAGAAGAACCTTGCACCTAGTAATTGATCGAACAAATAATCTATCCGAGGCAAAGGGTAATTATTTTTGATGGTGACTTTATTAAGCTGCCGATAATCGATACACATCCGAAGTAACCCATCATTCTTTCTGACAAAAAGAACTGGAGCATTCCATGGCGACACACAATGCCGAGTAAACCCCTTCTCCAATAAATCCTTCAACTGCTCTATTAACTCTCGCAACTCTGCTGGCGCCATACTGTATGGTGGAATAGATATTGGCTGGGTATCTGAAATACATCAATGCCGAAATCAATCTCCATATCTGGCGGAATTCCTGGAAGCTCATCTAGAAATACCTTAAGAAACTCATTCACAACTGGCACGGACTCGGGGGCAGGTACCTATGGAGTAGTGTCCGCCACCCGGACTAAATGATAGATACACCCCTTCCTGATCATCTTCGAAGCCTTGAGGTATAAAATAAACCTACCCTTCAGCACAACACCATTTCCCTTCCATTCGACAACCGGCTCATTAGGGAATTCGAGTCTCATAACTCTCGTCCGGCAATCAAGTTTGGCAAAGCATGAATAGAGCCAATCCATCCCCATGATTACATCAAAATACACCATCCCAAGCTCGATAAGGTCAGCCGTGGTAATATAACCACCTAGAATAACAACACTATAGACCCGCGCAGCTGTAATAGAACCACTAGCCAGAGTCGATATAGAGAACGGCTCAAGAAGCTGCTCGGGTTCAATCCCAAAACTCGAAGAACCAAATGGAGTGACATAGGACAAAGAGGACCCCAGATCAATAAGAGCATAACAATCAAAGGTCTGAGTAGATAGGATACCAGTGACAACATCTGGGGAGGCCTCAGCACTTTGACGGCCACTCAATGCATAAAACCTGCTGGGTCCGCCACTACCACGAGCTCCACCTCTGGCTGCACCACGCCCTGCTGGGGCTGGAGGGCGCACTGATGACGTAGCAACTAATGAACTGGATGGCTGAGCGAGTCCCCTACCCATGCCTTGCCTGGGTGCACGACAGTCCCGCTGTATGTGACCTCTCACCCCACAATTGTAACACACTGGAGCATCTAAGTAACATGCCTCTATATGAAATCTCCCACACTTGGGGCATATACCTCCCTGCTGTCGAGGTCTCACCTCCGAATGAATGAACTAGCGGGACCTCCTGCTATCTGAACCTGGCCCCGAAGGGCTACTCTGCTGGAAATGGTGCACAGATGGCGGTGCACTAGCTGAGGACTGAGCATAATACTGAGATGGTTCTGATGACCCTCTCCCTGGAGCTGACTTCCCTGAGTGACCCACAGACCGTGCCCTGCTACTACTCTCCCTGTCTGACCGAATATTCAACTTCCTGGCCTCTGTGGCCTGAGAAAAACCCACGATCTTTCCATAGTTCATGTCTGAATGCAGTGCCGCTATAGCGGCCTCATTTACCACCAAAGGGCTGAGACCCTGAACAAATCGCCGAACTCTGGCCTCCATAGTCGACACCAATTGAGGAGCATACTTGGAAAACCTCACGAACTCCATGTGATACTCCCAAACACTCATGCTACCCTTCTTAAGAACCTCAAACTCGGTGGCACGGGCTACCATGGTCTCGGCAGGGAAAAAATGGTCCATGAAGGCATCTACGAACTCATCCCATCTAGCCGGAGGGCTCCCCTCCTCACGGGAATCCTCCCACATCTCGAACCACAAACGCGCAGCCCCCTTCAACCTGTATGAAGCCAATTCTACCCCTTCTATCTCTGTAGCCTTCATCACTCAAAGGGTCTCGTACATCTCATCAAGGAATTCTTGCGGATCGGGCTCTGGGTCTGTGCCTGAGAACTCTAGAGGATTCAATCACAAAAACTGATAAACTCTCTGGAGGAATCTCCCTGTCGACTGGAGGACACATGGGCATCATGAGATCTCTGGGCCTGGGCGGCCACTAACTGGGTCAACATGCGGATAACTCCCCTAAGGTCTCCATCATAAATCCCTGGATCGGAAGCTGGAGCAACATCTAGATTAGGAGCATTGGAAGGAGGGGTAGTAGCACCCTCGGCCGTTGCTGGAACATGATTTCTTGGACCAGGAACGGATGGAGCTGGCAAATTGAGAACGGGGGAATCACTCTCACCCACGACAGTTGACACATGATCCAGAGCCGCACTGGAAGTGGCATTGGCCCCTAGGCCAAGTCTAGCTTTCTTCTTAGGTGCCATCACTGAGAATTCAAAATAGAGAACGAATTAGACACAACATCACTTCACCGCACGAACTTGGAATAACAAAGAAGAGGATCATTTTTCCTAAATGCCCGTGTACCCCTAAACTTATAGATGTGGTCGACAACACACCGATAAGAAGAGCTCTACTAGGCATGGCTCCGAGACACCCTAGGACTCCTTTAAAACCTGGATGTGATCCCAAGTTTGTCACGCCCCAAATTCGAGGGCAAGACCGGCACTCGATCGGGTATCCCCAGTCGAGTGGACCTGGGTGCCTTTCCTATTCCCCACACGTTACCCCACATTATTCAATGATAATTAGCGAAAAGATACTAACTTTTTGCAAATGAAAGAACATATGATTTCTCTTTTATAACCACACATTATGATTAACAGGAAACATGGTATACAAGTTTTACAGCGCCCAAAACATACACTTTTATGCATAAGTTCTAACCCACATACCACTGTCTAGGGAGCCTTAAAGGGAAAGATAGTACAACACTTGCCGGCGACAAGGCCGCGACTATACCTTTATCAAAGGACACAAGACTCCAATATACAACAACATAGGTGGCATGAGCCACGCAAGGCCCCGGAAGGAAAGGGGCTCACCAAACACGAATACCGCTGATAGAGAGAAGGAGGAGCTACGAACGGTGGACTGAAGTGCCTGCCATGGATCCACCTACAATCATAACACGAATGTAGCGCCCCCGACAAAAGGGACGTCAGTACATTTGAATTGTACTAGAATGTATGAACAAACTCTGTCCCAAGTAAACTCAAGCCAAATTATATATACAAGTATAGAACCGAACAACAATAGTACAAGTACAACCATGAAGCAACAACCAAACATTTCACAACAAATGATTCAAGTAGTCACACAAAGGGGAAATTACTGCCCCACATGTTACAAATCTCCTGCTGTCTCCTTTCACATTTCCATATTTATCATTTCATGATTCACATTCATATCAATAGTGATATTAGATCACATTTTCCACCCTTATTGCCTCGTCCACCCTTATTACCTCGGCCACCCTTATAACCCCAACCCACACCTTATTTCACCGTGTTGAAGCACGCAACCCGACCCCGCCTGACAGTTTTCAATTCACAACAACAAACAACACAACAACTAATACAAGAAATCAACTACGGCACATTGTTAACATAGATCCACAACAAGGGTAATGCAATTCCACAACTAGGAACAACAATTTACTCATGTTCATCAAATTAGCACACAATTTAGATCATCACAAAAGTTATTCACAACTGATCACGCACGTTGTTCCACAATATTTCCATTTCCACTGTTCCACATTATTCCCTTTTCCATTGTTCTATATTGTTTCCATTTCCATTGTTCCACATTACTTCCATTTCCATTGTTCAACATTTGTTCCATTTCCGTTGTTCCAATTACAAGTTCCACAACATTCACCACAAAGTGTTACCACACAATTATACCATGCAAATCTTCACAATGATTCTCACATAAATATCAACTATCAACAATTTTACAACTAGCATAGGGCAATTTCACAAGGATCACAGTTAGCCATACATACATGGAGTTGAGTTTTCCTCTTTAAACCTTTTGTCCAATTTTGCCAAGCAATCAAGAAGTCAATCTAGTTCATGAACAACACTTAGGTTTTAGAAATTTAAACTCATAGTTACTATCCAATTCCCTTTTTACAAGATTGGTTTTGAGTTTTGAAGCCATGCATGAAGATTTTATGAAGAAAATTCGAATCACGTGAATGGGATTCCCTTCCCAAACTAAATTTCGAAACTTCGAGGAAATGGGTTAGGGATTTTACCTGAAAAATAAATAGAGAAGACAATGCACCAAGAATTTTCCAAGCTCCAATGGTTTTGTATAGACCAATTGATGAAGAATTTGCTTTCTCCCTCTAGGACCCTCTCTTCCTCTCTCTTATTTTGTTCAGAAAATGGGTTAAAAATGAGGGATGGGGTGTTTTTATTTAAGAGGGGTCAGACTTAGATTTTTAGAAAAATAACTGGGCGAGCTCAATCTGCGACGCAACTCTGCGATCGAAGAACAGACACGCGGTCAGCAGAATAGACCGCAGAAATGGCTCAAACTTCAAACATCTCGGGTTGGAAATGCGGTGAATATGCAGTCAGCATTTGAGTGCTGCGACCGCAGAATGCACCGCAGAACTGACCTTCGAATTTACTCATGGATATTTGACCGCATTTTCAACATCAAAATTTGGTTGCTCTCTGATTAACTCTGTGGTAGGAATGCGGTCCATATAGCTGATCTGTAATCGCATTCTGGATCGCATTTTTACCATTTTCATGAAAAATTTTGATTTCACATTTTCAAGTTCAAAACAGTAAAAAGAATGTGATCCATGTAGGTAGACTCGACTCTATGAGCTACTAACATCTGAGCACTCATTTTCATGGGGCCTTATACCGTCATTGAGAATTTCATCATATGCTGGAGAGTCAAGTGGAGTGCCCTCATGTTATGGATCCAAGGCCTTCCAGGTAGGGCATTTTACCTCATGTCACCCCCAATCATGTGGAATTTGGTATGTTGAACAGTTCCAGCCATGTTCACCGGCAAAATAATCTCCCCTTTTGTTATTTCACTGGCCATATTAAAGTTGTTCAAGATCCAAGCTATGGGTACGATTTGATTTTGTTGGTCGAGCTACTCTACCACCCTTGATCAGATGACATTCACCAAGCTACCTAGATCCACTAAAATAATTCTTAACTTGTACTTTATTTAATAAGATAGAAATTACCAGAGCGTCTTTGTATGGCTTAAAAATGCCTTTTACTTCTTCGTCGTTGAATTATAAGGAGCCTTCGGTCACATAATCTCAGGTTCGTTTCTCCTTGGTGATTGATACTTAGTGCATTTGCATTCGGGTCCTTGTGGAATGTCAACCCCACTGACGATCATATGAATGACATATTGGGGTTCCTCCTGTTCATTTTTCCTGTTGGTGTCTCTTTCTCAAAAATGATTCTTGGCTCGATCGATGAGGAAATATCGAAGGTGGACCTCATTGAATAGATCGGCTACCTCTTCTCTTAATTGCATGCAATCCTCGGTCTTGTGGCCATGTGTGCCATGATACTTGCACATCAAATTTGGGTTTCTTTAGGAAGGATCAGTCTGTATGGGTATGTGCCACCTTGTATCTTTTATCCTTCCGATTGTTGATACAATGCCCAATGCTTCGATGCAAAATTATATTCTGATAACCGAGGTGCCTCCATGGGATCGAAATGTTTACCGAAACCATTTTTCTCATAAGTCCCCAAGAATTCGGTCCTTAATCACTTATTTGATCATTCCGGGTGTAATTGCATCCTGAACCATTATTCCTTCGATCTGCGGTATATGTTTGACATCGTTCCCTTTTTGACCTTGGCTCTCTATCAATGTCCCTCGAGGTTTTAACTGCCGACCTTTTTGGATGTATTGAACTGAAAGGGGCTCCTAATTGGTCGTCCTCGACCCTAATCTTTGATTGATATCGATTGTGCACATCTACCCAAGTTACAGCTGGGTACTCGACCAAATTCTATTTCAAATGTCGTGAAGCTATCAAACATTGCTTGTTCAACCCTTGAGTGAAAGCTTGAACGGCCCAATCATCTGTGAGTGGTGGCAACTCCATGCGTTCCATTTGAAATCGGGATACGAACTCCCTCAACATTTCGTTATCCCTTTATCTTATCTTGAAAAGGTCCAATTTTCTTGTTGCGACCTTGTGTACCCAATGTGTGTTTTCACGAAAGAATTTTCTAACATGTCAAATGAGTTGATGGAATATGGTGGCAGGTTGTGTTACCAAATAATTGATCCCTTTGACAAAGTTTACCCAAATTGTTTCAACAAAACAAACTTAATCCCATCATCTTCTATTCATTTTCTTTTATTCCGCACATGTACGAAGTGATGTCTTCATTCGGATCTGTGGTCCCGTTGTATTAGGTATATCTAGCATACGGAACTTCTTATGGATGGGCTTCTGAGCCTCACTCTGAGGAAAATGCTTCTGCATGAACTTTTTCGAATCCGAACCATTTAAGATCACGGATGCCCCGATATCTGATCAACTCGGGAGTTGTATGTTTCCACTTTTTATCATTATCTTCAATTTTTTAGTCTCTGATTTCAATTCTTTTGGTGAGATCCTCGAACATTTTCATTATTGCATGATCATCCCTTGATTCATTACCATTCAACCTTTCTAGCACTGGCTTGGTACAATGAGTGATTTGTGGCTCGACCCTACTTGGAGTCCTATGCTGATTTTGCAACTGGGCGATAGTGCTTGCTGAGCCTGGAGCATCTCGAAAATCACCTAGAGACTAACTCCCCCATCTTCTCTACCATGTGTACCTTTACCACCAGATCGCCTTCCCTGCATACACTCCCTTCGGGATCGCGCCTAGGTCCGCATTTAGAGCAACGTGCGAGGTAATATCAACTTGATAGGCAACCAGCGCTCCCCAAGATTAGCCGATGGCACGTCGGCTCCTAGAGAAATTACATTATCATTTTTCCTATGAAATCTAAGACCATCATCACCATGTACGAGTGCGTTTTATGAGTTTGACATGTTTTAACCTGAGAGCAAAAATACTTGACAAGAACAAGTGTGAAATAAAGTTCGTTAGAAAAATCAACACTGAAACCATCACTATTAGTCATACCCCCATGGTGGGCGCCAAACAGTTTACCTTAAAATTCTAGTAACAATTAAACTTATATTGTGATTTTAAGGATATGTGATTTAATTCAATACCAATTGATAAACAAGGAATTATATAGATAAATTAGAGAATAAAATAAATCAAGCTAGTATGCAAGCCAAATATCGCCCTCGGCCTATGATAGTCTCGAGATGAGATAATAGGAATAGCAAATTATAAAGCAACTCTGATGAACAGTAAGTGAAATAACAAGAAAGTAATGTGTGTATATTTTTCTTATCAGTGAAAAATGATGGTTACAAATGAGTGTGACCCCCTTTTATATAGTAAGGGAGTCCTATATAAGTATACTTCTGATTATAGTAGGAAATCATATAAACAACTAATTAACCGCTATAAACTGATTTGTTTCGAGATTCACGCCACGATCTTCGACCCGTTACGGATATCTCGCCCTTTCTGTTAGTGCCTTATATCAGCATGAGTTCTAAGCATGCTCCTTTCTGACCTCGTTTAATGATGTCGACCTCGATCTTGGAAAGAAACCTCGATCCCGGACTTGACGTCCTGGAATTTGACATGGTATCATTTTCTCCATCGAAGGACGAAGTCAGGTAGCCTCCATTGTCACCGCATAGACTTAGTTTTAAAGTATGTGCATGCTTTTAACTGCAAAATTATCTAACAATATTAAAAACAAATTGATTTAGTAATGTACCAAAGATACCTTTAGTATCTAGCGGGTTTTATAACTCCTATGTCACAAAGGTAAAATAAGAATTTTATGATCAAGGGGTTTTTAAATGTAGAAATATCTCAATCCTTTTAAAACATAATAAAAAGAAGAAGGAAAAATGTAAGCATGGACCAAAGAAATACAGTTCGTAGTTTCTAATAGCTGAAATTTTAATTTAGAAAAATAATTAATTTACTTTGATTTTAACTCTAAACATAATTACACTGGATGAGCAAAAAGTCCAAACACATCGAGGTAATAGGTGGAGTACTTGTTTGACCAAAAAAGTATTGAACATTTTAGTTAAACTAATTACTGATGAGATATAGGATGAATCTTAGTTGAGGATACTAAATTCTAGATCAAATGTGTTAAAATCGGTGTAGTGAATGACGTTTGATAGCGTTAAAGAGCACGTTTATATTCAGTGAATGCTAGTAATGTGATAACATAAGTATGCAATAAATGTAGAGGATGTCAATAAATGTAGTAATAAGGAATCTACTACCCAATTGTCGTATGATTTGGATTGTCCTTTCCCCTGACAATAACGTGAAAAGAAGAGAGATGAAGATGGTTATGGAATATTTGGATCTTGTGGGTCAAGATCGAATAACATGCACTTGAACAATATAATCAATCAACAAGACAACTTTTCATATATTAACTTGAGTCAACCTTTTACAATGTATTTTTCTCTAAAACGGACATGAGTCGCTTGATAAGGTTGTGGTCCTGCACGGCCTTGATAAACGGGCATGAGTTGCTTCCTTGAGGAGAAACTTGGTTGTGTTGGATAAGTCTACCCAGCTGAGATCGAGAGGGCGCAAGCAGCAAAGTTATGGTTGGAGTGTCTATTGTGGGGTGACATCATGGCCACGCGTGTCATCATTATGCATCTTCCCGAGGCAGTGTTTGTGTATCTGCTACTTTAGTTTTAGTGGTAATTACAATCCTTTGCTTCGATTCTCATGCCACACAGTCCTATAAATAGATGAGGGTTTAATTTTTTGGAAGTTTTCACCATCTTTTATCTTACACGAGCACTATTATTCTTTGATCTTCTTCCGCAATTTTTACTCCTGATTTTGTTTTTCCGGTTGCATTCCCTTATTCCATACCCAGTTATCATCTTCACCTTCGGCTTGGTAGAGTACGATTTGCTATCGAAATATGTCAGAAACCCTTCAGATTCATGATGAAGTTTTTGATGCCACTCCATTACCGGTGGCCCTTCCTCCTGTTGGTGAGGAATTCGTGGCTGAGGAGGATGATAACTTCCCTACTGCAAAGGAGATAGTTCCCAAAAACCCTTTGGTTAGGCATGATTTTTCAAAGGAACATGCTTCTGCTCCTACCCAGGTACCCTCCGAGATCGGACCGCCTCATATAGCTAACCTTCGGTCAAAAGATCGCATCCCCCCCACGTTGAGATAGTTCTGGCCGTGGGAAATATCACAGAGGTCCATCAACCCAAATATTTTGCCTTCTATGTATACCCGTTCTTGATTGGATATACTATTCTTCTCCTTTGCCGGTGGAGGAATTTTGTCGGTTTTACAATGTCTGCCCGGCGCAACTCTCTCCTTAATTGTATAAAGCTTCCTTAATGCTGACAAAATACGTAGAATCGACTGGCTGTGAGGTTGATATTTTCCATCAGCTGCACTTATTTTCGCCTAGTTTTCATAGGGGTACTGTGATACACCTATATCGTGGGACTAGAGGTCTGGTAGTCGGGATGGATGACAGAACGAATAGGATGTTCTGGAACAAATATTTCTTTATCAAGACTGAGCATTTGGTGGTGGATCCGACTAGGTTTCACGAGCAGTGAAATCATAACCGTAAGTGTTTTTATTGCGCAATCGATGTCTCATGTCGTCCTTTTTGTTTTTAGCTCACTCGTGGTTTGTTTTTCAATTGAAAGGCGTGAACCCTCTCCTGTCTTCGACGTTGAAGATTGGGTGGCTCGTGTATTGCCTCACATGGTGGGGGTTCATGATTGGGTGGATTTCCACAACCGTTTCGGACCTAAGGTCCCGTCTAGCAAGTGTTGTTTTTTACTTCAGCTTTCAATTATTCACCATTTCACATTGATGCAACCTCATTTTGGTGCTAGGTCGGTGAGTTTCCAAGAAGGAGGCTTCAGTGCTAGAATTTTACCAAGCTATGACATCGGCTGAGATGCAATTTTCTTTGGCCGAGTCTGTTCATGAAGGTCGTACTCAAAATCCATCGATGAGGGATTCCACCCCTCAGACTGCTGTTGTATGAGATGAGATCTTTTCCCGGCCTATCTATCATCTTATAGACGAGTCATCTAATGTAGAGGAGTCTCCATCAAGAAAAAGGAAAAGGATGGAGCTTAGGAAGGCCGTTGTTACTAATATTAAACCAAAGAAGCACCTTGCTCCGAAAGGGACGTCTGCACTTACACCAGACGTAGGGGATATATTTACGGCAGATAGCATTGCAGAGAGGAGGCCCTATAGGGACACAGGGATACATTTGGCAAGGACCATGTGAGGATCACAGAAGGTGGCACGTCATCGGCGGTTGGGAGAGAGAGAGCGGTACCTGCGGGGGATGACAGTTATGGATCGGATATTGATCCTAAAGAGGTACGAGCCTTCTTGGAGAGGAATACTCGCGTGGAGGTAAAGACAGAGGGTCCTAACTGGAATGTAATCATTCTCGTGGGTTTCGACCTTTTGGCCAACTCTGAACGGGTGGTACCATCCTTTGCGCCCTTGTGCGCGGCTTCTAAGAATACGGGCCTACAGGCGATGAGCGGTGCAGTGTTATCACTAAGCATATCCGACATGGCTTTGCGAGTAAGTGCTTTTTAATGTTAGGATTTGTTTCGCATGTGTAATGTTCATATTGACTCCTCTCTTTTGCATGTCAGACGCTTATCATGGGGATTGAGCATGACCGGTAGAAGGAGCGAAGAATGACCATTTTTAAGAAGGTGACCTCTAAGTATAAAGAGTACCATACTATGCACAAATGCTGGCCGGCGTCTTTAACTAGTGTAGCGAGTTTCAATTATTTCCTGACGGACTTAAACAGAAGGACAAGCAGTTGGAGAATAAAGATGAAGAGTTAAAGAAGAGGGATGATGAGCTAATGAGAGCCATCGGTCGGTGCAACGAGCTTGAATGAGAGCCATCGGTCAGTGCAACGAGCTTGAGACAGCCGTTCACGTCTCACACTTCTACCGATCCCGACATTTTGTGGGAGTTGTATGAGATGTGGGTTCACGCTGAAGCTCAGCTCGACGTGTATATGTCTGAGAATGCCGACTGGAAAATTTCTGAAGCATAGGTCGAGGGCATCCGTGTTAAGGCACATGTAACTCGTGAAGCTTGTGGTTATTCCCTTGATACACCTGGTGAGGATGATGCTGATGATGATGCGGATAGGCTTGCATCCGTTTCTTGGTATGATAATGAATACGCTGATGGAGATGATGCAGGCTAAGGCCGGCATACTTAGCTTTTTGTTTTGTGTTGATATTTTTGTGAGGGCATCTTTGGGTCCTTTGTATAAATTATTGTAATTTGATATTTGTGCTATTTTCGCTACGTATTTCTTGATTTGTGCTCTCTTTTTTTCTATGTGGGAGGTCCCTGGTTTTTTGATGATATCGACGTTCGACGTGGTCGAACATTGAAGATTTCGAACGAGGTCGAATAATATAATTCGAGCGAGGTCGAGTTTAATTCGAGCGAGGTCGAATATAAAGTGCGAGAAGACTTGGTGGAGAGTAAAAATGTTGCTTTGTTTCATTCATTGGAGAATATTACACGTGTGCTTTATTCCATGTATATATTGGAGAAGTTTCCATGTATCCAGCCCCTCCATCGTTCGACCTGGAGAATTAGTCAGCAGGCGGGGTGATGAATTATACTTGAACTTCAAGACGTCCCCTTTGTTGCCCCATTAAAACCCTCCCCGAGAAAACCCATTTGGGACAAAACACGGGTGAGGAAAACATAGTACGACGTAGAGGGCGTATGTTTATAGAAGTTGAAGTATTTGAGATGGGCGATGTTCCAATTGTTTTGTAGTAGCTTTCCCTCCATTGTTTCTAGTTGGAATGATCCTTTGTTTACTGCTGCCATAATTGTATGGTCCGTCCCAATTGGTTCCTAGTTTTCCCTCTCTCAAATATTTGCTCGCTTGTGTTTTGGCCTTGAGAACATAGTCTTTGACTTTGAGTGGTCGTATTTTGGCTTTTTTGTTGTAGTACATTTTTGCTTGTTGTAGTACATTTTTGCTTGTTGGTTTTGGGTTTACCATTCTTATGTAATCCATGTCTCTTTGCTCCTATGCCTCGTCGAGGTCTTGTTTTCTATTCTCGTCATTATTTTGTCCGCTTTCATTGGAGTATCTCAGGCTGGGTTCCCCGACCTTGACTGGTATCATGATGTCAGCCCCGAAGACTTGTAGGCATTTCGCCTATGCTTATTTTTGGCGTGGTGCGGTTGGCCCATAGTACCTCTGATAGCAATTCCAGAATAGTCATTTGGCGTCCTTGAGCTTTTTCTTCAAGAAGTTCAATATTTTTTTGTTGGAGGATTCAGTTTGACCGTCAGCGAAGGGGTGATATGTCATGAAGAGTATTCACTTGATGTGCCATTTTTCTAAGAACACGACGGTCTTCTTTCTGATAAACTGGGGCCTATTGTCACAGCAGATTTCTTTAGGGATGAAGAAATGGCATATGATGTTTCTACCTATTTGGAAAAGTAGTCAGCTAAACCCAAAAGAAGCGTACATTACCTCGACCTGCTGGGAGGGGTCTGACGATGTCCATTCCCCGTTTGATGAATGTCCATGGAAAAGTAACTGAGTGGAGGTGTTCGCCCGCTTGATGTATCATAGGTGCATACTTTTAGCGTTGTTCGCACTTTTTGACGTAATTGATGGCTTCCTTCTTCATTGTGTGCAACTAATAACTTGCTCGAATGAGGCATCTGATGAGGGCTTGATTGTCAGTATGGGCACCGCAGTGGCCTTTGTGTACTTCCTCAAGCACACATCTTGTTTGATTAGGCCCTAGGCATTGCACCAAGGATCCTCCAAACATTTTTTTGTATAGGTCATGATTTGTGAAGTTGTACCTGGCCGCCTACATTCGAAGCTTTTTGGCTTCCTTTTTTTCTGTTGGGAGTAATCCTTCCTGCAAATATGTTATAATACGGTTGCACCAGTCCCAAGTCAAATTTACAGAGTGTACCTCGATTTGGTATATTGATGAGTGCAGGAGGGTGGCCACATTTTCTTTCGTTATGTTTTTAACTTAGCAAGACCATCTGCCTCTATGTTTTGTGACTGCGGTATCTGATCGATTCGACATTCATCAAACTTTGGTAGCAGTTTATGAATTTCTGCCTAGTACTTTTGTAGCCTCTATTCTTTAATTGAAAGTCCCTGTGACTTGGTTGACAATGAGTTGCGAGTCGCATCTAAGGACGGCTCATCGTGCTCCGTATTTTAGATCTAGCTTCAATCATGCAATTATAGCCTCATACCCGGCCTCATTGTTAGTCATGTCAGGGCACCATATGGATTGGCGAATGACTTCGCCCGTTGAGAATTCGAGTACGAGTTCCAGTCCAGATCCTGACGCGTTGGATGTGCTATTGGTGTATAGGACCCATAGGTCGGGTAAGTCAGATGAGGTGTGAGAAATTTCCTTTTCAACATCGATTCCTATTTTGGCACTAAAACAGGCGGCGAAGTGGGCTCGTACCTACGATTTTATAGCTGTTCGTGATTGATACATTATATTATGCTCGCTCAATTCTATGGCCTATTTAACCAATCTCACAGACAACTCAGGTTTATGCAAGATACCTCGCAGGGGAAAGTTCGTTACCACCGATATGGGGTGGCACTAAATATAGGATCTAAGATTTCGTGAATCTATGACCAATGCCAAGGCCAATTTCTTGAAGTGAGCGTACCTCGTTTCGACATCGATGAGAGTTTTGCTAATATAATAGATCGTAGGCTGCATAGCATCGGATCAACATCGGGATTAAAATAAACTGCAAAAGCAACTAAGTCAACACCAATTTGCTGTGGATCCACTCGACCTTTGATACGACCAAATATATAAGGAGACGCTCGCCTGGTTCCACTTTGGCGAGTAATGGGGGAGATGGCAAGTACACGTTTAGTTATCTTAAGGCCTAGATGCATTCTGAATTCGATTGGATCACATTGTCCTTTTTGAGCACATTAAAGAATTTGTGGCATCTGTCGAAAGATCGCTAGATGAACCTTGACAGGGCATCTATGCGACCCATCAATTTTCGCACGTATTTCTTGCTGGTTAACACTTCGGATATTCTCTGAATGGCTTTGATTTGGTCGGGGTTTACCTCGATGCCTCTTTGTGACACCAAGAACCCGAGGAAGTTTCCTAAACTTACTTCGAAGGCACAATTTTTGGGGGTTCAGCTTCATACTGTTCTGTCTTAGTATTTCGAAGGCTTCTTTTAGGTTGTCGATGTGGTCTTCCTTCCTTTTCAAGTTGACCAACATGCCATCTATGTAAACTTCCTTAGTTTTTCTGAGATGGTCCTTGAATATTTTGGTTACCAATATTTGATAAGTTTCCCCTGTATTCTTTAATCCGAACGGCATGACTTGGTAACAGTACGTTCTTTGGTGGGTGATGAAAGTAATCTTTTTCTGGTCCTCTTCCTCCATGAGGATTTGGTTGTAACCTAAGTAGGCATCCAAGAAACTCAACAACTCGTGCCCTACTATTGCGACAATAAGATAATCAATATGAGGCAGGGGAAAGGAGTCTTTTGGGTAGGCCTTGTTTATGCCTGTGAAATACACGCACATCCGCCATTTCTCATTTTTCTTTTTCACCATAACTACATTGGCAACCCATTGTGGATATTTCGATTCTCGGATGGACCGCTAGCAAGTAGTTTATGTACTTCCTTACTGACAACCTCGTTGATTGCGGTATTGAATTTTCTCCTCCCTTGTGGTACTGGGGGTAGAAGGAGTCGACGTTCAACTTATGTATAGCAATGTCTTTCAGAATACCTATCATATTTGCGTGGTAAAAAGCAAACAGATTGACATTATTGAGTATAAACTAATGAAATTTACCTAGCTCGGAGATCTTATGGCCTATATAAGCCTCTTTATTGCTGTTGCTGCTATTCAATTGGACGAGATCGAAATCCTCTGTTGTTGATCTCATGGCTTCCACAACGTCGGGGTCCTTTATAATGACTTTTTGGATCATTGAGTTTGGACCCTAACTATTATAATTGCTATGCTTCTAAGTTTGTTCCTTTTAGATGTTGAGTAAATGTGCAATCTTGGGTAATGAGGTAGCATTCTTGGGTTGTTCATTTTTGCCTCGGATGCTGAATATGCCCCACGGGGTAGGGAATTTGATTACTTGATACAAACTAGACCGAATTGTCCCCATGCGTGTATCCATGGTTGTCCTATAATTGCGTTGTAAGTTCTGTCCAGGTTCATGACATAGAACGTTGTTTCTAGGGTGAAAGCCCCGGCCAGAACAGGTAATGTTATTTCTCCTCAGGCTCGTTCGACTGCATTGTTAAAACCTGATAGTGTAATGCAGTGTGGTACTATCTTGTCCTCGAGTCGCATTTGTGGAAACATTCGAGGGTGAATAATACACATGCCACTCCCATCATCTACCATTATTCTTTTAGCATCAGTATCTGAAATAGTAAAGTGATGACAAGATCATTGGAGTGAGGAAAAATGAAACCGTTGGTATCTGACTTATCGAAGATGATACTTTCTCCGAGGTCATTATATCGATCATGAATGATTGACCACGTCAGCTTTTGGGTAGTGGTAAACTTTATCTAGTTGATTGTTGCTTCGTCGCCTCCGTCAATAATCATTTGAATGGTGGGCGAGGGCGGCTTTGGAGAGCCTTGGTGCTGTTCTCGTCTGCGTCCAAAGTTGGCTCGTCCTCAGTCACTCATAGCTCCTTCAGGTGCCTTTGGTTCAACATTTTCACCACTTTCTATCATAGGGCTAAGCAGTCCTTGGTTTTCTGACCCCTCTCCTAGTGAAATTCACAAAGGACATTCGATTTTGTGGTACTGGGGTCGGGCTTCAATTTTTGCAGCTACTTCACCTTTTTTCCAAGCTTCTCTAGTGCATACACTATTTTGAAAAGAGAAACACAAAAATTGTGAGCAGATAAGAGTGGAGGCATACCTCTTTCAATTGACTGAGTCCCTGTGTGCGGCTTGGACGACCCTTCTGTGTGTCGAGGGGATAGTAGAATGACTGTTCTAACACAGGGTTGATTCCTATCTCAGTTGATGCATGCTCCTGAATGATCTCTTCGATTGGCATTACGAGAATCTTTCCTTGACTCTGTTTGGATAGATGTCAAATGTTGGTTGGACCGTTAAGGTCATCATCGTCTACTCTCACCTCAGCGTAGTAGGCATTGTGAATTTCTTCCCAAGTGGTGGGAGGATATTTCATTGGTCTACTTAACAACTTCCTGGTTGCCCTTGACCCATTCCTGTTCAACCCATTTTGGGAGGCTGCTACCGCCATCCTTTTTGATACGTTTGGTAAGCTCATTCTTACCCTGTTAAATCGAGCGAAGAAGTCCCTGAGTCCCTTGCTATGCGATTTCCTAATGGCTAATATGTTTTTCACTCTGGCCTCCGCTTTCTTAGCTCCAATGTGGGTGGAGACGAACTTGTCAGTTATTTCCTCGAACATTGTTATAGACCGTGCTGGTATTTGTGAGTACCAAGTTAAGTCTCCTCCGGTTAAGGTTTTGCCAAGCTTTTTTGTAGTATTGACGGTACTTGCTCCTTTGATAGGTTGTTGCCCTTTACCATTGTGATTTAATAAATGACATGATCTTCTGGGTCTCATGTGCCATCATATATCTTCAAATATGGTGGCATTGTGAAGGTCTTGGGTATGGCATGTAGGGCTGCCTCATCGCTATACGACTGTTTGACGAATCATCCGATATCCTGCTTTGGAAGCAGTTTTCGGGTGCCCGGCATCTTATCTACCCTTTCTTGATGTTCTCTCATCTGGTCATGGAGTGCTTTATTTTTTTCATTTCTTCCATTTTCTTTAGAATGGCTGTCAGTGCATCATTATCTGCATCGTGGGATGTTCACCGGTAGTCATCGTGGTATCAGCTAGCGCGGCATTTCTATTCGCCCTTTAAATGATTTTTTCAAGTATATCATTTAGGGTACTTGTCATCCACTCCTCCAATAATTTCTTCACTGCTGGTGGTGCTTCCTCAGCTGTGGACATGGAAGCTCCCCTTTTGCATCAAGCTGTTATACTTTTATGAGGGGGAGGTGAATCATTCCGCCTGGGCGTAACACTCGACGTTGCTTTCTCATTGTCTTCTCTGTCGTCCTCATTGATGGTGTTCAAAATATTTGTAGTGAAATCCGCTATTGCTTTCTGTCTTACATCTCCTTTTCCTTCCATTGTTAGTTTGTGCCGACGAGGAAAAGATGGCTATCCTTTTTTATGATCTAGAATAAACTAAAATTTTAACTAAAAAACTCCCCACAGACGGCGCTAAATTGTTTGACCAAAAAGTGTTAAACCTTTTATTCAAACTAATTACTGATGAGATATAAGATGAATTTTAGTTAAGGATAATCAATTCTAGATCAAATGTGTTAAGGAATCGATGTAGTGAATGACGTTTGATAGCGTTAAAGCGCATGTTTATATTCAATTAATGCTAGAAAGTGATAACATAAATATGCAATAAATGTAGAAGATGGCAATAAATGTAGCACAAAGGAATCTGCTACCCAATTATTGTATGTTTGGATGGTTCCTTCCCTGACAGCGACGTGGAAATAAGAGAAAAGAAGATGGTTATAGAATCTTTGGATCTTGTGGGTCAAGATCAAGTAACATGCACTTGAATCATATGATCAATGAACAAGACAACTTTTCGTATATTCTCTTGAGTCAATCTTTTACAATGCATTTTTCTCAGAAAGTGTAGCTCCCCTTCTTATTCTCTATCTCTTCCTATTTATAAGCTAGGGCTGGGCATATATCTGGTATAACCGATAGCCCAAAAAGATTATTGGGGTATCGATATCGGGTTATTGTATTAATGATTCGATAACGGTTTAAGATATTTTCACTACTGGATTATCGGTTCGGCCCTCAGTTTGCCCTATTTCTTAACGGGTTAACTGATAACCCAATAAGAATTAGTACTATTTTAGTTGTGTTTGTACAACTTTTGAATTACTAGTACTCTTGTTGCTCTTGCTACAACTAGACTCTGAAGAAAGACATTGATCTCTTGATTATGGTTTGGCAGGAAACCAAAAAATTGTTATTTATGTTCTTGTTAACTGGTATTTCCAGCGAATTGGAGATGGAATGCTTGTAGAGTTGTAGTATCAATTTTTGAGATTCCACAGGTCTTGAATTTGTCAAAATAGACCATGCTTCAAATATTAGTTGTGGCCATAACGCAGAAATGGGTAGTATGTTATATGTGAATTCTTATCTTTTTCTTAACTCTAGTGAATTTTCTTTTTTGTTTTTTTTTTTCTTAACACTAGATTGTATCAGGTAAATCGATAAGAGAACAGATAATGGTCAATAACCAATTAGCCGATAACCGATAACTTTTACCTTATCAGTTGGGTTATCAGTTATCATATTTGTAAACCAATAACCGATATCTAAACCAATAATATTCACAACCGAATCGAACCGACCGATGCCCATCCTAGGGATATCTCCAAGGAACCCTAGAAAGTACAAAATAAGGAACATTCCTTGTATTCATATTTGAACCTATCCTACGTTATTCCTTCACTTAAACTGCTCGTCCTGGACAACAACCCTCTCGAGGATGGCTTCCCGCTATTACATCATGGTTGACCCCATCCTTGATCCTGTTTATCTACTATTACCAAATCCCCAAATTTAGGCCAATACAATACTTAACTTCATTGTGGGAACAGGAGTAATTCATCTTGAGTCTGTTAGTCATTTTTTCTTTATTGATAAATCATATCGATAACTAGAAGTGTTGCTTAATCTAGCTAAACTTTGACTCGAGTCATGTTGTTAAAGATTAAATAAATAACAATATGAATAAATCACTAGGGAGCATTTACCCTTAAATGAGATTTACGCAGGAATTTAGATAACAAAGTAGAGGTGTTACATAGTTAACTACTCTGAAGTGAGCTAAGATAGAGAAACTCTCCCCTCTCTCTAAAAATACCTACATGGACACAATTGCTATACCACCAATTATACCACCGGACTAGAATAACCAAACGAATGTGGAAGAAACAACACCATAGTCCTTTAAGGAAATGTTACTCGACAAGCAGAGAGTAAGCCAAACAGAGTACTATGATAAGGATCCGCCAAAACCATCAAAGATGATAAAGGAAAAAATATTAAAGGCTCAATCACCCTTTCACAAGCCGACAAGAACCGCCTGTATCAACCTTGCCGCTTCTCAGTTTTCATAAAGGTCTTTGAATGTAGAGTTCCTCAATATTACCTTCGATCTAAACTAATTGACCTATGGAAACCATCTGAACAGTTAATCTTGATTGATCCAGAATGGGACTTCTTCATTATCTAATTTAGTCTAGAGGAAAATATGGCGAAGGAACTACACCTAGAGCCATGGTTCATCTCTAGGAATTTCCTATCAATATGTAAATGGGAATCAAAATTTGTCGTACAATACTCTCTCTTCCACAGCCATATGGATTCGCCTACCACAACTACCAAAAAAATTTAATGACAAAGAAATATTGGAAAAAGTTAGTAGGAAACTCGGCAAATTACTCAAAATTGATTCATGCACCTCTTTTACATTGAGAGAAAGATAACTACGCATCTGTATCCAAGTACCCCTGGACACCCCAAGGGAAACATCAGTAATCATTGGTGATCACAAGCAAACAATGATTTACAAAAGGTGAAGGTATGATATGCACAACATGTGGAAGAATTGGTCACACAACAAAAAGTTCCAACCACCACTGTCAAAAGAAGCACCAGAAAATTTAGGGATAAAAAAAAGTAAGGGGAGAATGATGGACGGAAGATAGTCACTTTCTCTAGACAAAAGAAAACAAGTCAACAAGAAATAAAGGGGAGGACAAACAGAAACGAAAACAATCAGCCTCATACACCAAAATCACAAAAGTTCTATGTTAAAATATTCGATGCAAACTCTAGTAAGTTTCTAGAAACCAAAACTTTTCAATATAACTCTAAGTCCAATAATATGCAGTCTAAGAATTACAATAAGCCCAGTATCCATGTGAATAAACAAAATCCCACCTCCCACCTCACTCCCTAGTAGCCCAACAAATGCAGGACCAACCCAAGTACACTACCAAATGCAAGGGGAGAATGGGACCTGATGGAGTTGATACCAAAAATTCAACTGCCCCGTTAATGATGCCTACAAGGAGGCCTCTACCAATATCCGAACCTCAAACGCATACTGTGCTAAAGATGTGGCCTTGGGCCACCAAGCCAATACCAAATCAACAACTGAGTTCCATACCTAATTGGAACCACCTAGCCCAAATAATTAATTACCCTTCCCAAATACCTATGTGTCCCCTACTCCTTTTCTAGAAGACTACTCTAATGGGGAAAGCTCACCACACTCCTTGAACACTCAAGTGTCTCACCTGAGAACCCACCTAATCTCAGGTGACATGACACATTCCGTCCACTCAAATTGATAGCACATTACTTTTTCCTAATGCATTAACCGGTGACCTTCATGCTGACCTAGATTTTACACCAAATGATGCTCTTATGAGATGGCTCATCAACATAACCCCCAATATTATTCAAATTATGAAAATAGAAAAGCAGAAAAATAGAAAAAATCCAGCTACCACACACCATTGTGATATCGCTTCCACTACCACTGGACCACTCACCTACTTCTTGGCCGGAAGTGGCGCTTCAAGAACAGGTACTAGCCTACAATTTCATCCTGGAAAATCAATTAATAACCCTGATTGAACCTTTGCATCCTCGGTGTTAGAATTTGGACTATTTTGGGACACTTAGTCCCTAAATGAGAGCTTAAGTGTTGGAAAGTGGTGTGTAATCGGAACAGTGTGAAGACAAGCTCGGAATGGGTATTCGATAGTTTCGTTATCTCCGTTAGGTGATTTCGGGGTTGGGAGCGTATTCAAAATGTATTTTGGATGCCTGTAGCTCATTTAGGCTAGAAACTCTGAAAGTTAGAATTCGGAGGTTTCTGGTCCAATAGTAAATTTTTGATCCAAGGATCGGAACGGGATTCCGGTAGTTGCTGTAGCACCATAATGTCATTTGGGACACGCGTACAAAATTTTAGGTCTATCGGACTTGGTTTGTTTAGGTTGGTGATCGAAAGGTTTGGTTTGGTTTGGTTGAGTTTTGAAGTTCTTAGGTTCAAATTATTGGTTAATTCGAGTTTCTGGCATTTTTTTAGGTGGGTTAAGGATTGGTACAAGTTTGAATGATGTTATGGGATATGTCCGTAGGTTTGGTTGAGGTCCCGAGGGCCTCGGTTGTGTTTCGGATGCTCAACGGAGCATTTTTGGGACTTGAAGAGTTGCAGATTTTCTGCTTTGACGTTGCAGAGCTTTTCTTCTCTGTGATTACATCATTACTCATGCGATCGCATAGTGCCTTTAGTGGGGGGGGGGGGGGGTCATAATTCCTTCAATGCGATCGGAAATCCCTTCATGTGATCACATAATTCTGTTTCCCCCTTCTCTGCGTTCGCACACCCTCTTCCGCGTTCGCATTGGTCAATTTTAGCTGGTGGCTCAAAGGTACCATTTCCTCTATGCGATTGCAGGATCCCTTATGCAATTGCATAGTTCTTCTTGTCCCTCTTCTGCTATCGCATGACCTTTTCCGCGTTCGCATAGGCCACTTTTTGGGCCCATAAATTTTACCCTGCGCA
Organism: Nicotiana benthamiana; assembly: GCA_034376525.1. NCBI lineage: Eukaryota > Viridiplantae > Streptophyta > Magnoliopsida > Solanales > Solanaceae > Nicotiana > Nicotiana benthamiana. Next base: position 149,504,309 of record CM067338.1, read on the forward strand.
ATCACATCCTCTTTCATGCGATCGCATTGAACAAAACCCCTAGGCAGATATAAACATTTCAAAACGAGGGTTCTTCCATTTTTAGCAAAACTCAAGCTAGAGAGCTTGGATTTGAGAGATTTTTCGAGGGCTTTTCAGAGGCAACGATTGGCTAACGATTCCTTACTCCTCTATGATTAATACCACTAATATAACCTCAAATTCGACCTTTAATTTCAGATTTTGAATGAAAATTGGGGTAAAGTTCTAAGACCTAATTGTGAGGATTTGAGGGGGGCATTTGACCTCCGATTTGGGAGATTTTTATGTGGTTAGACTCATGAGAGTATGAGGTTTCTGAAAATGTGAAAATTATTCGATTCCGAGACGTTGGACTAAGGGGCATTTTGGTTATTTTACCTATTTTCACGCCTTAGCTTTAATTTAAATAATGGAATTATCTACTTGCGATCTTATTTACATTATGTAATTGGTTTGAATAGATTCGAGCCATTCGGAGTTGGATACTCGTGGCAAGGGCATCGTTTCATAGTGATTTTTGTACCGGTTCGAGGTAAGTGGCTTGTCTAACCGTGTGTGGGGGACCTCTTCCCTTAGGATCTATTACCTGTTATTTTAAATGCTCGGTACGCGGGGTAACGAGCGTGTACTTGTGCTGGTTGTTGAAAATCCGTTTTACTTAGAATATTTAACTGTATTTTCTTGCAAATTTGCCTATTTTAAATGCAATTTAACCTGAGTAGTTTAGGATAAACATGTTTAGGTGACTTACTTGCTTAATTGCTTAAACGGTATTACATGTCCTACATGAAGCATGCTAGACTAGAAATTTCATTAATTGTTCTTACTTAGCACCTTATCTAATTTGAATTGTGTGGTATTACGAATTGGTATTGCGGGACGATATCCCGCTAACTCCCTTTGTATGTGTTCCGTCTATGACTGAGAGTGAGGGATACCAAGAGATCTCTGGCACATATATTATTACAAATGGAGGATACTGGGATATCCTCAGGATACTAAGAGATCCCTTGTGTAAAATGGAGGATATAGGAGATCCCCAGGATACTAGGAGATCCCTCGAGTATATGATGAGGATACCAGGAGATCCTTGGGATACCAGGAGATTCCCGATGACAGATATCCGGTGGTGATTTGTACTTCTGTTTACTTACTCTATTAGTTCTCGGTTACTGTCTTAATATTATTTTTGCTAGATTCTCGCTGTAGATTATTTCCATACAATTTTTCATTATTGTATTGATTATTATATTTTAATGTCAGTAGGGCTTCGACCTTTCCTCGTCACTACTCGACCGAGGTTAGGCTTGACACTTATTGAGTACCACTGTGGTGTACTCATGCCTCTTCTGCGCATGTTTTTCATGTGCAGATCCAGATACTCCCGGTCAGGCACGCTATCAGTGATCCAAGAACTATATTCGGAGACTTGAGGTATATCTGCCGTGTCCGCAGACCGAAGAGTCCCTTTCTACTCTACCTTGCAGTTAGCAGTTCCATCTCATGTATTCAGTTGTTGTAGACATTTCTGGATATTAGAGCCGTATCTTATGTTTCTCCTAGCCTGTGTTGTCGGTGGGTTTCCAGGTCTTTGGGGCAGTTTTAGAATGTTAAGTGTTAAAGTGTATGTGCCATGCGGCAACTATATACATTATTCATGTTATTTTGCTTTTAAATTATTAGATTTCGTAAATGTTGTTACTTCCGCAATGTGTTAGGCTTACCTAGTCATGAAGACTAGGTGCCGTCATGACATGTTCACAATCGGTGAACTAGCGTCGTGACAGATGATGTGGAAATAAGATGGTGTCACTGCTCATAAGGTATCCACTACCCCTCAGAGCATCCATGCCACGGTAAAAGGTACTCCCATCCCACACCCCTTGGTTATTTTCAGCTATTTATGTTAGCAACATTTTAGTTGATAGGAAATTGTTATAGGAAAGTCTGGTTACTATCATTAAAAGCAATAATAACAACTAGTTTGTAGGTGGAGGCTTCAATGAAGTCTTAAAGCTAGGGACAAATTTAGGGTTAATCCCATTAACTCAAGTCGTAGCAATTTATTTTGGAACTGCCGTGATGTATACAAACTAGTTGACTTAGAGCCCCTTTGGCGAAGCTACAAAAATCTACCTATTTTATAAAGTACTTTTTTTTTCAAAAGTACTTTTTAAAAAAAACAGTTTGTGTTTGGCCAATTCATTTAAGAAGTACATTTTGCAATATTTGGTAATCAAATTGTGTTTGACCAATCTTTCTAAAAGTACTTTTGAGTATCAAATTACCAAAAACGATATTACCAAGGTCTTATAATTCTTTTAAAGAGAAAAATGAACTCAAATATTTATCCTAAGAGACTTTTATTATTTTTTAATTTATTTAATTAAAATATAAAATATAAAGTAAACAAATATATTAAAGATTTAAATTAATTTTACATATATATAGTTATACCAAAGCATATATCATTATATAGTATAATTACTTATTATTACATGATGATTTGAATAATCAAAATACATCATTCATTATGAATTAGAAGTCTACTCCACAAATTACTATATATTGATAATCTACCATAAAATAATAAATAATGTCACTCACACATGATAATATTTTTCAACAATTTCATCTCTACGTCTATCACACAACACCTCCATATTAGTAGAAGACTAGCCTTACATTTCTAAAGAAATATCAGAAGGCCCAACTCCTTCCTCAATCTCTGTGGTAATATTTTCATTAGCATAATAATTGAATTCCTTATCGGTAAATTCTCAGTTGAAAGTCATTCATAACACGGACTTCTCCTTCAATGACAACAAAAAACACTGAATCTTCAAACCTAAAACCACCCAAACCACCAGACATTGAACATGCTTCTTCAGAAAAACATACTTGGGAGGCAAAACCATCCTTCAGGGATATGCTGACAACCACCAGTTTGAACACTTTTGATGCAAATCTAATCCCAAACGACATAGAACTAGCAGTTATCTCCCAAGAGATAGCAAGAGAAGTCAATCTGGAACCATACTCTATAAATGACATAAAGACTATCGCCCTAACAGAGGAAGATAGACAAAGAATCTATAAACCTTGGGAAAATGCAATTCATAGTTTGATTGGTGGGGAAGCGCATGATGCATCACTGCCTTCAAAAGAAAATCCAAAAGCTTTGGAGACCATCGGAAGATCTTCAACTGATTGACCTAGGGGAAGACTATTATATAATAAAATTCAAAAGAAGGGACAATATGGAAAAGGCTATCCACCATGGCCCTTGGTTTATTAGTGGCCATTTCCTCTCCATCTCTAGATGGAAACCAAACTTTGTTGCATCCAAAGAAAACTGACAACAACCGCTATCTGGATTAGGCTTCATAATTGCCGACTGAATTCTATGATGGAGAAATATTACAAAGAATTGGTAATGCCATAGGTAGTCTACTAAAGATAGATGTTCGTACTTCAACTACACTAAGGGGGAGATATGCAAGACTATGTGTGGAACTCTCACTGGAAATTCCAGTCCAGAAATTCCTATACATTGGCCATCATAAGCAACAAATACATTACGAGGGAGAGAACATTCTCTGCATTGTTTGTGGCAGACTGGGACACATAAAAAAAACAATGCTTTTTTGTCAGTATAGATGCCAACAACAACAAGGAGAGTGTTGAAATGCAAAACATAGGAATGAAACCCACTGATACCAACACCAACCACAATAGAGAGAAGGAATGGATAACAGTATCATTCAATAAGGGGAAAAGGCCAACTCAAAGAACCTTACAACAACAAAGCATCAAGCCAATGCATAATCGCAAAGGTCCAGATATTCCAGTTAAAATGTTCAATATCAGCACAGGTAAGTACTTTGATACTAAATACTTACAATACAAGTCTAAGGACCCTAAAGATTCCAATAGTGTTCTTGATCAGATTCACGTAAATATTATTATGGAAAGCACTAAGTTAAAAAGTCCGGCAACCATTGTCAAAACCTCCACTTCAATACCCATTAAAAATAATTTAATATTCTTGAAAATGAGCCCATGGTTTTGGAAGAAACCACCCCCGAAAAAAAATTTTAATTAATAAAAATAATATATCATCTCACTACATGGATGCAAATGAGCAAATGTCCATCACGAATAGATATAATGCCATGTTGGACTTAAGCTTGTCTCAAGCAATGAGTTTGGGTAATCCTCCCATGCAAATAATAACAGGAATTGACTTAACTACCCTTAACACTAACTCTACTTCCACCAACCCGGTCACTCGTAAACAAGCCCCTAAAAGTAATTTCGCTTCTTTTACTAAACATTTTGATAAATCCGTGGCCTTGGATCTCATAAACTTCCTTCTCCTGAGCATGCAAGCCAAATGGTGAGGGAAGCTAACCACGCCACACAAGTGGCCAATCGACCAACATCCCCATGGATACTCCTCCGGTGTATGAAACCATTATAAACAATGGTATTGGGCAACCAAAGGCCATGCAAAAGGAACAAACAATCATCACCCTACTGCCCAATCCTACTTCCTCTTGCTCTAGCCCCCTTCACATGCCTAACCTAGAAACCCTTCATCTTTTCAAAATGCCCAGAATCCCTCCAACTATAAGGAGACATCCCAAACTGATCCAAACTCTAAGACAACACAAAGCTAGAGCCATAGAAAATCTATCGCAATTTCCACCACAAATAAACAACCCTCAAGTAATATATGTCCAACCACCACAAGTACAAGATTATCCACCTATCTCATGGATGGAAATGGGCTTAATGGGACATGCAGTATCCTTCAACATACAATTCAACGGCCAAGATTCAATGACCATTCTCCACAACACACAATACCTGGCTCAATTAGTAACGCATGGCATGAGACTAGCCATGAACAACTACACCAACCAAATGGGGCTAAACAATATCCTACAACCATTAGCTCCCTCAATGAACCCTCACCTGATTCATGCAATGAGGGACCAGTGAAACCTGCCTCCCCACTTCAACCCCATATACCCACAGAATGCTCTACTAAACATGCCCTTCTTTCCACCAGAAACAATAACCCATCTCAATCCAATCTTCATGCCATGGGATAACCCTTAGCCAGCTCAGGAGGAATATATACCTCAGCCTCCCCATCAACCCCCCTCACCACCTCAACAACAAGTAGAAATCCCAGGGCCTATAGAGGTAGAAATGGAGGAGGGGGAACCACTCTACATAAACTTAGAAAAAGTCCTAGAGTTCTCAAACCTAGACGTGGTAAAGGTATTTCTCTTTTCGGAGATGCAGGAGAAGAGGCACGTACTCAACTGCCCCTTAGCATTATACAAATGCTCGATGGACATCAGGCCACCACGAGATCCTACTGTGGAGAACATGGCCATGATTCTTGTTCCAACCCTAAGAAGGAATCCCATAGTGGGAAATGTTAGGGAAAATGGGGAACCACCAAACCAAAACCTTAATCATACCATGAATCATCCCACAAACATTATCATCTGGAACATAAGAGAAGGCACTAATGACAATTTTAGGAGATACTTTTGGGAAATGGTATACACTCACAGACCATGCATGGTAGCACTCCTAGAAACAAGGATGGGGAGTCATGTGGAGCTGATCAAGCAGGGGGATTGTAATATTATACAACCATTAAGTGTTCACTGTTCAAAACTTCGTGCGTAGAAATCAAGAAAATTTCATGCAACCATCGAGGTACTCCATATACGTAAACTTTGGTTGTTTAGTACCATTTATCCTAGTACATAAATGCAAAATAGGAATACTATGTGGGAACACTTAGAAAGTATTAGTAAAAACCACATAGGTCCCTGGATGGTGAGAGGGGATTTTAATGATTTTTTCTCCTCTAATGAAAAATTTGGTGGTAAACCTATCAAGAATGCTAGGGCTGCCTTTCTTTGGTCTAAGGTTAATAACTGTAATCTAATTGGCCTAGGTTTTAAGGGTAGTAAATTCACTTGGTTTAACCATAGACATAAGTAAAAAGATTTAATTATGGAAAGCCTAGACAATGTTTTTGCAATGACCATTGGATTGACTTATTCCCAAATAGCTCCATCATTCACCTTCCTAAAACACATTCGGATCATAATCCTATCTTAGTTGAACTCATCGCTAAATCTAGACTAGGTCACAAACAATCCTTTAGGCTTGAAACTTATTGGTGCAAGCACTCGGATTTCCAATCCCTGGTGACTAAAACATGGTGTGAGCACAATTATCTTAGCAATTACCATAACTTTGTGGATTGCATTAAGAACTGGAAAACCAAAATTTTTGGAGACCTTATGGGGAAAAAGCACAACCTTCTAGCTCGCCTAAATGGCATACAAGAATCCATACATTACACCACTAGTACTTTCCTACAAAATCTAGAAAATGAGCTAATGTACGAGTACAACAATCTCCTGCTAATTGAAAAGGACTACTGGAAAATTCGTTCCAGAATAATGTGGTTAAATGAAGGAGATACTAATACTAAGTACTATCATATATGTGCCACCAATAGGAGAAGAGGTAACAAGATTAATTATTTCAAGGATGATATTGGTAATTGGATCAATGACCCTATAAGTGTCATGTCCCATGTTACAAATTATTTTAAAACCTTGTTTACCACTTCTCATAAAGCGAGTAGTAGGCTAAATACTCTAAAATCTAGTTCATATGGTGGTCACATTGATCTCCGCTAACTAGACGCCCCCCTTGCTAGAAATTCAAATCAAAAGAGCCTTGTTCTCCCTCAAACGCATTAAAGCCCCGGAGCCGGATGGTATTCATCCTTTTTTTTACCAAAAGTATTGGAATACCATAGGTCCAACGGTGATTACTCTATGTATCAATATTTTTGAGAACCAAACAATTCCTTATTTTATCAACCAAACATTTTTATGTCTCATACCTAAGATTCCTAATGTAAATCACATAAGGAACTTTAGACCTATTGGTTTATGTAACACTATTTAAAAAATAGTCACAAAAACATTAGCAAATAGATTGAAACCTTTTCTTAATAACATCATCAGCCCTTATCAAGCTAGTTTTCTAAAGAATAAAAGAGCCTCAGATAATGTTGTTATTATTCAAGATATTGTTACTAACCTGAAAAAATTTGAATGGGAAAAAGGGTCAAATGTTGCTAAAAATCGACTTGGAAAAAGCCTTTGACAGTATCGAATGGTCTTTTATCCATTACACTCTTCAATACTTCAATTTCCCTCCAAAATTCTCCACACTCCTGTTGAACTGTATCAGTACTAGTTCAATCTCAGTTTTGGTTAATGGCTCAATCACAAACTCATTTGAGCCTACAAAGGGTATTAGACAAGGGGAACACATCTCCCCTTATGTGTTCATACTTTGCCTTGAAAGTCTCTCTAGATACATCCACTACCAAGTTGATTTAATGAAATGGGATCGTACAACAACCTGTAAGAAGGGTCCACATTTCTCTCATTTGTTCTTTCTCGACAACCTTACTATGATGAAACTAGATAACAAGAAATCCTCTAAATCCATCAAGGAAGGGCTTTATTGTTTTAGCAAAATGTCTGGGCTAAAGATTAACCTAGCCAAATCAAAAATTATGTTCTCTAACATCTGCAAAGATCATGACATAAAGGAATAACTAGTATGTTAGGCATTAGGAAGAGTGATTCCTTTGGGACTTATCTAGGTTTTCCTATATTAAATAGTACTCCCAGACCAAGTGATTATCAATTCATAATTGATAATATGCGATCCAAATGAACATCCTGGAAGATGAATTTTCTCAATATTGCGGGAAGAACTACCCTAGCCCTATCATGCCTAAATACTATTCCTAACCATTATATGTAGTATACTTTACTCCCTAATAAAACCCTAAAAGTGTTGATAAGGTGCAGAGGGATTTTATATGGGGGAATACTAGTGATAAGAAAAAGCTTCACCTTATTAAATGGGCTACTTTATGCCAACCCACACAAAATGGATGTTTAGGAATCCATAGCGCAACCTCCAAAATTAATTGCGTATTGGCAAGTATGGCCTGGAGAATGATCACCAATCCTACATCCCCATGGGCATCTCAATTAATCACTAAATATGCTCTTACTCAATCTGCCTACAAAAACTCTTTCATTTGAAAAAGCATAAAAAAAGGTTGACAATTATGTAGTAAAGGCATTACTTGGTCACCCCCATATTCATTCTAATAGCAACATATGGGATGGAAAATGGATAGTTGGGATTGGAACCCTTAGATCTATCGTGGAAGAATCTTTACTAAAAGATGAGTACACTATAAATATTAAACATCTTCTTTCAAATAATAATTGAAAATTTGACCAATTGTCTATTGAGATACCTAAGTACGTAAAAGACCTTATAGAAAATGTTAGAATCCAAAGAACGGGTCCAAAAGAGGACATACCTATCTAGGCTCTTACCACAAAAGGTTTCTTTACCTCACAAACTTGCTTTAGTCTCCTTGAATCCTCAAAAAATGTTAATGTTGACTTCCAATGGATTTGGAAGATGGACCGTCCGAATAAATTTAAGTATTTCTTGTGGCAATGTTTTTACAATAGGATCCCTTGTAGAAGATATCTAGAAAAAATTGGTTTGAATATAGATGTAATATGCCCAGTATGTAGAAATAACGAAGCAGAATCCATAGACCACATATTCATTCATTGCAAGGCTATTAAACCTCTTTGGGAAAAAATTGGTCTTTACAACCATTACATAGATAACGAGGTACACTGGCTAATTCAGTTAAGAAACTTCATTCTACTCAAAATAGCCTTGTGAATTGGGACACCCTCCTGCCTTTCATAATTTGGCACACTTGGACGAATAGAAATAACAATAACTACGATAACACTAGCTCCCTTATTAACTTCAACTTTATATATAAAAAGGCTACTAAATACCAGCTTCTCACTCAAAGAAGCATCCAAAATCCACCAAAATCTACCATCAAGGTGGTACGGTACAAACCTCGTCATGGATGGACAAAACTTAACATAGACGCTAGGTATAGTGTTACTATACAAAAAAGTGGTTTAGGAGGTGTCTTTAGAAACTCTAACGGTCACTGGATTGTAGGGTTTGGTAAATCTACATATGCAGGTGGATCATTGGAAGCAGAGCCTAAAGCGCTCCTAGAGGGCCTGAAAATGGCCAACCAGTGGAACCTATACCCGCTTGAAATTGAATCAGACTCAGTGAAAGCCATAAAAGCAATACTCCAACGAAACATACATTTTATTGACACTGTGAATGCTTGCAGGTGGTTCATGCCCCAACAGAAGGGGATAATCCTCATGCACAACTTCAGGCAAGGGAATAATGTAGCACATCACTTGGCAGAGAAGGCAAAGGAAGAACAACAAGGAATGATGACTTTTATGGAACCACCCTACTATGTTAAATGTTTTACGGAAAAAGACTTGTTGGAGGAATGTATTTTTGTTAAAAAACTACTATATGATGCTTGTAACAGTCTAGAAGCTTAGAAAATCAAAGTGTCCTTAGTGACACTATGTTTGGGAATAATGTATTTTATCGCCCTTAACTGTTAATATATCTATATCTTGTTTGCTAAAAAAAGGAATTCCTTATCAGTAGAAGAATATCGTCAGATGAAATTATGTATAGCCATGATAATTGTAGCTAGATGATTCTGAGTGTCAAACTTGAAAGAGCATTGAGCGTAAAATAAATATAATTTTAAATATATAAAAATAATTTTTTTTTGTAAAAAAAATAGTTAAGTATGTTTAAATTCATATTCAAAAAGAGTAACTAATTATTAATAACACATAATGTATATTTAAATTCAAAAAGAAACTAATTAGTATTACCTAACCTTACTAATTTTGTCCTAAATTTCCAAGTGGTCTATTGTCACTTGGCTTAATGTGTGATGCATTTTCTTCTTCTTTTAATAATATATAAATAGGTTATATGATGCAATTGTGAATTTATTACCTATTTGTAGGTAATTTTCACAAATCAAATTTGATAACTGTTTTAAAGATTCGGGAACTAATAACATATAACAAAAGAAATTATAAATGACTATTTATAGGAAGAGAATAGATAATCCAAAGAATGATGTAGATAATTTGCTTTAGTGTGAAAATAATAAGAAGAAGATAATTTGAAAAGTTACAAGACATTACACATAAAAAAAATCAAAACAAGAAAAGTCAATAAAGAATTTAGAAAGTTACAATATCATTTATGTATATGATATATTTAACTCTAAAAGAATGATAAAAACTAGAGACAAAAATGAAAAGAAAAAACTTAAATTAGAAAGGGATAATTTGGAAAACATAAATGTATGGTGATGATAGTTTGGTCTTGAATAAATGAATTTTTCACTTCTGCTTCTTGGAAGAAGCTAGAATTTTTGCTTCTTCCGCAAAGCAGAAAAACTACTTCTGCTGCTGGCCAAAAGTACTTCTTTGTATAGGCCAAACAAGTTAAATTTTTTAAAAAGTACTTTTTCCTCCCAGAAGCTTGGCCAAACAGGCTCTTAGAGTACAAAGGCAGTAAATTCACCGGGACTGAAAAAAGATAGAAAAATAGAAGTAGTCTGATTTTAGAAAGGATAGATAGGCGCTTTCCTAACGAATGCTGGATTTCCCAGTACACTGAGGCTACTGTTAACCACCTCCCTAGGAATCACTCAGATCAGTACCCTGTTAAAATAATGCTAAAGGGGGGCTATCTCAATAATTCCAACACACCTTTTAGGTTTGAATCCATGTGGAGTAGCCACCCAATATCATTAATGAGGCCTTCACTAATAACTCCCCCTCATCCAATCAACTGAAACATTTTAAAGCATTGTGACCTAGTGGAACAAGCACACATTTGGCAACATCTTCCACAAAAAGAGAAGGATTATGAATCCAATCAACTGAAACAGTTTAAAGCATTGTGACCTAGTGGAACAAGCACACATTTGGCAACATCTTCCATAAAAAAGAAAGGATCCTAGCAAGAATTGCTGGGATCCAAAAATCACCAAACTACTAGTTCAGCAATTACATGCTAAACTTAGAAAGTAACCAGACCAGAGAACTTGACTCCATCCTCAATAATGAGGAAGAGTTCTGGAAACTCAAGTCAAGGGTTAATTGCATAACTGAAGGGGATGTTAACACTAGATTCTTTCACACCTCCACTGTTAAAGGAAAAGAAGAAATAGGCTCTTGTCCCTCAAAGAGAAGAGTAGAAACTGGCTCTATGAGTAAGGGGACATTATGGTCTCTATAATGCACTTCTTCAAAAGCCTCTACACTTCCTCACGCACTCAAGCTCCCATTTCAACTACCAGCCATCTGGACATGACCCATGTCCTATCAAACTGTCAAAAAGAAAGCTTGGATAGGTCTCTTGAGGTTAGTGAAATCAAAATGGCCATATTCTACCTTAAGCCCTTCAAGGCATCAGGCCCGGATGGGTTTCATCCCTTCTTTTACCAAAGGTACTAGAGCATTGCGGGAACTTAATAGTTGACTTCTGCAAATAATGCTTTAACACACACTCCATAGATGAGATGATGAATCAAACTCTCCTTTTGTCTCATTTACAAGTGTCCCCAAGCTATCATGCTCAAAAACTTCAGGCCAATAGGGATTTGTAACACCATCTACAAGACCATCGCTAAGATCATTGTCAATACAACCCCCTTTACTTGCTATAATTAGACCTAGTCAGGCTAGTTTCTTGTTAAAATAGAAGGGCATATGATAATGCAATCATTGTCCATGAATACGTAACTTATTTTGGGAGCTAGGTTCATATGATTTTGAAAATTGACTAAGAGAAGGCTTTTGACATGCTGGAGTTGTACTTCACTAGGTACACACTGCATGCCTTCTTCAACTTCTCTCCTGGGCTAACTAAGTCAATCTTGTCCTGCGTTAGCACATCCAACATTTCCATCCTAGTGAATGTGGGCAAAATAGATTCCTTCAAGCCCTCTAGAGGCATCGCACAAGGGGACCCAATCTTCCCTTACTTGTTCATTCTGTTTATGGAGAGGCTCTCTAGGTTAATTGATGAATCTATCCAGGACAAAAAATGTCTCCCTATCAATATCAGTAGGTCGGGCTAAAATTCTTATTTATTTTTTGCTGATGACCTTACTCTCTTTACAAAACAAAATATTAGGAATTGCACTACAATATACTCCATCCTGCAGGCATTCAATGAGGATTTTGGCCAAAAATTCAATTTGACAAAGTCCAGAGTTCTTTCTCCTCCTCTAACACAAGGAATGACATAATGGAATACCTCACAAGTGCAATGGCAATCCAAGCTACAACATCATTTGGGAAATACCTTAGATTTCCTATGTTCCATAAGAGACCAACTAGTACTGACTTCCAGTTCATAATAGATAATATACAATCTAAGTTGGCTGGCTGTAAAATTAATTGTCTAAATATGTCTGGAAGGATCATCCTTGCGAAGGCCTCTCTCAATAATATCCCAAGTCATGTCATGCAATACATCAAATCTTCCACCAATACTACCAAACAAATTGATAGAATTTAGAGGAAATTTTTCTAGGGCACAACTCCAAACAAGAAAAAATTGCTCCTGGCTAGCTGGGACAAAATCACTAGGCAGAAGTTCTATGAAGGGATGCATTTTCAGAAAGGTGAGCTTAAAAATAAAGCTTCATATGTCGGGTTGGCTTGGAGGATCTACCATTACACCTCTAGGTTATGGTCTAGAGTTGTGATCTCTAAGCATTGTAACTGGAACCATACCCCCAAGAAACCAAAATCTCCAATTTGGCAATGCATCCTCAAGGGCTGAGATACATGCAACAAGTCGAGCAGATGGTTTGTCCATAAAGGTAACAACGTGGGCTTCATCAATGATACTTGGATCCCAAATCAGCGAACTATTAGGGACATGATTGAGGGCCCTCTAACCTATAATGACATAGATGCCAAAGTGGACTCTGTCTACCATTATGGGAACTAGGATCTCTCCTCCATCTCTGTAAAAATCCCTGAGAACATCATTAACTTGATCAAATCAACCTTCATTCCTTCCAACTCTGCCAAGGAGGACATGCTAATATGGGGATTGACTCCAAGCTGATCTTTCACCACCAGATCAGTCTATACCTTCCTTAGAAGCAATAAAGAATCTTTGTGGAAAGGTGAGGAAGACAACTGCACTTGGATATGGAATTTAAGTCCCTGACAAAATCAAAGACTTTAGTAGGCTCCTTGCCCAAAATAGGCCACCTACTGGAGCCGTCCTTCACAGAATTGGGGTTAACTGTAACCTCCAATGTTGTTTTTGCTCATCAAGTCCCAAAACCAGTGACCACATCTTCTTTGAAGTTCCCCAATGCAACCCACTTCTAGTATGAAACATTATCCAATGGATTTACTGAAGATCAGCAATTGAATCCCACATTCTCATATCAACTTTGGCCATTAACATGGAATAAGATAAAGAAACCTCTTTCAACAACATCATTCCTTGGGAGAACATCATCCCTTTTTGTTTTTGACACATCTGGCTAGCAAGAAACTATAACCTCTTTAATAACAAAAGAGATAACATCAGTGCTAATAACACCATATCAAATGCAACAGAGTACTATATGTTGGCACAAAATAGTGCTATTAAGAGTCCATTACATACCAGAGTTAAATGGGAAATCCCCCTCCCCAAGAGGGTTCACTATAAACTCAACAAGGATGGGGCCGCCAAACTCAGGAATTGGGGGAATTGGTGGAGTGTTCAGGAATCATAGAGGAGATTGGATTATGGAGTATATAAAAAATATACCCCATACTACAAAAACCATGGCAGAACTAAAATATCTGCTAAAGGGACTCCAAATAACAAAACAAAATGGTTTGACTCCACTAGACATAATTACATACTTAGCTGAAGTAATAAAAATGCTACTCACAGGAAACACAACTTTTAATCCTATGATTTGCGAATGCATATTATTGCAAAGTATGGACAAGGTGATGGTGAAGCACAACTACAGGGAGTAGAATAGTGGGACAGATGCACTGGCAAAGGAGGCAGCAAATTCAAGTTTTTTGGATAGAACCACCATACTAGCAGTTCCTCATATCTGTGAATATGATGTATTTTGGGTAGACATCCTAGGTGTGAGCACGTGATTTTTACCTTATATGAATTACTCCCATAAATTCAAAACAAAAATAACTTCTTTCAATGTCTGTAAGTTGGTTAAATTTTGTGGCATTTACAGTTAATTATTTGTATTTTTGTCTGTGCATTTTAATTGGTAAAAAAATACAAAAAATATGTTGCATATGAATTTAGGAGTTAATTTTGTATTTTTATATTTTTAATGTATTAAGTCGTTTATAAAAAGTAAAATTACAAAAAATAGATTATTTTGCTTTTTAGTTCTAATCTCGATTTTGGGAATTAATTTTTGTGTTATTTTTAATTTTAATTTACAAAAAAAAAATGAAAATGAAAGGAAAAGAGGGAGTTACCATTTTTGGGCCATTTTATTTAATAATTTCAAAGACTAAATGGATCCCGCCCAAAACCAAACAGAACCAATCCATACCCATTCCAAAAACCCAGTCCAATTTATCTTCACAACGAAACGACGACGTTTCAGGCCGATTAGATATGATCCATCGAGGTTAGTAAATCTAATGGCTCAGAAGTTATGATCTCCGGCTATTTAACTGTCCTAATGCCCTACCCTCCCCCGTCTCAGAACCCCCCATAACTATCTCTCACAACCTCACCTTGAACCATTGCCTCCCGCCCGCCGGAAATTTCCTACGGCAGCGGCCGGCGTCCAATCGCCGTGAAATTAACACCACATCCTTGTCTTCGCCTCCTCACCTCAAATCACCACCTTGCTTCCTTCAAAACTTTCCCAAACTTCTCGATCTTGATTCACAGCCACGAACCCTAGCGTCGCCCTCATTTCCTCTGGTGGTGGTGCCATTGCTAATCACTCTCAAATCAATACCACACAACCCCCATGACCCCCTCTCACCTAATTTCTTGATGGTTTCCTCGAAACTATGTAGAACTCATCGAATCTTATATCCCTAGGTCGAGCCCTTAAAGCCATAAATCATTCTACATCAAATCCAATGGTCTACATGAGTGTATGTCATTGTTTTCTTTCGAGTTTTGAAGTTTTGATTCAACGAGAAGTGATGTTTTTAGATGCTCTTAACAAAAGAGAAAATGTCAAAAGGAGACGTGCACTTCTGATGTCTAGGAGACACAAACAAGCGGTGTTGGTGACCGGAGTGACTACGTCGATGAACTTTATGATGCAAACCATAACTCCATTAACTTCTAGGAGCTTCTACCAGCTGGTTTCCAACCAATTCCTAAGGAAAGCGAGCTAAGTGAAAACGAAAAGATGACCAGTAAACAATGGAACAGTAACAATGAGAGTACAAAGATTATTGTGTAGAAAGGCAAAGGGCAGCTACCAGCAAGTCCAAAGCGACTCCAATTTTCAAAAGCTGGGTCTTCGAAGCAAACCCCAGATCTAGATCTGAGAGCTACAGAAATGGAACAGGATATAATGATGCATGCAAAGGAGATGAGGAAGCAGAATAGGAACTCACAAATGGGGGTGAAGCTGGATTATATACCACCTAGCCACAGAGAAGGCAAGGTAATAATTTAGATTGAAGAAGAAGATGTAAGTGAGCTAAAAGATTACTGGGATAATGCTATAATTGGGTATGTTCTAGGGGATACACCATATGAGAAATCTATGGTGAGAGATATAGTATCAGTGTGGGATTTTGTAGATAAACCTCAGATTCAATACCATCATGATGGCTATTATGTGTTTCGAATTACGAATGTGAAAGATAATGAAGCAGTAATTCATGCAGAGCCTTATAGCTACCATAATAAGCCACTAATTTTATAGAATTGGGAGAGAGATTTCCATTTTGACCCTAATGTATTACAACTATTCCACTTTGGATCAAAATCCCTAGCCTATCAGTAAGGTATTGGACTGTAGATGCTTTGAGTAAGGTAGCAAGTGGAGTAGGGATGCTAATGTACACAGACAAATATACTTCAGAACTATGGAAAATATTTTATGCAAGAGTCCTAGTGAAAGTTGATATAACAAAATCACTGGTTGAGACTGTTTGACTCTTGTGAGTGTCAAACGACAGGAAATTGTTTATGAAATGAAGAAAATATTCTGTACTGAATTTCTACACTTTGGACATGATATATTTGAATGTTGGAAGTCAAGTAAGAATGAGGAAAATGAAGAATTCCAAGTTCTTAAGAGGAGGAGCCGGGGTAGGAGAAGAAGAATCATACAGGAATGGAAAAGAACAACAAGCTAAGGAAGAAAAGTAGGAAGAAATGAAGGAAGTGCAGCACCCTACAGAAGATGACAAGATGTAACATAAAGATGATGCAGTTTAGAAAGGCAAGAAGGTACAAAATGATGAAGAAAGAATGGAACAACAACCCTCTCTAGATAAGCAAGGTAGATATGCAGGACAAAGCAATGCAAACAGATTCTAAGTACTTGAGGAAATGAGACAAACAACTGCAGAAGGAGGGGGTCCAGATCCTAACCTTACACAACACCCCCTATGATCATTAGCACATAGAATATAAGGGGGGATAAATAAGCCCCATAAGCAAAAAGAGTTGAAAATCTTTTTACAGAAGAAAAAGGTAGATGTGATAGGTTGTCTAGAAACTAGAGTAAAGGGAAAAAAGGCAAAAACAATATTGTACAGAGTAGCAAGGGATTAGGTATATTGTTGCAATTATAAAAAAGCAGAGAATGGGAGAATCTGGTTGATGTGGAAGACAAATGTAGCAGTCAATGTAGTTCAAGTTCATGAGCAATGCATTCATTGTATGGTGAGTGATACACTGACCGGCAACAAATTAGGCTAACAGTAGTGTATGTTAGAAACAAGCAACAAGAGAGAACAAGCTTATGGTCCGAATTGCAAATGATGGGAAATCAGGTTCAAATTCCATGGCTCATAAGTGGGGGATTTTAATAATGTACTCAACATTGAGGATAGGCTGGGGCAACCAGTCATCATGAATGAGATAAAAGAATTCAAGGATTGTATTGACTCCATACAATTGACCCCATTGAACATAAAGGGATGCTTTTATACATGGTGTAGTAAACAATATGCAGGTGATAGAGTATACAATAGAATAGATTGGGCTTTTGGAAAGTTTGATTGGATCAAAGAGTATGGCCATGTAGATGTTGTATGTTAGGAACCTGGGGTATCGGATCATCTCCTATAGTGATCCAATTGGAAGAGGAAGAATATATACCGAAATCCTTTCAGGTTGTATATGGTAACAATGGAGCACAAAGAGTTTAGGCCAATGCTAGAGGACATATGGAGGCACAAGATACAAAGTGATCCTATGGATAGTATATGAAAGAAACTACAGAAAATGAAGCACTGTAACTAAGGGACTGAACAAGGATATGGCAAGTTATCAAAAAGGGTTGAATCATATCAGGAAACAGCTTGAGTATGTGTAGAACAAACTGAAGATCGGTCACTTAAATCAAGAAATGACAGAAAACGAGAAGCAGGTACTTCATGAGCTAGAGAAATGCCGTACAATAGAAGAAAGAATTCTGAGGCAGAAGTCAAGAGTAAATTGGATAGATTGTGGAGATTCAAACTCCAAATACTTCTATGCCCAACTAAAGATGAGGGCACGCAGGAATGCAATTACCTCTATATATAATGAAGGGGGAAGTAGAATCGCAGAACCTACAGAAGTGGAGTGAGAATTTATTACTTTTTTATGCAACTTATGGGAACTGATAGTGGGGTCAAACCATGTCCTAGTACAAAAACTTTTAAATCATGTATGTGCCTATCATTGCACCAACAACAGGAACTAATTCAGGAAGTTACCCATGAAGAAGTGGATGAAGCTGTAAAAGACATGCCAAATGACAAGGTACCTGGTGTGGATGGGTTACCTGTAGAGTTTTTCAGAATGTACTGGAATGAAGTGAAACAAGAGGTCTATGATGTTGTGGGATACTTTTTTCAAACAAGTATGATGAAGAAAGCATGTAAATGTACATCAATAACATTGATAGCCAAAGGTACAACTCCCACAACTGTTAAGGATTATAGGCCTATTGCATGATGCACTATAGTTTACAAGATAATAGCAAAACATATGACTACAGGATCAAGAAGGTAATTGAGTGCATTATTAGGAAAGCACAAACTGCATTCGTAGAAGGGAGGAGCATTGTGGATAATGTCCTAGTTAGCTATGAGTTATTTAATGGTTACAACAGCAAAGGTCTATCACCCAGATATATTCTCAAGGTTGATTTAAAAAAGACATATGGTTTACTGGATTGGCAATTCTTAAGATATATGCTCAGAGATCTGGGATTTCTATAGAAATTTATTGGGTGGATCATGGATTGTGTGACAACAATATCATATTCCTTAACATTGAATGAAGGAATTACTAAGCCTTTCCCTTCTAAGAGAGGTATCAGACAAGGAGAACCAATGTCTCCTTACCTATTTGTGATTGCCATGGAGTATTTGCAAAGGGAAATGAGTACATTGGTTGTGCAGAAGGAATTTAGATATCACCTAAAATGCAAGAAGCTAGGAGTGACTCATATATTTTGCTTATGATTTGTTAATGGTTTGCAGGGGAGACAAATAATCAGTATGACGATTTGTTAATATTTTGCAGGGGAGACAAACAATCAGTAAATGCATTTCAGAACACTTTAAATAAGTTCTCAAATGCGTCAGGATTGCAAGCAAGTGCAGAAAGGAGCTTAATCTATATTACTGGAGTAGCACAATACATGAAAGAAAAACTTATCAAACTTACTGGATATGTAGAGGGCAGTATACCCTTTAAATATCTGGGAGTTCTATTGTCTGCAAGAAAGCTAAGCACACACCAATGCATGCCTCTAGTAGAGAAGATCACAGAGAGAGTCGGATGCTGGTCAGCAAGGATGCCCTCTTACTCAAGAAGAGTTCAGCTAATCCAATCAGTTCTATTTGGTGTACAGACATATTAGTTTCAAATAGTCTTAATCCCAAAGAAGATTATAAAGATGATAGAGACTGTATGCAAGACTTTTTTATGGACTGGTTCAAATGAAATCTCAAGGAAGGCATTGATTGCATGGGGCAGAATATGTCAACCAAAATCAACAGGTGGATTGAATGAGATAAACATGAAGATATGGAACAAGGCAGTAGTATTAAAACATCTATGGGCCTTGGCTATGAAAAAGGATGCACTGTGGATAAGATGGCTCACACCTACTACATAAAGAGGAAAGAGATTTAAGATATTCACTCACCCAAAGTAGCAGCATGGGTGGTCGGGAAGATCATAGATACAAAAGATGAAGTTAAGAAGATGATTTCAAACCAACAGACCCATCCTGGGAAACTTTGTGAAGCAAGAAAAATTCCTGATTCACAAAGCATATGTTCAAATGCAACCCCAGTTCAGTAAAGTTGAATGGAAGAGTATCCACATGTACTCACAGATACATCCTAGGTTCAAGTTTCATTTACGTTTGGCAATTAATCAAAGAATAATAATTGTGGATATACTTACTAAGTTTTGTATCCAACCGCATACAGAGTGTGTTTTTTGTGGGCAAGCTGAGAAAATATTTGAACATATTTATTTTGGCAGTCAGAGCACCAGAAAGCTATAGGAAAGGATACTTACATGGTTGGGGTATACAAGGCTGATAGGAGACTAGAAACATGAGTTGATATGGATGAATAACATGGCAAAGAAGAAAGAGCATATGGCAGAAATGACACATCAACTTTTGCAATGGTCATGTGCTGCATATAGCATGAAAGGAACTAAATGAGATTCAACAAAGGAAGATACTATATTGATGAAATCTGTAAGGAAGTTGCAATGCATATCCTCAAATAAGGAAGAAAGAAGATCAAGTGGAAATCAGGATTAGAAATTGTAAATAGACTGCCTTAGTATATTAGCTTAACAGTAGAACATGAATAGATAGATATACTTGTAACATGTATTAGAGATTAATAGTCGGTGTTAATCTGGGTATGTAATGACAGCTTTTGATTAAATAAAAGCAAATTTTCGTCGAAAAAAAAGAAGAACAAATGTCCAACATTAGTTTCGTTAAATAAAGGTCTTCGGTATGTTGTTGATTTCTTAATGGGTAAGTTCTTACTCCTATCTTGTATTCTCTTTCATTATTTCATCTTGCTCCTCATCCCTTCTCTTTTTGTTTGGTCAAAGTTTGTTTGGGTTTTCATAGTTCAAATTGATTCCATCTCTTGTTTTGTCTTCCTCTTTTTTTCTTTCTGGTTTTTAAAGCTTGATTATATGATTTCTGCAGTCTGCCTTATTTTGTTTGTCCAAGTTTTAGTGTTAGTAACTTAATTATGGTTCCATCATTAGTTTAATCACTTGGTTAAACTAGGCCCATGATTTAGTTAAATTGTTGTTATAAAATTGGGGTTAGTTCATTCATATTGCTTTGTTTTAGCTTCTTTTAAATAAATGTTTCCAAGATTCTTGGTTTGGGGGGAAATTTTGGTTCAGTTTTAATCTAGGGTTCATAAGTGTTTTAATTGATTTCTATATGTCAGAAGGCCCATCAAAGAATTCAGTTGGGTCTATTAGGACCCATTAATTGGGTCATTTGGCCCGCATCTCTGTTTGGTAGATCAGAAGTAAAAACAGGGCATTTTGGGGGAAGTATATGTAATCTAGATATGGGAATCTTTGGTGTAACTGATTTCAGAAGTCTCTAGTAGGGATTTTAGGAGAATTTCATGCTTTTAGTTGTTTAACTTGGATAGAAAGTCAGAAACTTAGGGTCACCTAAGCTAAAATGAACATTAAAAAAGGGGCAAGTGGTAAAAAAACTAAATCTAAGAGCTGCCCTATTTGCTTGCCTATAAAGGCATCATTCTTGCCTTAGAGAGAAGAGAGTTTCAAGAGATGAAAATCCAGAAAAGAAAAAGCTGACACATTCTAAAAAAATCTGAAAGAAATAGAGAGCTGAAAAATCAAAAAAAAAAAGGTGTCATACTTTACTGTTTGATAGAGGTTAAGAACTGAAAAATAAAAAGAGATAGAGATGGCTGCATCAATACTAGTCCATTGGTTTTTCTTCTAGATCTTGATATTTCAACTTGCTAAGACAATCTGTGGTTCAGTCAGTGCATGAAATGGCCTGAATTTTGTTCCCGTAGAAAGTTCGAGTAGATTCTGTAGTGTAATTACTGTTTCATTGGTTTATAAGCTGATTTCACTAAAAATTGGTTGAATCTGGGCATGTTCTCTGTTGTACATGTTTACTACCCTCACTTCTTTCCTTTTGCAATTTCCAAATACATCTTTCCGCACTTAAGCATGTAAAAAATGACTCATGAAGTGTTTCTTGCTGAGGAAAAATGAAGATCATGTGTTCTTTTATCAGTTGCTCCCCTTTCTAATTTCTCTCCTAGTTTGTTTTGTCGAATTTTTATATTAGCATGTTTAGAGTAGGGTTGTGCTTTTAATCAAGAGTATTCACATTGAAACCGTAATAAGATTATCATGTACCAATTACCAAGTTTCACTTATTTGATTCTTAGGCTCTGATAAAGTTGTTAGAAGTGTCCATTAAATCTAAGATCCATGGACTTGTCCTTAAGTCCAGATTACTTGAATGTTTATTAGTCATAAAGATGCTAGAGTTAAGGTGAGGCATGTGTTTGAAGACCAAAGTCATTGAACTATGCTTCTTCTATTGGTATAGTATTATTTGAGAATGATCATTAAAATGTAAGAACTGTTCTGACCTAGTAATGGTGGTGCTTTCAAGTCAATTCGAATGGTCGTTATATGATTGAATTTATTATTGTACTAATCGAATTGCAGCATGTTAAAAGGTTTGTTTAAGGTTGAAGTCCAGCATGTGATTAGTTGGGGTTTGGTATGAGATCTCGAATAAGATTTGAATTTCATGGTTTATTCTATTTCTTTGCATCTTGTGTTTCTATTAAATTAAGCTATTCATGCCGATGATTTCCATTTGAACAGATCTTGTGGTTTTTTATCAAGACCTTGGGGTTTATATTTGGTTCCACAAGGATTCGATCCTTGGGCACAAGGATTTGGTATCCACTGCTGCCCTTCCCTACATTGGAATTAGGATCAATTTGGGCCTAGAACTTCGATAGTAGTCTGAAAGAATAAAGAAAAGGGGTGGGTTGCGCGGTGTGTGTGGTTTTTTCGTAGAAAATTGGTGCTTTCATTAATGGTTGTGGCTAGCCCAACTTCCACCCTTGCATTTGGTAAATCAGGCCTCGCTTTTATGGCCATTAATCAAACAGCCAAGCCTTCATTAATAGAGATGAGCCATAATTAGGTAAAACACAGTGAATGGCCCTCATGAACTAGTTTAGAAGTGTTTTAATTAGAATGAATTGAGGTGCGCCGCGCCAAATAAAATCACGAATTGGGTGGCCCTCTTTAATTATTTTCTTTAAAAATATTTAGAACTGGAGGCGTGCCGCATAATAAATTTCCACGGCCCTTGCAAAATTAATAAGTCTTTAGTTGCTTTAGGCACGTAATTTAATAATATTACTTTCATAAACTCGAGTGTGTATTTCACGTGATCCAAATCAAATCCCAAAACGTTGAATAAATAATGTTTAGGATTGTGGGTGCATTTCATGTGGCACGATCCATAAACATATTATAAACGACATTCAACCTTCTTTAAAAATTGAATAAAAGTGGTTAAATGGTAAAATTTGCACATAGGTTCATGTTGTTTAAATCATATAATTAAGACGAATATAAGAGTTGAGCGACCGTGTTAGAACCACGGAACCCGAGAATGCCTAACACCTTCTCTCGGGTTAATGGAATTTCCTACTAGGATTTTTGGATCGCGGACTGTTAAACAGAGTTAATATATTCCTCAATTCGGGATTCAACTGGTGACTTGAGACACCATAAATCTCCTAAGTGGAGAATCTGAATCTTTCAATAAATAATCCCATTTTGATTGTCACTTTAATTGGAAAAAGGACGTGTGACAGCTCTGGCGACTCTGCTGGGGATAAGAACCCAGAACTTTGGTTTAGGATTGAGATTTCGATCTCAGTTAAATTGTTAAATTTGGCTTTATCTGATTTTGTTACATATTTGGTCATAATGTGCTAATTGTTGCTTTTATCGCTTTGATATTTTGTGAATTGTATATAAACTGTTACGAAACCTATCTTCTCTTTGAGTCTTCTAAATCGTGAAGAAGAGTGCACTTCCTATGACTTATTTTCTGTCTAGAGTCCAATCCCATTTTAGAAAGAGGTTCGGATATATTGCTAAGCCAGTGAAGCTTCTGTATTCCCGGTATGCTGCCTCCCCCTTGGCTCGAGCTGTCTGCTCGGGTAAGCCAGGTCTAGTACAGCAAACTCAGGTATTAAACCTACAATAACTCAACCTCATGGCGGATCCCTAGTAGGAACATTTATTGCATCATGTGCATTTTCCTTTAGAGACTCAACACAAGGGTTGGGTCTGTCTAGAACAGGTGTACCTGAAATGAAAAAGACCATGATGATGCATCTTACTTGCTACTTGTGCATTTATTTGTTGCGGACTTGCATGCTGACCGGCTTTTGAATATTGGAAAAATAGAAAAAACAAGAAAAAAAGAAGAATAGAGAAATAGCGGTGTAGACGGTTAAGAAAGTTAATCCCCTGTTTTGAAAATACCAATATCCAAATAGTGATGAAACTCTGCCGAATTTTTGAGAAAAATGACATGAAAAAAAAGAGACATATTTTCAAAATATGGTTTATTTTATTTTCCTGAACTATGCATATCTGATTCTTTTCTTTCGAGTCGTGATACGTAGGCAACCCACATAGGGTCCAGTCTTCCGATATTTCCATTATAAGTTTTCTTTAGAATACTAATGCTAGAAATAAAAAAAATGAGTTTGCTTTTCTTTATGTTTACTTTAAGCGTATTAGGACCAAATTAAAAAAAAAGAGAATTTTCTTTTTGTACTTATTTAAAAGCTTTCTTTAAGGTATTAATTCCAAAATCCAAAAAGATTTTCTTATGAGGTGTTTCGTTGGAAAATTAGTGAAAAATAAAAGAAAAAAAATCTTGTTATTAGAAATTTAGGTTAGTGTACCTAGAAAAAATACTTTATCTTTGGTTTATTTCTAAAGTTTTTCTTTTAAGCAATCAAAATTGAAATCCAAAAAAAAAATTTATTTCTCTTTTTGAAATCTTGGGTCAGGATATCATATTAAAATTCAAAATATTTTTTATATGGTTTATTCTTTAGATTTTCTTCCTAGAAAAAAAGAATCAAAAAATATATTTCTCTTCTAGGATTTTCCTTAATAGAATATTTGTTTCAAAAAGAAAAAAAACATGCTCGAGTCTAGAATAGGTTATAGTGCATCCAGTCTAGAAAATTCAAAAAAATTACTTCTTTTACTTCCATTTTCTCATTAGAGTAATCATTAAGGTAAAAAGACAACAACAACAACAACTACCCAGTATACTCCCACCAGGTGGGGTCTGGGGAGGGTAATATGTAGACAAGTCTTACCCTTACCCGAAAGGGCAAAGAGGCTGTTTCCAATTGACCCACGGCTCATAGTATAAAAGGAAAAACAACAGTAAAACAAAAACAAAGACAAAAACAAAAACAAAAACAAAAACAATAGAGCATTAGTAACTCCAGCAGAAATAGCGTAAATAATTATCTAAACATACGAAACATAAATACAGTTGCATGCAATAATATCATACAGTAACTACCATAACTAACAGCAATAGGGGGGACATAAGCTAAACACAAATCATGTACGGGAAACCCTGCTGACCCACACCCAACCCCGGATGAGGCGTACGAAAAACTCTAGGAGCCCCTATCCTACAACCCTGATTCTAGACCTCCAGACTTTCCTATCAAGGGTCATGTCCTCGGAAACCTGCATTCTAGTCATGTCCTTCCTAAACCTCTCCCCAATACTTCTTAGGCCTCCCTCTGCCTCAGCGACCACCAACAATCTCCATCCGCTCACAGCTCCTCACTGGGGCATCGGGACTTCTCCTCCGCACATGCCCAAACCACCTCAGCCTCGCTTCTCGCATCTTCTCATCCACCGGGGCCACCCCCACCTTCTCTCGAATAACTTCATTCTTAATCTTATCTAGCCTGGTGTGACCGCACATCCACCTAAGCATCCTCATCTCCGCAACCTTCATTCTCTGAACATGAGAGTTCTTCACGGGCCAGCACTCCGCCCCATACAACATCGCAGGTCTAACCACGGCTCTATAGAATTTCTCCTTGAGTTTGTGTGGAACTTTCTTGTCACACAGGACTCCTGATGCAAGCCTCCACTTTGACCACCCCGCTCCTATACGATGAGTGACGTCCCCGTCAATCTCTCCGTCCTCTGAATCACAGACCCAAGATATCAGACACTGTCCCTCTTGGCGATGGCCTGAGAACCAATCATCACGCCCCTGCCTACTTCGCTCGGCTCGGCGCTAAACTTGCACTCCAGGTACTCTGTCTTAGATCTGCTTATTTTGAAATTAAGGTAAAAAGAAAAAGAGGAAAAAAGAAAAGAGACATCAGTTTGTTTCCATTATTCCTGATATCTAAGAACTATGCTTGGTTTGATTTATGTTGGGTCATGATACGTAGGCAATCTCTGACGACCCAAAGCATTATCACTTATTTTCTGAGCCATTCCGAGCTTCCAAGGCCATGAAAACCTCATAATTTGTTGCCTCAATTTGCGTGTGCAGTCCGAGCGCGAAGCCAAAATTTTTTTATGTTGAAATATATGAATTTTGTGAAAATTTTGAAGAATTTTGATATTTATGTTGTTAAAGTTGAATTTGGTCAATATTTTTGATAAACGGACCCGGACCCGTGATTTGACGGCCTGGGAAGGTCAGTAAAAAAATAAAGTACTTAGGCGTATGCCCGGATTCGAATTCCGAGGTCCCAAGCCCGAGAAATAAATTTTTTCCGTGAAATTATTTTCTGAAAATGTTTATGGAAAATAAAAATGTAATTTGATCAAAATGTAATGGTATTGGGCTCGTATTTTGGTTCCGACGTCAGGTAAAGGTCATATATGTTGGTTAAGCGCTTCATGTAATGTTTGGATGAAAACGGACGTCGTTTGACGAGTTTTGGCCTTAAATTGGAAAGTTTGGAAGTTTATGAAAACTGAAAGATTTCTGGGATTTAAGGCTCAATTAATTAATTTTGATGTTATTTTGGCTATTTGATCACTTGAGCAAGTTTATATGATATTTTTGAATCAGTGTACATATTTAATTTGGAGCCCCGAGGGCTCGGATGAGTTTCGGATAGGTGTAGCAAGTGGTAAAAAACTAAATCTAAGAGCTGCCCTATTTGCTTGCCTATAAAGTCATCATTTCTTGCCTTAGAGCGAAGAGAGTTTCAAGAGATGAAAATCCAGAAAAGAAAAAGCTGACACATTCTAAAAAAATCTGAAAGAAACAGAGAGCTGAAAAATCAAAAAAAAAAGGTGTCATACTTTACTGTTTGATAGTGGTTAAGAACTGAAAAATAAAAAGAGATAGAGATGGCTGCATCAGTACTAGTCCATTGGTTTTTCTTCTAGATCTTGAAATTTCAACTTGCTAAGACAATCTGTGGTTCAGTCAGTGCATGAAATGGCCTGAATTTTGTTCCCGTAGAAAGTTCGAGTAGATTCTGTGGTGTAATTACTGTTTCATTGGTTTATAAGATGATTTCACCCAAAATTGGTTGAATCTGGGCATGTTCTCTGTTGTACATGTTTACTACCCTCACTTCTTTCCTTTTGCAATTTCCAGATACATCTTTCCGCACTTAAGCATGTAAAAAATGACTCATGAAGTGTTTCTTGCTGAGGAAAAATGAAGATCATGTGTTCTTTTATCAGTTGCTCCCCTTTCTAATTTCTCTCCTAGTTTGTTTTGTCGAATTTTTATATTAGCATGTTTAGAGTAGGGTTGTGCTTTTAATCAAGAGTATTCACATTGAAACCGTAATAAGATTATCATGTACCAATTACCAAGTTTCACTTATTTGATTCTTAGGCTCTGATAAAGTTGTTAGAAGTGTCCATTAAATCTAAGATCCATGGACTTGTCCTTAAGTCCAGATTACTTGAATGTTTATTAGTCATAAAGATGCTAGAGTTAAGGTGAGGCATGTGTTTGAAGACCAAAGTCATTGAACTATGCTTCTTCTATTGGTATAGTATTATTTGAGAATGATCATTAAAATGTAAGAACTGTTCTGACCTAGTAATGGTGGTGCTTTCAAGTCAATTCGAATGGTCGTTATATGATTGAATTTATTATTGTACTAATCGAATTGCAGCATGTTAAAAGGTTTGTTTAAGGTTGAAGTCCAGCATGTGATTAGTTGGGGTTTGGTATGAGATCTCGAATAAGATTTGAATTTCATGGTTTATTCTATTTCTTTGCATCTTGTGTTTCTATTAAATTAAGCTATTCATGCCGATGATTTCCATTTGAACAGATCTTGTGGTTTTTTATCAAGACCTTGGGGTTTATATTTGGTTCCACAAGGATTCGATCCTTGGGCACAAGGATTTGGTATCCACTGCTGCCCTTCCCTACATTGGAATTAGGATCAATTTGGGCCTAGAACTTCGATAGTAGTCTGAAAGAATAAAGAAAAGGGGTGGGTTGCGCGGTGTGTGTGGTTTTTTTGTAGAAAATTGGTGCTTTCATTAATGGTTGTGGCTAGCCCAACTTCCACCCTTGCATTTGGTAAATCAGGCCTCGCTTTTATGGCCATTAATCAAACAGCCAAGCCCTTCATTAATAGAGATGAGCCATAATTAGGTAAAACACAGTGAATGGCCCTCATGAACTAGTTTAGAAGTGTTTTAATTAGAATGAATTGAGGTGCGCCGCGCCAAATAAAATCACGAATTGGGTGGCCCTCTTTAATTATTTTCTTTAAAAATATTTAGAACTGGAGGCGTGCCGCATAATAAATTTCCACGGCCCTCGCAAAATTAATAAGTCTTTAGTTGCTTTAGGCACGTAATTTAATAATATTACTTTCATAAACTCGAGTGTGTATTTCACGTGATCCAAATCGAATCCCAAAACGTTTTATAAATAATGTTTAGGATTGTGGGTGCATTTCATGTGGCACGATCCATAAACATATTATAAACGACATTCAACCTTCTTTAAAAATTGAATAAAAGTGGTTAAAAGGTAAAATTTGCACATAGGTTCATGTTGTTTAAATCATATAATTAAGACGAATATAAGAGTTGAGCGACCGTGTTAGAACCACGGAACCCGAGAATGCCTAACACCTTCTCTCGGGTTAATGGAATTTCCTACTAGGATTTTTGGATCGCGGACTGTTAAACAGAGTTAATATATTCCTCAATTCGGGATTCAACTGGTGACTTGAGACACCATAAATCTCCTAAGTGGAGAATCTGAATCTTTCAATAAATAATCCCATTTTGATTGTCACTTTAATTGGAAAAAGGACGTGTGACATCTCTGGCGACTCTGCTGGGGATAAGAACCCAGAACTTTGGTTTAGGATTGAGATTTCGATCTCAGTTAAATTGTTAAATTTGGCTTTATCTGATTTTGTTACATATTTGGTCATAATGTGCTAATTGTTGCTTTTATCGCTTTGATATTTTGTGAATTGTATATAAACTGTTACGAAACCTATCTTCTCTTTGAGTCTTCTAAATCGTGAAGAAGAGTGCACTTCCTATGACTTATTTTCTGTCTAGAGTCCAATCCCATTTTAGAAAGAGGTTCGGATATATTGCTAAGCCAGTGAAGCTTCTGTATTCCCGGTATGCTGCCTCCCCCTTGGCTTGAGCTGTCTGCTCGGGTAAGCCAGGTCTAGTACAGCAAACTCAGGTATTAAACCTACAATAACTCAACCTCATGGCGGATCCCTAGTAGGAACATTTATTGCATCATGTGCATTTTCCTTTAGAGACTCAACACAAGGGTTGGGTCTGTCTAGAACAGGTGTACCTGAAATGAAAAAGACCATGATGATGCATCTTACTTGCTACTTGTGCATTTATTTGTTGCGGACTTGCATGCTGACCGGCTTTTGAATATTGGAAAAATAGAAAAAACAAGAAAAAAAGAAGAATAGAGAAATAGCGGTGTAGACGGTTAAGAAAGTTAATCCCCTGTTTTGAAAATACCAATATCCAAATAGTGATGAAACTCTGCCGAATTTTTGAGAAAAATGACATGAAAAAAAAGAGACATATTTTCAAAATATGGTTTATTTTATTTTCCTGAACTATGCATATCTGATTCTTTTCTTTCGAGTCGTGATACGTAGGCAACCCACATAGGGTCCAGTCTTCCGATATTTCCATTATAAGTTTTCTTTAGAATACTAATGCTAGAAATAAAAAAAATGAGTTTGCTTTTCTTTATGTTTACTTTAAGCGTATTAGGACCAAATTAAAAAAAAAGAGAATTTTCTTTTTGTACTTATTTAAAAGCTTTCTTTAAGGTATTAATTCCAAAATCCAAAAAGATTTTCTTATGAGGTGTTTCGTTGGAAAATTAGTGAAAAATAAAAGAAAAAAAATCTTGTTATTAGAAATTTAGGTTAGTGTACCTAGAAAAAATACTTTATCTTTGGTTTATTTCTAAAGTTTTTCTTTTAAGCAATCAAAATTGAAATCCAAAAAAAAAATTTATTTCTCTTTTTGAAATCTTGGGTCAGGATATCATATTAAAATTCAAAATATTTTTTATATGGTTTATTCTTTAGATTTTCTTCCTAGAAAAAAAGAATCAAAAAATATATTTCTCTTCTAGGATTTTCCTTAATAGAATATTTGTTTCAAAAAGAAAAAAAACATGCTCGAGTCTAGAATAGGTTATAGTGCATCCAGTCTAGAAAATTCAAAAAAATTACTTCTTTTACTTCCATTTTCTCATTAGAGTAATCATTAAGGTAAAAAGACAACAACAACAACAACTACCCAGTATACTCCCACCAGGTGGGGTCTGGGGAGGGTAATATGTAGACAAGTCTTACCCTTACCCGAAAGGGCAAAGAGGCTGTTTCCAATTGACCCACGGCTCATAGTATAAAAGGAAAAACAACAGTAAAACAAAAACAAAGACAAAAACAAAAACAAAAACAAAAACAATAGAGCATTAGTAACTCCAGCAGAAATAGCGTAAATAATTATCTAAACATACGAAACATAAATACAGTTGCATGCAATAATATCATACAGTAACTACCATAACTAACAGCAATAGGGGGGACATAAGCTAAACACAAATCATGTACGGGAAACCCTGCTGACCCACACCCAACCCCGGATGAGGCGTACGAAAAACTCTAGGAGCCCCTATCCTACAACCCTGATTCTAGACCTCCAGACTTTCCTATCAAGGGTCATGTCCTCGGAAACCTGCATTCTAGTCATGTCCTTCCTAAACCTCTCCCCAATACTTCTTAGGCCTCCCTCTGCCTCAGCGACCACCAACAATCTCCATCCGCTCACAGCTCCTCACTGGGGCATCGGGACTTCTCCTCCGCACATGCCCAAACCACCTCAGCCTCGCTTCTCGCATCTTCTCATCCACCGGGGCCACCCCCACCTTCTCTCGAATAACTTCATTCTTAATCTTATCTAGCCTGGTGTGACCGCACATCCACCTAAGCATCCTCATCTCCGCAACCTTCATTCTCTGAACATGAGAGTTCTTCACGGGCCAGCACTCCGCCCCATACAACATCGCAGGTCTAACCACGGCTCTATAGAATTTCTCCTTGAGTTTGTGTGGAACTTTCTTGTCACACAGGACTCCTGATGCAAGCCTCCACTTTGACCACCCCGCTCCTATACGATGAGTGACGTCCCCGTCAATCTCTCCGTCCTCTGAATCACAGACCCAAGATATCAGACACTGTCCCTCTTGGCGATGGCCTGAGAACCAATCATCACGCCCCTGCCTACTTCGCTCGGCTCGGCGCTAAACTTGCACTCCAGGTACTCTGTCTTAGATCTGCTTATTTTGAAATTAAGGTAAAAAGAAAAAGAGGAAAAAAGAAAAGAGACATCAGTTTGTTTCCATTATTCCTGATATCTAAGAACTATGCTTGGTTTGATTTATGTTGGGTCATGATACGTAGGCAATCTGTGACGACCCAAAGCATTATCACTTATTTTCTTAGCCATTCCGAGCTTCCGAGGCCATGAAAACCTCATAATTTGTTGCCTCAATTTGCGTGTGCAGTCCGAGCGCGAAGCCAAAATTTTTTTATGTTGAAATATATGAATTTTGTGAAAATTTTGAAGAATTTTGATATTTATATTGTTAAAGTTGAATTTGGTCAATATTTTTGATAAACGGACCCGGACCCGTGATTTGACGGCCTGGGAAGGTCAGTAAAAAAATAAAGTACTTAGGCGTATGCCCGGATTCGAATTCCGAGGTCCCAAGCCCGAGAAATAAATTTTTTCTGTGAAATTATTTTTTGAAAATGTTTATGGAAAATAAAAATGTAATTTGATCAAAATGTAATGGTATTGGGCTCGTATTTTGGTTCCGACGTCAGGTAAAGGTCATATATGTTGGTTAAGCGCTTCATGTAATGTTTGGATGAAAACGGACGTCGTTTGACGAGTTTTGGCCTTAAATTGGAAAGTTTGGAAGTTTATGAAAACTGAAAGATTTCTGGGATTTAAGGCTCAATTAATTAATTTTGATGTTATTTTGGCTATTTGATCACTTGAGCAAGTTTATATGATGTTTTTGAATCAGTGTGCATATTTAATTTGGAGCCCCGAGGGCTCGGATGAGTTTCGGATAGGTGTAGCAAGTGGTAAAAAACTAAATCTAAGAACTGCCCTATTTGCTTGCCTATAAAGTCATCATTTCTTGCCTTAGAGCGAAGAGAGTTTCAAGAGATGAAAATCCAGAAAAGAAAAAGCTGACACATTCTAAAAAAATCTGAAAGAAATAGAGAGCTGAAA
The DNA here is from genome assembly GCA_034376525.1 of Nicotiana benthamiana. Lineage (NCBI taxonomy): Eukaryota > Viridiplantae > Streptophyta > Magnoliopsida > Solanales > Solanaceae > Nicotiana > Nicotiana benthamiana. The sequence goes on from CM067338.1 coordinate 149,536,517, forward strand.
AATCAAAAAAAAAGGTGTCATACTTTACTGTTTGATAGAGGTTAAGAACTGAAAAATAAAAAGAGATAGAGATGGCTGCATCAGTACTAGTCCATTGGTTTTTCTTCTAGATCTTGAAATTTCAACTTGCTAAGACAATCTGTGGTTCAGTCTGTGCATGAAATGGCCTGAATTTTGTTCCCGTAGAAAGTTCGAGTAGATTCTGTGGTGTAATTACTGTTTCATTGGTTTATAAGCTGATTTCACCCAAAATTGGTTGAATCTGGGCATGTTCTCTGTTGTACATGTTTACTACCCTCACTTCTTTCCTTTTGCAATTTCCAGATACATCTTTCCGCACTTAAGCATGTAAAAAATGACTCATGAAGTGTTTCTTGCTGAGGAAAAATGAAGATCATGTGTTCTTTTATCAGTTGCTCCCCTTTCTAATTTCTCTCCTAGTTTGTTTTGTCGAATTTTTATATTAGCATGTTTAGAGTAGGGTTGTGCTTTTAATCAAGAGTATTCACATTGAAACCGTAATAAGATTATCATGTACCAATTACCAAGTTTCACTTATTTGATTCTTAGGCTCTGATAAAGTTGTTAGAAGTGTCCATTAAATCTAAGATCCATGGACTTGTCCTTATGTCCAGATTACTTGAATGTATATTAGTCATAAAGATGCTAGAGTTAAGGTGAGGCATGTGTTTGAAGACCAAAGTCATTGAACTATGCTTCTTCTTTTGGTATAGTATTATTTGAGAATGATCATTAAAATGTAAGAACTGTTCTGACCTAGTAATGGTGGTGCTTTCAAGTCAATTCGAATGGTCGTTATATGATTGAATTTATTATTGTACTAATCGAATTGCAGCATGTTAAAAGGTTTGTTTAAGGTTGAAGTCCAGCATGTGATTAGTTGGGGTTTGGTATGAGATCTCGAATAAGATTTGAATTTCATGGTTTATTCTATTTCTTTGCATCTTGTGTTTCTATTAAATTAAGCTATTCATGCCGATGATTTCCATTTGAACAGATCTTATGGTTTTTTATCAAGACCTTGGGGTTTTTATTTGGTTCCACAAGGATTCGATCCTTGGGCACAAGGATTTGGTATCCACTGCTGCCCTTCCCTACATTGGAATTAGGATCAATTTGGGCCTAGAACTTCGATAGTAGTCTGAAAGAATAAAGAAAAGGGGTGGGTTGCGCGGTGTGTGTGGTTTTTTCGTAGAAAATTGGTGCTTTCATTAATGGTTGTGGCTAGCCCAACTTCCACCCTTGCATTTGGTAAATCAGGCCTCGCTTTTATGGCCATTAATCAAACAGCCAAGCCCTTCATTAATAGAGATGAGCCATAATTAGGTAAAACACAGTGAATGGCCCTCATGAACTAGTTTAGAAGTGTTTTAATTAGAATGAATTGAGGTGCGCCGCGCCAAATAAAATCACGAATTGGGTGGCCCTCTTTAATTATTTTCTTTAAAAATATTTAGAACTGGAGGCGTGCCGCATAATAAATTTCCACGGCCCTCGCAAAATTAATAAGTCTTTAGTTGCTTTAGGCACGTACTTTAATAATATTACTTTCATAAACTCGAGTGTGTATTTCACGTGATCCAAATCAAATCCCAAACCGTTGAATAAATAATGTTTAGGATTGCGGGTGCATTTCATGTGGCACGATCCATAAACATATTTTAAACGACATTCAACCTTCTTTAAAAATTGAATAAAAGTGGTTAAAAGGTAAAATTTGCACATAGGTTCATATTGTTTAAATCATATAATTAAGACGAATATAAGAGTTGAGCGACCGTGTTAGAACCACGGAACCCGAGAATGCCTAACACCTTCTCTCGGGTTAATGGAATTTCCTACTAGGATTTTTGGATCGCGGACTGTTAAACAGAGTTAATATATTCCTCAATTCGGGATTCAACTGGTACTTGAGACACCATAAATCTCCTAAGTGGAGAATCTGAATCTTTCAATAAATAATCCCATTTTGATTGTCACTTTAATTGGAAAAAGGACGTATGACAGCTCTGGCGACTCTGCTGGGGATAAGAACCCAGAACTTTGGTTTAGGGTTGAGATTTCGATCTCAGTTAAATTGTTAAATTTGGCTTTATCTGATTTTGTTACATATTTGGTCATAATGTGCTAATTGTTGCTTTTATCGCTTTGATATTTATATATAAACTGTTACGAAACCTATCTTCTCTTTGAGTCTTCTAAATCGTGAAGAAGAGTGCACTTCCTATGACTTATTTTCTGTCTAGAGTCCAATCCCATTTTAGAAAGAGGTTCGGATATATTGCTAAGCCAGTGAAGCTTCTGTATTCCCGGTATGCTGCCTCCCCCTTGGCTCGAGCTGTCTGCTCGGGTAAGCCAGGTCTAGTACAGCAAACTCAGGTATTAAACCTACAATAACTCAACCTCATGGCGGATCCCTAGTAGGAACATTTTTTGCATCATGAGCATTTTCCTTTAGAAACTCAATACAAGGGTTGGGTCTGTCTAGAACAGGTGTACCTGAAATGAAAAAGACCATGATGATGCATCTTACTTGCTACTTGTGCATTTATTTGCTGCGGACTTGCATGCTGACCGGCTTTTGAATATTGGAAAAATAGAAAAAACAAGAAAAAAAGAAGAATAGAGAAATAGCGGTGTAGACGGTTAAGAAAGTTAATCCCCTGTTTTGGAAATACCAATATCCAAATAGTGATGAAACTCTGCCGAATTTTAGAGAAAAATGACATGAAAAAAAAGAGACATATTTTCAAAATATGGTTTATTTTATTTTCCTGAACTATGCATATCTGATTCTTTTCTTTCGAGGCGTGATACGTAGGCAACCCACATAGTGTCTAGTCTTCCTATATTTCCATTATAAGTTTTCTTTAGAATACTAATGCTAAAAATAAAAAAAAATGAGTTTGCTTTTCTTTATGTTTACTTTAAGTATATTAGGACCAAATTAATAAAAAAAGAGAATTTTATTTTTGTACTTATTTAAAAGCTTTCTTTAAGGTGTTAATTCCAAAATCCAAAAAGATTTTCTTATGAGGTGTTTCGTTGGAAAATTAGTGAAAAATAAAAGAAAAAAAATCTTGTTATTAGAAATTTAGGTTAGTGTACCTAGAAAAAATACTTTATCTTTCGTTTATTTCTAAAGTTTTTCTTTTAAGCAATCAAAATTGAAATCCAAAAAAAATATTTTATTTCTCTTTTTGAAATCTTGGGTCAGGATATCATATTAAAATTCAAAATATTTTTTTATGGTTTATTCTTTAGATTTTCTTCCTATTAAAAAGAATCAAAAAATATATTTCTCTTCTAGGATTTTCCTTAATAGAATATTTGTTTCAAAAAGAAAAAAACATGCTCGAGTCTAGAATAGGTTATAGTGCATCCAGTCTAGAAAATTCAAAAAAATTACTTCTTTTACTTCCATTTTCTCATTAGAGTAATCATTAAGGTAAAAAGACAACAACAACAACAACAACAACAACAACTATCCAGTATACTCCCACCAGGTGGGGTCTGGGGAGGGTAATATGTAGACAAGTCTTATCCTTACCCGAAAGGGCAGAGAGGCTGTTTCAATTTGACCTCCGGCTCATAGGATAAAAGGAAAAACAACAGTAAAACAAAAACAAAGACAAATACAAAAACAAAAACAATAGAGCATTAGTAACTCCATCAGAAATAGCGTAAATAATTATCTAAACATACGAAACATAAATACAATCGCATGCAATAATATCATACAGTAACTACCATAACTAACAGCAATAGGGGGGACATAAGCTAAAACACAAATCGTCTATGGGTAACCCTGCTGACCCACACCCAACCCCGGATGAGGCGTACGAAAAACTCTCGGAGCCCCTATCCTACAACCCTGATTCTAGACCTCCAGACTTTCCTATCAAGGGTCATGTCCTCGGAAACCTGCATTCTAGTCATGTCCTTCCTAATCACCTCTCCCCAATACTTCTTAGGCGTCCCTCTGCCTCGCCGACCGCCAACAATCTCCAGCCGCTCGCAGCTCCTCACTGGGGCATCGGGACTTCTCCTCCGCACATGCCCAAACCATCTCAGCCTCGCTTCTCGCATCTTCTCATCCACCGGGGCCACCCCCACCTTCTCTCGAATAACTTCATTCTTAATCTTATCTAGCCTGGTGTGACCGCACATCCACCTAAGCATCCTCATCTCCGCAACCTTCATTCTCTGAGCATGAGAGTTCTTCACGGGCCAGCACTCCGCCCCATACAACATCGCAGGTCTAACCACGGCTCTATAGAATTTCCCCTTGAGTTTGTGTGGAACTTTCTTGTCACACAGGACTCCTGATGCAAGCCTCCACTTTGACCACCCCGCTCCTATACGATGAGTGACGTCCCCGTCAATCTCTCCATCCCCCTTAATCACAGACCCAAGATATCGGACATTGTCCCTCTTGGCGATGGCCTGAGAACCAGTCATCACGTCCCTGCCTACTTCGCTCGGCTCGGCGCTAAACTTGCACTCCAGGTAAATCTATCTTAGATCTGCTTATTTTGAAATTAAGGTAATAAGAAAAACAGGAAAAAAGAAAAAAGACATCAGTTTGTTTCCATTATTCCTGATATCTAAGAACTATGCTTGGTTTGATTTATGTGGGTCATGATACGTAGGCAATCTGTGACGACCCAAAGCGTTATCACTTATTTTCTTAGCCATTCCGAGCTTCCGAGGCCATGAAAACCTCATAATTTGTTGCCTCAATTTGCGTGTGCAATCCAAGCGCGAAGCCAAAAAATTTTTATGTTGAAATATATGAATTTCGTGAAAATTTTGAAGAATTTTGATATTTATATTGTTAAAGTTGAATTTGGTCAATATTTTTGATAAACGGACCCGGACCCGTGATTTGACGGCCTCGGAAGGTCAGTAGAAAAATAAAGTACTTAGGCGTATGCCCGGATTCGAATTCCGAGGTCCCAGGCCCGAGAAATAAATTTTTTCGTGAAATTATTTTCTAAAAATGTTTATGGAAAATAAAAATGTAATTTGATCAAAATGTAATGGTATTGGGCTCGTATTTTGGTTCAGACGTTAGGTAAAGGTCATATATGTTGGTTAAGCGCTTCATGTAATGTTTGGATGAAAACAGACATCGTTTGACGAGTTTTGGCCTTAAATTGGAAATTTTGGAAGTTCATGAAAACTGAAAGATTTCTTGGATTTAAGGCTCAATTAATTAATTTTGACATTATTTTGGTGATTTGATCACTTGAGCAAGTTTGTATGATGTTTTTGAATCAGTGTGCATATTTAATTTGGAGCCCCGAGGGCTCGGATGAGTTTCGGATAGGTGTCGGAGTGCTTTTGGCTTTAGGAAATGCCGCATAATTGCTACTGCCTTCTGTCCAGAAAATCCATCTATGCGATCGCATAGGTCTTGCAGGGATCGCATTGAAGAATAAAATTGTAGGTCCATAAATCCTTCTATGCGATCGCATAGAGCTTGCTGTGATCGCATAGAATAAATGTTGAGGCTCAGAATTCTTTCTATGCGATCGCATTGCTTCTCCGCGATCGCATAGAGCAAAGTCAGCCCCCCTTCTTTCCTTCTATGTGTTGACATCTGTCCATATGCGATCGCACTGCACATCATATCATACTCTATGCGATCGCATCCTAGGCCCTACGATCGCATAGAGCAAATTTCCGCCTAGTGATTTTAAGTTCTGAAAATAGAACAGAAACGGGATAAAAATCCCATTTCTCAAACTCTCTCTACTTCAACAGCTTTTTGTCGATTTTGGGGCGATTCTTCATCAAACTTTCTTGGGTAAGTAATTCTTAACTAGTTTTCTTCATCTTCCATCAATATTATTCGAATTCTTAGGTCTAGAACATGTGAAAATGGATAGAAATTAAAGAATTGGGTAGAGCTAGGGCTTTCAAAGATTTGGTGATTTAGACCTCATTTTGGGGTCAAACTTGAGAAAAAAATTATATATTCGGACTCTGAGTGAGTGGGCTATCAGAATTTGGTTCGAACCTCGTGTTTTGACCACGTGGGCCCGGGGTCAATTTTTAGATTTTTGGGCAAAATGTTTTAGAAAATATATTTAGCCTTTTAATTGGATTGTTGAGTATTACTGATGATATTAAATCAATTGTGTATAGATACGATTAAAATTGGAGCCAAATTTGGAAGGAAAGGCATTGCTTAAGGATTGAGTTGGTCGTAAATATTCGAGGTAAGTGTTCAATCTATCCTAGCTTGAGGGAATATGAGTGGAGTATAATTGCTAATTGTTATGTGTAGAGTCTGGCGTATAGGCGTGGTGTCGAATATCTATGCGTTGGGGGTCGAGCATGACCATGAGTCTTAAATTGATAACCTCACATTCTTATTTGATTCTATGAAAGAATTATTTGTTGAGCCTTGGTACTGAGATACTGTATCTTCCATTACCAGTATAATTGAGTTGTTGGTTGTATTCCCTTGTTGGGACCTTGTGCAATCATTGTCACTCCCCTCGTACTCGAGTTACGTTTGTAGTTGGGTGAGTTCTTGGCATGAATATAATGAGGATCGGGTTGCACGCCGCAACGGTATAATATAAAATCGGAAGGGTCGGGTTGCACGCCGCGTCACTAACACATATAAATTTGGAAGGGTCGGGTTGCATGCCGCATCACTAACCAATATAAAATCGGAGGGTCAGGTTTCGCGCCGCAAAGGAGTATGGACTAAGAGTATTGTCCTTATGTGTAGAGTTTTCCCGTGTTTTCCTTATTTGTCGTATTGTACAGCTTCACTTATATCCGTTGATTTTGTATTTAAATTGTTGCTACTCCAGAGCAGGTTTTCCCTTCTCAAATATTTAATGTTGCTTCCTGCTATTTTTGTTGTGTGTGTGTGTCTGTGTGTGTGTGTGTGTATATATATATATATATATATATATATATATATATATATATATATATATATATATATATATATATATATATAAATGTTTTTTGAACTGTACAGGTTTATTTGAGTGTTTGGTTCTAGCCTTATCACTACTTTGCCGGGATAGGCCATACACTTACCAGCATATGCGGTCGGTTATGCTGATTCTATACTCTGCGCTCTTTTTGTGCATATATACAGGCTTCGGACAGCAGCAGTAGAGTAAGCGATAGCATTCCGATCATCAAGACACCGAGGTAGCCTTGCAGGCGTCTGCAGGACCCAACGTCTCCTCTATCTTTATTTCAGTCTGTCATCTCATGTATTCTAGACAAACATTTTTATATTTCTTTCAAACGATTGTGTTTAGTATTCTTAGTAGTTCGTAAGTATTGTGACATTAGTCTTGGGTAGAAGTTATGTTTGGATTTCCGTATCGTATCGGGTATTAATGATTTAAGTCTTCCGATAAGTTTAATTATTCCACTGTAATTTTATTATCATTGCTAATTATTGTAAATAAGAATTGTTAGAAATGGAAAGAAAGTGTAAGAGTTGGCTTGCCTAGCTTCCATTAGTAGGCGCCATCACGACTCTCGATAGTGGGAAATTTCGGGTCATGACAAGTTGGTATCAGAGCACTAGGTTACACAGGTCTCACAACTCATGAATAACCTCGGTAGAGTCTGACGAATCGGTACGAAGACGTCTGTATTTATTCCCAGAGGCTACAGAGTTAGGAAAATTTCATCTTCATTCTTTCCTATCGTGCGAATTTGTTCTTCAAATGCTAATTGGATTTCTACTTTGTCTTCCACAGATGGCAAGAGCACGCGCTTCTTCATCTACTGATCCACAGCCCGAGGACCCAGCAGCAGCTCCTGCTATGGGCAGAGGCCGAGGTTGAGGCCGTCCTAGAGGTCGGGGTAGGGCAAAGCTCAGCCCCGAGCAACAGCACCAGTGGCAGAGCCTCAGGTGCAGGTTGAGGAGGAGGTTCCAGGCTCCAGCAGCTCCAGTGGGCCCAACACAGGTCCCAGAGGGGTTTATTGCCACCCCAGTCCTTCAGGACGCTTTGGTGCGATTAGTTGGTTTTATGGAGGGCATTTCTAGAGCGGGTTTGCTTCCAGCAGCACCAGCCACATCTCAGGCTGGAGGAGGGACCCCGAATCCTGCTACATGTACTCCGGAGCCATTAGCTCCTCTGCCTCAGGTTCTAGCAGTTCAGCCAGCTCTGGCAGCCCGGCTGGGTATTCCAGATCAGGCTGGTGATGGTGCGGCGATGTCTGCGGATGCATTGTGGAGGCTTGATAGTTCACAAGGCTCTTCACTACCACTTTCAGTGGTGCTTCTACAGAGGACCCCCAGGACTTCTTATTCAACTGCCGTGAGGTTCTCAGAACTATGGATATTGGGGAGACCAATGGGGTCGACTTCATCACCTTTCGGCTTGCAGGATCCGTCAAGGCTTGGTGGAAAGACTATTGTTTATCCAGGCCAGGAAGGTCGCCATTATAGACTTGGGATAGGTTTGTAGAGTTGTTCTTAGAGAAGTTTCTCCCGGTGACTGAGCGAGATGCTCTACGCAAGCAGTTTGAGCGTCTTCATCAGGGTACTATAACAGTCATGCAGTATGAGACTCATTTTATTGATTTGGCACACCATGCTATTGTAATACTCCCCACTGATAGGGAGAAAGTGCGGAGATTTATTGATAGGTTTAATCAGCCGATCTGGCTCTAGATGGATATGGGAGCCAGTAGTGATAGTTCTTTTCAGGAGGCGGCCAATGCCGCCCGCAGGATAGATATGGCACTTGCACGAGGAGGTGATCAGGGGTCGGATAAGAGGCCTCGTCATTCTGGTAGGTTTATGTGGTACCTCATCTGGAGGTATGGATTCATATGGTAGAGGTCATCATCAGAGGCCCTTTCAGTCAGCACTTCAAGTCTCTCATGGTACTTCAGGTGGTGGTGGTTCTCTGCCGCATTACTCTGATCAGCAGTTATACAGTGCACCATTAGCACTTATCAGTGCACCCCTACTTCAGAGTTTCCGAGGTGAATCATTCAGGTCGGCAGGATCAGTCTCAGTTTTCTCAGTTGCCTTATTCAGACGGGTGTTATGAGTATGGAGATCTTAGTCACATTAGGAGATTAGCCCGAGATTGAGAGGTATTCGGTCGCAGCAGCAGGGTTCTCATGTTATGATTTAGGCACTAGAAGTTCCACAGCTTGCCCAGCCAGTTAGAGGTGGTGGTAGAGGTATTAGAAGTGGAGGTAGAGGTCCTAGAGGTAGAACTCAGACCGATAGAGGAAGAGGCCAGCCAACAACTGATCGTCCCAGAGATATTGCTCAGGATAGTGTGGCTCGGCCCTGATGCTATGCACTTCCAGCCAGACAAGAGGCTGAGTCATCATATGCTGTGATTATAGATACTATTCTGGTTTATGATAGGGAGCTTCGGTGCTATTAATCCACTAGGTGTTCCTATTTATATGTCTACCCTGGTGGGTGATCCTATTATGGTTGATCGAGTTCATCAATCTTGTAATGTGGTGATTGGGGGTCTTGAGACCCGTGTTGATTTATTGATTCTAGATATGGTCGACTTCGATATTATATTAAGAATTGATTGGCTTTGTCCATATCATGCTATCTTTGATTGTCATACCAAGACAGTGACCTTAGCTCTGCCAAATTTGCCACGTATAGAATGGAAGGGAATTCTAGTCATATTAACCGCAGTGTTATTTAATATGTTAAGGCTCTGCGTATGGTTGAAAAAGGGTGTTTGGCTTATCTAGCCTATGTTCGTGACTCCAGTGCCGAGGTTCCCTCTATTGATTCTGTGCCCATGGTTCGCGAGTTTCTTGAGGTTTTCCCTTCGAATCTTCCAGGTATGCCACCCGACATGGATAATGATTTTTGCATTGATTTGGCTCTGGGCAATCAACCCATTTCTATTCCTCCATATCGTATGGCCCCGCTGGAGTTAAAAGAATAGAAGGAACATTTGCAGGATTTACTAGAAAAGGATTTCACTAGACCTAGTGTTTCGCCGTGGGGCGCACCGGTATAGTTTGTGAAGAAGAAAGATATCGATGCCAACGTGCATTGATTACCGGTAACTGAACAAGGTCATAATCAAAAATAAGTACCCACTGCAGCAGATTGATGATTTATTTGACCAGCTTCAGGGTGCCAAGGTGTTTTCAAAGATGGACTTGAGATATGGCTACCATCAGTTAAAGATTAGGGCATCTGATGTTCCTAAGATAGCTTTCCGCACTCGTTACAGACATTATGAATTCATGTTCATGTCTTTCGGGTTGACAAATGCCCCAACAACTTTTATAGAACTGATGAATCGAGTGTTTAGACCTTATTTAGACTTGTTTGTAATAGTCTTCATTGATGATATATTGATATACTCCCGCAGTCAGGAGGAGCATGCGCAGCATCTCAGAGTGGATCTTTAGACTCTCAAGAATAGTCAACTATATGCAAAAATTTTAAAGTGTGATTTCTGGCTAAGTTTAGTTGTATTCCTGGGTCATGCTGTGACGACAAAAGGTATTCAGGTTGATCCAAGGAAGATTGAGGCAGTGAAGAACTGGCCTACACCAACATCAGCCATGGAGATTCGGAGTTTCTTGGGATTAGAAGGTTATTATCGGTGATTCATGGAGGGTTTTTCATCTATTGCAACCCCGATGACTAGATTTACCTAGAAAGGTGTCCAGTTCGAATGGTCAGATGAAAGTGAGGTGAGCTTTCAGAAGCTCAAGACAGCCTTGACCACAGCAATGGTGTTGGTTTTGCCCACAGGTTCGGGACCTTATACTGTCTATTGTGATGTTTCCCGTATTGGGCTTGGTGAAGTGTTGATGCAGGATGGAAAGGTTATTGCCTATGCTTCGAGGCAGTTGAAGATTCATGAAAAGAACTATCCAGTTCATGACCTGGAGTTGGCGACGATTGTTCACGCCTTGAAGATTTGGAGACATTATCTGTATGGCGTTGCATGTGAAGTATTCACTGAAATTTTCGAAGGATTATGGTATCACTATTTTATATCACCCTGGAAGGGCAAATGTGGTGGCCGATGCTTTGTGTAGGAAGTTAACCAGTATGAGCAGTTTTGCTTATATTCTGGTCAGTCAGAGGCCGCTTGCCATGGATGTTCAGGCCTTAGCCAACCGATTTGTGAGATTGGATATTTCTAAGCCTAGTCGAGTCCTATCTTGCACGATCGCTCGCTTTTCATTATTTGAGCTTATCCGCGATCGCCAGTTTTATGATCCTCATTTATATGTACTTAAAGACACTATTCAACGAGGAGGTGCCAAGAAGGTCACCTTAGATGCTGATGGAGTTTTGAGGTTGCAAGGGAGAATTTGAGTGCCAAATGTTGATGGGCTTCGAGAAGTTATTTTAGAGGAAGCTCACAGTTCCCGGTATTCTATTCATCCAGGCGCAGCAAAGATGTATCAGGATCTGTGGAATCATTATTGGTGGCGTAGAATGAAAAAGGATATTGTGGCATACCTAGCGCGGTTTTTAAACTACCAATAGGTTTAGGCATCAGAGGCCGAGTGGTTTACTTCAGAGAATTGAGCTTCCTGAGTGGAAGTGGGAGCATATCACTATGGACTTTATTACTGCCTTCCAATGACTCCGAAGAAGTTTGTTGCGGTTTGGGTTATTATTGATAGTCTAACCAAGTCAGCACATTTTGTTCCTGTTGCCACCACCTATTCGTCTGAGAGTTTAGCGAGGATTTATATCAAAGAGATTGTTCGCCTTCATGCGTTGCCTATATCTATCATTGCAGATCAAGGTCCACAGTTTACCTCGCATTTCTGGAAGGCGTTTCAGAATGAGTTGGGCACCCAGGTTAAGCTGAGCACATCATTTCATCCAAAGACGAACGGTCAGTCAGAGAGGACTATTTAGATTTTAGAAGATACGCTCCGAGCCTGTGTTATTTATTTTGGAGGTTCTTGGGATCAGTTCCTGCCTTTGGCAGCGTTTGCTTATAATAACAACTATCAATCGAGCATTCGGATGGCTCCTTATGAAGCCTTGTATGGTAGGCGGTTTCATTCTCCGGTTGGATGGTATGAGCCAGGAGAGACTCGGTTGATGGGTACAGATTTAGTACAGGAGGCATTGGATAAGGTCAAGATCATTCAGGATAGACTTCGCACATCTTAGTCCAGGCAGAGGGTATTGCTTCGTGTATCGCCTATGAAGGGCGTGATGAGATTTGGGAAGAAGGGAAAATTTAGCCCTAGGTTTATTGGCCCATTAGAGATTCTTGATCGTGTGGGGAAGGTGGCTTATAAACTTGCTTTGCCGCCTAATTTTTCAGCTGTGCATCCAGTGTTTCATGTATCCATGCTCCGAAAATATCACAGCAATCCATCGCACGTGTTAGATTTCAGCACTGTCCAGTTGGACAAAGACCTATCTTATGAGGAGGAGCCGTTGGCTATTCTAGACCGGCATGTTCGACAGTTGAGGTGGAAGAGTTTTCCATCAGTATGTGTTCAGTGGACAGGTCAGCCTTCTGAGGCATCGACCTGGGAGTCCGAGTCTGATATGTGGATCCGTTATCCTCATCTATTCCCCGACTCAGGTAATTCTTTCTTTTGTCTGTTCAAGGACGAACGACTGTTTTAGAAGTGGAGAATTTTATGACCAAAAGGGTCATCACTTGTTTTCTTAGCCATTCCGAGCTCCCAAGGCCTTGAAAACCATATGATTTATTACCTCGATTTACGTGTCCAGTCTGAGCGTGAAGCCAGAAAATTTTTATGTTAAAATATATGAATTTTGTGAAAAATTAGAAGAATTTTGACATTTATATTGTTAAAGTTGACTTTGGTTAATTTATTTGATAAACGGACATGGACCCGTGATTTGACTTCCTCAAAAGGTCCGTAAAAAAATATGGGACTTGGGCGTATGCCCGGAATCGAATTCCGAGGTCCAGGCCCGAGAAATGAATTTTTCCATGAAATTGTTTTTTGAAAGTGCTTAAGGAAAATAAAAATGAAATTTGATAAAAAAGTAATGGTATCGGGCTCGTATTTTTGTTCGGAGACCCGGTACAGGTCATATATGCTGGTTAAGCTCTTCCTGTAAAGTTTGGTTAAAAACAGACGTCGTTTGTCGAGTTTCGGCCTTAAATTGGAAAATTTGGAATTTTATGAAAATTGAAAGATTTCTTGGATTTTAGCTCAATTCATTGATTTTGATGTTATTTTGGAGATTTGATCGCTCGAGCAAGTTCATATGATATTTTTTGAATCAGTGTGCATATTTGGTTAGGAGCCCCAAGGGCTCGGGTGAGTTTCGGATAGGTGTCGGAGCGCTTTTGGATTTAGGAAATGCAGCAGAATTGCTGCTGCATTCTGTCCAGAAAATGCTTCTATGTGATTGCATAGGTCTTCTTGTAATCGCATAGAGTAAAATTGTAGGTGCAGAAATCCTTCTATGCGATCGCATAGAGTAAATGTTGAGGCCCAGAATTCCTTCTATGCGATCGCATTGCTTCTCCGCAATCGCATAGAGCAAAGTCAGCCCCCTCCTTTCCTTCTATGCTTTCGCATTTGTCCTTATGCGATCGAACTGCACATCAGATCATACTCTATGCGGTCACATCCCAAGCCCATCGATCGCATAGAGCAAATTTCCGCCCAGTGATATTAAGTTCTGAAAACAGAACATAAACGGGATAAAAATCCCATTTTGGGCGATTTTGGGGCGATTCTTCATATAACTTTCTTGGGTAAGTAATTCTTAACTCGTTTTCTTCATCTTCCATCAATATTATTCAAATTCTTAGGCCTAGAACATGTGAAAATACATAGAAATTAGAGAATTGGGTAGAGTTAGGGTTTTCGAAGATTGGTGATTTAGACCTTATTTTGGGGTCGAACTTGAGAACAAATTATATATTCGGACTCGTGAGTTAATGGGTTATCAGAATTTGGTTCGAACGTCATGTTTTGACGACGTGGGCCCGGGGTCGATTTTAAGATTTTTGGGCAGAATATTTTAGAAAATATATTTAGTCATTTGAATTGGATTGTTGAGTATTATTGATGATATTAAATCAATTGTGTATAGATACAATTGAATTAGAGCCAAATTTGAAAGGAAAGGCATTGTTTAAGGATTGAGTTGGCCCTAAACATTCGAGGTAAGTGTTTGATCTATCCTCGCTTGATGGAATAGGAGTTGAGTATAATTGCTAATTATTATGTGTGGAGTCCAACGTATAGGCATGGTGATGAGTATCTATACGTTGGGGGTCGAGCATGAACGTGTGTCTTACATTGATAATCTCACATTCTTATTTGATTGTATGAAAGAATTATTTGTTGAGCCTTGGTACTGAATTATTGTATCTTCCCTTGCCGGGATAATTGAGTTGTTGGTAGTTGGGTGAGTTATTGGCATGAATATAATAAGGATCCGGTTGCATATCGCAATAGTATAATATAAAATCGGAAGGGTCCGGTTGCATGCCACATCACTAACAAATATAAATTTGGAAGGGTCGGGTTGCACGCTGCATCACTAACCAATATAAAATCGGAGGGCCAGGTTGCGCGCCGCAATGGAGTATGGACTAAGAGTATTGTCCTCATGTGTAGGGTTTTCATATGTTATCCTTATATGTCGTATCGTACAGCTTCACTTCTATCTCATAATTTTGTATTTAAATTGTTGCTACTGCAGAGCATGCTTACCCTTCCCACATATTTAATGTTGCTTCCTGCTATTTCTGTTGTGCATATATATATTTTGAACTGTATAGGTTTATGTGAGTGTCTGATTCTAGCCTTGTCACTACTTCGTTGGGATAGGCCAGACACTTACAAGCACATGGGGTTGGTTGTGCTGATTCTACACTCTGCGCTCTTTTTTCATAGATATAGGTTTTGGATAGCAACAGTAAAATGAGCGTTAAAATTCCGATCATTGAGACACCGAGGTAGCCTTACAGGCGTCCGCAGGACTCGGTGTCTCCTCTATCTTTATTTTCAGTATGTCATCTCATGTATTCGAGACAAACAGTTTTATATTTCTTTCTAACGGTTGTGTTTAGTATTCTTAGAAGTTCATGAGTATTGTGACACCAGTCTTGGGTAGAAGTTATGTTTGGATTTCCCAATCGTATCTGGTATTAGTAATTTATGTCTTCCCCTAAGTTTAATTATTTCGATGCAATTTTATTATCATTGCTAATTGTTGTAAATAAGAACTGTTAGAAATGGAAAGAAAGTGTAAGAGTTGGATTGCCTAGCTTCCATTAGTAGGCGCCATCACGACTCTCGATGGTGGAAAATTTTGGGTCGTGACACAATCTCCATAGTATTCGACCGTAACCAAATGAAAAAAAAGAAAGAAAATAAGACGAAAAACAAGAGAGAAACGAAAAGAAAACGAGCGGAAAAACGAGAAAGAAAGAGAGAATAGAAATCAAGAGAATAGGAGAATAAAAACAAAGAGAGAACAAAGGCAAGAATGAAAAGAAGAAAATAAGTTGCAAGTGGAAATAAGGAAAGTCGGGATGACGCATGCAACTGATTCAATGCATAATAGAGACGGTTAACTGCTTAGGTGCATTCATTCCCCAAAGTGTGCAGTTACCAAACTGTTAAATGCCTTAACGCTAACGTGATGACTTTGTTTTGTTTTAATCATAGCAGGAAGGTGGTTAGTTTGTGGCATTCGGGCGAGTCATCCATGCACGCTAGGTCAAACAGCAAGACAACCATGACTAGTAAGTGATCGGATATAGGTGTTGTCAAATCAGAATTTGAGATGAAAGAAGAGGCCCGAAGGTTGAGACGCCAGATATTTGGGATTCCAATGATGCTGATCTCTACCCGCAATATGTTCCAGCTCCTCCCCATGCCAGTATCTCTATCTTCTAGTGAAACCTTGTTCAGAGCTTCTATTTCCCAAATACTACGGTGCGAAACCAACTTTCAAGAACTCGGATACTTACTGTTACACTCCTCACTTCGGGCCTATCATTGAAATTGAAGAACCCTCTGAGATTGTGGAGCGAGATAAGGTATCTAGAAAACGTGTGATGTTTGCAAAAGGGTATGCAAATAGTGTCAGAGTAAGTCAGAAAAAGACAAAGTTGGTGGTACTAGGGATGCCAAGCAAGCCTGTTGTAGTTGTGAAAGGGTCTCCCATTACCCTGTTGCTATCAAATCAGTTACAGTTGCCAGTGGTTGAGGCAAAGGATGTCATGTAGAACAACAAATGAGTGACAATGATAAACAAGGGAAAAGAAGTGGAGGAAGAATTTGGTGAGATCGGAGGACCGACTCATTTTGGAGGATATCTTACCTCCAAAGAATTAAGAAAGACCAAGCTATTCAAGGATAGTTGAAACCATTGAGGAAACCGGTTACTGAGGAAGAGGCCGAAGAGTTCTTGAGGAAGATGAAAGTGCAAGACTACTCCATTATTG
This sequence comes from Nicotiana benthamiana, assembly GCA_034376525.1. NCBI lineage: Eukaryota > Viridiplantae > Streptophyta > Magnoliopsida > Solanales > Solanaceae > Nicotiana > Nicotiana benthamiana. The sequence goes on from CM067338.1 coordinate 149,552,971, forward strand.
AACAACTAAGGAAAACTCCAGCTAATATTTCTCTGTCATCTTTGTTGGCACATTCAGATGAACACCGCGGGGCCATATGAAGATTCTGAACGAGGCACATATTCCTGATAATATCACAGTGAATCAATTGGAAAAGATTGCTAGCAACATCTTCGAAGCAAATAGGAGCACTATTGCAGACAATGAGCTTCCTATAGAGGGTACGAAAACAATCGAGCTCTTTGTAGCACAAATACAAAAACTATTTTGTCACCAGGGTGTTGGTTGATAATGGATCCAGTGAAAATATTTTCCCTCTGTCGACTTTGCAAAAGTTGAAGATTGGCACTGAAAGAATTCACATGAACAGGATAGGTGTTCGAGTCTTTGATGGAAAAGGAAAAGGTTCTGCTTGAGATATAATGCTTGATTTGGTAATAGGGCCAGTTGGCTTCAGTGTGAAATTTCAAGTTCTAGACGTGGTTTCCCCGTATAATTTGTTATTGGGTAGGCCTTGGTTACGTACGGCTAAGGCAGTGCCATCGTCTCTACATCAAGCGGTGAAGTGTGAGTGGGACAAACAAGATATAGTTGTGCGTAGGAAAGAGGATTTATCCCTTTACGAAGATTCATCTGTCCCATTTATTGAGGCCGGAGATGATAAAGGACCTTTAGCTTATCAAACTTCCAAAATGATGTCTGTCAAAAGGATTCCGGAAGGAAAATGCATTCCAAGACGAGGCTATCACCTTCGATTTTCATGGTAGCCATGAAGTATGGTTTTGTGTCGGGTAAAGGTCTGGGTGCATCTTTGCAAGGTAAGGTGCAGCCAGTATCTCTGCGTAAAAATCTGGGTACATTTGGTCTGGGGTTCAAGCCTACGGGGGTGATGTGAAGAAGGCTACAAACTTGGAAAAGAAAAAAGGGCCGCTCTCTAGGACTATCCCACAACTCTTCAAAACTTTTATCAAGTCAGGGGCAGTGAGACGTCCGGTGTTAGTAGTTCCAAAGCCTGTAATTGTCTCGGATGAGGATTATAATTGAGAGGGTCATAAGGTTATTTGATGAGGTTAACACGGTAGAAATTGGGGAAGTTTCTAGTGACGAAGAAGTGCAATTTGTCGGGCTGAATGTGAAGCTTAGCAATTGGGAAATCGCTCATCTCCCTACTCTGAGGGAATTTTGGTAGTTTTCTTTATTTTCCTTTTTATTTGGATCATTCCAAGGTTGTGATCCAGATTTTTACTTTTTGCTTATTTTATGAACAAACCTTGTTATCCTTTATTTTCCATGAAATGCAATTTTACTTTTTCACATAGTTTTTATTTTATTTTTGTACAATTCTTTTTATGCCGGTCTCAGTGACATTACATGCATGCAAATTTCTCAGCCTGATCTTAAGAAAGTCAGTTTAGTCATGAGGCTATGAAACAATTTGGAGAATGTAGGGACATTTGAGGAAAATAAGTGAAGGCATCCCATCATGCCGCATCAGTTTGAAGCTAAAGGCAAGTTTGCCCAATTCGACAGGGTTCGTTCGTGATAATAAGAGTGAGAGTTTTGCCCAATGGTGTGTTGTATTTAACAGATGAAGCATAGAAATGCGTGGATATAGTTATCAAGTCTGGCATAATACGAAGATGTTCTGAATATTTGATTATGTGTGTTGTTTGTACTTGGCATGTTTTGAAGATTGGAATGACGAAGGCATTTCATTCTGCCATCTAAACACCTTATCCTTCGTTATCCCTTTTGAGCCTTATTTATTTTCTTTCATACCCCTCTTTTGGAACCAGTAGCAAAGATCAGAAATGCAACCGTAAAAGATAAGTAAAGGAAAAAAAGAAAAGAAGAAGAATGAAAAAGAAAAGAAAAAAGAAGAAAAGGAAAAATGAAAAAAAAAAGAGTAGCGAAAACAACAAAACAACAAAAAGTGAAAAAGAAGAAATAAAATGAAAAGAAGAGAAAAGGGGATAAAAAGAAAAGAAAAATACAACAACAAGGTAATTTCTATGACATGAACTACATTCGACCTGATTCCTTTTAAGGAAACATAGGCAGCCTCACGATTCATCCCATCAAAACAAAAATCCAAAGTCCCCAAGCAAGAAACTGGGGCAGAAGTTGTGGTTGTTGTGATAAATCTGATTTCGAAAGTTGGAATTTGTAACCCAGTTGAATTGTTTTGAGCATGTTATACCCTTTCTTTCTAACCCCATCCAAAAGCCCACATAATGGTCCAAAGAAAGACCTTCTAATCAATCTTCGAGAAATTCTAAGTCAATCAGGTAAAGGTAACTCATGTCAGGGGCGACACTCTGGTTCAAACAAGAAAAATAAAAAATGAGAGAGTCATATTGGTGAAAACCTTCACTGGCACCATAAGGCGACGGGAGCTGAGAGAAATAAAATAAGAGAGTCCTATGGGTGAAAACCCTCACGGGCACTTTGAGGAGAAAGTGAGTCGAGAATTGAGCAAATGAGAAAGATCTGTTGGTGGAAAACTGTTCAAGACACCGCAGGGTGAACAAGGTTAAGGTTTGGGTAAAGTAATCAAGTTATGAAAATTCTAGGGCAACAAAGTACGGAAACTAAAAGTTGATTGGTTGGACAGATTGGGCCGATTAATCTGAAATGCATGTCATGATCATTGGTACCAGTTGTCCCACTCGGAGAAGTTTCTTTTCTTTCTCCCTTTTAACAGTCATCCGGTTTTGAATTTTTCTTATCCTCAACTCGCAAAGTCATTACATTTGATTTTCTTAAGGGTTTTATTTTTCTGAGATGTTTCAATGTCAGTCTTGTTAAAGCAAATGAGAAAGGATTTTAAAGCTCACTACCAACTTCCAAAATTTCAAAGCACATCGTGGTTAGAGCATACTAAAGACAACATGATGTAAAGTAGGATACAAGGAATCACCTGAAGTTTCATCGGTGGAATGGTTTAGTAATGTCATGGGAGATTTAAAGGTTCGGATAAAGGGATCAGAGGTGTAAAACAATAGCATGGGTATAGAACACTCGGGTTGTCAGAGGTCATAGGGGTTTGAAAGTTATTCAGAAAGTCAACCGGTTTAGGGCCAGCCCGGGGAAGCTAGTCAAAACAAAACAATGCAACGGAAAGATCATCAGCAAGAATGCCATTAGCTAACCACCATTTTAAACTGACAAGATTTTTTTTTTGATTAAAAAAGGGGTAGAAAATTTGTTTATTTCGGAGAAACTCTCCGTAGAGGAAAGAGCAAGCACCAAAACAGGTTTGACCGTAAACTCTCAGGATCTTCCGGGAAAATGTGACTGAGTTTAAATTTCAAAACAATCATGTGTAGCATAATTTAGCATAAATACACCCCCAAAGGAATTTAAGTTGGTTTCAAAGTTTGCATGTTTAAGATAGGATTCAATTAGGAGTTTTCAGGGCCTTCCTGGATAATAGGATGTAGTTTAAGACCCTCTTAGATAACATGACTTAGCGGAAGTAACACTTTTAGAAGATACAACTTAGATATATAATTTTCAGTTGTCAGGACCTCTCTGGATAATAGGACATAGCTTTCAAATTCTCAATAATAGTTGGTAGAATGATTCAGTTTAACACTCACCTATGTGCCCAGCTAACTAACTAGGGCAGAACATTTCCTTTGTTTTGTTTATATCATTGAAGTCAGGAACCGGCCTGGAGAGTAGAGAATACATTTCAAATTCAAGTCACGAGCCCACCTGGAGAGCATGGGAATACATTCAAGAGCAGCAGTCAGGAGCCCACCTGGAGAACAAGGGAGTACAATTCAAGTTTTAGCTTTCAAATTCTTGTTGATATTTGGTAATATAGTTCGTTTTACACTTACACGTGTGCTCATCTACCAAACTGGGGCAGAAAATTCTCTTTGTTTTTGGCTATTTTGTTAAAGTCGGGAGCCTGCTTGGAGAGCATGGAATACATTTCAAATTGAATTCAGGAGCCCGCCTAGAGAGCATGGGAATAAATTCAAATGCATCAGTCAGGAGCCCGCCTGGAGAACAAGGGAGTACAATTTAAGTTTTAGCTTTCAAATTTTTTGTTTTGTCTATTTTGATGTCAGGAGCCCACCTGGAGAGCATGTGAATACATTCAAGGCGCACCAGTCAGAAGCCCGGCTGGAGAACAAAGGAGTACAACTTAAATTTTAGCTTTTAAATTCTTTGTTTTGTCTATTTTGAAGGCAGGAGCTCGCCAGGAGAGCATGGGAATACTTTCAAGTTAAGTAATCAGGAGCCTACCTGGAGAGCGTAGGAATACATTCAAGCGCAGCAGTCAGGATCCCACCTGGAGAACAAGGGAGTAAAATTTAAATTTTAGCTTTTAAATTCTTTGTTTTGTCAATTTTGAAGTCAAGAGCCCGCATGGAAAGCATGGGAATACTTTCAAGTTCAACAATCAGGAGCCTGCCTGGAGAGCATGGGAATACATTCAAGTGCAGCACTCAGGAGCCCACTTGGAGAACACGGGAGTATAATTCAAGTTTTAGCTTTCAAATATTTTGTTTTATCTATTTTGAAGTCAGGAGACCGCTTGGAGAGCATGGGAATACATTTAAGTTTAGCCGTCAGGAGCCCGTCTGGAGAGCATGGGAATACATTCAAGTTTAGTAGTCAGGAGCCCGCCTGGAGAGCATGGGAATACTTTCAAGTTCAGCAATCAGGAGCTCACCTGGAGAGCATGGAATACTTCCAAGCACAGCAGTCAGGAACCCTCCCGGAGAACAAGAGAGTACAATTCAAGTTTTAGCTTTCAAATTCTTGTTGTTATTTGGTAATATAGTTCGTTTTACACTTACACGTGTTACCAGCTACCAAACTATGGCAGAAAATTCTCTTTTTTTGTCTATTTTGTTGAAGTCAGGAGACCGCCTGGAGAGGAGGGAATACATTTCAAGTTCAGCAATTAGGAGCCCGCCTGGAGAACATGGAATATATTCAAGTTTAGCAGTCAGGCACCCCGCCTGGAGAGCATGGGAATACTTTCAAGTTCAGCAACCAGGAGCCCGCCTGGAGAGCATGGGAATTCTTTCAAGCACAGCAGTCAGGAGCACGCCTGGAGAACAAGGGAGTACAATTCAAGTTTTATCTTTCAAATTCTTGTTGATATTTGGTAATATGGTTCGTTTACACTTACACATGTGCCCAGCTACCAAACTAGGGCAGAAAATTATCTTTGTTTTTGTCTATTTTGTTGAAGTCGGCAAACCACCTGAAGAGCATGGAATACATTTCAAATTCAACAATCAGGGGCCCGCCTGTAGATCACGGGAATACGTTTCAAGTTCAGCAATCAGGAGCCCACCTGGAGATCATGAAAATACATTCAAGTTTATCAATCAGGAGCCCGCCTGGAGAGCATGGAAATACATTTCAAGTTCAGCAATCAGATATTCGCTCGGAAAAAGGGAAAACATCTCAGCTTACAATTCAAGGCGGAAACAAATGGATGTCATCGAGAAAATACAAGACAACAAGACAACAAAAAATACAATAGAAAGTTTGAAGATCTAGATAGGATTTTGTAAAGCATAGATCATAGTCTAGTCTAGATTCTTTTATTTTTATGTTGTAATAAGGGGTTTCAGTAAGAAGTAGTAGCAACAGCAATAACAGTGAAATCACAGCTTTTGGTAGTCCCAGCTACTAGACATTCTCGAACTACACTAACATGATTCCTTTTTGGCCAATGATATGTAGGCAACCTCAGAAGCAGGGTGCGGTCAAATCTTTTAAAAATGCTTCACACAGATTATTCAAACGGGTAAAAATCGCTCGTATCCGCTCACTTATCCTTGCACGAAAACTTTTCATGTTTCCGAAAAAAGAGTGGCAGCTGTGAGCACATGATTTTTGCCCTACATAAATTACTCCCAGAAATTCATACAAAAACATCTTCTTTCAGTGTCTTTGGTTGAATTTTGTGGCATTTTCCGTTAATTATTTACATTTCTGCCTGTGTATTTTAATTGGTGAAAAATACAAAAATTGTGTTGCATATGCATTTAGGAGTTAATTTTATATTTTTATAATTATTTAGTAATTACGTCATTTATATAAAGGAAAATTGCAAAAATAGTTTATTTTTTCTTTTTGGTTCTAATCTTGATTTTTAGTAATTCTCCCTTTAATGTGATATTTAATTTAGTTATGATAATTATAATTTAGAGTCCAATTAATTTAATGTGGTAGTATAGTTTGTTTTAGGAATTAATTTTTGTCTTATTTTTAGTATTAGTTTTAAAAAAAAGAGAAATAAGAAATGAAAATGAAAGGAAAAGAGGGAGTTACCATTTCTAGGTCGTTTTTTATTTAATCATTTCAAATCCCAAACGGATCTCACCCAAAACCAAACAGAACCTGCCCATACCCATTCCAAAACCCCGGTCCAATTCATCTTCACAACAAAACGACGTCGTTTCAAGCTGATTGGATCTGAGCCGTCAAGGTTAGTAAATCTAATGGATCAGAAGTGATGATCTCTGGGTATTTAGCTGTCCTAATGCCCTACCCCCTCTCAGAACACCCCCCACCCCACAACTGTCTCTCATAACCCCGCCTTGAACCACCACCTGTCACCCGCCGAAAATCGCCTACGGCGGCGGCCAGCGTTCAATCGCCGTGAAATTATCACCATAGCCCCGCCTTCGCCTCCTCACCTCAAATCGCCACCCAGCTTCCTTCAAAACTTGCCAACAGCCACGAACCCTAGCGTCGCCCTCATTGGTAGAGGCGCCATCTCCAATCACTCTCAAATTAATACCACACAACCCCATGACCCCGCTCACATAATCCATTGCTAGTTTCCCTCGAATATATCTAGAACTCCTCGAATCTTAAATCCCGAGGTCGAGCCCTAAAATCCTAGAATCATTCTCCATCGAACCCAATGGCTTGCACGAGCGTATGTCAATGTTTTCTTTCGAGTTTTGAAGTTCTGATTTGACGAGAACTGATGTTGTTCAGTTATTCTTGACAAAAGAACAAATATCCAACATTAATCTCGTTAAATCAAGGTCTCTGGTATGTTGTTGATTTCTGAATTAGTAAGTTCTTCCTCCTCTCTTGTATTCTCTTTCACTATTTCATCTTCCTCATCATCCCTTCTCTTTTGGTTTGGTCAAAGTTTGTTTGGGTTTTCTGAGTTCAAATTGATTCCATCTCTTGTTCTACCTTCCTCTTCTTTTCTTTCTAGCTTTGAAAGCTTGATTATATGATTTCTGCAGACCGCCCTGTTTTGTTTGTCTAAGTTTTAGTGTTAAACTTAATTACAGTTCCATCATCAGTTTAATCACTTGGTTAAATTAGGCCATGATTTAGTTAAAATGTTATTATAAAATTGGATTGGTTAGTTCATTCATTTTGTTTTGTTTCAGCTGCTTTTACATAAATGTTTCCAAGATTCTTGGTTTGGGAGAAATTTTGGTTCAGTTTTAATCTGGGGTTCTTAAGTATTTTAATTGATTTCTATATGTCAGAAGGCCTAGTAAAGAATTCAGTTAGGTCTATTCAAACCTATTGATTTGTGTCATTTAGCCGGATCTCTGTTTGGTAGACCAAGGGTAAAAATGGGGCCTTATGGGGGTAGTATAGGTAATATAGATAGGGGAATCTTTGGTGTGACTGATTTTAAAAGTCTCTAGTAGGGGTTTTAGGATAATTTCATGCTTTTAGTTGTTTAACGTAGGTAGAAAGTCAGAAGCTTAGGTTCACCTAAGCTAAAATAAAAATCCAAAAAGGAGCAAGGGGTAAAAAAAAATAAATCTAAGAGCTGCCCTATTTTCTTGCCTATAAAGGCATCATTTCTTGCCTTAGAGCAAATAGAGTTTCAAGAGCTGAAAATCTAGGGCAAGAAAAGCTGACACATTCTGAAAAAAAATCTGAAAGAATTAGAGAGATGAAAAATCTAAAAAAAGGATGCATACTTAACTGAAAAATAAAGAGAGATAGAGATGGTTGCATCATTACTAGTCCATTGATTTTTCTTCTGATCATGAAATTTCAACTTGCTAAGACAATCTGTGATTTAGTCAGTATATGAAATCACCTGAATTTGGTTGCATTTGAAAGTCCGAGTAGATTCTGGGTGTAATTACTGTTTCATTGGTTTATAAGTTGATTTCACTCAAAAATTGGTTGAATCTGGGCATGTTCTCTACGGTAGCTGTTAACTACCCTCACTTCTTTCCTTTTGCAATTTCCAGGCTGAATTTAAGCATGTAAAAAACTGATTTATGAAGTGTTTCTTGCTGAGGAAAAATAAAGATCATGTGTTCTTTTATCAGTTGTTCCCCCTTTCTAATTTCTCTCCTAGTTTTTCTTGTCGAATTTTTATCTTAGCATGTTTAGAGAACGGTCGTGCTTTGAATCAAGAGTCTTCACATTGAAACTGTAATAAGATTATCATGTACCAATTACTGAGTTTCACTTATTTGATTCTTAGGCTCTGATTGTTGTTAGAAGTGTCCATTAAATTTAAGATGCATGAACCTGTCCTTAAGTCGAGATTAATTGAATGTTTATTAGTCATAAAGATGCTAAAGTTAAGGTTAGGCATGTGTTTGAAAGCCAAAGTTATTGAACTATGCTTCTCCTGTTGGTATAGTCTTCTTTGAGAATGATCATTAAAATGTAAGAACAGTTCTGACCTGCTAATGGTGGTGTTCAAGTCAATTTGAATGGTCGTTGTATGATTGAATTTATCCTTGTACTAATCGAATTGCAGCATGTTAAATGGTGTGTTTAAGATTGAAGTCTAGTATGTGTTAGTTGGGTTTGGTATGAGATCACGAATAAGATTTGAATTTCATGGTCTGTTATATTTCTTTACATCTTGTGTTTCTATTAAATTAAGCTATTCATGCTGATGATTGCCATTTGAACGGATCTCGTGGGTTTTCTATCAAGACCTTGGGCTTTAAATTTGGTTCCTCAAGGATTCGATCCTTGGGCACAAGGATTTGGTATCCGCTGATGCTCTTCCCTATATTGGAATTAGGCTCAGTTTGGTCCTAGAACTTCGATAGTAGTCTGAAAGAATAAAGAAAAGGGGTGGGCTACGCGGTGTGTGTGGTTTGTTCGTAGCAAATTGGTTCTTTCATTAATTGTTGTGGATGGCCCAACTTTAAGCCTTGCATTTGGTAAATTTGGCCTCGCTTTTATGGCCATTAATCAAACAGTCAGGCCCTTCATTAATAGAGGTGAGCCATAATTAGATAAAATACAGTGAATGGCTCTCATGAACTAGTTTAGAAGTGTTTTAATTAGAATGAATTGAGGTGTACCGCGCCAAATAAATTCACGAATTGTGTAGCCCTCTTTAATTATTTTCTTTAAAAATATTTAGAACTAGAGGCGTGCCGCTTAACAAATTTCCACGGCCCTCGCAAAATTAATAACGCATTAGTTGCTTTAGGCGCGTACTTTAATAATATTATTTTCTTAAACTCGGGTGTGCAATTCATGTGATCCAAATCAAATCTCAAAACGTTGAATAAAATATATTTAAGATTGCTGATACATTTCATGTGGCAGATCCAAAGACGTATTTTAAACGATGTTCAACCTTCTTTAAAAATTGAATAAAAGCGGTTAAAAGGTGAAATTTGTACATAGGTTCATAATTACTTAAAATGAGATAATTAAGCCGAATATAACAGTTGAGCGACCGTGCTAGAACCACGGAACCCGAGAATTCCGAAAAACTTCTCCCGGGTTAAAAGAATTCCTTACACGGATTTTTAGTTCGCGAACTGTTAAACAGAGTCAATATTTTCCTCGATTTGGGATTCAACCGATGACTTGGGACACCATAAATCTCCCAAGTGGCGACTATGAATCTTTCAATAAATAATCTTGTTTGATTGTCACTTTAATTGAAAAACTCCCTTATACCTTTTCGGATGTAGTGAAAAAGGAAGTATGACACTAAGAACTGAAATTGTTAGAAATTTTTGGGTATGTAATATTGATACAAGTGAACAAAATATGGTCGTCTTAGGGGAACTGCAGTACCCCAACATAGACAAACTATGCAATGTAATCTATATATATATATATATATATATATATATATATATATATATATATATAAGATAGAGAGAGAGAGAGAGATAAAAAATTTTACGCGACATGAATTTGAATATAATTGAGCTCTAATACGATGATAAATAAACCCAACAAAAAAAATAAGGGAAGACTATTATTATTATCATAAATACTAGTCTTAAGGTTCTGGATGCATAATAAAAGTTAAAAAAATATATAAAATCATGAAAATGATGATTTGGCAATCCTATTCAACTAACTCAATAAAGGAAGAAGCTCTCCCTCTAAAAGTCCTCAAAATTCTAATTTTTTGTATCGCAAAAAATATTAGTTATATTTATAATTTATCCAACATAAAAAGTATTAGGAAGAGTAAAAAAGTCTATCAACATTTTTGTTAGAATTAATACTTTAGTACAGGCATAAATAGATAAATTATACTCATTTATCAAAAAAATTATTGCATATAATGATTCTATAATCACAACCCATTAAAATTTAATTAGTTAAATCTAAAATTTTACATATTAGATAAAAACTTAAATCTCTATATAATATTTTAGCATAAATGATTGGTGAAAGAATAATTTAGTTTTTTAAGGGTATAACAGTAGTATTATTGATAACATCTTATTCACACAAGAACTGTTCAAGGGCTATTCCAGGAAGGGCCTTTCTCCTAGATGTGTGCTTAAGGTGGATCTAAAGAAGGCTTACGACTCAGTTGAATGGGTTTTTCTTAATAGACTGCTGCAGGATCTGGGGTTCCCTTATAAATTTATCGCGTGGATTATGGAATGTATATCCTCTGTAACCTATTATCTCAATTTCAATGGAGGCCTCACTGCTCCATTTAAAGGGAAAAGAGGTCTGCGACAAGGTGACCCGATGTCTCCATACCTCTTTGTTCTGGCAATGGAGTATCTACATAGACAGCTTGTGCAAATGACGATGAGGAAAGATTTCAGGTTCCATCCTAAATGCAAGAAGTTGGGTGTAGCACATGTTTGTTTTGCGGATGATCTTCTTTTGTTCTGCAAGGCTGATATTCAATCAGTCAGCTTACTGAAACAGACTCTTCAGGAGTTCTCAAAGGTCTCTGGTCTTCATGCAAATGACCGCTAATGCAGCTAGGGGAGTTTAAGGACTCATTTCCAAGGCTAGAAGCCTAGCCTACACTAGAAAGGAGATTGCTTTGGTCTTCAGTCAGCTCTACTAGATGCAGTTGCCCAGGAATCCAATGCACTAACTCCTGGAAGCTCCATTCATGCCCACCTACCGACCGAGGAAGACGCTACCGATCCCTGAATCGAGGGACCCTGTATGTTCGATAGAGCCAAAGATTCCCCCCACTGATCGGAGTACGCCGATTACCCCCCGAACCGTACAAGATAGTTACCACCTATCATACGGCTTTCTAACTTAACTTCTTTTTCTGGTCGTTCCGCTCTGTTGATCGATGGTAGTATAAGAGATCTGTAACCCCCCGAAATTTTTTACATAATGGTTCCTGCTTCCTACCCATAGTTAGCATGTATCTAAAGTGCAGTGTACTTAGCAGGATTAACTAACTGGCAGAAACAGTAGATTCTACAGGTGCTGGGATATCCTGAAGGCAGACTCCCTTTCAAGTATTTGGGGATGCCTCTAGATTCAAAGAAGCTGTCCATTGCTCAGTGCTGGCCACTGGTGGAGAAAATTACACAGAAAATAAACTATTGGTCGTCAATGTTACTATCTTATACTAGTCGGCTTCAATTGATTAAATCTGTTCTATTTGGTATTCAAGCTTACTGGTCCCAGATTTTTCTATTGCCTAAAAAAATTTTGAAGATGACAGAGGCTATCTGCAGATCATATTTGTGGACTGGTTCTGCCACAGTCTCAAGAAAGGCTCTGATTGCCTGGGATACTCTGTGTTTGCCTTACAGTGCAGGGGGACTGAATGTCTTAGAACTATCTAAATGGAACAAAGCTGATGTGGTCAAGCATCTGTGGGCATTGACTAAGAAGAAGGATAGCATATGGATAAAGTGGGTTCATACCTTCTATATCAAGAACCACTGTTTTGAAGACATGTTGGTGCCTGGGGCTGCTGCCTGGGCAATCAGGAAAATTTTTGAGTCGAGGAGTTTGATTAAAGGCATTGCAACACTCAGTGGAAATCTGGTAAACAGATTGAGGCAGGTTCAACAGGGAGAGTCTTTTAGCATTAACAAGCTATACAGACAGCTTCTTCCTCAATGCAGCAAAGTTCAGTGGAAATCCATCATATTGCAGCCTCAACTACATCCCAGGTATAAACTTATACTGTGGTTGGCTTTGCATAAACGACTTGCAACTGTGGAACGACTTCAGATGCTAAATATTTTGGTTCCACAAGATTGTATTTTCTGTGGTTTGTATCGAGAGACCTTATGAGCATATTTTCTTTGACTTTTTGAAAGCCAAAGAACTCTGCTATCGACTCCTTAGTTGGTTGGGCTATAAGCGAACCATTGCTGACTGGCAGGTGGAATGTGAATGGATTAGTAAGCTGGCGACGAGTAGAAATGGGTTAGCAGAACTTACAGCTTGTCTCTTTGGGACCCTGGTGCCAATGATATGGAGGGAGCGGAATAAATTGAGATTCCAGGGAGGTAAGTTGATGAGCGACACTGTATGCAAGGAAATCGTAGTCCATCTCCATTTCAGAGGGGCTTCAAGGCAAAAGTGGAGGGCTGTCCTACAAAGTTTAGATCATTTCCCCTATAATTCAAATGAGATAGACTTTTCTCGAGATAGTTGTGTCACACGTATTATCAAAGAGTGTTTTTATTTTTTTTAGAATGATAATAGTGTAGCGCTTGTGTATAGCATATGAGAATAGGTGGTCAGCATCTGCTTTGTACGTATACTTTTTTGACGGAATGAAATAGAAATCTGCTTATTCAAAAAAAAAACATTGAATTTGTCGATCAACTTTATTTCTGTGGTAATTTATAACTTCATATACTCCCATAAATTTCTAGGTTGTTAGGAATCATAAGTATTTTCTTATTTCTAGGTTAATACATAGAACTTCAACAGTTATTTTTATACGGATATTTGGTTTTCAAAGTTGACATATAGTGAGTAACCAAACAAGTAGTTTCAAAAACAGTTCTATGTTTCCAAAACCAAATCTCAGTTGTCTTCCAATAATTTAAAATTTTGTCTTTGTTTATGGTTTTAAGTATTATAAATATACTCAAAATATAAAGAAAGTTATATGTATATATCTAACCTACGTAAGAGGGCTTATTTTGCTGGAGTTTTTTATTCTATATGGAAGACATATACTTATACTGAGCGGTTGTGACCGGCTAATAGTTATTTTATCCAATTGGATCAAGAGATATATTTATGTAGTTAAATTTTACTTGGCTTTTTTTTTTATTTGTGCCAGGTGTCTGAATCTCTTCGAGCCCTAACTAATCCTGTGGGTGCACAGGCTCTCAGCAAGGAATTTCGTGCAAGTGCACTACGGTTAATTCAGGTTTTACCCAGTCTGATAGCCCTCAGAAATTGTTTGCACCAGTGAATTTTAAACAATTTCACTTGGCTTTAAATTCCAAAATATTAGGAGTTTTTATTTAGTTCAAATAAGGAAAGACTTAATAGCCAAAGTTTTAACCAATTTAAGATTCTTAAATATTAGGGAATTAATTAGAATGATTATTTTATCAAGTGTGAACTCTATTCTTAGAGGACAAAAAGCGAATGATATTTCGCTAAGGGCCTACAAAACTTTCTTCTTTGAATAAGTTGGTCTTTTGACTTTAAATGATAGACTTTAAAAAAAGGATTTTTACCTATCTATGCCATATATCAAACCTTATTATCAAAAATATTCATAATTTGTTATTTACCCGTGTTGTCCATACTTTTACTACAAATTATATACCAATCCAAAAAATAGGTAGATTTTACCATTAAAAACCCGCTAAAACGAAGGCACCAAATCTGCGAATGATTCTGTCACAGTAAATACGAAATTTGAAACGAAATAGATCTCAAAGTTGAAAAAGTTTATTCTTCCACATATTTCCCACCATTGATAGCCATTAAAAAGCTTGAAAGGTTTGAATTCAAATTTGGATTTTCAAAAATCATTCTTTATTTAGATTGGGTGATGTTGTAAATAATTAGGAATATGTTTAGGAGTTTATATCTCAATTTTGAGGGGTTTTGGTGAAGATTAGATTTGGTTATGACTGAATTTCACATTGAAACTCGTCGAAGAAGAAGAAGAAGAAGAAGAAGAAGAAGAAGAAGAAGAAGAAGAAGAAGAAGAAGAAGAAGAAGAAGAAGAAGAAGAAGAAGAAGAAGAAGAAGACATATTTCCAGAAATTGTAGATAAGTTGTAGATAGATTGTAGATAAATTGTAGATAAATTTATAGATTGGGAACACTAAAACTTCTACAAGTTTTATATAATTATGTCGAAAATGCCAATTATGCTACAACTGAAATGTGAATTGGGATATTAAAATTCAATGTATCCAGTTTGTAGATAAATTGTAGATTATTTGTCTCTGATTGTAGATACATTATTTTCTGTTTTCACAAATCCAAAACGACTAAAGCTTCTACAAAATCTTCTGCAAAAAACAGTCTATAATTTTTCTACAATTTCTAGAAAATATGTCTTCTTCTTCTTTTTCTTCGAATTTCAATCGACTATGTTAACTAGTAACCTTCAGCCACTGCTCAAGAAAAATAGAGTTCAATAAAAATAGTGATACATTGATATTTTATGTGTAAATAAAAAATTGGTAAATAGTAGAGGAACTATTTAATTTTATAGTGGAGTAACTATTTATTAATTCCTTCTCCATTCTGGGAACACTGGAGCATTGTAAGAAAAGTTCTTGGTACTTTATTAACCAAGCAATGGACGTAGCCTTACTACCCGAACAATGAAGAGGAAGACTTTTCCTTCTTAAGCACTCCAAAAGGACCTGCTTATTTTCAGGAATTATAGGGATAGAGAAAAGTGGGATATATGAATACTTTTAAGTAAGGAGTAAAAACTGCTCATTAATTAGACTTTTAATTAAGTATGGATTGGTAATTTGGTATACGGATTTGTAATTAAATCAAACCTTAAATATTGAGGGTAAGGTTTCATATGTGGTATATGGATGTATAAATTCCAAAAAAAAATTCCACGCATTTATGCAGTGTTATACATTAAAATATCATGGCATAGCCAGTTTTTACACTGGTCAATCAAAAATAGCCACCGTTTACCAAATCAATAAAAATAGCCACTATTTTGCTGCAACAGGGACCGGTCCAGTATAACATACAGGAGTTCTGGTGCATTTGTGTACGAACTCCAGCATATTATGCTGGACCGATATACTTTGCTAACTCCTGTAAAATTTGCGGGAGACTGGAGTACCAGTGCTCCAAACTCCAGTATATTATACTATACATTTATACTTGCTGGAACTCCCGTAAAATTTGCGGGAGTTCCAGCATAATTATACTTGAACTCCCGTAAAATTTACGGGAGTTCCAGCATAGTTATCATGTTATTCCCGTAAAATTTGCGGGAGTTCAAACATACTTATGCTGGAACACCCGTAAAATTTACGGGCGTATTTTTCGAATTTTGAACAGTATTTTCGCTCAAATTTATCTTTACATAAAAAGTGATTAAATTTCAATAACTTTTGAAATTTGGCTATTTTTCAACGACCAATAATAAATTTAACTATTTTTAAATTTCTCCCGTGTTATACAGGTGTAGTTCCTTGAAAATTCTTCTCTTCCCCCTCCAAAAAAACAAAATTAAAGGAACATAGTCGATGTATAACATCAGAACTGAATTTGACAACCAATAAAGCTATCAGTGGAATGCTTAAATGCACGACTCACAATGAAGCCTAACATTCATTAGAAGTTCAATCAATATATGATATTACAACAATCTTGGCATGCAACCAAGAAAAGATTACATAGTAAGCTAAACACACTAGAGATAAAGGACCAGATAATATTCATTTTGTGGCAGTATAGAGCTGCGCACTAACAGCAGGCCAACAACCATCTAGACAACAACTGAATTAGTGAAATATTTTTTAGCAGACGACGTATTTTCCAGTCACTTATTTATTAACAGAGTCAATTGAACTGATGCGTAATCCAAATAATCAAGAAAGAATAGATAACATGGGTACTACAGTTGCACATCACGCCATCTACTACAACAACAACCCCGTAAAATTTCATTAATGGAGTCTAAAAGGGTAGTGTGTACGCAGGCCTTACCCCTATTCCAAAGGGGCAGGGTAGAGAGGAAATCATAGCTAGTGGGAATTAAACCTACAACCTTACAAAGATTATGAACCCCTTGACCACTAAGCTATACTTTTGGGATCACATCACGCCATCTAGAACCTCAAATACACTCAACATTAGAAATAATTATAAACTACATCACAAATGAAGTATGCTGGCACAATTTGTACACATGAATGAACTTGCTTAAGCTATACTGACAAAGTGACAATGAAGTGTGTAATCTTTTCAAAGTTTCAGCTAAATAGCTGAATCACCCATAACAATAGAGCTTACACAAACGCAGAACAAGATAACTGGATACCATCTCTTCTCATAATAGAGGCTTTTCCACAACTAAGATACATAAAAATAAAAATAAATTATCAGAGATCAGTTGACACCGTGTAGTCTCACGGCGCCTCACATAACGAGTTCGGTCATTATATCTGGGTCTGTCTTGAGCCCTCTGGGGCACTGGCTCCACTCTTCTTTGTCTTTCTGGTGACCTATGAACTATCTCTCCATTCACAAATAGCTCAGCTGGAAGCCATAAAAGAGGTTAAAGATGTATATCCAGTTAAAGTCGAAGATGTAATGATGAGATGCAGAGGGCACCAGCATGATAGCTATAACACAATATCACAAGAAAAAGCTCAAATCTTGTCAGTTCTATTTATTTACAAATCAATAATCTTTAACGCAAACTGGAAGGACTTAAAGAGGAAAAACAAAGGAATGAAAAGCGGAACCAGGAAGTAGGCTAAAGGTATTTAACGTAGAACTAGTACTCATGCCCATAACAGATCAAAATAGTTGAGTACTTCTTTCCTACACATCATTCTAAAAGAGTAGCAAACTTTCCAATAAAATCATCACTAGAGGCCCATCACCACAACGCTTCTCAAAAGGAATATATCTTGCTTTATAATGATCTCCCATGAGCTACATTAGAAGGATACACCCTCAAAACAAATAAACAACATACTCAGTATATTCCTACAACTGGGTCTAGGGAGCGTAATGTTACGCAGACCTTACCCTTACCTTGTAAAAATAGAGAGATTGTTTCCGATAGACCCTTGGCTCAGATAAGCATAGCAACAGCAGACCCTCAGCACGAATATTAAGCTAAAAAAAGTTGTTTTTTAATGCAAAATAGTTGAGAGTGATAGCAAGCACAGATAAAAACAACAATTAATCCAAGCAAGTGCAGCGCAAGTGTAGAAAAGACCAAATGAATTACAGAGAAAAAGTTCATTTTTTGCCTATTAGGATAGGAAGATCAGCAAAGGGAAAAGATGTACCTCCATAATCCCTGGTTGCATTATTTTCTGTCAACATAGGGTACAACATCCCCTGATTAAATTATTTTCTACATAGGGTATAACATTCCTTAGTAGCATTTCAGAGTGCCACAAGCCTCATCTTGTTGTCAACACAGGGTACAACATCTCATGGTTGTCTCATCTTGTTGTCAACAAAGCGTACACCATCCCCTGGTTGTATTATTTTCTGTCAACACAGGGTACAACATCCCCAGGTTGACTTATTTTCTACATATGGTACAACATTCCCTAGTAGCATTTCAGAGTGCCACGAGCCTCATCTTGTTGTCAACATATGGTACAACATACCCTGGTTGCATTATTTTCTGTCAACACAGGGTACACCATCCCTGGTTGCATTATTTTCTGTCAACACATGGTACACCATCCCCTGGATGCATTATTTTCTATCAACACAAGGTACACCATCCCCTGGTTGCATTATTTTTTGTCAACACAAGGTACGTCATCCCCTGGTTGCATTATTTTCTATCAACACAGGGTACAACATCCCCTGGTTGTCTCATCTTATTGTCAACACATGGTACATCATCCACTAGTTGTATTATTTTCTGTCAACATAGCGTACAACATCCCCTGGTTTAATTATTTTCTACATAGGGTATAACATTCCCTAGTAGCATTTCAGAGTGCCACGAGCCTCATCTTGTTGTCAACATAGGATACACCATCCCCTGATTGCATTATCTTCTGTCAACACAGGGTACACCATCCCCTCGTTGCATTATTTTCTGTTAACACATGGTACAACATTCCCTGGTTGTCTCATCTTGTTGTCAACACAGGGTACACCATCCCTTGGTTGCATTATTTTCTGTCAACACAGGGTACAACATGCCCTGGTTGAATTATTTTCTACATAGGGTACAACATTACCTAGTAGCATTTCAGAGTAAACACGAGCCTCATCTTCTTGTTAACACAGGGTACAATATTCCCTGATAGCATTATTTTCTGTCAACATAGGGTACACCATCCCCTGGTTGCATTATTTTCTGTCAACACAGGGTACACTATCTCTTGGTTGCATTACTGTCTGTCAACACAGGGTACAACATCCCTTGGTTGAATTATTTTCTACATAAGGTATAACATTTTCTAGTATCATCTTGTTGTCCACACAGGGTACACCATCCCCTGGTTGCATTATTTTCTGTCAACGCATGGTACAACATCCTCTGGTTGTCTCATCTTATTGTCAACACAGGGTACACCATCCCTCGGTTGTATTATTTTCTGTAAACATGGGGTACATCATCTCCTGGTTGCATTATTTTCTGTCAACACAGGGTTCACCATCCCCTGGATGCATTATTTCTGTCAACACAGGGTACATCATCCCCTGATTGCATTATTTTCAGTCAACACGGGGTACACCATCCCCTGATTGCATTATTTTCTGTCAACACAGAGTAAAACATCCCCTGATTGTCTCATCTTGTTGTCAACACAGGGTACACAATCCCCTGGTTGCATTATTTTCTGTCAACACAGGGTACAACATCCCCTAGTTGAATTATTATCTACATAGGATATAACACTCCCTAGTAGCATTTAAGAGTGCCACTAGCCTCATTTTGCTGTCAACACATGGTACATCATCCCCTGGTTGCATTATCTTCTGTCAACACACGGTACACCATCCCCTGGTTGCATTATTTTCTGTCAACACATGGTACAACATCCCCTGGTTTTCTCATCTTATTTTCAACACAGGGTACACCATCCCTTGGTTGCATTATTTTCTGTCAACACAGGGTACAACATGCCCTAGTTGAATTATTTTCTACATAGGGTATAACATTCCCTAGTAGAATTTCATAGTGCCACGAGCCTCATCTTGTTGTTAACACGGGGTACACCATGCCCTGATTGCATTATTTTCTATCAACACAGGGTACACCATCCCCTGGATGCATTAAGTTTTGTCAACACAGGGTTTACCATCCCCCGGTTGCTTTATATTCTGTCAACACAGGGTACTAGATCCCCTGGTTGAATTATTTTCTACATAGGGTATAACATTCCCTAGTATCATCTTGTTGTCAACACAGGGTACACCATCCCCTAGTTGCATTATTTTCTGTCAATACAGGGTACAACATCCTCTGGTTGTCTCATCTTGTTGTCAACACAGGGTAACCATCCCCTGGTGGTATTATTTTCTGTAAACACAGGGTAAACCATCCCCTGATTGCATTATTTTCTGTCAACACAGGGTACACCATCCCTTGATGCATTGTTTCTATCAACACAGGGTACACCATCCCCTGGTTGCATTATTTTCTGTCCATACAGGGTGCACATCCCCTGGGTTCTTTATTGTCTGTCAACCCATGGTACAACATTCCCGGGTTGTCTAATCTTGTTGTCAACACAGGGTACACCATCTCCTGGGTGCATTATTTTCTATCAACACAGGGTACAACATTCACTGGATGAATTATTTTCTACATAGGGTATAACATTCCCTAGTAGCATTTCAGATTGCCACGAGCCTCATCTTGTTGTCAACACAGGGTACACTATTCCCTGGTTGCATTATTTTCTGTCAACACAGGGCACACCATCCCCTGGTTGCATTATTTTCTGTCAACACAGGGCTTACCATCCCCCGGTTGCATTATATTCTGTCAACATAGGTTACAACATCCCCTGGTTGAATTATTTTCTATATAGGGTATAACATTCCCTAGTATCATCTTGTTGTCAACACAGGGTACATCATCCCCTAGTTGCATTATTTTCTGTCAACACAGGGTACAACATCCCCTTTTTGTCTCATCTTGTTGTCAACACAGGGTACACCATCCCCTGGTTGTATTATTTTCTGTAAACACAGGGTAAACCTTCCCCTGGTTGCATTATTTTCTGTCAACACAGGGTACACCATCCCCTTGATGCATTATTTCTATCAACACTGGGCACACCATCCCCTGGTTGCATTATTTTCTGTCAACACAGGGTGCACCATCCCCTGGGTTCTTTATTTTCTATCAACCCATGGTACAACATTCCCGGGTTGTCTCATCTTGTTGTTAACACAGGGTACACCATCTCCTGGTTGCATTATTTTCTGTCAACACATGGTACAACATCCCCAGGATGAATTATTTTCTACATGGGGTATAACATTCCCTAGTAGCATTTCAGAGTGCCACGAGCCTTATTTTGTTGTCAGCACATGGTACATTATCCCTTGGTTGCATTATCTTCTGTCAACACAGGGTACACTATTCCCTGGTTGCATTATTTTCTGTCAACACAGGGCACACCATCCCCTGGTTGCATTATTTTCTGTCAACACAGGGCTTACCATCCCCCGGTTGCATTATATTCTGTCAACATAGGTTACAACATCCCCTGGTTGAATTATTTTCTATATAGGGTATAACATTCCCTAGTATCATCTTGTTGTCAACACAGGGTACATCATCCCCTAGTTGCATTATTTTCTGTCAACACAGGGTACAACATCCCCTTTTTGTCTCATCTTGTTGTCAACACAGGGTACACCATCCCCTGGTTGTATTATTTTCTGTAAACACAGGGTAAACCTTCCCCTGGTTGCATTATTTTCTGTCAACACAGGGTACACCATCCCCTTGATGCATTATTTCTATCAACACTGGGCACACCATCCCCTGGTTGCATTATTTTCTGTCAACACAGGGTGCACCATCCCCTGGGTTCTTTATTTTCTATCAACCCATGGTACAACATTCCCGGGTTGTCTCATCTTGTTGTTAACACAGGGTACACCATCTCCTGGTTGCATTATTTTCTGTCAACACATGGTACAACATCCCCAGGATGAATTATTTTCTACATGGGGTATAACATTCCCTAGTAGCATTTCAGAGTGCCACGAGCCTTATTTTGTTGTCAGCACATGGTACATTATCCCTTGGTTGCATTATCTTCTGTCAACACAGGGTACACCATCCCCTGGTTACATTATTTTCTGTCAACACATGGTACAACATCCCCTGGTTGTCTCATCTTGTTTTAACCACAGGATACAACATCCCTTGGTTGCATTATTTTCTGTCAACACAGGGTTGGCATGTTGAATTATTTTCTACATAGGGTATAACATTTCCTAGTGGAATTTCATAGTGCCACAAGCCTCATCTTGTTGTTAACACAGGGTACACCATGTCCTGATTGCATTATTTTCTATCAACACAGGGTACACCATCCCTTGGTTGCATTAATTTTTGTCAACACAGGGTTTACCATCCCCCGATTGCTTTATATTCTGTCAACACAGGGTACACATCCCCTGGTTGAATTATTTTCTACATAGGGTATAACATTCCCTAGTATCATCTTGTTGTCAACACAGGGTACACCATCCCCTGGTTGCATTATTTTCTGTCAACACAGGGTACAACATCCCTTGGTTGTCTCATCTTGTTGTCAACATAGGGTACACCATCCCCTGGTGGTATTGTTTTCTGTAAACACAGGGTAAACCATCCCCTGGTTGCATTATTTTCTGTCAACACAGGGTACACCATCCCTTGATGCATTGTTTCTCTCGACACATGGTACACCATCCCCTGGTTGCATTATTTTCTATCCATACAGGGTGCACCATCCACTGGGTTCTTTATTTTCTATCAACCCATGGGACAACATTCCCGGGTTGTCTCATCTTGTTGTCAACACAGGGTACATGATCTCCTGGTTGCATTATTTTCTGTCAACACAGGGTACAACATCCCCTAGATGAATTATTTTCTACGTAGGGTATAACATTCCCTAGTAGCATTTCAGATTTCCACAAGCCTCATCTTGTTGTCAACACAGGGTACACTATCCCCTGGTTGCATTATCGCTTGTTAACACAGGGTACACCATTCCCTAGTTGTATTATTTTCTGTCAACACAGGTTATAACATCCCCTGGTTGTCTCATCTTGTTGTCAACAGAGGGTACACCATCACCTGGTTGCATTATTTTCTGTCAACACAGGGTGCAACATCCCCTAGTTGAATTATTTTCTACATAGGGTATAACATTCCCTAGTAGCATTTCAGAGTGCCACGAGCCTCATCTTGTTGTCAACACAGGGTACACCATCCCTTGGTTGCATTATTTCTATCAACACAGGGTACAACATCCCCTGGTTGAATTATTTTCTACATAGGGTATAACATTCCCTAGTGGCATTTCAGAGTTCCATGAGTCTCATCTTGTTGTCAACACAGGTTACACCATCCCCTGGTTGCATTATTTTGTGTCAACAGAGGGTACACCATCCCCTGGTTGCATTTTTTTCTGTCAACACAGGGTACAACATCCCCTGGTTGAATTATTTTCTATATAGTGTATAACATTCCCTAGTATCATTTCAGAGTTCAGCGAGCCTCATCTTGTTGTCAACACATGGTACACCATCCCCTGGTTGCATTATTTTTTGTCAACACAGGGTACAACATCCCCTAGCTATCTCATCTTGTTTTCAACACAGTCAACACAGGGTACTCCATCCCTTGGTTGCATTACTTTTTCTTTTTTTTCATTCTATATCTTTGCAATAGCAATGATAGTTTAGTGTGTTTTCAATAACTCACAAAACTTTCCTAGTGCAAACTGGGGCAGAAAATTTTGGTTCGTTTTGTTTGTTTGTGATGGCTTGTAGGTTTTTCTGCAAAGCACAGCTTGGATATGCAAAAAGTAAGATTTCAGCTCTCGCCAGAAAAAGTGGAACGTTTGATCTCAATACAAGCCGCAACCAGTTTTGATGTAATGCATGCAGAGACATATGGCTCTATCATCTGATCAAGAAACAAGCCTGCGAGAATATTTCCTAGTCTGTTGCATTAAGAGCATGAAGTTTCAGTCTAAAGTCAACGGGAGAAGCAAGTCAAGATTCAAGACAAGACTCCAGACGACATTTAGATAGGAATTTTATAACTCTTAGATTTCAAGAGTATGTAATTTTCTTTTCATTTTGATGTAATAGTAGGAACCGCGGATCGTAACCTCGAAGGAACTTCGCTCGACTCTCTTTCCGAGAATACTGTCACTCTTCTTTCACTTGAACTACACGTGACCTGATTCCCTTATAACCCGGGATATGTAGGCTGCCTAAAACAAAGGCTCGGTCACATCTTTTTCTTCTCTTCTTTTCCTTTTTAAATAATAGTGAGGTCAAAAATCAGTCACCTTGTTCATTTTCTTTGCTTGAAAACTCTTAATGTTTCCAAGAAAAGAGGGGCATGTTGTGAACATCTAATTTTTGACATCACCCAAATTCTATACTATTTTAGTATAAATATTGAAATCTTATTATATAAACTTTTATCTTTCTCTTAATAGGTTTCATTTATCAAAATTAAAAAAAATATACAAAAACAATTATTTGCATTCTTAGAGTATAACTTTTGTTCCTATTTTTAAATTGAAGAAACTTTACAAAAAATATATATATTTGGTTTCTTCTAATTTTAAATGTAAGCTATAGTATTTTTCATAGTATAATTTAAACTATAATGTAAATATTAGGTTTTCTTATTGTTTTCTTTAAATCTAAAGTAAGTCTCATTTGCGTGTGTGAGTTTTTTATCTTCTTTTATTTAAATAAAAAAGGGGTTAGAAAAATTTAAATAAATATATATAAAGTTTAAAAAATATAAAAAAAATAAATAAAATAAAACAACCCAACTTCCCACTTCATGTAACTTCCTTTCCTACTAACTCTCACGTTCCTAACTTCCCAATCCTTACTTCCACACTTCCTTAGAAGTTATAATACTACTCATACTCATCTATATAAAGAGAAAGAGACTTATTTTATGAAGAAAAAAAAGCAAATAAGAAAAAGAGGAAGGGGACAACAGAATCGTAAAAAGAAAAAGAAGGAAAGACAAAAAAAGAGAGAAAGGGGACAACAGAATCGTAAAAAGAAAAAAAGAAGGAAAGACAAAAAAAAAGAGAAAGGGGAAAACAGAATCGTAAAAAGAAAAAGAAGGAAAGAAAATTGAAAAAAAAGAGGGAGAAGAAAGGGCAGAGAGAACGGGAGAAAAAAGTTTGGCTAAGTTATTGAATCTGAAGTTAGAGTTCCGAAATTCTTTCGTGGTTTCGAGTCTGCGGGTTCTAGAAATTTGATAATTAGTAGATTAAATCGATTATTGAGTAGAATTTTCGCAAAGATAACACTAAATCTTGTTATATAGATTAAACATGATATATGAGATCTATGTTTCCTTAAAGTTTGAATTTTGTTTTAATTCGCTTGTGATTTTTGTTGGAATCATATATTTGTGCTCTTATTTTGTTATATGATAAGATAGAAAATGTTGGTTAAATTTTTTTTTTTTGTATGTAATATTTAGTATGTGTGAACAATTTCCATACTAATTCATGAATTTTGAGGAGCCTATTAATAAAGGAATAAAACTTTTGTAAATAAAGTCATTCTTTTTCTTTCTTGCTTTCATTATCAACTTATCTATTTTTGTTATTTATTCTCGTCAATTTGATTAATGTTCTGTTGCTTAATTTAAGATTTTTATATTTAAATAATCATATGGTTTGTAGTAATTGTATTGCAGTTGCTTAATGAAAGATGCATTTGAATAGTAAAATGGGATGGAAACATTTATAAAAATATCTGGTCTTACTATTTAAATAGAATTCACACCTGAACTGTACATTTCCTCAATATTTGTTGATTTGGTATCTTGAATAAGTTATGTGGATTTTCCATGAACACAGTAAAAATTTTATTTAATTTAAATTGGATATTAGATTCAATATGCAGTAAGTTACCGAAATAAGGGACTATAAAGGTTGGACTAACACTAATAATGCTTGGGCGCGGTGGTTTGCATGAGAATTGACCCAAGGTTAATAAATTAAAATCACGCTCATTTCTTCTATAATTGTGTAATTGTTATATTTGGTCCAAATGGCTAAAATGTCTTTCTTCCACAAAGATATTCTTTCATAACTCATAGCCTTCACAATTATCTCAAACTTAGGAAAGAAATAAATCATGAATACGCTAGAATATTTTAGGCCTGCATTTTATTAATTAAATCATCGTAATTGTGTACACGTTCGCGTGACATGATTATGACTCCCAAAATAAATTAAAGTATGTGTTCGCATACTTCAACCAAACTTTTTTCTTAAAAAATAAACAAAGTGTTACTAATTGTGCACATGTTTGTGTGGCATGATCTTTAACATGCCAATGGAAAAGGGTATACGTACGCGTAACTCAATTCTTTAATTATGAATTATCAAGTGATTAAAAGTGGTTTAAAGGTAAATGCACATAGGCTCTAAAGATGAGTAGTTATACAATTTAAGCCAAGTAATAATTACTAAGCGACCGTGCTAGAACCACGGAATTCGAAAATGCCTAATACCTTCTCCCGGGTTAACAAAATTCCTTATCTAGAATTTTTGGTTCGCAAAATTTAAAAATAAATTTTTCCTCGATTTGGGATTTTAAAATAAACCGGTGACTTGGGACACCAAAAAAACTATTCCAAGTGGCGACTCTAATAAATAAAATAATACCATTTTGAATAATGTCACTTTAATTGGAAAAACTCTCATATCCTTTCGGGTGTGTAAAAAGGAGGTGTGACACGAGGGTTCATTCTCTTCAACTCCTTTTAAGAGCTTTAAGAAGTGATTCTATATATAAGCACATACATGTGGTTGTCCCTCACCAATTAGGGACAAAGTGCAAGACAAAAGTTCACTTCTTCAAATGTTCAATTTCCCACCATTTTATTTCCCTCCATTTCCAATTCACACTTCTTCTACTTTAAAGCCAAATGGCTTAAAGTCTTCAACAATCCCCCACATGAATGAGAATGGCTGTATCAACTAAGATCATATATGAAAGCTATGTGATTTTGCAAGTAAGGATTAATTGCATCTGGATAAGTAGGTTTCCATTTGAACTTTTCGCAGTGAACATATGTCGGATATATTCGGTCAATCGGTAGATTTGATATCTTTGAACCGTCGAAATTTAGTGTATACCTAGATAACCATATGTCACACAACCAACCCTAAACCGTCTTTTGGTTCTCATTGTTGTGTTTGTTTTAGTCATGAACACCGCCTGGTTTCACAAGTGCGTAGAGAATTGGCCTTACAGAATTCTCATTGAAGCGGCTTCCACTTTGCACATACATGGGTGATTCCTAAACGTGTAATCCTTTAGATTGACACTATTTGATATACCTCATCAAACTTACGTAATCATTAAAAATGTGTAAAGTTATGTCCTTGTTACTGAACATTGTCTTCATCACGAGAATGGACCAAAGTTTTTATTTTGACAATGTTGAACCGGTCAATCATAACTTTGTTTGAGCTCCTTGAACCTAGATCTCGGAACAACAAAAATTCTAGGTAGAGTTACCGCCATGTTGACTTGTCCTCGGCCATAGTCCCATTTCCTTAGATGATTTCTCACCTCCCTCTCTAGTTAAGCCTTTTGTAAGCAGATCCGCAACATTATCATTTGATCTTACATAATCAATAGTGATCATTCCATTAGAAAGTAGTTGTATAACGGTATTATATCTTCGTCGTATATGACGAGACTTTCCGTTATACATAACGCTCCATGCCCGTCCTATTGCAGCCTCACTATCGCAATGTATGCAGATAGGAGCCAAAGGTTTTGGCCAGAACGGAGTGCCTTCTAAAAAATTCCGAAGCCATTCAGCTTCTTCACCGGCTTTATCCAATGCTATAAACTGTAATTCCATTGTAGAGCGAGAAATGCACGTCTGTTTGGAAGACTTCCAAGATACTGCTCCTCCACTGACATTAAACACATATCCACTTGTGGACTTTGTTTCTATTGATCCGGTTATCCAATTTGCATCACTATATCCTTCGATAACTGCAGGATATTTATTGTAGTACAAAGCGTAGTCTTAGATATACTCCAAGTATCCCAGAACTCGTTTCATTACCACCCAGTGATGTTTGTTGGGATTACTTATGAATCGGCTAAGTTTACTTATTGCACAAGCTATATCAGGTCGTGTAAAGTTCATTATGTACATTAAGCTTCCCAGCACACGAGCATACTCCAATTGAAACGTACTTTCACCTTTATTCTTCATAAGATGATGGTTTAAGTCTATTGGAGTCCTTGCACTTCTAAATTCCAAGTGTTTGAATTTTTCAAGTACCATTTCCACGTAATGTGATTGAGACAAAGCTAGTCCTTGAGGATTCCTCTGGATTTTAATTCCTAAAATTATATCGGCAACTCCTAAGTCTTTCATATCAAACTTACTAGCAAGCATACGCTTAGTAGCTTGAATGTCGGCAATGTTTTTGCTCATTATTAGCATATCATCAATATATAAGCAAACAATGACTACATAATTTTTAACATTCTTAATGTAAACACATTTATCACATTCATTAATCTTAAAACCATTTGACAACATTGTTTGGTCAAATTTCGCATGCCATTGTTTAGGTGCTTGTTTTAGTCCATAAAGAGACTTAACAAGTCTACACACCTTCTCTTCTTTTCCCGGAACCACAAACCCTTCAGGTTGGTTCATATAAATTTCTTCATCAAGATCACCATTTAAGAAGGCTGTTTTTACATCCATTTGATGGATTTGAAGACCATAAAAGGCGGCTAACACTATTAGCATCCGAATGGATGTAATTCTTGTTACCGGCGAGTATGTGTCAAAATAGTCAAGACCTTCTCGTTGTCTAGATATTTTGACAACAAGTATTTCCTTGTATTTATCAATAGTACCATCGTATTTCATTTTCTTCTTGAAAATCCATTTAGAACCCAACGTTTTGTTACCTGGAGGAAGATCGACCAATTCCCAAGTATGATTGCTCAATATGGATTTTATTTCACAATTGACAACTTCTTTCCAATATTGTACCTCTGAGGAAGACATTGCTTCCTTGAAGGTACGAGGTTCATTTTCTAATAGAAAAGTCAGGAAATGTGGACTGAATGAAGTAGATATCATTTGACGTTTACTTATTCTCGAATTTTCCTCATTAGGCATACTATTTGTTGTTTCCTCCCGAGGTCATTTTGACTTTTGGCAGGTCACTTCACTTTCCTTTTTATACGGAAAGATAGATTCAAAGAATTCACCATTATCTATATTATCGTATTATATGAATCTCAGGATTTTCTAATTTATGAACCAGAAAATGATATGCCTTGCTATTGGTTACATATCCGATAAACACATAATCAACCGTTTTTGGACCTATCTTAACCCTTTAGGTTTAGGTACTTGTACCTTAGCTAAACACCCCCCACTTTAAAGTATTTCAAGCTAGGCTCCTTCATTTCCACTTCTCATAGGGAATGGACTGTGTTTTACTTTGAGGTACACTGTTGATTATTCAGTTAGCTGTAAGTATAGCTTCCCCCTACAAGTTCTGTGGCAAGCCAGAACTTATCAGCAAGGCATTCATCATCTCCTTCAATGTCCGATTCTTTTTCTCCGCAATTCCATTAGATTGTGGAGAGTAATGGGCAGTTTTTTGGTGAATAATGCCATTTTCCAAACATATTTCTTCAAAAGGAGATTCATATTCGTCATCCTATCACTTCTTATCATTTTGATCTTTTTGTTTAGTTGCGTTTCAACTTCATTCTTGTATTGCTTGAAAGCATCAATTGCCTCATCTTTACTATTAAGTAAATAAACATAGCAATATCTCGTGCTATCGTCAATAAAAGTAATAAAATACTTTTTCCCACCGCGAGATGATGTTCACTTCATGTCGCAAATATCAGTGCGAATTAAGTCTAAAGGACTTGAATTCCTTTCAACAGACTTATAAGGATGCTTGACATACTTTTATTCCACACATATTTTATATTTAGAATTAATGCAATCAAATTTTGGCAATATTTCTGGATTTATCATCTTTCGCAATGTTTTGAAGTTTACGTGACCTAAACGGGAATGCCATAAAGTGTTTGACTCAAGTAAGTAAGAAGAAACATTCTCTTTATTGATAGGAACTGCTATTACAATTAGCTTAAAAAGTACCTCATTCAGGTAGCCTTTTCCTGCATACATATCGTTCTTAATTAGTACAACACTATTAGAAATAAAAATACATTTAAATTCATTCTTGACAAGAAGTGAAGTAGACACAAGGTTCTTGCGAATTTTTGAAACATGGAGGACTTGGTTTAGAGTCACTGTTTTCCCCGATGTCATCTTCAGTGCAATCTTGCCAACCCCTTCAATTTTGGCCGTAGATGAATTTTCCATGAAGATTGTCTCGTCGGGTCCTGCGGGGGCATAAGAAGAAAATAATTTCTTGTTAGCACACACATGGCTGGTGGCTCCAAAATCTATCCACCATTCTTTCGGGTTTCCTACCAGGTTGCATTCAGACAACATGTCACATAAGTCCTCCATTTCATCTTCAACCATGTTAGCTTGATTCTTTTTCTTCTTATCATTCTTTGGCGCACGACAATCCACTGCCTTATGCCCAGTTTTTCCACAATTATGACAATTACCCTTGAACTTCTTCTTGCTTGGGTGATTCTTTGGTCTAGAAGCCTTCTTCCTCTTCTTATTTTGTGGTGCCTCCTCAACAACGTTCGCCCACATTATTGTCGAGTGTCCACGTGACTTCTTTTCAGCATTTTTGTTGTCTTCTTCTATCCTTAGATGAACAATCAAGTCTTCTAATGTCATCTTCTTTGGCTTGTGTTTAAGATAGTTCTTAAAATCCTTCCATAACGGAGGTAACTTCTCAATGAAAGCAGCTACTTGAAAGGCCTCATTTATGACTTTACCTTCAATAACAAATTCACAATTAATAATAAGATAAATCTTATTAGTAAAATTATTGATTCGGGTCATACCTTCAGCAGGAGGTCATGTAAAATGACTTGTAGTTCTTGGATTTAAGTTATGACCGACCTAGTGTTAATCATCTTGAAATCCAAGAACCATACAGCCACGAACTTCTTAAGTCCAGCATCCTCAGTCTTGTACTTCTTCGAAAGCGCATTCCATAATGCTTTTGAAGTTTCCATGACACTATAGACATTGTACAATCCATCTTCCAAACAACTCAGAAAGTAGTTTTTGCACAAGAAATCAGAATATTTCCATGCTTCATTTACAACAAGTCGTTCATCATCCGGAGTATTTTCTGCCAAGACCGGAGGATCCTCTTTGATGAAACGTTGCAGACTCAACGTAGTAAGATAGAAGAGCATCTTCATTTGACAGCGTTTGAAGTCAATACCGGAAAACTTTTCGGGTTTTTTCGCCGGTGCCATAGCATGGGCAGGAGTAGAACGGCTTGACGAGGCAGCAACACTCGTAGCAGTAGCACCCATTCCCGCAATACTTCCATTAGTTTGGTTTTCATTCGTCATATTTCTGTAAAGTTGAAAATAATACAGAACTTTGTTAAATCAGTGAAGTTTTGATATCTTCAAACTGAATACGAAACCAAACATACAACACGTAACAATAGTGAAGTTTTGATATACTTCAAACCCGTACATCTATTATTCCGGCAAAGTTTTTATGTACTTTAAACCGGACAGACACAATTATTGGAGTAGAAAGCAACAAGGCTTTAGTATCCAACAAAGTATAGAAAACAATTTAATGTATATAATCAAAACATAAACGTTAATATATTAAAATTCCTTAAGATTGTGAGCATTACTGTATTAAAACAAAATCAGAAAAACTTAAAAGAATAAAGAAATGTAGAAAATAATAGAGAATTAGAAATATCCCGAAATCCACAATTTTCTTGTGTGTCCTTAAGGAATTTTAACCCCCTCACACATTGCCAACGTAATAGAATTAAATCCTCCCAGGAAAAAACGGAATAAACCTTCCTGCAACAGTGACAATACAAACTGCAGGATACCAACTAACTCAAAGAATGAAGCAAAATCACACTTACGAATTTGAAAGAGAGACTGCGAATTAAGATGCAGTATATTCAGAAAGAAAGAAGTTCTCGAGTGTTTTTTCGTGTGTTTTAGATGCACCCTTGCCTCAAAATTCATAGGCAAATATCAGAAGAGGTGTCTGGAAAAAGGTGTCTTTCAGAAACACGCAGCCTGCCGCGTTTCTACCGTGATCGCGGCAAAACCGCGGCCAGAGATGCTCTCTGAAACTGACTGACGTGGTTCTACCGCGGTCGCGGCAAAAACGCGGCCAGCTAGGTTCTGGCGTATTTTTTTCAGCAATGATAGTCTTATCGATCGATCATTTGACAAATCCAAAGCCGAAGCCGAGTGAGCAACGACGACGGCGCGAGGGTTCATTCTCTTCAACTACTTTTAAGAGCTTTAAGAAATGATTCTATATATAAGCACACAATGTGATTGTCCCTCACCAATGAGGGACAAAGTACCAGACAAAAGTTCACTTATTCAAATTTTTAGTTTCCTTTCATTTCCAATTCACACTTCTTCTAAATTAAAACCAAATGGCTTAAAGTCTGCAACATTACATACGATATATTATTTAACAATTATACAGTCATCATTACTGGAAAGTGCTATAAGTGAGCATTTTATGAAGAAAATCAAAACTCAAGATGATATTAGCGAACTGTTTCTTCAGTTAACAAAGTGGGGCATTTGCATCTATACCCGTTTTTTGTATCACATTTTAACTTTTGCATGTTTTGCAAAAAAGTTGCAAGGGTACCTGTTTTTTCACAAAACTTCAGCCTTCTTTTGTACTGAAAAACTTCAGTTGAAGTTTTTGTCTTTGTAATCGAAAAACTTAAACAGTTTTCCAACTTAAGTTTTTCAGTTATAAAATAAAAACTTAAGCAGGTTCCAGCTTAAGTTTTTCAGTTATAAAATAAAACTTAAGCAGTTTTTAGCTGAAATTTTTTTTTATACTGGAAAAACTTAAGCTCTAGAGCTGAATTTTTCCAGTTATAAAACAAGAACTTCAACTCTTTCCAGTTATAAAATAAAAACTTCAGCTCTTCAGTTCTAGAGTTGAAATTTTTGTGTTATAACTGAAACTATATTGTAAGGGGATGAGAAAGGGAAGACGAAGTTTTTTTAAAATGTGGGTACGAATGCAAACAAAAAGACAAAACGGCTACAGCGCCCCGTGCAATTTTTACTAACAAAGTTTGAAGCAGTCACAAAGTTTAAAACGCAAATTTGGAGTGTCAACTGAATCGTAGTAACAGTAAAAAATAAATATTGGAGTAACAGAAAATTAGTAAACAGGAACATTTGTTTAAGATTTATCCTAATGTTCAACGAGCGTCACAAAGGAAAATTGTAAAAGTCGCATGATATGATATATGGCAGTTCTCTGGTATCAAATATTGGTCCCGAGAAAAAAAAAACGACAAAAACTAAAACAGAATATATTAATTTTTTTCACTCACAAAAATAATCTTAATACTGATATAAGGTATATTACCACATTACAACAACAATAACAACAACAACCCAATATAATCTCACGTAATGGGGTCTAGGGAGGGTAGTGTGTACGCAGACCTTACCCCTACCCTTGGGTAGAGAGGCTGTTTCCAAATAGACCACCGGCATCCTTCCCTCCAAAAACTTCCCACCTTGCTCTTAGGGAGACTCGAACTCACAAGCTCTCGGTTGGAAGTGGGGGTTGCTTACCATCAGAGCAACCCCTCTTATCTTACATTTGGAAATAATATAACTTTAAACTTTTCATTTTACCCTTTATGAGAATCTTTTATAATTATGAGAATGTTATGACATGTTAAATACACAAGCTTCAACAATATTATAGTCATCGATACAAATGTCATGACATATTTAAATGTTATGTCACATTTAAGATCACAAATTTCAAAAGTATAATCGTCACACAAATATTATCACGTGGTTGAACCACGAGCTTCAACATTCTAATTTTTTTCTTAAGTTCATTGCCGAATCAAATTAAGTCACATAAGTTGGAGCTGAAGGAGTATAAATATAATTAAGCATTTGTGCTCCACACAATGATCACAAAAATCAACAATTCCCACTAAACTACAAGCATCTACTTCAAAAATTGATATAGAGCAAAAACAGAAAGTAAATTGCAGTGACAATGTGGTACCAAAAGCATAGACATCAATATTTTTCAACCCAAAAATTGCCTTTTTGCGCAGCCCAATTCCAAGGAGTCGCTGGGACTCTTTCAGAATTGACGGAAATGACATTCCAGTCCTCGATTCAGTGACTGGAGCTGGATTATCAGCTAAAGAAACAGAACCCCACAAAGGTGAAGAATGATTTTGGTTAGGCGAGAAGTTCGAGATTAGAAAATTCATAGCATTTTCAAAATACGGATTTTTGGGGCTTTGAGTTATGGCAATGATCGCTCCGGCAGCAGCCATGACTGCACCTCCGGCGGCGAAGGCAGCGGCAGCGG
Source organism: Nicotiana benthamiana (assembly GCA_034376525.1). Taxonomy (NCBI): domain Eukaryota; kingdom Viridiplantae; phylum Streptophyta; class Magnoliopsida; order Solanales; family Solanaceae; genus Nicotiana; species Nicotiana benthamiana. The sequence continues at coordinate 149,587,094 of CM067338.1, forward strand.
ACAAGGAGGGAGATGAAGCATTTGTGGTGGTGGAACACGGTGGCTTCTGGGGCTGAGAAAACAAGAACGGAAAACGAAGAGAAGCCATTGTTTATTTCCTTTTACTACGAGTATAGTTTAATTTGTACTTCAAAAATACAACAAAAGGAATGTAATTCTTTTCTTCCTAATATTATTTTACCTATTTCTTTTTACTATTTTCTCTGCACTTTTTTTGTTTTCACTTTTAATAGAACAATATAACTTTAAATTTCTTATTTTATGAGAAGTTTTTCTAGTGATGCAAATATTATGTCATGTTAAATACACAAGCTTCAACATACAACAATATTATAGTCAAGCTTCAACAAACAACAATATTATAGTCGACGACCAGATATCTACGAATAGGATTAAAAAAAATTGTAACTAGTGAAAATTGAATTCATGATATTATGGATAATTTGAACCCCTTTGACCACTAAACTAAAACCCTTTTTTAAAAAAAATTAAAACCCCTTTGACCACTAAATTAGCACATTCATGTGACAAATTAAAACCAACAATGCAGATGCGTATGAAGCCTGTTATAAAAACAAACAGGAGCAAACGCGCACAGCAGCAACAAAAACCCAATGTAATAACATAACGAGGCTAGGAGGATAGTTGCACCCAAAATTTACCCCTACCTTATAAAGTAAAGAGACTGTTTACAACGGACCCTCCTCTATGAGAGGGAAATCCACAAACTCAAAATAAGGAAAGAGCTATTTTTTTGATAAGGTAAAATAAGGAAAGAGCTATTAACACAATCCTACAATATCTAAAATTCATCCAAGTATATTCGAAATGAACCATGACAAAAATTCACTCTACAAACTCAAATTCCCTAATCATTTTAAAGGAAGGAAGAGTAATCACACTGAGAGATCTCAAAATCATCCTAAAGGTGGAATTTTAGGTATTCAGGTGATCTAATTCAAGAGTAGTTAAGGGAAGGCATATAAGTCCAAAACTTGTTTTCGTCCAAGTAACAAAATTAAGATAAAGAGATGATCAAAGCATTCACCTGAAAAAGTAAATAACAGTAGAAACAGATACTAGTTCTGTATCGTTGATGCAAAATTCTCACAGCCAGCAAAACTAATACTCTGTAACTCTTAAAAAGGACAGCAATATGATATCCAAAAACTAAAATCAACCATCAAAACGAGAATCTCAAACTATTCAAAGGCTCTCCTACACGATAGCATTTGCAGCACTTGCAATCCTAGGCCACAGATCAGCACATTCTTTCCCGATTGGCCCTGTAATTGCAGATCCTACAAGAAAAAAACAGAAAACATAATATGCATAACACAGACAGCTTCCAAAATCTGGCTTTACAAGATATTATTAGCCATATCACAACTTGTCCCTGCAGGCTACAGCTAATCACAATCCCATAAACTAGCAAATTATGAAAAGATTGCCAAAAGAACTTACGTCCATGCAGACAGATGGTGCATGCACTACATAGAACGATTTCAGGCATTGAACTAATGCTAGTGAATTACCAAGAAAAGTTAATTCAGTGTAATTTGGTCTAGAAAAGAGCAGTGCAAGTAAATATATTAAGTTACCTTTCATTTCTCCTTTGGGATTCACAATTACACCAGCATTATCTGTAGTAGGAGAAAGCAAAGCATCAGAAGGCAAGTTGTAATATAAGCTGTAAACAATTGCAGCACCTGCTCAAAAGAACTCAAATACAACAGTTTCCTCTACAATTACATGCAACTCAAGTACCCAACACAAACTAACACACAAAGACAACAAAAGAGATAGTGCAACTCACTTCATCCCTAACTTTCGCAGCAAAAACGCTAATTGCATAAAAAGGTTCATAATCTTATGTTTGGTAGTTGGTACAGAAAATGTTTATTTGGAAAACAATTTTACTTCTTACCTTAAATTGTAAATTCTATAACGAATATATTTTCACCAAAACAGAATAAGTGATTTCCTAACTTACAAGGAGAAGTTATTTTTCCCCACAAGTATAGCAACTCTTGATCTAGATTATTTGCTTAAGCCAACACTAGACTTAAGATATTCCCATTTTTAATACTAATTTATTTGGCCTAAAAACTAACCTCCTAGCCTCTTGTCGCCTTGTCATAAACTTATCTCACCGAGAAATCGGTCTGGGTCCGATCCTTTGGACCAATCGCAGCCTTCGAAACTCGGTGGATAATGGGTCCGCCCCTCTATCCTTCTCCACTTAAATACCAAGCTTTACTTTGCATGGTGTGGGGACTTGAACCTGTGACATAAGATACAATTCTACCACCCTTTACCACTTGAGCTAGGTCCTGGGGGCTTTTTATACCCTATTAACACTGCGAAATTATGTGAGACATGATTCTCAGAATAGAAAAGTCTCCACTAACATAAAAAATGAAACTACCAGGAGACTAGCATACTTCCTAATCATTTCACATCATAAAGTCCATGCTGTAATATATATTGTATAAATTTTTATTTTTTACATAAGTAAAAGAGAAAGTGAGCACAAAGATGTAATGGCATTTGGAGGCAAATTTGAGAACGAAAGAGTCAAAGTGGGTAAGCTTCTAGAAAGCAAAAAATGGCTCAAAAGAGAGGACCAAATATCCCTTTTCAGAAACAAAAACACCCAACATAGAACTGCAACAAACCCGTACTATGATGTCATTTTTCATTTGTTGTTTAAGGCTTTAGATTTGTAGGGCACCCCACAGAAAACCTGTAAGTATTTCAGAGCTATTATTCAGAAACTCTCCCCTATTTTAAAATCCAAAGCCCGAATTTGAATTCTTTCAAATAATAAAACACAACAATTTAAAAAAAAAGTTAAAGACAATATTACAGAAGAAAATGAAGTTCACTGTAAACTGATCTGAACTTTTCAAAATAACAATCAGGTTTAGAATGGTGTTAGCTCGTATCCCGATGGCATACATTCATTTTACTAAGTAAGCAGGTCACGGTGTAATGTGTAATCTACAAGCCAACGACTAAAAAGTTAGATTCTTTTTCACCTGACACCCCATAGTTGATGCAAAACATATAGTACTATATTTCTAAATTAACAACAAAAACGATTAACTATTTCAAAATATACCTTCGAAGTACATGAAGACACCGTCCTTTCGGCGCCAGGGCTTGCGCTGACGAACAACAACAGCTGGCATAACCTTTTTCCTGAGATCAGGCTTACCCTTCTTCACTGTAGCCATGACCATGTCACCCACACAAGCTGATGGCAACCTGTTAAGCCTTCCTTTGATACCTTTCACCGAAATGATGTAAAGGTTCTTTGCACCAGTGTTATCGGCGCAGTTAATGGTAGCTGCCACCGGCAAACCCAATGACATCCTGAATTTGTTCCCCGCGGAACCTCCGCGACCTTAACAAAGGTACATTTACAGATAAAGAATATATAAATTAGATTGAATAAGATAATGATTGAAACGTATTAAATCGAACGAAATTAAGAGTAGAGGATAGTTGTAATTGAGAAATGAATGTGCGATTTACCTCTCTTCGACATTGTTGACGGCCTTGCTCAGCTGCTCGCCTTTCTCTTTATTCCTCCAAAACCCTAAGAATGAGAGGAATCGGAGGAGCTAGGGTTTTATATGCAGCTTCTTACTGGGCCTTGGTCCAATGGTCTCTCTTAAGCTGGTTAGGCCCGTTTGAAAATAAAGTTAAGGCCTGCTGTCTGGTCTGGCCCAACGTAGCACATTTCGGCTTTTCCCTTCTTTAAAAATTAACATAAATAATCGTTCACTCAAATCGCTTAACAAAAAATAATCAGTGAATAAATATACATATACAAATATATATATATACATATATATATATGATCGTGTATAATCTATATATATCGGCTAAAAAAATTATGAGTACGACCGGCTAGTAAAGATCCCTTCGTGTGTGCGAGCGCTCGCATGTGTGTTCTTAGCTTTGTTGAGGAGGTACTTTTCATGAAGAAAAACATAAAAGACTCTTAAGGGCGTTTGGCACACTAGTTATGAGATAATTTTAATTCATGAATTATTAATGTCAGAATTAATGATGGAGGTAATCATATTTTTAAAATATATTTTTCTCAAAATAGTTTATTACTCACATTACAATAACAACAACAACAACAACTCAATATAATCCCACTTAGTAAGGTTTGGAGAAGGTAATGTGTACGCAAACCTTACTCATACCCTAGTATTTATTACTCGCATTATAAATACAAAAACTTTTACACATTCTATCCTGCATAAAAGTACTACATAAAGTATCATACTAACTTTAGATCAGTACTCTCTTCATTTTAGTTTATGAAAACTTTTTTTTTTTTGTGGTTTATTCTAAAAAGAATGATCTACTTTAAATTTTAAAATAGTTTAACTTAAGTTTTAATTTTACTCTCAATAAGAAGTTTATATAGCCATAAAAATACTATGACATATTTAAGATCACAAGTTTCGAAAGAATTATAGTCACACAAATGTTATAGCTTCTTTAAAATTACAAGTTTTAAAAATTACTAATTTTATTAAACTACATTCCCAAACAATAGTAGAATTTTATTAGGTTATTGTTATTATTATTCCCAAACAAATCGATTCACACAAATTGAAACAAATTGAGTTTTAGTTAATAGTTAACACTGCATCCGAGTGTTGAATAAGTTATGTGGCAATTATTTTTCTTTAGCGGCCTACCATATACTCTATTATCTTATAACAGTCACAAATCTTCAATAAAATCGCAACAATCCAAACATATCTTCAACTTCATAAAACTCTAATTTATTTATTTATATTTTTTACCCTTAAAATGGATAATAATTAAATCTATATGTGGTTATAAGAATATGTGGATTGATTCATTACAAGTAATCGAGAATATTACATAAACGAATTAAAGATGAGATAAATAACCAAACCAGTTGTGACTTTGAGTCCAGGATCGGATTTTAGCTTAACAATAATTTTGCCCTCGATCGGACCCTTGATTCGAAGCTAAATATGTATGAAGAACTATGAATAAAATAAGAACATTACAATAGCTAGAAAATAGAGAAATAATTCTTTATTGTCTTGATATGCGGTTTACAATATGTGTATTGAATAAGAAACCTCCCCTTTATATAGTTGAGAAGTTTTAACCCTATTACAATTTTAAAAAAGGTAAAAATCCTCCTTGTACACCAATTATCGATATGCTACTGGCATCGAGCAAGATTCATGCCGTGATATCCGGTCGAGTGCAGATATTCACGGTCCTATATTAGTCGTGTGGAATCTTTTGTATTGCTTTCCGCGGTCTTGGAACTCACTCCGGGTTCGAGAGATGTGGACTTTTCAGTCTCGGCGGTGAACACCCCGTTCAGGCCTCAAACCAAAAAAGTCTCAGATTCGGTCTCTATCTCGTACATTTGTACTTTGTCCGACTCACCGAGAACTCAGGGTGTGTGCTAATCCCGAGCATAACTATATTCAGATAGTCACCTCGAGTCTCAAAGAGTAGGTTCACCGAAATGATAGATTTACCATGGTTCCTTCCTTCGTACATTACAACCGAGATGACGGAGAAGTCAAAACGTCCCATCAATCGCGCTATTCTTACTTTGGACATGTGTCAACCATCGATTGATCGCCTTCAAATATGAAACATCGCGTAATGATTATATTTGCTCCTATAAAAGCTTTGACCTTTTGTACTTCTTCCACTTTTCGATCTTAACTTTTATCTTCGAATTTCCTAGCAGCTGCCAACTCTTTTAAATCTTTATCTCTTTACCTTTGATATTTAAATCTTAATAACTTTTCTTAAGTTTCTATATAGATCTCCATCCTACCTTCAAACCTCCATATCATTTCCTTCAAACCTTCATATGTTTCCTTGAAATCTTCTTATTCTCATATCATAATGGCCATGATTTACAAATCAGTTCCTCAGTATGTTGCCTCTTCATCTTCCCACCCGGTCGTAGGTATTTATCAAAGAAAGGTCTAAATGTTGGAATTATTTTTTCCATTGCTATTTCATAGATTTCGGTCATTCACATTAGTGAATTAGGTGAAAGTGTGGAAAGAGAGGGATTCGAACCCTCAGTAAACAGAAGCCGTTGAAATCTTCTTATTTCTCATATCACAATGGACATGATTTCCAAATCAGTTTCTCAGTAGGTTGCCTCTTCATCTTCCCATCCGGCCGTAGGTACTGAGGCAGCCGTTCCCGAAGTAGCTGTCCTCGAAATGGTTACTCCCGAGGTGGTTCCTCGTGAAGTGGCTGCCACTGAAGGTGTCCCAGAGCCCCCTATGAAAAGTTTTATTCCTGAGGGTTGTTCGATCCTAGATGACTTCAAAGTCGAGAAGGCCTCGTCCAAATAAGACCGAGGTGAATGGGCATCGAGATATATATTCTCTATTACCAAAGATACCTTTCCCATTTTCCAGAGGACTGTAACTGGGAAGGTAAGGACATGGTAGTCCCTGGGCCTGAGGACGATATTGCCACTCATGTGAAGGGGTATTTAAGAGTCTACACTTATCCCTTCGCACTTGGCCCGTTAGACCCAGTTGTTTTGGCCTTTTGCAAGAGATACGAGGCGTGCCTTGGGGAAATCCGCCCATCTATTTGGAGGATCGTGATCCTCCTTCGTTATTTTGTGAATAACATCGAGTCTCCTCGGTTCACCCTCGACCACCTACTCCATCTATAGAGTCCCAGAATTTTATGAGGGGGACTAATCAAGCTCCCCATTTTTTGAGCATCGACAAGGATCGAGACCGAGACTGCCAAGGGCGCTTCATTCGGGTGAAGACTGAAGATTTGATCCCTTATTAGTTTCTGTCATTCCCCGAGAAGTATAATGCATCTCGTAAGTGTAATCTTTCCTTAAATATGGAGTTTTCTTGGTTCCCTTTCTCACCAACAGTATTTGTGATCGTGCAACTGTTGCGCGGGTTCCTAATGCGGTTCCCCCGCTTAAGGAGTTGATCGAGGGTATCTGTAATTAGATGTCTTAGTTTGAGATATTGTGGCGCAAGCTTTTGAAGGACTGATGGAAGGCTCGTTCTCATGGTAAGGTTCTTCATAGAATAGTTATTATTACACCGCGAACTTGAATAACGCTAAGCCTTTCTCTTTCATTCGCAGGTTTGCTTAATACCACCAAACTTAGGCCACTGAGAAGGAACTAGGATGCATCCCTATCCGTTGATCCCTCTGCAATAGGATAGCCCCGGGCCACCGCAGGGGAGAAGAAGAAGAGGAAAAGAAAGTCTTCGGGCTCCCCAGGTCCCTAGGTAAAGCCAAAGAAGAGGGCAACTTCCCGGGCTCATAATAATAAGAGCACCAACTCCCGACTATCGGATTCTGGCTCACTTTTGGGATGAGTATAAAGAAGATCACACTTTTGTTTCTCATGAATTGACCCTTTTTCGGAAAGCAAGCGGTACTTGAGGGGAAGAGCCATAAAGTCTCGGACTGGAGCAGTGAAGATGGAGATCGGGGTTGACACCTCCCAAGAAGACGCTTCAGCTTTGAAGGAGGCAACCAGTGTAATAGACATCATGGAGACGCCCTTCTATACCAAGTCCATTCTTCAGGAGGCCCGAGCAGCAAAAACGAATTCAAGTGAAAGAGTTCATAGCTCGTACGACCCTCTTCACTCATTGTTCGATAGCGTGGAATCATACATTTTGGAAGACTTTTCCCTATTGGGCGACCTGGAGGCACCAAAGAAGGATGTGTCTTCTAAAGCTGGCACCGCGAGTTCGAGCTGAAAATTGGTAAAGCAGATTCCTGTCCCGAATGTGGACCCTCGGCCATAAGAGAACAATCATTCTTATAATCACGCTCGAGTTTTATCTGCTCATATGGGAATAGCCAGCTACCTTCGATGCCTGGTGACTGAGGAGGACATGGTAAAGATGAATGAGGTAGGCACATCGTGTATCTTTAATAAGGCGCATCAGGCGCTGAATCGGGTAAAGCATCAATACTCCCTCTTGAATTCTACTTAGGTTTCGATATCTCTTACTATTTTAGATGTTATGCAGGCCTTGGTACTTCACCGTGAGAACTTTCTCTTGTACCGCTTCAAAATCAGCCAACTCGAGTTCGAGATTAAGGAGAAGGCCCGGAAAAATGACATTTTCAAGCTCCTCAATGAGCAACAGTACGGGGCCCTCAAGGACCTTCTGGCCGATCTAGAAAAGACTCAGAAGAAGCTTCTACCCTGAGGCGGGAACATGCTTACCTAGTTGAAAAGGTAAAGGTATTTGAAGCTAAAAATGAGGATGTAGTCGTGGTAACTAACAACACAACCTCACAGGTCCAACAGATGATCGATTTGATCGACCAACTTTGAGCCCAGATGAACGAGGTCCAAGCCATGGCTGATGGGTAAAAAAGCAAAATGTACATGCTGGCTTCGGAGAAGGAAACCACTAAGGTGAAGCGGGCATCGATAGAGGTCAAACTCCGGGTGGTGAAGGAGACAGCTGACAAATGGTCTTATTTGAATGATGATCTCCTAGCACAATTGAGCTCGACTATAGTAGAGCAGGATGCCCTCGGTAGATAATAGGAGGAAGTGAATTCCAAGTAGGATACAACCTCCACTGATGCCAACAGAATAGTGGCCCAATACAAGGTCGATGTGGAGCCAGTCGAAGTCTGCCTGAAGGTAAAGGCTGAATATATGAAACGGCTATCCCGAAGAGAGATCGTCGAAGAGATCCACGTTCGAGTTTTTGACTTGTCGGCTAAGATCGAGGAAGACAAACAATACAAGGTGGAAGCGAATAAGAATAATGACCTTGAAGGTTCCGAAGGCTTTGAGGGTTCTGAGGGCTCAGAGGGATCCGAAGGTTCTGACGACTCCGGTGACGAGTTGGGCCCTGGTGAAGATTAGGCTTAAATGCCTTAGTACTATTTTAGTTTTTGTCTTATGCATATTTTTTGTTTATTTTGAGGCTGTTTTTATTGTAGCTTTGTAAGTATATTCCGGAATATGTATAAAGTTTTCCCTTTCTAGCAATTTCGAGTCTTTACTTTTTTAACATCTTTTCATAATTTCTATTCTTGAAATGTTTCTAATTCCTTAGCATAGAATCAAATATAGTTACAGGGTGTTCGATTTTAAAGGTCCGAAGGCTAAATTCGATACAACTTGTTTGTTTAAGGATTTGAAAACTCGATGTGACTGGAAGTTTTTTCAAGATGCTTAAGTGATTTTAGACGATGCATTTGCCGAGTGTCACCTTTTAGCAAGTTTTGATTTTTTATGAAAGTGATTACGAGCTTCGGATGTCTCCAAGTCATTTTTAGGGCGGCGTAGCCTTTTCTATTTAGGCACCGCCTATAGGTTTGGTGCATCTAGGATTTAGTAGCCCAAATTATCCTAACTTTTTCGGACGACAAGCCCTGAGTGAGGGTAGCCCTTGGGATCGATAGTCCTCGAGTGAAGCTATCATTGGGATCGATAGTCCCAAAATAGGGTTAGCCCGTGGGTTCTTAGGATCCGAAATTTAATAGGCAAGAAAATGTGTAATAGCAAGGCAGAATTTTCTTTTATTTTTGTGTATAACGTACATGATCGAAAACGCGTAAAAGCTTATGTCATGGATAAAGTGGATTATGTGGGTACGGTTCACACGATCGTGGTCCTTATAATGAATCCTAACCCCTGAGCCTTAGCTTCTAGCATAAAATGTTTTTATTTTTTCTTTGCTAAATTTTCCCTTCTGGAAAACCTTAATCCGAAGGTAATGGCCCCCAATATCTGAGGTTGATCTTGAAAGGGCTCGATACATATTATTGATGCAAAGTGAACGCTCGTTGACTCCAATTTGAGACCAGCCTTCGAATCTAAGTTAGTAAATTTTATTGTTGCCCCGTTAAAAATCTTACCAAAAAACCCATTTTGCGATTAAAACGATTCAAGAAAAAAAGAGTGCAACACGTGCTTTCAGACCTAATAACCACATCCATTCTTGATTGTTGCCTGCAAGTGTTAGTTCGATTCATAACATGATTAAAGAGTAGTTGAGATCGTACCTTAGTAGTAGTACCATTTTACGTGTGTCACATTCCAATTGTTTGGTAGTTGCACACAGTTTGCCGCTTTCAGTTTGTATGAACCTTTGCCGATAGTTTTGATGACTCGATATAGTCCTTCCTGGTTCTATCCTAGCGTTCCCTCATTTGGTTTTTGAATGTGTAATATTACTTTTCTCAACACCAATTCCCCGATCTTGAAGTGTCGGAAGTTGGCTTTTCAATTGTAGTATTTTTCTCTCTGATGTTTTTGGGCGAACAACCGCACTAAAGTTGCCTCACACCTTTTATCCAATAGTTCTAGGATCGTGACCATGGCTTTGCCATTTGACTATTCAGTTGCATATTAGAATCCGACTCGGCTCTCCCACCTTGACTAGTATCAAGGCTTCGGTTCCATAGACCAACGAAAGCAGAGTGGCCCAGTACTGGACTTTAAGGTTGTACAATATGCCCTTTGGACTTCGGGCAAGATTTCTTTCCATTTTCCATTGGCATCAGTCAACCTTGTTTTTAGGTTTTGAAGTATAGTGTTATTTGTTAACTCTGCACGTACGTTCCCACTAGGGTGGTAAGGTGTTGATAATATCTTTTTAATCTCGTGATCTTCGAAAAATTTGTTTACCTTGGTGCTAATGAATTGCTTCCTATTATCACACACAACTTCGACCTGTATCCTAAATCGACAAATTATGTGATCCTAGATGAAGTCAATGACTTCTTTCTCCAGGACCTTTTCACATGATTGGGCCTCTACCCATTTGGAAAAATAGTCAGTCATAAACAGTATGAATTGAGCTTTATCGGGTGCCCATGGCAGGGGACCGGCGATATCCATCCCCTTATTTCATAAACGGCCATGGGTATAGGATCGAGTATAGTAGATTTCCCAGTTGATGTATCATCAGTGCGTGTCTCTGGTAGCCATCATATTTTGTACAAATTCTTTCACATCCTTCTCCATTTCGGTTCAATAATATCCGTTCCTGATTAATTTCTGAACCAAAGATTTTGTCCCTGAATGGTTTTCCAAGTGCCTTCGTGAAATTCTCTCAAGGAGTACTCAGTGTATACCGGCCCCAAGCATTTGGATAACGGGCTGTCAAACATATTTTTGAATAATTCCCCTTTGAACAAGCTTAATATGAGCCTTGGTACACATGGCTCTCGATTCTTTAGGATCCGAGGGCGATTTCCCAGTTTTTAAGTGGTTTATGTACTTGTTCCTCAAATCCCAGTTTAAAGTCGTTGAGTTTACTTCGGCATGGCCTTGTTCTACCACCAACTTCATGAGTTGTACGACTGTTCCTGAATTGAATTCACCGTCATATTCTGATTACCCCAAGTTAGCTATAGCATTGGCCTCACTCTTTTGATCTCGGGGCACGTGTTGCACGGTCCATTCCTTGAATTGATGCAACAGTACCTGAAACTTTTCTAAATACCTTCACATTCGTTCTTCTTTTATTTCGAACGTCCCGTTGACTTGATTTACCATAAAGAGTGAATCGCACTTAACTTCAACCACCTCGGTCCCAAGGCTTTTAGCCAATTCGAGACATGTAATCATGAACTCGTACTCGGTTTCATTGTTAGTCAATTTCACAGTTCTAATAGACTACCTAACGACATCTCTCATAGGGGGATTCAATACGATACCAAGCCCAGAACCTTTTGCGTTCAAAGCACCCTCCGTAAAGAGGGTCCAAATTCCCTAGGTAGTCCCCGAGGCGAATAATAATTATCTATCAACTTTGGGCACCAAGGCAGTGTAAAGTCTGCCATGAAGTCAGCCAAAATTTGAGATTTTATGGCAATTCGGGGTCGATACTTGATATCGTACCCGCCAATTTTGATGGATCATTTGGCAAACTGACTCGATAGCTCGGGCTTGTTCATGATGCTCCTCGGTGGATAACAGGTTACGACACATATATGGTGATATTGAAAGTACAGTTTCAACTTTCTGGAGGCGCATAGCAAAGTGAGCGCCAATTTTTCCAATGGTGATACCTTGTTTCGGCCATTCCTAGAGTCCTACTGACATAGGAAACATGGAATTGCATACCTTCCTCTTTCCGGAATAAAACTTCACTTACCGCCACCTCTGAAACTGCTAGGTAGAGGTACATTTGTTTATCCATCTTTAGAATTTGGAGCAGGGGGGACTTGAGAGGTGACACTTGAGTTCTTCCAAATCTAGTTGGAATTTCGAGGTCCGAGAAAGTTATTCTTCTTCTTTAATAATGAGAAGAATCGATGGATTTTATCCGAAGACCTCGATTTGAAATGGTCCAAGGTAGCTATATGCCCGGTCAGCCTCTGAACGGCCTTGACGTTATCCACCACAGTAATATCTTCTATGCCTTTGATTTTATTGGGATTGATCTTGATCCCTCGATTGGATACCATGAACTTGAGGAATTTTCCATATCCGACCTCGAATGTGCACTTCTCCAAGTTCAGCTTCATATTGTATTTCTTAAATATTTCAAAGGCTTACTGCAAATGTTTCAAATGGTCCTCTGCTTGCAGGGACTTGACTAACATGTCGTCAATATATACTTTCATTGATTTTCCCATTTGTTCTTAAAAAATTCGGTTTACTATGCGTTGATAGGTGACACTAGCGTTATTTAATCCGAATGGAATTATGTTATACAATAGATGCCGAACTTAGTGATAAAGGAAGTTTTTTCTTGATCACTTGGTCTATCCGAATTTGTTTGTAATCGGAATAGGCATCAAGAAAATTGAGTATCTCATGCCTGACCATCACGTCGATCACCCAATCGATGTTAGGCAAAGAAAGAGAATCCTTAGGGCATGCCATGTTCAGATCTTTATAATTTACACATATTTTTACCTTATTTTCTTAGGTACTACCACTATATTGGCTAACCAGTCTGGGCACGTAACTTCCCTAATGGATCCTATTTTAAGGAGTTTAGATACCTCATCCATGATTAAAGTATGCTTGACTTCAGACGGCGATCACATTTTTTGCTTAATCAGATGAAATTTCAAGTCCAAACTCAACTTATGAGTGATTACCTCCGGCAAGATCCATGTCATGTCAAGATGGGACCAAGCAAAATAATCTATGTTAGCTATAAGAAACTTAATTATTTTTTCCCCGAGATTGGGAGTTAACCCTATGCCCAGGTATACCTTCCGTCAGGGTAGTTGTTCGATCAATATGACTTCTCTAGCTCCCCGGCAGTGGATTTGGTGGCATCTTTCGCCTACTCCTTAGTCTTCTGGTTTGATAGGTTTCGGTATCGGTGATTGTTATTTAATTTCTTCCTTCCTAGTCAGCTATGTGTTCATTGATGTTGGGATCACGGACAATAGGATCACCTCGTCAACCGTGAACATTTCTTTTGAATTCAGCTTCTCTCCGTAAACCATCTTAATCCCTCATGGCGTAGGGAACTTTAGTGCATGGTGAAATGTTGAGGGTACTGCACTCATTTTGTGAACCCATGGCCTTTAGAATAAAACATCATTATACCCCATGTCCCCTTCGATCACGTAGATTTTCATATCTTGAATTGTCCAGACGGTATTCACTGGCAAGGTTATTTCTCCCTTAATAGTTTTGTATGCCATATTAAATTCGTTCAACACCCGGAACGTCGGTGCTATTTGATCTTGTAACCCCAACTGCTCGATGACCCTCGATCTGATAATATTGGACGAGCTACTTAGATCAATCAACACACATTTAACCTGAGATTTGTTGATAAGTACGGACATCACGATGCATCATTTATGAGGTTGTACGATGCCTTCGGCACCCTCATCGTTGAATGAAATGGTTCCCTCCAGTATGTAATCTTGGGTGCACTTTTTCCTCATGATGGATACTTTAGTGCACTTTATTATCAGTCTCTGCAGGACATCGACCCCTCCAATGATCTTCTTGATGACATTCTAAGGTTCTTCTTGTACGGTTTATTCATTGGAGTCCCTGTTTTTGAAGTAGTTATTGGCTCAATCAATAAAAAATTCTCAGAGATGCCCGTTATTGAACATCGAACGACCTCTTCTCTTAACTGTCGACAGACTTTGGTTCTATGGCCATGAGTGCCATGATATTTACTCATCAGGTTAGGATCCCTCTAGGTAGGGTCAAACTACAATCGTCGAGCCACTTGGTTTCCTTGATGCACCCAATAGTTGATACGATGATGGCTGCGTCGACAAAGAAGTTGTACTATGATAATCTTGATTCTTCCCTCCCCCCGAGCACATTGTCAAAACCATTTTTGCTCATTAAACCTCGGCTATTGTTCCCTTGATCTCTTTTCATTTAGTTCCTTATATAGTTGCACCCAGACCTGTTTCCTTTTTTATTTGCATTGTATGGTTGGTACCGACCTCGAACCGGCCTTGATTCATGATCAACGACTCTCTTAAGATTTTCGTTGGTTCTGATGGGATAAACGGACCTAGAAGGGACTCCGAGTTGGTCGTCCTCGACTTTAACTTTTGACAGGTATCTATTGTTGACGTTGGCCCAAGTTTTGCTTCAACTGGTGCAAAGCCAAAGACTTCAGGAGTAAAGCCCATAGGTGAATGACTAAACTTCCCAATCGTCTACAACCAAAGGTAAATCCATTCATTTCATTTGGAATCTCAACATGAATGAGCATCTTGTTGTCCCTTTGCTTTGTTGGAAACACGTTCTCAAGGCTTTATACTAAAACGTGTGTTCTTATGTGTAGGTTTTGATGAATGACAAACAAGCGCAAATTGATATATGACGAAGTTCAAGTACAAGCGCACAATTGGTAGATAACGAGATTCAAGCACAAGACAAAGTTTTATAGTTTAAATGAGTCGTTCTTAATTGTGATCTTGATCCGACAACTTGACTCATGACATGGCTTCTCTCGTAAAACTATTTTTACAAAATCATGCATATTTAATTTAATGCTAAATGATTTTAAATCATGCATATTTACTTCAGTCAAAATGATTTTTAAACATGCCTCTAAAATCTGGACTAAGATAATTGATTATGAACTTATGATAATCGATTATGTTAAGCCAAGATTGCATGACAATCGATTGTGAACTAATGATAATCGATTGTGTTAAGGCAGTGAGCATCAGGTTTTTCAAACCTGCATGACAATCGATTGTGAACCTTATGACAATCGATTGTGATGAGGCAGTGTACATCAAAGTTTTTCAAAACTCAGAATAATCGATTGTGAAGCTAATGACAATCGATTGTGAAGAGACAGTGTCCATCAGATTATTCAAAGTCACAAAATAATCATTTGGTTCCCTTATTGTTGAATCTTTGATAAGCTTAGTCGTAATAGTTGATGTGCGTTAACAATTGAGATATCCTTGTCAACAATCAATATCAATTAGCTTTGTTGATTCATATGTTGAAAACGTGTTGTTAAATGACAATTGGTGTCAATTAGTTTACTTGTTAGTTATCTGCTTTTAAAAGATCAAAACTGTTGATATGTATTAACAGTTAGCTTAATAAAATCATTTCATTCATGATTTGATAATTGCTATCTGTGGTTTAAATAACTGTTAGTATACTGTGTGGTGTGTATTATCTATTAGCATATTCTTCAAAAAGTTTTCACTCTCGTTTTTGATGAATGCTATCCTCAGTGTTGAAAATAATTGAGATATCTCATGTTTCTAACAATTGACAAAAATCCTTCTGTTAAAAATCGTCTCTTGATGAACACATCCTTTGGTCTGGATAATGGTTGGTATGTTCTTCAAAATTCGATGTATGGTTGATCTGTTAACAGTCAACACTCGTTTGTAATATGCTTTACTAAAAATAACAATTTGTATCACTGTTAATAAAATAACTTTTGGTACACTTGTTATGACATCCAACAAATGGGTTTATCATTGTTTTATAACAATTGGTATATCTATGTCTTGTTGGCATGTCTTGATAAATTTCTGATTAAGGGAAGGAAACCAAATATCTCCCATTTTAGAGTATTCGGTTGTAAATGTTTTATTCATAACAATGGCAAAGATCAATTGGGAAAATTTGATGCTAAGTCCGATGAGAGAATTTTCATTGGTTATTCTTCACGTAGCAAAGCATATAGGGTTTTTAATAAAAGAACCGAAACTGTGGAGGAATCCCCTCATGTTGTATTTTCCAAAAATAATGCTCGCTTGGCGAGAAAGGATTCCGGTTTTGATCTTGCAGGTATTTTAGATAGCTTGAAAGACAAAATACAAGAGGAAACGCCTAAGGAAAATAAAGATGAAATCTTGGAACAACCAATGGAGGAAGCGCCACAATTGGAGAAATAAACGACAATGCCTAACGAATGGAGGACAATCAAAGATCACCCTCTCGAACAGGTAATTGGCGACGTCGGAGAAAAGGTAAGTACCCGAAACTCCCTTAAGAACACCTTAGGACATACTGCTTTTGTGTCTCAAATTCAACCAACAACCATCTCCGAAGCGATTGGGGATGAATTTTGGACCTTGGCAATGCAAGAGGAGCTTAACCAATTCAAACGGAATGACGTTTGGGATTTGGTGCCAAGACCCGAAAATCATACCATAATTGGTACGAAATGGGTTTTTCAAAACAAACTAGATGAAAATGGTGTAATCACTAGAAACAAAGCTAGGCTTGTAGCAAAAGTCTATAATCAAGAAGAGGGTATTGACTATGAAGAAACATATGCTCTCGTAGCTAGATTAGAAGCTATTCGTCTATTGCTCGCGTTTGCCTCCTCTATGAATTTCAATTTATATCAAATGGATGTGAAAAGTGCTTTTCTAAATGGTGTTATTCAAGAAGAAGTTTATGTTGAACAACCCCCCGGTTTTGAAGATTTTAAATCTCCCTATCATGTTTTCAAACTCAAAAAGGCTCTCTATGGTTTAAAACAAGCTCCCCGAGCTTGGTATGAAAGATTGAGTAAATTTCTATTGGAAAATGATTTCATTAGGGGGAAAGTTGACACCACTCTTTTTGTTAAGCATAAAAACAATGATATTTTATTAGTTCAAATATATGTGGATGATATCATATTTGGTGCTACTAACAATGTCTTATGCAAGGAATTTTCCGATTTAATGACAAGCGAATTTGAGATGTCTATGATAGGTAAGTTAACATTCTTTTTGGGATTACAAGTAAAGCAAATGAAAGAAGGTACGTTCATTTGCCAAGCCAAATATTGCAAAGAATTGCTAAAACGATTTGAAATGAACAATTCAAAAGCAATGGCGACTCCCATGAGCACATCCGATCATCTAGACAAAGATGAGAAAGGTAAGGAAGTCGACACTAAGAAGTATCGAGGTATGATTGGCTCTCTTCTCTATCTTACTGCTAGTCGTCCGGATATCATGTTTAGCGTGTGCTTATGCGCCCGTTATCAATCGTGTCCGAAGGAGTCTCACCTTACTGCGGTAAAACGGATTTTGAAGTACCTTGTTGGTACTACAAATGTGGGTCTATGGTACCCCAAAGGTTCTTCATGCTAACTCGTTGGCTATTCCGACTCCGATTTTGCTGGATGCAAATTGGACCGCAAGAGCACTAGTGGCACTTGCCATTTGCTCGGTAGCTCTCTCGTTTCTTGGTTTAGCAAGAAACAAGTAAGTGTTGCATTGTCCACAACCGAGGCTGAATATGTAGCCGCGGGGAGTTGTTGCGCTCAAATCCTCTGGATGAAACAACAACTCTTGGACTATGGCCTAAGTCTTGATCATATCCCTCTTAGATGTGATGATACTAGTGCCATATGCTTGACGAAGAACCCCGTTCTTCATTCGCGAACAAAACACATTGAAATTAGACATCACTTTATAAGAGATCACGTTCTCAAGGGGGATGTCGAAATCGAATTTGTTGAAACCAAAGATCAATTGGCCGACATCTTTACGAAGCCCTTAGAGAAAGAGTCCGTCTTCCGAATTCGTAGTGAACTCGGGATTCTTGACTCCACGTTGATCTAAGTCATGCATTGCATCTTTTTATTTTACATGATTTCTAACTTGAGCGTCGGAGACGTCTAACGAATTTTTGCAGGTATCGCCCTAAAGGTAGGGGGAATTATAAAGCATGACGCGCAATAATCGAGTCTTCTTCAGAAAAAAATCGGTTTCTGTCGTCTAATAATCGATTATCTCGTATCAATAATCGATTGTTCTGCTATTAATTGAGTTATTGTACTCTCTTTAAGTAATCACGTTTTTCTTTCCAATAAATAAACAAGTTTTATTTACATCTTTGGCATCCTCTTATATTATTTTTGCTAATGGCAAAAGGGGGAAGATAAAGGGTATGCACTCTCAATATTTATAAGCATAAATTGAGGGGGAACTAATCGCATACTTATTGCATATCTTTACTTGTCTTGAATCGTCATTATAAATTGTTTAAGTTGCATATCCCGCTTAAAGTTTGCCATTATCAAAAAGGGGGAAATTGTTGGAAACACGTTCTCAAGGCTTTATACTAAAACGTGTGTTCTTATGTGTAGGTTTTGAAGAATGACAAACAAGCGCAAATTGATATATGGCGAAGTTCAAGTACAAGCGCACAATTGGTGGATAACGAGATTCAAGCACAAGACAAAATTTTATAGTTTAAATGAGTCGTTCTTAATTGTGATCTTGATCCGACAACTTGACTCATGACATGGCTTCTCTCGTAAAACTATTTTTACAAAATCATGCATATTTAATTTAATGCTAAATGATTTTAAATCATGCATATTTACTTCAGTCAAAATGATTTTTAAACATGCCTCTAAAATCTGGACTAAGATAATCGATTATGAACTTATGATAATCGATTATGTTAAGCCAAGATTGCATGACAATCGATTGTGAACTAATGATAATCGATTGTGTTAAGGCAGTGAGCATCAGGTTTTTCAAACCTGCATGACAATCGATTGTGAACCTTATGACAATCGATTGTGATGAGGCAGTGTACATCAAAGTTTTTCAAAACTCAGAATAATCGATTGTGAAGCTAATGACAATCGATTGTGAAGAGACAGTGTCCATCAGATTTTTCAAAGTCACAAAATAATCGATTGTGAACATATGACAATCGATTGTGTTGAGGCAGTGTCTTCCAGACTTTTTCAAAATTATTAAATAATCGATTGTGAGTATAAAACAATCGATTGGCAAGAGGCAGTGTCTAAAATGATTTTCAAAATCTGATAAATAATCGATTGTTAACATTGCACAATCGATTGTGAAACTGACTGTTGTCGTAAAGTTTTCAAATACCGTCAGGTATTCGATTATTGATTTTGTACAATCGATTGTTGATATTATAATCTGGAAAAGATTTTTTGAACGTTGCTGAATAATCGATTATTGATTTTGTACAATCGATTGTTGAAATTAAAATCTGAAAAGGATTTTTTGAACGTTGCTTAATAATCGATTATTGATTTGGTATAATCGATTGTTTTACGAAAAATCTGGAAATGATTTTTTGAACGTTACCAATAATCGATTGTTGATCTTGGACAACCGATTGTTAAGCGTAAAATCTGGGATTGATTTCTGGAACGATTGGCAAACAATCGATTGTGGCTTCTTGACAATCGATTGTCACTCAGTAAAATCAACAACTCTTAATTGACAATTAGACAACGGTAATGCCAAGTTTTTCAACTATAAATGCAGCTTCATTTCAGTGTTTTAAACACAACAACACACAACAACTGATCATTCTATTGCTATAAGCTTGCATACTATTGTTTATCATTTTATATTCATTTCAAAAAGCTTTTGAGAGCCAAAGTGTTGTCCATAGTTGTTGTGATCTTGAGCCTACTTCTTTTACTCATATTTACTCATTAAGGAGTGTTTTGTTTGAGTGTTTAGTGTTTTGTACACTTGTAAGAGAATTGTGATTCTCTTGTTGTAAGGAACTTGTGTTTCCTTGGTTGAAGTCTTGGATTGTTGTATCTCCGAGCAAAGGTGTTAAGGCTTGTGTCCTTAAGTTGTAAAGGTTGGTTTGGCACCCGTAAGCTTAACAGTGAAGTCTTGGAGTGTTGTATCTCAGAGCAAAGGTGTTAAGGCGTGTGTCCTTAAGTTGTAAAGGTTTGTTGAGCACCCGTAAGCTTGACAAGTTAGTGGAAAATCTCGAGAGAGTCTCTCGGGGACTGGACTAGCCACGTTTTGTGGTGAACCAGAATACATCGGTGCGTTCTTTCCTTTTGTTTATTTAACGCACTTAATTATTTCCTGCAAATTTTAATTTCCGCAAGTTTACGCTAAATTTTATTATAATGCTATTCACCCCCCTCTAGCGTTAAGCGTATTATCTAACATGCTTAACATTCAAAAGATTTGATTTTCTGGTCTCGACCTTGATGGACCCGGTATGAGCCTTTACAAATGCATATGCGAGCGTAGCCAACGAATCAATGAAATTTGGGGGGTAGGTTGTGGTACCTTGTCATTGCTTCCTTTGACAAAGTTTCCCCAAACTTCTTTAACAACACTGACTAAATCTCGTCGTCTTCCAAGTTGCTACCTTTGATGGCACACGTGTAGGAGGTCACATGCTCATTCAGATTAGTGGTTCCATTATATTTTGGAATATCGGGCATACAAAACCTCTTTGGGATTGGCTTTGATGCCGTGCTTGGAGGAAAAGACTTTTGGACAAATTTTTTGGAGTTCGGGCCTTTCAATATCGGGGGCTCTCCTGGGATTTGGTCGACCCGAAAATTACATGTCTCCACCTTCTTGTCGTTAGCCTTAATTTTCTTTTCACCTAACTCCACCCATTTCATTAATGCTTCAAGCATTTTTATCACTTCGGGACTCACATCAAGCTCAGCTCCACCAAGCCTTTCGGAGGTCTGCTTATTTTTTTGGGTGATTTCTCGAGATGGTTCGAGCTCATCTCTGCTAGGGGCGTAGCTTTGATTTTGCAGCTGCCCTATCGACGCATTTTGATCCTATAACATATTAAAACTCACTCATGGGTTGACTCCGTCGCCTTCGGTGTCGGGCGCTCCTTGAGCCGTTGGTTGGGCTCCTCTACGAATGATGTTCTCGGGGTTAGTGGGCAGGTTGACATTGATAGCCAAATGCAAGTTAGCATCTACTAGATCTGCAATTGGGACTCCATTGGGATCAGCACGGGGCACCTCATTGCTAAGCCCCAAATTGTTGTTTTATCCATGATAGCTAGACTCAGCCCTTGATATTCAAGTGAGCAAACTAAGGATTTGAAATTTTAAATTGACTTGAAATTGGGACCTTAAAAGAACAAGTATAAAATAGAGTATGTTATGGAGATGTGTATCGAACCACCACTATTATCTTTAATCCCACGATGAGCGCCAAACAGTTTACCCTTAAAATGGATAATAATTAAATTTGTATGCAAGTCTAAGGATATGTGAATTGGTTCAACAAAAGTAATCAAGAATATTAGATGAATTAATTAAAGATGAGACAAATAACTAAACAATTGTTATTTGAGTCCGGGCTCGGATTTTAGCTTAACAATAATTTTGCACTCGACCGGACCCTCGATTCAAAGCTAAATACGTATGAAGAACGATGATTAAAATAAGAACCTTTCAATAGCTAAAAATAGAAAAATAATTTTGTATTGCCTTGATATGTGTGTTGCAATGTGTGTATTGAATAAGAAACCTCCCCTTTATATAGTAGAGTGATGATAGGCTATAATTACGTGTTTTAGTCGCTTATTCCACTTAAATTTACTGTACTTTAATTGAGTTTGAGCTTTAATCGCTAGTGTTTGCACTAGTTATGTATTTTATGCCTTGTAGGAGTGATTCCAAGCTATGTAAATGTTATAGAATGAATTCAAATGATTTGCAGATTTGAAGTCTGACTAAAAGCTCAAGGGATTAAGCCAGGATCACGTTCGGGGGTCAATGACCAAGCCTGGATATCAACCTTAAGACTTTTTCTTTCAACTCAGATTCTGAGCGAACAATCTCCTTAGATGGATTATTAACACTCGTGTCCAAGTCTTTGCTAGCCATGGCTACTTTCTCTTTTACCTTGTGTTGTATGGATAAGTTACTTAAGAACAACAAACCATCCACCCTTCTACTCAGTGAAGATAACAAAAGGAACAAAATTAGGTCATCCTGTTAGCAATAGGGCATTTAACAGCTAAAAATATCATATTACATGCAATGCACCAAACAACAGTTAACGATTCTAGAATGACTTCGAGGGTCACAAGTCACTTGGCATCATCGCAATTTTTTTCATTTCAATCTTCTCTTTTCTTTCTTTTCCAGCACTTTTTGGCTTGCTCATTTTCTTCCTCTCTTTTCATCAAACTATCACTCTTTTCTTTCCTCTCATTTCTCGCATCCCATAATTTTACCTCTTTTTTTTTTAATTTAATTTTTAAAAATAATTCGATCGAACCCTATGTAGGTTGTCTACGTATCATGTTCCACATGAATCAAACCAAGCATAGTTCTAGAAAAATAATAGATAAATTAAATAAAAAAATCTTTATGGATTATTCATTACAACCTTTTTTCATTTTTAAATACAAAATAGCAAATATGATAACGAGAAACTCAACTCAACTATACTACGGCAAACTCCGACACCAACAAAAAGAATCATTACTAAAAAGGAACAAACTCAAAACATTAAAAATCTCCTTAAGCAACTCTCAGATGCAACAGTCTTGACCAGATGGCCCTGGAATATCTATCATGTTCAAACTCTGGTAAGCAGATCCACACCTGTATAAGAAAACTAAAACCAAATAGAGTTAAGGATTTAGAATACTATGTGAGACAATAACACTCCCTATGATACACATGCAATATATGATTTAAAAAATAACCTAGGTGGCCAAAAGGCGGCGAGAAGTGCAAACGCAACAAATGTGACCTCTAAGACATGAAAAAATTACTTGTAGAAATGGCCTATGTGGCCAAAAAATGGCTAGGCATGCAAATTCAACATAATGGACCTTAAACTGAGAGGACACCTTGTTGTGGACCAAGGACTCTAAGACATGGGTAACTGAACTACTTTTGTGAAAATGACCCTATTTGGCAACAATGGCCAAAAACGGATAGACATGAAAATTCAACAAAGATGGGCCTTAAAGTAAAGAGACACCTAATTGTGGATTGGAGACTCTCCAGACACAATTAAACAAGCCACTTTTCGAAAATAGCTCTATTTTGCAAAATGCCCGATGTGGCCAAAAGTGGCTAAAGATGCAAGACTTGGCTACGACCCTCAAAGTCAAGAACCTAAGACTCACTAGAAAGACCGGATCCTATGTGGGTTGCAAACGTATCACGCCCTGAAAGACGAGAATCAGGTATGCGTAGTTTGGGAAGATCATATACGGGAGTGAATTTAAAAAAAAACTATTTTGAAGTAAATATATTTTTGTCTTTTCTTGAAAAATAATGAAACATGTAAAATCTTTTTGGATTTTCTTTTTCTCCTTTTTTTTATTTTTAAAAAAATGAGGAAAGTGCAAAATCTTTTTGGTTTTTTTTTCATTTTCATAATTGTTTTTGGTCTTTCCTTGAAAAAGTGCAAAAGAAACTCATAACTGGGCCCTACTTGCTTTTTTTTATCACCCTATTTTTTCTCATTTATCCTCAAGCCTTATTGGTCCATCAAATGACCCCCTTTTACCCTTGAAGATTGCAACATCAAGCACATAGGATACATCATAATGGTCTTTCATTTTTGGGTACACCTGTCCTAGACGGACCCAAACCCTGTGTTGAGTCCCTAAAGTCAAATGCACGTGATGCAAACAAAAATTTCTACTAGGGATCTGGCATGAGACTATGTTATTCTAGGTTTAAAACCTAGGTGTATTATTCTAAACATGGCTTACCTGAGCGGACAACTCGAGCCGGAGGGGGGAGGGGCAGCGTACCGGTAACTAAAAGATCATCTGGCCTTACAACTTGTCTGAACCTCGTTCTAAATTGGGATATGACACTAAAAGAAAAGAAGTCACGCCAGCGTGCATTTCCTAGAAGATTAGAAGAGAATGGTTTCGCAGTGGTTTATATACAATTCAAATAATATCAAAGCGGTACAAAACGACATTTAACACATTAAGCCAAAGCATGTAATAAAAATTAAATAATAAATAAAAATCAAATATAACAATTATTCTAAGCTCAAATTCTTAAACCCTGAATCAGAGATTCTGGGTTCGAACCCCAGCATCGGTGCCAGAGCTGTCACGCTTCCTTTTGTACCCGAAAGGGGTATAGGGTGTCCCAAGTCACCGGTTTAAAATCTTGAATCGAGGAAGTTTGATTATGTTTTACTGTCTGCGGAACACAAAAATTCAGATAAGAATTTCTGTTACCCAAGAGAAGGTGTAAGGTATTCTCGGGTTCCGTAGTTTTAACATGGTCGCTCAACTATTATTATTGGCCTAATTATCTGATTAATAACATGTTTTATACCTATTGAATTTTTAGTCTTTGACCGCTTTTAATTAGTTATTGAATTATTATGGAATAAGTTACGATTGTCGTATACTTGTTTGTTTGGTACATATTGCGAATCGTGTCATGGGAATTGTACCCACGATCTACAACATGTCCAATTTTATTATTATTACTATTCTTAAAAATTATGGCCAAGTCAAATTAATGTACCCCGGATTTGAAAATTATGTATCAAAACTATGTCACGGGAACCGTACCCGTAGTTATAATAATTTCTAATAATTAGCGCGCAAAGCAAGCTACGATATTCGAAGTTGTTCTTTGTAAAATTTGAGATTATTGCAAGTTCATAGATTGTGGCATTTATTGTTGGAGAGGCATCTGAGTGTATTAAATATGAAAAGTATGCTAGTTTTATGACTTATTAGTGATATTTCCATACCCACTTATCCCTTGAATTTTAGACATAAACTAGAGGAAACAGTTGAAAACGTGTATGGGTCAAAACCTGACCTCATGATAATAAATGAGATCGACGCATTTATTAAAGTCTATTTATGGCTAATAAATGGTGTGGCCATTTATTCACAAGATTATCGGGTAGTTATCCAATTTGACAACTAAGACCACGGCCTTGCCGTCCTCACGAGGGAGTCCCCTTTATGTGGTCCCAACTCCTTGGCGCCAGCTGGTAGATATCATAGCTATAAATACTAAAAGAAAGAACCCTAAAAGGGGGGGGGGGCTTCTTCTTCTTCTTCTTCACATCTCCTTCTAAAAGAGGAGCGAATACATCATTGTAAGGCTCCGAACCTCTGCAGGGAGAGGCAGACCAAACCAATATCATTAATAAAAGATCTTCATCCTCCTCCCTTTAATCTATAACTGGTGTCTCTTATATCTTATTCCTTTAGTCTTTGGATTTATTACGATCTGCTATAATTGGCCCTCCGTTTATTTTAATTGTTTTATGCTTCTAAAGTAAATGAAAACTTTGAGCAACACAAATTGGCGCCGTCTGTGGGGATTCCATAGAAGAATCGCGTAGTTTATCCTTAGACAAGAAAGGAAAAATGAACAACCTAGCTCAAACGAGCCCAAGCAGCGTACCGGGTCATAGGAAGTCGAAAAACTCGAGAAGAGCTTGCTTCCACACCCCCTCGTCTTTGAGAGAATGGAAGAAGAAGAAGAAGAAGAAGCAGATCCCCCATCTCTATGGGAGAAATGAGCTCAAGGTACCTCACCCTTTTTCTTTCCACATGGGACCCTACCGAAAAGGAGGACAACATAAAAGCGTACCTCAAAGCACTTCGGCAATACGAGAGAGCTGGGCAAGAAAAACCACAAATGCAAGCTAGGAAATATCTGAAACCAGAAGCAAATCTCAACCCCCAGCACGAAGCGGGTTATATGGGAATAATCACAAAGGTTCAACTGCGGTTGAACGTCAGTCCGGGCTACGCGCCTTCACATAAAGGTTCAACTACGATTGAACTGGGAATAAGGCTATGCGCCTTCGACACAGGCTACGTGCCTTCAAATATTATAAAACTTCAACTACGGTTGAACGGAAATTCAGGCTATGGGCCTTCAATTCAGGCTATGCGCCTTCAGTTCAGGCTATGCGCCTTCGACTCAGGCTATGCGCCTTCGACTCCGGCTATGCACCTTCGACACAGGCTATGCGCCTTCGACACAGGCTATGCGCCTTCAAATATTATAAAAGTGCAACTACAGTTGAACGGCAATTCAGGCTATGCGCCTTCTGTTCAGGCTATGCGCCTTCGACTCAGGCTATGCGCCTTCGACTCAGGCTATGCGCCTTCGGCACAGGCTATGAGCCTTCGACACAGGCTATGCGCCTTCAAATATTATAAAGATTCAACTACGATTGAACAGCAATACAGGCTGTGCGCCTTCAACACAGGCTACGCGCCTTCAAATATTATAAAAGTTCAACTACGGATGAACGACAATTCAGGCTATGCACCTTCGACACAGGCTATGCCCCTTCAAATATTATAAAGATTCAACTACAGTTGAACAGCAATACAGGCTATGTGCCTTCAGTTTAGGCTATGCGCCTTCGGCACAGGCTACGCGCCTTCAAATATTATAAAAGTTCAACTACGGTTATACGGCAATTCAGGCTATGCGCCTTCGACACAGGCTACGCGCCTTCAAATATTATAAAGATTCAACTACAGTTGAATTGGGACTCAGCCTATGCGCCTTCGACACAGGCTACGTGCCTTCAAATATTATAAAGATTCAATTATGGTTGAACAACAATACAGGTTATGCGCCTTCAGCTTAGGCTATGCGTCTTCGACATAGGCTACGCGCCTTCGAATATTATAAAAGTTCAACTACGGTTAAACAACAATACAGGCTACGCGCCTTCACATAAAGATTCAACTACGGTTGAACAGGGACTCAAGCTATGTGCCATCGACTTCAAACATTACAATGGTTCAACTACGGTCGAATTAAGACTCAGGTTATGCGCCTTCGACTCAGGATGTGTGCCTTTACATAAAAACTCAACTACGGTTGAACGGCAGTACATGCTATGTGCCTTCACACAAAAGGTTCAACTACGGTCGAACGGGGACTCAAGCTATGCGCCTTCGACTCAGGCTGTGCGCCTACATATAAAAATTCAACTACGGTTGAACGACAGTACAGGCTATGTGCCTTTACACAAAAAGTTCAACTATGGTCGAACTGGGATTTAGAGTACGCGCCCTTCGAAAGCTACAAAGGTTCAATTACGGTTGAACAACAGCTCAGGCTATGTGTGTTCCCCCAAAAGTCCGACTACGATTTAGACTAGGTGTCGGGCCAAATGCTTCCACCACTGTGAAGTACAAAAGAATTCAACTGTGAGGCGAACCAGAACTCAGGCTACACGCCTCCGTCACAAAAGTCGCAAACTTAACCATAGATGAACCCCAAGTCGGGCCAAACGCCCCACCGTTCAAGTAAGTACGACTAACTCAAAATAAAGTGTTGACCCGCGCAAAGTTCGGTCCAAGTCGAATTATGAGGCCGTGCTTTACCTTACCACGGCCAGTAGTTCAACTAAGCCCTAACTAGGACTAAGCTATGTGCCGCCACTGCCCAGACACGGCTACAATCCACACTCCCAAGTGGAGGAAGGTGATGACCAAGAACGTCTATCTATGTCCAAGGCCATCTGCATCAATCGCCTCCTAAGGCGAAGGGTCGGTCATACAATGGTCGAAATCACTTAACCGGTTGAGACTATTAACATGCCCGCCAGAAGAACTCTAAAGTAAAACCCTTGCAAACGGGCACAAAAAAATATATAATGTATTCAACACAAAACAGACAGAAAAGAAGAAAACCTCATATATTCACAATATTTATATAGGGTTGCCCCCAATTACATTGCCAAGGCCGGCAAAGAAAAAAAAGAAAAAACATAGAACAAACATTACAAATTTTTTCATTCGGCACCCCCAGCGCCTGCCTCGGCATTATCAGCGCCCTCAGCGCCATCATCTCCCCCGGGGTAGAAGGGTCAAAACCATAGTCAAGGCAGGCTTCACGAGCCTTTTGGCGTGACTCCTCGTAAGTGGCTTCAGACACGACGCCAGCCTCCCACAACCGCCTGTACACGTCGAGCTGAGCCTCAGCATACGTCCAAAGCTCGCAAGCAGGACCAAAAGCAGTGACCTGATACCTCCGGCGTTGGTTCTCGGCCTCCAAGGCCACAATTCGATCCACCGCAACACGAGCATCTCGATCGCAGACGGTAATACGCCCCTCTAACGATCGTTCTCGAAAAAAGCGACGGCCCTCTCTAATCCACGCTCCCTTTCCTGGGCACGGTTGGTCGCGTGCGCTGACTCAACCCTTGCCAGGGCGTCCTCTGCCTGCCTCCTTGAAGTGGCGGCCTCATATTCCAGGGTAGCCACCTGCATGGTATAAGCCTCAGCGGCCTCCGCCGCTGCAGCCATATTTTGGCGCTCTCTCTCGACAGCCGCCCTCCTCTCAACATCCACCCCTTCGTCGCCTGGCGGAGCTGCTCCTCAAGAGTGGATACCCTGCTGAGGGCCTGTTGCAAGTGAAGCTACCTCTGTGCTAGCTCTTCTACCAACTCCCGGTTCCATGGGTCGTTCCTTACGCGCTCGCTCAAGCCACGACACCGGTCACGGTAGTGGCGATACTTCCCCAACAAACGCGCAAAAAGCACCGAACAAGCATTACACCGCCAAATGCTCTCCACCACCAGCAAAAATATCTACAAGGAACAGAGTGAAGGTTAGCACGAGAAGACACGCTAAGAAAGAGAACAAACCAAAAGTTTTTGCACATACCTTTATACTTAGGGCGGCCACCTCGCCCATCACTCCGACGTCCGAAATGCCTCTCACGGACGTGCTCTCCGCTTCCGAGCACAGGACCCCAAACATTGTCACTAGGTTCTCATCCTCGAGCAACAGGTTCAGGCCGTTAGAAATCTCCAAATAACGATAATCCCCCTCGGCCTGCACGGACGAGCGGGTATAACCCTCCTAAGCAAGACGGATGTCCTCGGGATCCATATCGGACTCCGAATCATCCCCTTCTCGTGAAACGCCCCTTCCTCCTGCCGCCCTAGAAGTTTAGACTTTCGTCGTCTAAGACGTCGACGCGCCCATATTCTCCGTGACGTCAACGCCTGTCGTCTCCACCAAAACAGCTGCCGAGGAACCACCTTCCCTCGCAGCAACAGGAACAGAAACTTGAGCCTCCGAGGTGACTGTATCACCTCGGCCTAAGCCAACCGGGGCAACCCCCACAGAGCGTTCACCTTCTGGTGCGAGGTCCGCCGTGCCCCCTCCTCCGCCGATGGCTAATAATCTAAACTGATCACCACCGGGAAGGCCGGGGTGAACGCCACCCTGCGCCGCGCCAGCGGCCTGTCATCTTCTTCTTGATCTCCATTGGGCGATTGATCCGCCCTAGAACGTACGACCCCTAGAGACTCCCCAACTTGGGGCACGGGCCGTGACGGAGAGTGTGCAGCTGAAGACTCCACCTAAGTCGCCCTCAGAATCGGATGAGGTGCCAACATTGTGATCATTCGGGCAGTCGCCCCCAGCCTACGGAAAGCAAGCCGAGGAGCCTTCCTTCGCCGTGGTCGTTCTAACCAACCAAAGAAAAAGGGTTAGGTTAGAGGAACTAAGGATTACGAAGAAAAAGCAATAATCAACAAATCAGACTCTTACCAGCAGCCGGTCTGCGGCCATGGGCCTCTTAGAAAGATTCCCACGTGCGAATCCCCGTTGTAACAGGGAGCACAGCCTCAACCCACTCGCGGATGCCTGAAATTGGCACCGGTAGCGCACCTCCCACTACGACACAAAAATAAGATTGTTACGTACAATCATAAAGCAGAACTCTCAGCCCAAAAAAAATCAAGGCCTGCATAAGAGAAACTTACGTGCATGGTTCCACTCCGTCGGGAAGTCAGTGGCACACGCCACCAGGTGCTCAGTCCTGATGTAAAAAAAATACTCGAAGGGACGAGTAGCGACCTCATCACCGAGCTCCGCAGTCAAGCCGTTGGTCCCACGAGGAAAAATCAGATCATAGTGCCACGTACCCTCTGAGGAGCGTACAGAGTCAACACTTGCCGAAGTGTAACTTCCCTCCATGCCAACTCCGCATATTTAATCAGCATCGCCAATAATTTGTAACAGGAAGGGACGAGCTGACCAGAGCATAATTTGTAAT
Organism: Nicotiana benthamiana; assembly: GCA_034376525.1. Classification (NCBI taxonomy): domain Eukaryota; kingdom Viridiplantae; phylum Streptophyta; class Magnoliopsida; order Solanales; family Solanaceae; genus Nicotiana; species Nicotiana benthamiana. Next base: position 149,617,375 of record CM067338.1, read on the forward strand.
AGCGGCAAAGATCCACCACCAACAACGAGAGAGGAAGCCTAAATCCCAACCTGAAAGGGTAGGCGTAGAAGACGCAGTACCCTCAGTGGTCGACATGCACCCTGTCGCCGCTCCTGGCCAAGACGATGTCGGCAAAGCGAGGAATCTCACACTGCTCCCTCAGTTGAGCTAAGCCAACATCCCCCATCAATGGAGCCACGTCCGCTTGATCTTCTCCCTCAGGGTCAGTAAAATCGGTCGCCAGACCGCCGGGAAGGGAAAGGATATCGGTCATCGACATGAACCGATCAACGGTCGGTGAATTAGTGACTCCCACCACCGTAGATGGACCCTCTGCCGCCGCAACCGCCACCGGAATGGGAACTCTCACCATTGTCAATATAACAGAAAAAGATGGTAAAATTCCCCAGAAAAACAAGAGAAATACGAAGATCCGACGAGAATGATGGAGAATGAATTAACAAGAACTAAAAAACCAGACAATCTGAAAGCAAGAAAGCTTATCTCCCTTAGAATTCCACTTAGACAGATATCGGAAAAGTGAGAACTGAGCAATACAACCCCTTATTTATAGGCGAAATGTGAATGACCCTCACGAATCCCAAAGGTCACCATTAACTACCCGACCAATTACAAAATGGCTCAGACCTACGGTAACGGGCACCGTCATGACAGAAACCATTGAACAATCATTCAACCATCAATCAGTACGTCCCCCATGAAACAGTTGTTATAACCCCAAGGTTCCATAGGCACGCCCCAAGCGTCACCTTGCGTATGATGTTCCCCTTATAACGTGATAAGCGTGATCGTACTCTCCCCATGCACGTATATAAGGCTACGGCCATCTCCAAAGTAAAGATGGCTACAGCCATCTCAGAAGGTAAAAATGGCTACGGCCATCTCCAACTGATTAAACGATTACGGCCATTTCTAAGTCAAAAACGGCTACAGCCTCTGCTAAAAGATTAAAAGGCTACGGCCATCTCCGAAGTAAAAATGGCCATGGCCATCTCAGAAGTAAAAATGGCTACGACCATCTCAAAAGGTAAAAATGGCTACGGCCATCTCTAACCGATAAAACGACTACGGCCATTTCTAAATCAAAAACGGCTACGGCCACCGCTAAAAGATTAAAAGGCTACGGCCATCTCCGAAGTAAAAATAGCCACGGCCATCTCAGAAGTAAAAATGGCTACGGCCATCTGATAAGGTAAAAATGGCTACGGCCATCTCCAACAAATAAAACGGCTACGACCATGTCTAAGTCAAAAACGGCTACGACCACCTCCCAAGTAAAAAATGGTTACGGTCGTTTCTAAGGAACTATGGGTTACGATCACCCTCATCACGTAAACAACCACGGTTATTGTCGGAATCTGCTCATCGAGCTTGGTCCGAGCCCGACCTCAATAAGCGGAGGGACTACCTGTTTGGATCAAAACCTGACCTCATGATAATGAATGAGATCGACACATTTATTAAAGTCTATTTATGGCTAATAAATGGTATGGCCATTTATTCACAAGATTATCGGGTAGTTATCCAATTTGACAACTAAGGCCACGACCTAGCCGTCCTCACGAGAGCGTCCCCTCTATGTGGTCCCAACTCCTTGGCGCTAGCTGGCAAATCTCCTAGCTATAAATACTAAGAGAAAGAACCCTAAAAGGGGGGCTGCTTCTTCTTCTTCCTCTTCACATCTCCTTCTAAAAGAGGAGTGAATACATCATTGTAAGGCTCTGAACCTCTCCAGGGAGAGGCAGACCAAACCAATATCATTAATAAAAGATCTTCATCCTCCTCCCTTTAATCTATAACTGGTGTCTCTTATATCTTATTCCTTTAGTCTTTGGATTTATTACGATATGCTATGATTGGCCCTCCGTTTATTTTGATTGTTTTATGCTTCTAAAGTAAATGAAAACTTTGAGCAAAACAAAGCGCATCATGAATCCTTAAACATAATGAACAATTACTTTTTACAACTAAAGCAATTTCTTTGCCGAGAACTTTGGCAATACATATAAATTAGTTTTCACTTGAATCATGCAATTCATGGAACTTCAAAATGAACAAAATTCAATAACATCTAGATCAGTGAACTCATATTAAAGGATTAAACTTAGATACCACCAAATAGAACAATAGAATATCAATTCAAACGATAAATAAGATAATGAAACAACAATCTTCGAAATAGGGGAAAGCACGATATTAAGCAAAATAGTAAAATAAGGGAGAAATAGACCTCAAACCGCTAGAACCCGGATGGAACTCAAACCAGAAACCAATAGACAGTGCCTTGATGTATGACTGAAACATGCTCCTTGCACGACGACCTCCGAAGACCTCGAAGCGCGCCGAAAAACTTGAACTGAATCATAAAGACAAAACCAGCGATCTCCATAACAGTGACTCGCGATTCGGAGCTGTTTCGGGCTATTTCAAGTTGTTTTGATGGAGGTTTCGAGCAATGGAGCAAGGGCACTGAGCTTTACAGTTGGTGGATAAGGGGAATTTGGTTCAAGACTTTGTGATGTGACGAAGATGACGATGGACGAGCTTAGCTCTCGCTCCTGGTCTCCCGTCTCTGTTGTTGTCCGTTTTCCCAACCCCAACAAAAATAACATTTGAAAATAAAAGACGAAAATCTATATTAACTTTGGAATATTTTGAAATTTGAGGCAGAGATAAAGCAAGACAAATCTGATTTGCTTTATTTTTGCTCGTTCTTTCGTGTGTGTGTGTGTGTGCAATTTTTTCGAGAAGAAGAGAAGGCTGGTTTTGGAGATGAGTAGGTCTGGCGGAGATGGCAGCGGGGCTAGTCCGTCGCAACTGTGTGTTATGTGCGTTGAAGATGAGAAGCAACGACGATGGGAGGTTCTCTTGTTCAGGAAGGTGTTTTTGGTTGGTGTTGCAGCGGCAACGTCTTAGTCAATCCATGTTAGGTTCAGCTCCTAGGGTTTTTCTGTGGATGCATCTTTGTGTGAAGAAGATATATTTTGGGTGTGTCTAGGCTTTAAGATAAAAAACGGCTGATCTTTTTTGGTCTCGGGCATTAGTTTTTTTTCCAGGTTTAGGGTTTTAGGGATATTTTTAGGTAAGAGGAGTATGAGCTTGGGAATTATGTGCTAGATCTGAATTGGGCCAAATTTTGGCTAAATTTATCTTTAAAAATGACCCTTTAACTCTACTAGACTAAAGTATTAATTCCTAAAATAATAACTACAAATTAGGAAATCCTTCCTAATTAATTAAAGTAAAATTAAAAACTAAAAGTGAAACGATTTTTGCATTTCTTGAATTTTATGTAGGTAAATAAATTAAAAGTAACTTAGATAAAATATTAATTATCTAAATAAAGAAAATATTTTGTATTTTTTATTTTTGTGATAAAAATATAGTTAAACAGTCAAAACTAAGTGAAATGACGATATTAGGCGTAAACTAAATATTTAAATCCTAAAATATGTAAATCTTGGGGAGGGTATAAAATCATATATCTACAATTATTAATTTGGGATATAATACGATCCGAGCCATAATATCCGATTTTTATAGACCAGGGTTATATAAGGTACCCTATGACTACGATAGTAAGGTACATAAAGTATGTTAAAAGTGAGTAAAATTTTAAGTAATTTGAAATAATTTTTAATTATATGAGTAATTGGTTAATTATTGGTTAATGCGAGATTAAAAAGTTAATTAAGGAATAGCACACCATCCCCATTTAGTGACTTTTAAATTATGTTGAAAGGTGGCACATTTAAGAGGGTTATGTGACACCAAGTGTGAACACCTAATTTTTGACACACTTAAATTCTATATTATTTTAGTGTAAATATGTATTTTACGTCTAATCTTGATATTTAAAACCTTTATCTCACTTTTAGTAGAGTTTATAAAAAATTTACAAAAATATTCACACTTTTAGAATATAAATTTTAAAATATATATATATATATATATATATATATATATATATATATATGTTTTTTAAATAAAATTTTAATAAGTAAGTTACGGTATTTTTATTAGTACATGTAAATAGTTAGTTTTACTATATATTTTTCTTGGTGTAAAAGTAGTTGATTTCTTATTTCATAATTTAATTTATCTTTTAAAAAATGAAAAAATTAAAAAAAAATGAAAATAAGAGAGACCAAAATAAAGTAGACTTGCGTCAAATTGAAAAGTTTGTTATCAAACTTTATCAAAATGTTTGATCCTTATCCAAAAAAGAAAAATACCCACATTCCCACATTTTCTAAAACTTCTCACGTCCCGACCCCCACATCCCCAGTTCCCTACACTTCCACACACTCACGTCTCTCACCCTCAACCCCCACGTTCACTGAGCACACACCCCACGCTTCCTTCTTTGTAGGTCTCTTTTGAATTGACATACCACACTATATAATAGATGAGTTATCAGAAAGGAGGGGGACAATAGAATCGTGCAAAGAAAAAGAAGGAAAAACAATTGAGTAAAGAGAAGAAGAAAGAGCATTGTTCTTTTAGGGTAAATATTTATTTGGAAAATTTTTTAGTTATGTTAATTAATGAGAAGCCGGAGTTCGAAATTTTATTTGCGGTTCTGAGTTCATGGTTCTAGAAAAGTTAGCATTACTAACTTTGGAAATTAGTAGATTGTAGCTGTGATTGTCCTGAAGTCTTTACAAAAGGTTCATCTCTGTCTCTTTAATATTTGGCTCATACATTGATTTGATAGAAGAACCATTAAAAGAAATCAATTATTCTGATAAATATAGTTGATATCGTTGTCTTCTTTGTTTATCTGTAGCAAATTTGTTGGAGTATAAATAACTTTATTTGGATCTCTATTTGTTTATCACATGTGGTATTTAGTAATTGTCTTACGCCACACATCTCTTGTTATTCACCATTGATCCAAACATAAACTGAGACCTAACATAAAGTTGGTGTAATATAAAAGAAATACATTTCTTTCATTTTTTTCACAAATTATATTTATGGTTTCAAATAAAAAATGCATTTCAACTCAAAAAAATAAAATAAAATAAAAATAAATGAATGTGAGTCATATGTCTCTATCGAAAACCCTTCATCCCTAGTAGTAATTGTTTTTTTTAAACAAAAGCTATTCTTGTAAGCTTAAATCACTTCTGTAAATTGTTAATTTGATCATGTATTTAGTCTTAAAAGAAAAGTATTAAAAATATATATATAAAAGAGAGAAACTAGAATTACGTTATTTTTTTTAGTAAGACTATCTACTGCCTTTGGCATGTAAGCAATTTAAGTTGTTATTTTATTTTTTGAGTAATTTTCCCAATTACGTTAGAATTTATTGTTGAATAATATGAAATAGGGTGGATCTATATTTCGAATGATTCCTTTGGATCAAAACATATATTTGCAAAATTTTTAAAATGATGTATATGTTATAAAAATTCCACCTACTCTAAACCCATTGACCCTATATATTTGATTCACTTCTACGTATAAATTATGATGCCGACGAATATATGTACAAGGAAATGTTGCAATTTGTGATGCTATTTTGTTCGAAAACTTGAATAAGTTTTGCACCCAATAAACCTTTTTTTTTTCATAATTCAATAGCTTAACAATAATCTCAAAGTAGTTTTAGGAAAATAATAATGAACACCAGCAGTATACGTTAGGCGCACTTTTATTTTATTATTGTGATTGTGTACACGTTCGCGTGACATGATTACGATTCTAATAACAAAATCGTGGCATGCATTCGCGCAACTTCGACAAAACTTTCTTAATATTTAATAAAGCTTGATTAATTGTTAAAATAAAAATGCAACTCCATTTTGTTAAAATAAGTGAGGTGTGCCATGGCAAACAAAATTTATAATTCATGGCCCTCGAAAGATTAGATTAAGAATTAACACTTAGAGAAAAGGTTTGAGGTGTGCCATAATAAATTAAATCATCAATGGCCCTCACAAATGTTGCTTTTAAATATTAAATAATTGTAATTTACTTTAGGCTCGATTTAGACTAGTATTATGATTATGTACACGTTCGCGTAACATAATTGCGAATTTAATTATAAAAGTAACTCGAGGGATGCATTCGCGCAACTTCTACTAATTTTTTTCTTAATAAAAAAAAGCGTTATTGATCCTTGATACGTTCGCGTGACATGATTTTTGACGCGCCAAAGGAAAAGGGTATATATATGCGTAACTCGATTCTTTAATTACGAATAATTCATATGTTTTAAAAACAGTAAAAACATAATTGCACATAGATTTCAAAAAAATGAGTAGTTAAAAAATTAAGCGAAGTATAAATCGCTAAGCTACCATGCAAGAACCACGGAATCCGAGGGTGCCTAACACCTTTCCCCGAGTTAATAGAATTTCTCACTTAGAATTTCTGGTTCGTAGACTTTTAAATAAAGTTGAAACTTCCTCGATTTGGGATTTAAAATAAATCGGTGACTTGGAAAACCATAATTTATTCCAAGTGGCGACTCTGAATTGATTAAATAATCTCATGTCGAATAATGTCACTTAAATTGGAAAAACTCCGCTATCCCCCTCGGGGTGTGCAAAAAATAAGGTGTGACAGCTATGGCAACTCTGCTGGGAAGATAAACCAACCTCTGTTCAGGGTTTAGAATTCGAGCTTGTAATGTGATCTGTACTTGGCTTTATTAATTTGATGTTACTACTGTGTTTTTTGGCCTAATGTGATAATTGCCGCTTATTTACCGCTTTAATATTATTTGAATTGTATTAAGCTGTCTTCTTACGCCTCTCTTCTGAGTCTTTTGAATTTATGGTGCACACGTGCGTGTGGCCTACTTTTCTGTTAGAAGTCATACCAATTAGAACGAGGCTGGGTCAAGTAGCTAGGCCGGTAAACTTTCGTGCTCCCGGTACGTTGCCCCCACCTCGGCTCGAGCTGCCCGCTTGGATAAGCCAGGTTTAAAGCACTCCCCCAGGATTTAAACCTAGAATAACATAGTCTCATGCTGGATCCCTAGTAGGAACGTTTGTTTGCATCATGTGCATTTGACTTTGGGGACTCAATACAGGGGTTGGTTCCGTCTAGGACAGGTGTACCCGAGAATTACAAGACCATCCTGATGCATCTTATGTTCTACTTGTGCATTATATTTGATTCGGCTTGTGCATGTTGACAGGCTTCTAAAAAATAATAAAATAAAATAAATATACATAAATTAAACCAAAAGGGAGGAAATTTTACCTGGTTTTTTAAATAAGCCTAATTTTTCAAAAAAAAGTGTCATCCTATTCCCGAAACATATACGAACTACGCAGGTCTGATTCTCACTGGATGTGAGATACGTAGGCAACCTCCATAGGGTTCGGCCCCGTTTTTCAAAAATATAATTAAAAAAAGGGAAATATGTCTAGTGTTTTTTTAATTAAAAATAAATAAGCAATTCGATTAATCACCATTTTTTGGTCGGAATAGCATTAGAACATCTTCAAAATAGCATCACTTTATCATCATGCCCATTCCGACCCTAAAGTTATCTGGAAGAATGAAAGGCCATAATTGCAAAAATAACCACCATCTCTTTGATTTTTCCTAAGTTACATACAAAATATTGTTTTACAATACGAGTGCATTCGTTATGTCTTTTTAGGTTAGTGTCAACCCTAACCTTAATCACCCACAGGTACAAAATGAGCACTATCCAAAACACACCATTGACTGATGTAGATGGTTTTCTACTTCAGCTTCAGATGTGGTGGTGTGACTTAGGAGAAGATGGTCAGAAATGGGTCACTAAGTATTTGGGAGCCCTCACTGATATTATGAAAGTTAAACCACGCGATGATTTGATTACAGTACTAGTGACTTTTTGGGATCATGTTCACAATGTCTTTCGCTTCTCTAATTTTGAGCTTACTCCCACTTTAGAAGAGATATCTGAGTATTCTGGTTTTGCCAGGGATTTGAGAAAACAGAAGCTCATATTCCCGAAGGCTCCTTTTGTACACCGATTCTTTGGTCTTCTGAACATCAATAATCAAATTAGAAAGACCAAAGTGGTCAATGGGTGTTGTTCTTTCTACTTCCTATATTCTAGGTTTGGAAAGCCAAATGGGTTTGAAATTCATGAAAAAGGGATTAGCAACAAGCAGAACAAGGACACATGACAGATTCACCGTCGCTTCGCTTTCATAGTGGTGTTTCTATGGATCATGGTCTTCCCAAGCAAAGAACGAACAATTGACATTCGCATAGCCAAGGTCGTACAAGTTCTCACTACCAAAGAACATTACACTCTCGCCCCGATCATTCTATCAGACATTTATCGGGCTTTGACTTTGTGGAAGTCCAGGGCAAAATTCTTTGAAGGGTGAAATATTTTGTTGCAATTTTGGTTGATTGAACATCTCTGACATCACCCCAAGTTCATGTGGTATTATCCGAGAAAGGACAATGTCATTAAGAGTTATGAAGAAAGAATAAAAGATTATAGTTCTCCAGAAAGGGTGGAAGCCTGGATATCCCACCTAAGATCTTTAAATGAAAGTCAAATTGTGTGGACTTTGGGATGGCTCCCGGTAAGAGAGGTAATACATATGTCGGCCTTAGAGAGTAATTTTTTGTTGTTGGGTTTGAGAAGTGTCCAGCCGTATGCGCCACAGAGAGTCCTGAGACAACTAGGAAGGAACCAAATGGTGCCTGATGATGAAGATTTGAGTGTGCAAGTGATTGGGCTACACCCCAAAGCGCCACTCCCTGAGGCTATAATCCAACAAATTTTGAATGGTTGTCGCTACTTGAAAGATGGTACACAAGTTCAAGATCCTGCAAAAGGTGAGGTAGATCCGAGTTATGCTAGGTGGTTTGAGAAGAGATCTCGCGTGGGTGATGAGTCAGAACCTGAGCCCAAAAGGCCCGTAAAAAGGCCGCATGTTCAAGCCTTTAATGATAAAATCCAAGAACGGTTGGCTTGGGCTTAAAAGGAAAAGGGATACAAAGAAACTATTCATGCCTTAGAAGAAAGCCTAAGGAACCTCAATTTTGAGAAAACCTTACAAGCACATGAAGTAGAAGGTGAAAAGAAGAGTTTGATTCGCGAGAATGAAGCCCTCCGTGTTCGGCTTCAACGGATGAAGAAAGCCTCTGAAGTGCCAGTGAGAAGATGGAAAGACCAAAGAACCATTGCCAATTTGATGGAAAAAATACAAGATTATGACTCCATTTTGGCAAAGACTGAAAAGGCATTGGACGAAGCTAAAGAAAAAATCGTATAGTTAAATGAGGAGGCCAAATCTAGCAAGGATCGCCAAGTGACAAAATTTGAAAAAGATAGGGCTCAATTAGAGAGAGAGAAGGCCCATTGGGTACGTTGCGATGCTCAGCTCCATGCACAGTTGGAAGAAATGAGAAGGCACAATAGAGAATATCAACATGTAGACATTGATAGGGAGAGGGCACAGGTAAGACTCGAGCAGGCTAGACATCAGGCTCAATTATAGTTAGTTTTAGATCGCGAGGCCCACATAAGAGAAATAGACACCACTCGCCAGCAGCAGTTACAAGATCAAGACCAGAATTTCCAATACATCAGAGAGCAAGTCCACGATTTGGCTGTTTATATCGCTCATAGTTCAAGGGATGGATTATGAGTAGTTTTTGGAGCATGCACCTACTTTTTCCCCTCATCTTGCAGCAGAGCTAGAGAGGATGTACGTATATTGGGGGGTCAGCCAGGTCAAGCCCCACCATGAGAAGATGTTCCAGTGGTTGAAAGCAAAAACATTGTGGTGTTGAAGCATAGTCATAGTTATTAGAACTTTTCATGTAGTAGTCATGTTTTAGCTTGAGTCGTTGTTAAGTCCTTTAAATCATTGTTTTTATTCTTGTCAAAGTCTGTTTGGATGTGTTCGATTTAGTGTCCTTTTTTTCGTTGTATTTTTAATTATTTCGCTTTGTGTAAAAAAAAGAAACTATTGGACTATTGTTGTTTTCTCCTGAACTACGTAATGGTCTGATTCATGCGGCGTCATGATACGTAGGCAATGCTCATCGGATGTGATCATAGCCAAATTTAACCTAAATAAAAAGGGGAACCAATTCAAGATGTATATAAATTAATTAACTAATAAGTCGGGATGAAGCATCAAGCCTTCCAAACTCATTCTAGAAAGGAAAATGGCATTAGGTGCATGACATACAATGTGTGATTAATATCTGCAAAATAACTAAATCTAACACGTTTGTTGTTTATCATTCAAAAGAGATAAATTAAACAGAGGTGGTTGGTTTGTTGTTTAAACTGGTGACTCACCCTTACAACACGAGGTCAAAAGGAAAAAGTAGAATGGGAAACAACAGTGAGAATGAGTCAGATAATGACGATGTTCATGGACAATTGGTCGAACAAGGTTCAGGACTGGTTGAAGAAGTAAGAGTGTTGAGATAATAATTGGCAGATATGTACCAGGCCTGGGTGAATGGACAGGCACCACCCTCACTACCCATAGGGCCTTCGGATAATCTTCATAATATGTCCGTAGCAAATCAAGTGCCTATCTCCATAACAAGTAACCCATTGTACCAACCTGGATTCAGTCCGAGCATTAACCTTCCCACTATCCCCAGTACCTCCATTCCACGTCCTCCAATAGGACCCCTAAAAATGACCCACATGCTATACCAATCGTACCGACTTTCACCGTTCCTCAACTAGCTCTCACTCAAAAGCTCAACAATGATCCACAATTGAATGATCATGATACCCAACATTACTCTCTAGAAATGACTTTCAAGGCTCCAGATTCATACAAGCATACTCCTCAGTATATGTTCCCAAGCGAAATCGAAAAGCCCAATAAGAATATGGAACAAGAGGAAATGACTAGAAAAATAAAGAGTTTGGAACAAAACATGAGAAACATACAGGGTTTGGGAGGCCACAAGAATGTTTCGTTCAATGATTTATGCATGTTCCCCCATGTTCATTTGCCACTTGATTCAAGACTCCTAAGTTTGACAAGTATGATGGTCATGGTGATCCTGTGGCACACTTGAAGAGATACTGTAACCAATTGAGGGAAGCAGGGGCAAAGAAGAATTACTCATGGCTCATTTTGGGGAAAGTTTGACAGGAATTGCTTCAGAGTGGTTCATATATCAAGACATCTCACACTGGCACGTTTGGAATGACATGGCTCAAAATTTTGTCCAACAATTTTAGTACAATATTGATATTGTGCCAAACCGCTCCTCTCTTGTCAAAATAAACAAGAAACCAACAGAAAGCTTCTGAAAATATGCAATCAAGTGGAGAGAGCAGGCTGCTAGGGTCAAACCACCAATGAAAGAGGCAGAAATGATTGACTACTTTCTCCAAGCTCAGGATCCCGATTACCTCCATTATATGTTAGCCACCATTGGTATGCATTTTTCTGAGGCGATTAAGATTGGGAAAATAGTTGAGAATGACATGAGGCCGGGCAAAATGGTGAGTGAGGCAGCCCTTAAAGTGACCACGCAAGCAATTCAAAACGGGTCAGGCAGTTTCGGAAATTGGAAAAGGAAGGAGGAAGGATCCATGATGGCATCTGGATTCGGGGAAGTTCAAAGAGGAATAGTTCCTTCATACGTGCAATTCCAACAAGGACAATCTGATTCTCCTCAACATTATTATCTGCCTCAGGGTCCTCGATACTCATTTCCCTTGCAACAATACACAATGTTTAATGCTCAGGCTTATGCTAGGCCTCCCAATCACCAACAATGGCGAGCACCGGTTCCACAAGGCTCCCGCCAACTCCGTCCAAATTTTCAGGTGCCATATAATCCTCGTCCCGGATAGGAATATGTGAAAGAACAGGAGCCAAATAAAGAGTTCACCCCAATTGGAGAATCGTATACAAGCATATTTCGAAAGTTGATGCAGCTGAAATTGATTGAACCTATCATGCCATGTTTTGTGAATCCAAATTCAAAGGGTTTTGACACTAATGCGAGATGTGAGTATCATTCTAACACCCAAGGTCATAGTACCAAAAATTGTTGGACATTAAAGAAAGCCATTAAAAATTTGATTGAAGCAAAGGCAATTGTGGTGACAAACAATTTAGACACTCCTAATATCACAAACATTACGCTCCCAACTCTTGATAATACACACTTTATTGGGATGATTTGTGATGATCGTGATTATAAACAATCTAGAAAGACGGATATGATTGTTGGAACCATAGGGACAGAGCCAAAAGTGATAGTACACCCACCGCAATTGGCGCCGCTGATAATGAAAGGTGCAAGTTCTAGTTCGAATTTGGCAGGTTCTGATAAAACGATTCTCTATATCCATGGAAGCACAAAAAAGATTAAAGTTCAATTGGGTGGGCCAAAACTTTATATCCCTGGGGGCATTCAAAATATTGTTCAGAATAACACTTTGGGAAATATAACAGAGCCAGTTGTGATCCAACCTGTTGCACAACTTCTTGTGTCAAACCCAAAAACTATTCCTTGGAACTATAACAAGACTGTTATGACATACAAAGAAAAAGAGGTAGTGGAAGAAACAGATGAAATGTGAGGTTTGACCCGCTCCGGAAGATGCTACTCGCCAGATGAACTGAGAAAAGCTATGCAAGCCAAGGAAAATCACTTTCCAGTGAAAGAAACCATTTCATAAAAATAAGCAGAGGAATTTCATAAGAAGATGAAAATGCAAGACTACTCAATCATTGATCAACTAAGGAAAACCCCTGCTCAGATATCTTTGTTATCTCTGCTTTTGCACTCGGAAGAACATCGCCGTGTGTTGATCAAAACTTTGAACGAGGGATATGTCTCAGAAAAGACAATGGTGAATCAGCTAGAAAAATGGCTGAAAGATTCTTTGAGGTGAACAAAATTTCTTTCAGCGATGATGATTTACCTAAGGAAGGGGCTGGGCATAATAAAGCTTTGCATTTTATGGTCAAATGTGAAGGGCATTACGTAAAAGGGTCATGATTGACGGAGGCTCAAGTGTAGATGTATGCCCTCTTTCTATTCTACAACAACTGAACATTGATACTAACAGAGTTCAGACTAGTAGTCAGCATTAAAGCTTTTGATGGTTTAAAGAGAGATACTATTGGGGAAATCGAACTCACCATGACAATTGGCCCAATTGATTTTAACATTGCCTTTCAAGTGCTGGATATGAAAACCTCCTATAATTTTCTTCTGGGAAGGTCGTGGATCCATATGGCCAGAGCTATACCATCCACCCTATATCAAATGGTCAAATTCGAATATGACAGGAAAGATGTTGTTCATGGGGAGTATGACTCATCCGTCTATAATGACCCGTCCATTCCATGTATCAAGGCCAAGGAAGGATGTGAATCCCTCATATATCAAACATTTGAGGTGATTGAGGTGGACCAAGTGGAAGAAGCAAAACCAATTCTACGTCCCCATCTTTCAGCCACATCTATGATGGTAGTTTCACTGATGTTGAGAAACGGCTATGAACCAGGAAAAGGATTAGGATCATTTCTGCAAGGAATTGTGAACCCCATCACTCCCTTTTCGAAGAAAGATACCTTTGGCTTGGGTTTTAAACAAACATCAGTTGACATAAACAGAGCCAAGGCCCGCAAAAAGAATGGTTGGAAATTGTCAAAACCAATCCCTCACATTGCCTACTCATTTGTCAAGCCACAATTTGAAGAAGTCCAAAATCATTCAACTCAAGATGACATTGATGGAGTTTGCCAGGGTCTCAAGGAAATGTTCTATGGAATCACATGGTTCAAGTAGGTGAGGGCCCTAGTCGTGCAAGTGTTCAGCTAATTGGTTCAGATACCTCGCTCAACAACTGGGAAGCAACTCCTCTTCCCACAGGAAGGAGTCTGGGTAGTCTATTTTTGTTGCTTTTTCTGTATTTGGATTATTTTTAGGGTTGTAATCCATACACTTTAGTTTAATTGCTTTGCTTTGATGTTAACCCTTCTATCCTTTCAAATTCAATGAAATGAAGTGCCAGTTTCATAGTAGAATTTTATCTTTTTCTTTCTCTTATTTTTGTGAATTTCTCATCATTTTCAGTTTCGTTAATGCTGGCTTTAAAAACATGACATGCACGCGGAATTCATGCCCAGATCTTAAAAAGTTGTCTAATCTCGAAATAATGAATCAAGAAGTTGAGTGAGATGAAGATGATGCTTTTAAGGAAATAAAAAGAGAATTGGATCAATATGAGAATACGTCTAAGCCTAACTTAAATGAAACTGAGGCAATTAACCTGGGAAGTCCTGAAGAAATCAGAGAAACAAAAATAAGCATTCATACTGAACAAAATGATGAGAGATGCCATAGACCAAGTTTTGTTTGAGTACAGAGATGTATTTGCTTGGTCGTATGATGATATGTCGGGTTTGAGTGCTGATTTAGTGGTCCATAAGCTTCCCACATATCCTAATTTTTCACCGATACAACAAAAACAAAGTAAGTTTAAGACAAACATGAGTGATAAAATTAAGGAAGAAGTCATGAAGCAACTAAGTGCAAATGTGATAAGGGTCGTCCGATATACTACATGGTTAGCAAATGTTGTGCCAATTCCAAAGAAAGATGTGAAAATCATAGTTTGTGTTGACTATAGGGATTTAAACAAAGCAAGTCCAAAAGACAACTTTCCGTTACCTAACATTCATATCCTTGTTGAAAATTGTGCTAAACATGATATCCAATATTTTGTGGATTGTTATGCCGGGTATCACCAAATTCTGATGGATGAACAAGATGCAGAAAAGACCGCCTTCACCATTCCATTGGGAACCTATTGTTATAGGGTCATGCCATTTGGTTTGAAAAATACAGGAGCAACTTACATGAGGGCCATGACTACCATAGTCCATGACATGATGCACAAAGAGATTTGAAGTGTATGTTGATGATGTGATCATTAAGTCTAGAACATAAGAAGATCATGTGCAAGACTTGAAAAAGTTCTTTGAAAGGCTACGAAGGTATAATCTCAAACTCAATCCAGCCAAATGTGCATTTGGAGTTCCTTCTGGGAAGCTTTTAGGTCTTATAGTTAGTCAAAGAGGCATTGAGTTAGATCCCTCCAAGATAAAGACCATTCGAGAATTGCCTCCCCCGAAGAATAAAAAAGAAGTCATGAGTTTGCTCGGGAGGTTGAACTACATCAGCAGGTTCATTGCACAACTTACAACCACATGTGAGCCTATTTTCAATTTGTTGAAAAAGAACGCATCTGTCAAGTGGACAGATGAGTTTCAAGAATCTTTTGATAAGATCAAGGAATATTTGTCAAATCCTCCTGTTTTGGTCCTGCCGGAACCTGGTAGGCCTCTATTTTTATATCTGTCAATAAGGATAGTCTTTTGGTTGTGTTCTGGGTCAACATGATGCCACAGGCTAAAAGGAACAGGAAATATATTATTTGAGCAAAAAGTTTACCACTTATGAGATCAAATACAGTTTTTTGGAAAGGACATGTAGTGCCTTAACTTGGGTCGCTCAGAAGCGTAGGCATTATCTTTTGCCATATACAACTTACCTCATATCCCGAATGGATCCCCTGAAGTACATTTTTAAGAAGCCAATGTCCACTGGCAAATTAGCAAAGTGGAAAATCTTTCTCACAGAGTTTGATATTGTTTATGTCACTCGTACAGCCATGAAGGCACAAGCTTTAGCTGATCATTTGGTAGAAAATCCAATTAATGATGATTATGAACCTTTGAACACATACCAGATGAAGAGGTTAATTTAGTTGAAGAAGTAGCCCAAGATGACAGTTAAATTTGGAAACTATACTTTGATGGTGCTATTAATATCAAAGGCGAAGGGATTGGAGCAATTCTCGTATCACCTATTGGGCAACATTACCTTGACACAACACGACTTCATTTCTTTTGTACAAACAATACAACAGAATATGAAGCTTGCATCATGGGTCTAAACACGGCAATAAACCTAAATGTGCATGAATTATTGGTGATGGGAGATTCAGATTTGCTTATTCGGGAGGCTCAAGGCGATTGGGAGACTCGAGACATCAAGATCGTTCTATATAAGCAATGTGTGGAAGATCATAGCAAGAGATTCAAGTCCATCGAGTTCAGATACATTCCCAGGTTTAACAATGAATTAGTTGATGCCTTGGCCACCCTGGCCTCAATGCTTCCATATCCGGGTAATACTCACATTGACCCATTAGAAATTTAAATTCGGGATCAACATGGTTATTATAATACAATTGAAGCAGAACTAGATAGTGAACCATGGTATCGTGATATTAAACCTTTTTTGAAAACAAGAGAATATCTAGAACATGCTAATAGGGATCAAAAGAGAACTATTAGGCGACTCTCTAATGGTTTCTTTTTGAGTGGGGAAATCCTATCCAAAAGAACCCCGGATTTGAACTTGTTGAGATGTGTGGATGCCAAAGAAGCTGAAATGATTATAAATGAGGTGCATTCGGGAGTTTGTGGTCCTCACATTAATGGATATGTTCTAGAAAAGAAGATCCTTTGGGTAGGATATTATTGGCTTACTACGTAATGAAATTGCTTTCATTTTGTTCGCAAGTGCCACCAGTGTCAGATTCACAATGATTTGATTCACTCACCTCGTTCAGAGTTATATCCTATGTTGGCTCCTTGGCCTTTTGTTGCTTGGGAAATGGACGTCATTGGCCCAATTGAGACAAAAGCTTCAAATGGTCACAGATTCATCTTGGTTGCAATTGATTACTTCACCAAATGGGTGGAAGCTATTACACTGAAAGCAGTAGTAAACTTCGTTCACTCAAACATCATCTGTCGTTTTGGTATTCCAAAAATCATTACTACAGATAATGGTGCTAATTTGAATAGTTATTTGAAGAAGGAGGTATGTGAATAATTTAAAATTGAGCATCGCCATTCTACTCCTTACCGACCCAAAGCTAATGGAGTTGTTGACGCTGCAAATAAGAACATCAAGAAGATTCTTAGGAAGATGGTCCAAGGGTATAGACAATGGCACGAGAAACTGTCTTTTGCTCTTTTTGGATATCGGACAACTGCCTGTACATTAATTGGCGCAATGCCCTACTTGTTAGTTTATGGAACTGAAGCAGTCATACCGGCTGAAGTTGAGATACCCTCTCTCCGAATAATTGTTGAAGCTGGGATTGAAGACACTGAATGGGTGAAGTCACGACTGGAACAATTGAGTTTGATTGATGGAAAGCGTTTGGTGGCAGTTTGCTTTGGTCAGTTATACCAACAAAGAATGGCACGCGCTTACAATAAGAAAGTGCACCCAAGAAAATTTGAGGTAGGACAGCTTGTTTTGAAACGCATTTTCCTACACCAGGAAGAAGCAAAAGGAAAGTTCTCCCCGAATTGGCAAGGTCCTTACCTCATCAAGAAAGTATTGTCGAAAGGAGCTTTACACTTGGTAGATGCAGAAGAAAAGGTGACAGATATATCCGTCAATGCAGATGCAGTCAAGAGATATTATGTCTGACATGCTTTTTTTGGGGCATTTGGTTTTTACTTTGCATTCTCAGGTTGGGATGACGAAAGGCTATTATTCTCGCTACCCAAACACTGATCAACCCTAGTTAGCCCTTTGAAGCCTTGTTTATATTTTTTTGATTTACCATCTTTTCGAACTAATGTACTTCAAAAAAATTTTTATATATATATATAATTCATCGAAACAGAGTTCCTGAACTACGTTCGACTTGATTCCGAAAGGATACGTAGGCAGCCTCTCTCTGAGGTTCAATCACACCAAACAAAAATCCACATTTCCCCAAAATTCAAAGAAACTGGGGCAATATTTTTATTTTATTTTTCTATGGGGTTCCATCAAATGGTTCCAAAAGTTGTAATTCAGTTGAGTAGTTCATTTTACCTTTCCCTTTTAAGACTTTCTGATCAACTTTTGATAATGCTTAGTCAGTATACTGTCAGTAACGCTTCAACCATTGCAAAGAGAGAAAACAAATAAGAGAGTCTTATCGGCGAAAACCCTCAAAGGCATTATAAGGCGATGGCGAGTTGAGAAAAATAAATGAGAGATTCTTATTGGTGAATACTCTCATGGGCACTATAAGGCGATAGTGAGTTGAGAAAAAGGCAAATGAGAGAGGTCAATCAGTGAAAACCCAAAAAGGGCATCGTTGATCGATTTTAGGTCTTCTTATATCCCGGCACAAGCATAGTTAAAGAACTCAGTTTCAAAGTGAAGTTTACAACATATTTCGAGAATTAGACGGTTTAGACGGATCAGGTATCCAGTCCAAAGTGCATGTCATGTTCATTGAAGTCAACATATTCCTTCAGATAAGTCCTTTCTTATTCTTCCCCTGAAAGGGATACTTCTTGATTAAGTTGTAATGCTTATTAGTTCACCTACTTGTTTTCTTTCGAACTATTATTTTTGACTCCCTTTCAGTTTAATTTTATCAAAGCAAAGCAAAGCAAATAAAAAGGCCACAAAATTGGTTACAGTTTCCCTGTTATATGAAGCAAAATATTTCTGGGCATAAACAGTATGGGCAAAGCCGCAAAGCAGACTTTGATATTCCTTGTCAAGCAAAAAGGCTTGAAAGGCTTCGCAATGTTTCAAGGGTAAAAAAAACGTTACTCATCAAAAGTTGTTTTGAGGAACAAGGTTGTTTTCACGATAGACACAAATGGTGATAGGCGCAAAATAGTCAGGTGTTGATGTTGAGAAAAAAATCTTTAGAGAGTAAAGTTAGAATCTCCCCGCAATTTGTATGATCATCGACAGGGTCGGTTTTCCTAACAAGTGTAATTGACGCAAGGTCAAGTCGCCCAAGAATTCAAGGCCACAAACTGACCCCCATTTTAAAACTAATGAATCTCTCTTTTTTTAGAACATGTAAAGAATAGTTTATTGGAACAGTTCGTGGAAAGATGAACACCACCAAATAGAGTTCTCAAAATCCATGATTTCCTTACAATATACACATAAGCATGTTATTATTAGTTTCATTATAGGGAGTCAACACCCTATCTTCAGGGTACTACATCCTCTAGTTGCATTATTTTGTTGCCAACATAGGGTACTACATCCCCTGGTTGCATTTCCTCCTACATAGGGTACGACATCCCCTAGAAGAATTTCAGAGTGCTGTGAGCCTTATCTTACCGTCAACACAAACTACTACACCTCCTAGTTGCCTTCCATTTTTTAACACAGGGTACTACGTCCCCTGTTTGCATTATTTTCTACATAGGGTACAACATCCCCTAGTAGAATTTCAGAGTGCCACGAGCCTCATCTTGCTGTCAACACAGGGTACAACATCCCCCGGTTGCATTATTTTCTGCCAACACAGGGTACAATATTCCCTGATTGCATTATTTTATGTCAACATGGGGTACAACATCTCCTGGTTGCATCATTTTTGTCCAACACAAGGTACTACATCCCTTGGTTGCATTATTTTCTACATAGGGTACAACATCCCCTAGTAGCATTTTAGAGTGCCACGAGCATCATATTCTGCTAACATATGGTGCTACATTCCTTGGGTGCATTATTTTCTACATAGGGTATAATATCCCCTAGTAGCATTTCAGAGTGCCACGGGCCTCATCTTATCGTCAACACGGGGTATTGCATCCCCTGGTTGCCTTCCTTCTTGTTAATACAGGGTATAACATTCCCTTTTCCTTTTAAGAAAATGTGTGTCTTATTCAACTCTTTATTCGGCAATAGCAATGATAGTTTAATGTGTTCTCAATAACTCACAAAAATTTCCTATTGCAAACTAGGGCAGAATATTTTTGTTCGTTTTGTTTGTTTGTGTTGGCTTATAGGTTTTCTTCAAAGAACGGATTTGATGTGCAAAAATAATATTTCAGTTCTTTCCAGAGAAAGTGGAATGTTTGATCTCAATACCAGCCGCAGCTAGCTTTGACGTAATATATGTAGAGACATATGGCCAAGATCCATCTTTCCATCATCTGATCAAGAAACAAGCATGAAAGAATATTTCAAAGTCTATTGCATCGAGAGCATCAAGTTTCAATCCAAAGTCACTGGGAGAATCAAGTCAAGAATTAAGACAAGACTCCAGATGGCATTTAGATAGGAATTCTATAACTCTTAGATTTCAAGAGTATGTAATTTTTCTTTTCGTTTTTATGTAATAGTAGGAACCGTGGACCGTAACCTCGACGGAACTTTGCTCGACTTCCCTTGTGAGAATACTATATCGCTCTTCTTTCACTTGAACTACACGTGACCTAATTCCCTTATAACCCGGGATATGTAGGCTGCCTAAAATCAAGGGTCGGTCACATCTTTTTCTTTTATCTTCTTTTCCTTTTTAAATAATAGTGGGGTAAAAAATCAGTCACATTCTTTATTTTCTTTGCCTGAAAACTTTTCATGTTTCCAAGCAAAAAGAGGCATGCTGTGAACACCAAATTTTTTACCACACTTAAATTCAATATTGTTTTAGTTAAAATATAAGTTTTACGTCTAATCCTGATATTTTAAACCTTTATCTCACTTTTATTAGAGTTTATAAAAAATTTACAAAAATATTCATACTTTTAGAATATAAATTTTAAAAATGAAAAATTAACATATATATATATATATATATTAAATAAAATTTTAATAAGTAAGTTATGGTATTTTTATTAGTACATGTAAATAATTAGTTTTACTATATATTTTTCTTGGTGTAAAAGTAGTTGATTTCTTATTTCATAATTAAATTTATCTTTAAAAAAATGAAAAAAATAAAAAAAAAATGAAAAAAGAGAGACCAAAATAAAGTAGACTTGCGTCAAAATTGAAAAGTTTGTTATCAAACTTTACCAAAATGTTTGATCCTCACCCAGAAAAGAAAAACACCCACATTCCCACATTTTCTAAAACTTCTCACGTCCCGACCCCCACATCCCCAGTTCCCTACACTTCCACACACTCACGTCTCTCACCCTCAACCCCCACGTTCACTGAGCACACACCCCACGCTTCCTTCTTTGTAGGTCTCTTTTGAATTGACATACCACACTATATAATTAATGAGTTATCAGAAAGGAGGGCACAATAGAATCGTGCAAAGAAAAAGAAAGAAAGACAATTGAGTAAAGAGAAAAAGAAAGAGCATTGTTCTTTAGGGTAAATATTCATTTGGAAAATTTTTTAGTTAAGTTAATTAGTGAAAAGCTGCAGTTCAAAATTTCGTTCGCGGTTTCAAGTTCGTGGTTCTAGAAAAGTTAGCATTGCTAACTAGCTGTGATTGTCCTGAAGTCTTTACAAAAGGTTCATCTCTGTCTCTTTAATATTTGGCTCATACAGTAATTCGATAGAAAAACCATTAAAGGAGACCAATTATTTTGATAAATATAGTTGATATCATTGTCTTCTTTGTTTATCTGTAGCAAAATTTTTGGAATATAAATAACTTTATTTGGATCTCTATTTGTTTATCACAGTTGGTATTTAATAATTTTCTTATTCAACACATCTCTTGTCTTCACCATTGATTCAAACATAAACTGAGGCTTAACATAAAATTGGTGTAATATAAAAGAAATACATCTCTTTCATTTTTTTCACAAATTATATTTATGAGTTCAAATAAAAAATGCATTTCAACTCAAAAAAATAAAATAAAAATATATATAAATGAATGTCAGTCATAAGTATTTATCGAAAACCCTTCATCCCTATTAGTAATTGTTTTTTTAAACAAGAGCTATTCTTGTAAGCTTAAATCACTTCTGTAAATTGTTAATTTGGTCATGTATTTAGTCATAAAAGAAAAGTGTATATATATATATATATATATATATATATATATATATATATATATATATATATATATATATATATATATATATATATATATATATATAAAAGAGAAACTAGAATTACGTTTTTTTTAGTTAAGACTATCTACTGCCTTTGGCATGTAAGCAATTTAAGTTGTTATTTTATTTTTTGAGTAAAATTTGCCAAATTACGTTAGAATTAATTGTTGAATAATGTGAAACGGGATGGATCTATATTTCGAAGGATTCCTTTGGATCAAAATATATGTTTGTAAAATTCTTAAAATGATGTATAGATTATAAAAATTCCACCCACTCTAAACCCATTGACCCTATATATTTGATTCACTTCTACGTATAAATTATGATGCCGATGAATATATGTACAAGGAAATGTTACAATTTATGATGCTATTTTGTTCGAAAACTTGAATAAGTTTTGCACCCAATAAACCAGTTTTTCTTCCATAATTCAATAGCTTCACAATAATTTTAAAGTAGTTTCAGGAAAATAATAATGAATACCAGTAGTATACGGTAGGAGCACTTTTAATTTATTATTGTGATTGTGTACACATTCGTGTGATATGATTACGATTCTAATAACAAAATCGAGGTATGCATTCTCGCAACTTCGATAAAATTTTCATAATATTTAATAAAGTTTGATTAATTGTTAAAATAAAAATGCAACTCCCTTATGTTAAAATAAGTGAGGTGTGCCATGTCAAACAAAATTTATAATTCATGACCCTCGTAAGGTTAGATTAAGAATTAACACTTATAGAAAAGATTTGAGGCGTGCCATAAATAAATTAAATCATCCATGGCCCTGACAAATATTGCTTTTAAATATTGAATAATCGCAATTTGCTTTAGGCTCGATATAGACTAGTATTGTGATTATGTACACGTTCGCGTAACATAATTGCGATTTATTTATAAAAGTAACTCGAGGGATGCGTTCGCGCAACTTCAACTAATTTATTTCTTAATAAAAAAGCGTTATTAATCCTGGACACGTTCGCGTGACATGATTTTGGACGCGCCAAAGGAAAAGAGTATACGTATGCGTAACTCGATTCTTTAATTACGAATAATTCCAAGTGTTTTAAAAGCGATAAAAAGATAATTGCACATAGATTTTAAAAATGATTAGTTAAATAATTAATCCAAGTATATATCGCTAAGCGACCGTGCTAGAACCACGGAATCTAGGGGTGCCTAACACCTTCCCCCGGGTTAATCGAATTTCTCACTTAGAATTTCTTATTCGCAGACTTTTAAATAAAGTTGAAACTTCCTCGATTTGGGATTTAAAATAAATCGATAACTTGGGACACCATAATTTATTCCAAGTGGCGACTCTTAATTGATTAAATAATCCCATTTCGAATAATGTTACTTAAATTAGAAAAATTCTCATATCTCCCTTGGGTGTGTAAAAAAAGGAGGTGTGACACCAAGTCCTACAAAGTGGGGCCCACATCACCATGACTTAAAAATCTCTTTAATTCAAAAAAATTGAGCTGTTTACATCTTCTAAGCTTGCTAACGGATGAAGCTCCCAAAACCAACAATTTTAAGAGATTTCTTTCCTTATTAAAGTAATGCTAAGTTTACATATGGAGTTCAAGCAATTTATTTGAAACTTCATGATACGATAAAGAGTGAGATTATTTGCGATTATAAAGGAGTACGGTGCAATTTTTCTCAAGAATATCATGCAGATTTTTTCGTAATTTGATCTGTCATTACGTGATTTGTCGCAATTGACGTGTGTTAGAGGGATTCTTAAGAGAATCGGCTCAGGTATGTTAAGGCTATCCCTTCTTTCTTTTTGGTACTATCCATACGATACAAGCGACACGAGAAAATGCATAACTTTCATAAATGACTCTATTCATGGAATTACTAAGGGTGCCTATGTTCATGATTTCCCATGTGAATTATCATCCATACGGTACAAGCGACATGAGCAAATGCATAACTTTCATAAATGACCCTATTCATAGAATTACTAAGGGTGCCTATGTTCTTGATTTCCCATAGAATTATTATTTTATCTTCTGTTCATGGGTCTCAGAAAAATACGTAGTTGATAAAGTTATCCGAAAGGTATACTATCTTATATCATTCAGAGAAAATCTTATTAATACATTTCTTAGGCATTTCATTATACATGTACATTGAT
Source organism: Nicotiana benthamiana (assembly GCA_034376525.1). Taxonomy (NCBI): domain Eukaryota; kingdom Viridiplantae; phylum Streptophyta; class Magnoliopsida; order Solanales; family Solanaceae; genus Nicotiana; species Nicotiana benthamiana. The sequence continues at coordinate 149,641,393 of CM067338.1, forward strand.
CCATGACTAGATGACGTTATATACGTGTATACTATATGTATATGGGATATGGGAAAAGGTTATCGCGTTATATACGCACCACCATCTGATCAACTGGTATATGTTGATAATATTGACCACAGTGGACGAGATGATATTAAAGGACGCCTCAGATGTTGGTTTATGTTATGTACACCTATATGTATGCATGAATACGACATTTATATGTACATGCATGGCATTATAAATGTTTCAGGGTTTACAAAGTTATTTAGACTTACAAGCGGGGTTCTTTACTCCATGTTTCATCTATGTCTCTTATGTACTGATTTTCATGCCTCACATACTCAGTACATTATTCGTACTGACATCCTATTTCCCGGGATATTCGTTTCATGCTCGCAGGTGCAGAGACAAGTTGATGATCCCCCTTCTTAAGATCCTTAATCAACGAGAGTTGGTGTGCTTCATTTGATCCGGAGTTGCTTTGGATTTTGGTACGATATGTTTGTATACATATATGGGTATGGTGGGGCCAAGTCCCGTCCTTGTACAGTTGTATATTCTATTATATGTCTGTAGATAGTTATGTATAGTTGGATAGTATGTGGCGTTGTTGGCTTCAAGTTTTGGATATATAGTTGTCTATAGCAGCCTTTTCAGCTTACCCTACTGTATTTCGCATGTATATGTATATATATCTTTTAGACAGGTTTCCCTCACGTATGTGATTCTCGTAATTTAGCAGGTTATTGACAGATGTTATTCATGTTTACATCTTTCACGCATGCTTAATGGTGTTCGACAGGTAGGACTCGGGCACTCGTCATAACCCATCGATTTGGGTCGTGACAGTAATAAGTTAGAAGAGTTGTTGAATAAGGTTGTATCTATATGAAGTGTAGTACGATTGCTCGAGGACGAGTAATGGTTTAGGTTTGGGGTGTTGATGGTAGAGTATAATTATGTATTTTAGTCGCTTATTGCACTCCAATTTACTGCACTTTAATTGCGTTTGAGCTTTAATCGCTGGTGTTTCGCATTAATTGTGTATTTTATGCTTTGTAGGAGTGATTCCGAACTATGTAGATGTTATGGAATGAATTCAACTGATTTTCTTTGATGTCTGAGTAAAGTACCAAGGGATTAAGTCGGGATTGCGTTCGTGGGTCAAGGACCAAGTATGGATATGAAAAACTTAAGAAAAATCTGTACTCAGAAAAAGCCCACAGCCACGACGCGTGGGGCAGCGCGTGGCGCGTCGCTGCTGCCCAATTTTCCTAAAGCCTGTTAGAACAAGCTCTCTGAAGTTTCCCACAACTGCCTCGGTGGTGTGTCTCCCCATGCGGCGCACCTGTGCAAATTTTACACTTATTTCCCCATTTCCCGCAGGAAAATATATTTTCGTCTGGGCCCGGATCTACTTAGTATAAATACATATAAAAATGGTATTTTATGGACTTCTGACACATCTATGACCTAAGGAGGCTAAGGAGGAGGTGGAGAATCAAAAGCACAAGGAATTCATCATTCAATCCTCACTCAAGATAAGAGTTTGGATCGTTTTATGTTTTTCCTTATATTTGTGATGAATTACTCCATATCCATGAAGTAGTTATCTATAGGGTTTGATGGATTTGGTGTATACTGGTTTGTGGATTATTAACTCTAGTTTTTATTGTCACGACCCATATTTTGCCCACCATCGGGAGTCGTGATGGCGCCTACTGTAGGAGCTAGGCAAGCCAATCCTTTTAAAATATTCCATAAAACCTTAATCTAAACAATATAATAACCGAAATAGTTAAATAAAAATATGCGGAAGACTTTTAACAGAAATAATAACAAAGTGCGGAAACTTGTAACCTGCATTTACCCATTACCTGGTGTCACTACTCACGGACTACTAACAGAGTTCTACAAACATCAGTCTGAAAGAAATGTATAACAAGTTTGTTTTGATGCAATAAACAAACAGAAAGAGATAGATGAGACTCAAGGCCCGCGAACGCCAGCGAACTAGCTCGGAGTCTCTAGACTGAAGGATCGCTCCCTAGCTACTGCTGCGGTCTGTAAGCTATATCCTGACCTGTGCACAAAAAGGTACAAAAGTATAGTATCAGCACAACCGACCCCATGTGCTGGTAAGTGCCCGGCCTAACCCCGGCGAGGTAGTGATGAGGCTAAACCGGACCTACCACAATCAACCTGTACAGATATATGTGCAATAACAAAAAGATAACAAACATTTAAGCAGATAATGGGGAGGGGACATGCTGGGGTGTAACAATTCAATTATAAGTCCAACGAACAAGAAATGCAACTAAATATATAACATTAAATAGAGAAAGCCAGTGAATAAACAATTGCACGGCACTACCATTCGTGCTTTTACTCTCATTTCTCATCAGAAATGTCAAATATAATGCACGGAATCACCCTTCGTACTTTTACTCTCAATACATAGTGCACGGTATCACCCTTCGTGATTTCCTCACGTAATTGTCACATCAAGGCACAGAATGAACCTTCGTGCTCAATAATCAAGAAACATGGCTCTGAAACACCCTTTGTGCAGAATTATCGAAACATGACACGGAAAGACCCTTCGTGCATAATCTCTCTCTTCCTCACCCAATCAATGGTCACAACCAAATGGGAAAGGAATATACAACAAGATAAAATATCCCGGCAAGGGAGAATAACTCAACAATAAGTCCCGGCAAGGGAAAACAACTCAAAAACACCAAAATTCCTTCTTTAGCTCATTTTCTTCTCAACTATCATTTCATAGTGCATTTAACAAGTAGTTATCACAATTGTTCACTTCTTTCAAAATTTTAATAGCAATTATGACTCACGGTCATGCTAGACTCGGGCGCATAGGTAATCGTCACAATACCTATACACCGACTCCACATAGCACATAGCAAATATTATCCTAATCATATTCCCTCAAGCCAATGTTAGAACAAACACTTACCTCGAATCCGAATAGCAACTCAAAGCTCAACAATCGCCTTTCCTCTAGAATTCGACCCCGAACCAACGATATCTAACATAAATCAATTCAATATTAACAATAATAGCACAAGGATAAGATTCCCTAACTTAGAAATGCATTTTCTAACTTTCTTCCAAAAATACCAAAATCCCACACCGGCCCACATGGTCCAAACTCGAGGCTCGGACCAAATTCCTATTATCGATAACCCCACAAGTCCAAATATATGATTTGTTTTAAAATTCGACCCCAAATTGAGGTTGAATCGCCCAAAATTTTCAAAAACCTAACTCTACTCAAAAGCCCTAATTTCTACCATGAGTTCATGTTTATAGGCTAGGATTTTAGTGATTAGATGATGAAATAGTGAGGAAATAAATTTAAGAATACTTACCCAAAGAGTTATAGAGGAAGGGAAGCTTGAGGCTCTTCAATGGAGGTGAAGAAGAAGGGTTTGTGAGTAAAGTGTGTGAAAATCCCATCACTGTTCTGTTTTTAGGCTTTTAAAATCACTGGGCGAAAATGCTCTATGCGAAAGACTGGTCAATGCGATCGCGGAAGACAAATTGCGTTCGCATAGAAGGAGAAGAGGGGCTGGGCAATTTGCTCAATGTGATCGCATGAAGGGCAATGCGATCGCGTAGAAGAGGACTGGTAAGCTATGCGATCGCAGGACACCTAATGCGATCGCATAGAAAGATTCTGGGATCTCTGGACATTGCTCTATGCGATCACGACACTACCTATGCGATCACATAGAAGGAAATCACTGGCCACAATAGACAACAATTTCTGCTGCATTTTTATGCCAAAAATACTCTCTTACACCTATCCGAAACTCACTCGAGCCCTCGGGTCTCCAAACCAAACATGTACACTGACTCAAAAATATCATACGAACTTGCTCGAGCGATCAAGTCGCCAAAATAACATCAAAATCAAAGAATCAACCTCCAAAACTCATGATTTTCATTTCAAAGTTCGAAACACTCAAATTTTCCATTTTTTGTCCAAAACACGTCAAATGACGTCCGATTTCAACCAAACTTTAGAGATAGTGCTTAATGATCATTTAATACTCGTAACAGGCATCTGAATCAAAATACGAGCCCGATACCATTACTTTTTATCAAATCTCATTTTTCATTTTTCCTTAAGCATTTTCAGAAAACAATTTCACGGAAAAAGTTTTGTACTCGGGCCTAGGACCTCGGATTTCGATTCCGGGAATACGTCCGGGTCCCAAATATCTTCCTATGAACCCTCTAGGACCGTCACATCATGGGTCTGGGTCCGTTTACCCAAAATATTGACCAAAGTCAACTATAGCAATATTATTATCAAAATTTATAGTTTTTAACACAGAATTCAAATATTTCCACATAAAAATTTTCTGGCTTCGCTCCCGGACTGTGCACGCAAATGGAGGAAACCTAATAAGAGGTTTTCAAGGCTCATAAGCACAAAGAAAGGGAGAATTACGGTGATAAATCTTTGGGTCGTCACATCCTCCACCTCTAAAACAACCGTTCATCCTCGAACAGACAAAAGAAAGAAGTACCTGAGTCGGGGAATAGATGGGGATAACAGCTCCGCATGTCAGACTCGGACTCCCAGGTCGATGCCTCGGGAGGCTGACCTCTCCACTGAACACACACTGAAGGAAAACTCCACGACCTCAACTGTCAAACCTGCCGGTCTAAAATAGCCACCGACTCCTTCTCATATGACAAATCCTTGTCCAATTGGACAGTGCTGAAATCTAACACGCGCGCGGGATCGTCGTGATACTTCCGAAGCATGGATACATGAAAAATTGAATGCACGGGTGACAAGCTAAGCGGCAAGGCAAGTCTGTAATCCACCTTTCCCACACAGTCAAGAATCTCAAATGGGCCAATATAGCTAGGGCTAAGCTTGCCCTTCTTCCCGAATCTCATCACGCCCTTCATAGACGATACACAGAGCAATAATCGCTCACCAACCATGAAAGAAACATCCCTGACCTTACGATCTGCATAACTCTTCTACCTAGACTGAGCTGATCGAAGTTTGTCCTGAATGATCTTGACCTTATCCAAGGCCTCATGTACCAATAATCGAGCCTCTCCCGGCTCAAACCATCTGACTGAGGACCGATACCACCTACCATACAATGCCTCATACGGAGACATCTGAATACTGGACTGGTAGCAATTGTTGTAGGCAAACTCTGCTAAAGGCAAGAACTGGTCCACGAGCCTCCAAAATCAATAACGCATGCTCGGAGCATATCCTCAAGAATCTGAATAGTCCTCTCGGACTGACCGTCCATCTGGGGGTGAAATGTTGTACTCAACTGGACCTGGTTGCTCAACTCATGCTGCATTGCTCTCCAGAAATGCGAGGTAAACTGCGGAACCCGGTCCGAAATAATAGATATGGGCACCCCATGAAGGCGAACGATCTCTCTAATATAAATCTCAGCATACCTCTCGGACGAATATGTGGTGGCAACTAGGTTAAAATGTGCTGACTTGGTCAGCCTATCAACAATGACCCATATAGCATCAAACTTCTTCCGAGTCATCGGAAGGCCAGTAAAAAAATCCATGGTGATTCTCTCCCACTTCCACTCGGGAAGCTCAATCCTCTGAAATAACCCACTGGGCCTCTGATGCTCTATTTAACCTGCTGACAATTCAGACAACGAGCCACATATGCAACAATGTCTTTCTTCATTCTGCGCCACCAATAATATTGTCTCAAATCCTGATACATCTTCGCGGCGCCCTGGTGAATAGAATACCGAGAATCATGGGCCTCCGCTAAGATCTACTCTCGAATACCACCAACATTGGGCACACAGACTCGCCCCTGTAAATCTCAACACGCCATCATCTCCCAAAGTCATCTCCCTGGTACATCCTCGCTGCACAGTGTCTCTCAGGACACACAAATGGGGGTCATCAAACTGCCGCTCCTGGATACGCTCCACTAATGACGAGCGAGCAACCGTGCAAGCTAATACCCTGCTGGGCTCAGAAATATCCAATCTCACAAATCTATTGGCCAAGGCCTGAACATCCAAGGCAAGCGGTCTCTGGCTGACCAGAATATAGGCAAGACTACCCATGCTGGCGGACTTCCTACTCAATGCATCGATCACCACATTGGCCTTTCCTGGGTGGTATAAAATAGATACATCATAATCTTTCAACTACTCCAACCACCTCCGTTGTCTCAAATTCAACTCTTTCTGCTTGAACAAGTACTGAAGGCTCTTGTGATCCGTGTACACCTCACATGTCACACCATGCAAATAATGCCTCCAAATCTTCAAGGCATGAACAATGGATGTCATGAACTGGATAATTCTTCTCGTGGATCTTCAACTGCCTTGAAGCATATGCTATGACCTTTCCATTCTGCACCAACACTAAGCCAAGCCTGATACGGGAAGCATCATAATAAACAATATAAGGCCTTGATATCGTGGGCAAAACCAATACCGATACTATAGTTAGAGCTGTCTTAAGCTTCTGGAAGCTCGCCTCGCACTCATCTGACCACCTGAACTGGGCACCCTTCTGGGTCAATCTAGTCATCGAGGCTACGATGGATGAAAACCCCTCCACGAAATGTCTGTAGTAACCAGCTAATCCCAAGAAGCTCTGAATCTCTGCAGTTGAAGCTGGTCGAGGCCAGTTCTTGACTGCCTCTATCTTCATTGGGTCCACCTGAATACCCTCTGCTGATACAACATGACCTAGAAATGCGAGTGAACTCAACCAAAATTCGCACTTTGAGAACTTGGCGTACAACTGACTATCCTTCAGAGTTTGAAGAACCACTCTAAGGTGTTGCTCATGCTCCTCCTGGCTGCGGGAGTATACCAAGATGTCGTCAATAAATACAATCACAAATAAATCCAAATAAAGTCTGAACACTCGGCTCATCAACTCCATGAATGCTGCCGGGGCATTGGTCAATCCAAATGACATGACCAAAAACTCATAGGCCCATATCGAGTATGAAATGTTGTCTAAGGGACATCATACGCCCTAATCCTCGACTGATGATAACCAGACCTCAAATCTATCTTCGAGAACACCCTGGAGCTGGTCAAACAAATTGTCAATCCTCGGTAGTGGATACTTGTTTTTTATCGTTACCTTGTTTATTTTCCCGTAATCAATGCACATCCTCATTGACCCGTCCTTTTTCTTCACAAACAACACTGGTGCACCCCAAGGTGATATAATGGGTCTAATGAAATCCTTATCAAGCAAGTCCTGAAGCTGCTCCTTCAACTCTTTCAACTCTGGCTGGGTCATGCGATACTGCGGAATGGAAATAGGCTGAGTGACAGAAGTCAGATCAATACAGAAATCAATATCCCTGTCGAGTGGCATATCCAGCAGGCCTAAAGGAAAACCTCCGGGAACTCCCGAACAATTGGAACAGAGTCGATAAATGGAACCTCTGCGCTGGAGTTGCGAACATACGCCAAATATGCTAGACACCCTTTCTCAACCATACGTCGAGCCTTGACATACAAAATAACACTACGGGTGGCATGACCTGGGGTCCCACTCCACTCAAGTCGGGGCAGTTCTGGCAAGGCTAAAGTCACGGTCTTGGCGTGACAATCCAAGATAGCATGATACGGGGACAACCAGTCCATCCCCAATATAACATCAAAGTCCACCATGTCTAAAAGCAATAAGTCGACATGGGTCTCAAGACCCTCAAATTCCATCACACAATAACGATGCACTCGGTCGACCACTATAGAACCACCAACCGGTGTGGACACATATACAGGAATAAGGGTGCAAAGTGGCCCGGCCCTGAGCCTAAACGGGCTTGGCGGTACGGGCTTCGCGGTCCGGGGCTCTGGCGGTCCCGGGCCTGGCGGTCCTGGTCTTCGTGGGCTCAATGGGTGAGACCAGCCCGTGATGAACCTAAGCCCCTGTGGTCCTGGGCTTAGCGGGCCGGGCCTGGCGAGCCTGGCGGGTTTTTTTTGTAATTTTATTAAGGCAATATCTTGTATAGTAGTTATTATTATACTACATAATATACTAGTATATAATATATTTATATAGTATACTAGTTATTAGCATAGTATATAATATATATATTTCATTGTATATTGTATTGTAGTAATTAGTATATATTGTATATTATGTATATCCTTATATTTTTTTTTGCATGGTATGTATATATATTCTCTTATATATTTTCTTGTAGTATATATATTGTATATAACTTATATAGTTATATATTTTATTGTAGTATATATATTGTATCTCTTATATATAAAAGCATATTTCTTCTCTTATATATATATATTATATCTTATGTATATATGTTATTACTTATATATTTTCTTGTAATTTAGGTTGTATGTTATGTATATATATTCTCGTATATATTTTCTTGTAGTATATATTGTATGTTTATATATATATATATATATATGTGTGTGTGTGTGTGTGTGTGTGTGTGTGTGTGTGTGTGTGTGTGTGTGTGTGTATATAGTAGCTTATAAATAATTCGAAGTAAAGATAAAGAAATATTGAGAAAAAAGATATTCAACGGTATGTCTTATAATTTTTATTACCCAAAATGGCATATCTTTCTTAGTCTTCCTTCCCTCAATGGAATGAGAACAACAAGTACTAATACCACCATTAAAAGAAAAAAAACTAAAAGACAATGTGCCAAAGTACATGTTACATCATAATCTACATTGTATCTCTAACAAATCTCATTAATCCGTCAAGGTTGGGAGGAGGTTGTGTTGGTGGTGGTGGAAACGAAGCTTGTTCATCACCACTTCCGGGCGAAGCCGAATCCTCCGAAAGATCCGCTATCATTTCTTCATAAGCTTTATCTATCGCCGGTGTGATTTTGCAATTCCAAAGTTTCTTCTTTCCGTGCGGATCCAATCTCTAAAAAGTACCAATTTTTCCAAGCTATCCCTCATCGCCACTCTATGATCACATATTTGCAGTCTTGCTTGATTGAAAGCGCTCTCCGATGCAACAGTTGAAGCTTGAACTGATAAAATATCCCGAGCCATCCTTGCAAGAACCGGAAAATGTTTTTCCCTTGACTTCCATCATTCCAAAAGATCAAAAGAGCCGTCTGGATTCTCCTTTCCAAGTCCCTGAGACAAGTAAACTTGAAGCTCATTTAGATGTGAAGTTTCATCATAATTATCACCTTGAGAACCCCTGAACTCCATCCAAGATTTAAGAGCTGTTAAGCCCGCAGCTCTTTTAGAAGATTGTGAGATAGACGAAGTAGGGGTTAGAATATTTGGCCTAGCATGCTCTAAGGCAAGTTGATATGCATTATAAACTGTTTGAGCATTAATTTTAATTGATGCTTTTGCATCTGCAAGTGTAGCAACTTCCTCGTTTGAAAGATCTAAAGCCTTATAAATATTTGAATACCAAAAATGAGAACCTCCCAATTTCATTGTAGGATTTAACATTGCAGCAACACCAAAAATAGGAGGGATAGGGAAAAATATTTTTTAAATTTTTGTTTCATATGACATTTATAGAAAGTTCCTAAATATCCCCACCCTCCCCAAATTCAATAAACAAATCAGCTAGTGCGGCAATATAAACTAAACAATTTGAAATAGTAGGATAATATTGCCCAGAAAATGCATTTGTAGCAACTTGAAAATGTTCTACAAAATCTAAAAGAATTTTAACATTCGTCCAATCTTGGGTAGTAAGCATTTCATCATCATCCTCACCACATATCTGAGAATTAAATGTTGCATTAATTGGGTTTCTATATTCATATGCAACTACTAAACTTTCGTACATACAATTCCATCTAGTCGGGCAAGGTTTAGGAACCTTTCTTTCTCTAAGGCCATGTTCATCACATTTTTTAAAATACTCTCTAAGTCTAGTTCTACGGTTTGAATAAAAAAGCCAATTAAGAGCCATTCGAACCTTTTCAATTTCTATGTTTAAATTCACATACCATCACCGATAATTAAATGATAAATATGACAAATACATCTAACATGAAAAATATTAGTAAATGTAGGATTTAGTGTTTTTGTAAGCATGCCTATGGCACTAGTATTACTAGAAGCATTATCCATAGAAATTGCCATTATTTTATCGCTACAGCAAAAAATATCTACAAATATCTGAAACAGTGTTAGCTATAAACTTACATGTGTGACGCGAATTAATTATTCTATACGCAATTATATGTTTTTGCATTGTCCAGTCCTCATCTATCCAATAACTTGTAACAGTTAGATAATCACAATCGTTAGCACTTCTACCAATATCAGTAGTAATAGAAATCCTATTAGGTATATGAGTAAATAAATAGCGCAAATATTGTTCATATTCATGTTTGAATTTATAAATATCGGCCTTAACTGTTGCGCTAGGCCAACCTTTATAAGTAGGATTAAAAGCTCTTCTAATATAATGAACCCAATTAGATTAGAAGCAAAAGTATAAGGTAAGCACATAACAGTAATCATCTTTGCTAATTCTTCACGATCTCTATTTGGATCGTAATATAAAATACCTCCGGTGTCAGTGTTAATTCCTGGTTGAACTAGATTTGAACCTGTACTACGGTTAACCGCAGAATCTACACTTGTCACCTCTTACTGCGCTTGCATTTGAAAAAATCTAGCCTTATCTCTAGAGTGTGTTTTTATGTGCCTAGTAAAACTACCCGTGCCGCTATGGTCTCCAGTAAATTTATGAACCAGTAATTTCCCACAAGTTTTACACTTAGCCTTATTTAGTTCTCTTACTTGAGTAAAAAGATTCCAAACTAATGATGTTTCTTGATATTTAGCAGGTTGTCTACTAAAAGTTGGAGTTTCTACATGTGGGTCGGCCGGTGCATTACTTGAGTTATGAACAGGACAAGTAGGTGTATCATCTAAATTTGGTGCTTGGGTTTCATCATCATCATCCTCATTTTCCTCTAAGATAGGTTCATTAGGATAAAGAGCATTCATAATTTCGTCATCTAATCTATCACCTACTGCAACATCATGTAGAAATTCACTATCGGTGAATTGAAAACAAGGGTAATCACTATCAAGCATTACGGGAGGAGGAGGAGGACGTCTAGGCTGGCGACTACTTTCAACTTGCTTATCTTTTGTAGGTCGGGGAGCCTAGAAGGGTAGTATTATGGCCACTACTTTTACCGGTTTTGCCTTTTCCTTTACCGAATATTTTTTTCAAAGAAAATGTAATATTAATTATAACTATGCAAACTAAACCACACAAAAATATGTTATTAAAACGTAAGAGTTGAAACGAGTTTACCGGATTGCCGAACAACTTCTTGAAAATTGAGAATCGTTGAACACTTGAAAACTTCAATTCAACAACTTCACAATTTTTCACGAATTTTCAACAATAAATTAAGCAATTGTAGTAGAAAGTTGAGAGAGATTGAGAGATATTGATGAATTGGTGAATAAAAATGAAAGAATGAGGGGTATTTATAGTTGAGAAATGGGAAAAAGTGTAATTATATAAAGTTTGGGGTTAGATTAAAGTTTGGGGGCCAAATGACCATTTTATAAACTTTCAAATGGCCATATTTTCAGCCCAAGCGACTATATTTTAAATATGGTCGTTACTGTTTTTTTTCAAAAAATAGTCGTTGGGCCCGTTTAGGCCCGCTAGGCCGGCCAGGACCGGCCCAGGACCCACTGACGGTCCCGAGCCTGGCAGTCCCGGGCTCACGTTCTAATGGACTCGGATCGGACCGTCATGGGCCTACATGTAACACGAGGTAAAGGACCACCAGAACCGGCCCACCAGGACCGCGGGCCCGGTACAGTTCGGTTCAGGCCCGTGCCACTTTGCACCCTTATACAGGAATACCCAAAGCCTCACTTGGCATGATCAAATAGGGTGCAAAATAGGATGAAACATAAGAATACGTAGATCCCAGATCAAATAATACTGAAGCACCTCTATCACATACCAGTATAGTACCTGTAATCATAGCATCAGATGACTCGGCCTCCGGCCTGGCTGGCAATGCATAACAACGGGGCTGGCCCTCACCTTCCTGAATTATATCTTTGGGACGATCTGTAGCGAGCTGATCCCTGCCTCTAGTTGTCCGAGCTCCACCTCTACGGTCTCTCCCTCCACCTCTATGATCCCTACCCCCGCCTCTAGCTGGCTTGGCGGCCTGTGGATCACATGCTGCCTGAATTGTAGGGCGAGGACCCTGCTACTGAGAACTACTCGAGGCTCGAGGGCAAAACTCGACAACATGACCAGGGTCACCACTACCATAACATGCCCTCGGTGGCTAAGACTGCAGGCCCAGTCGACAAGTATATCCTCCCCTGAAGCTCTGAAGTGGCGGTGCAATGATGGGAGCTGGTGGTGTACTGAAGGACTGTTGGTCCGAATAATACTGCTGATGACCACCACCACCTGGGGTACCATGGGAAACCTGAAGTGCCGACTGGAAGGGCCTCGGGGGATGTCCTATGTCATAGAAATCCCTACCTCCAGATGAGGTACCACTAAATCTGCCAGAATGTCGAGGCCTCTTGTCTGAACCCTGACTACCTCCTCGAACCAGTGCCATCTCTACCCGGTGGGCCGCCTCCTTAAAGAAAATATCACTGCCAACTCCCATAGCCATCTGAAGGCGAATCGGCTGAATCAATCCATCAATGAACCTCCGAACCCTCTCTTGCTCTGTAGGGAGTATCACAACTGCATGGCGTGCCAAGTCAATAAATCTGGTCTCATACTGTGTAACTATCACAGAGCGCTGCTGGAGGCGCTCAAGCTGTCTGCGAAGTGCCTCCTGCTGAGTGACGGGGAGAAACTTCTCTAAAAATAACTCCGCAAACTGATCCCATGTCAAAGCTGGAGACCCTGCTGGTCTAGATAGGCAATAATCCCTTCACCAAGTCTTGGTGGATGCCGAAAGCCTAAAGGTGCAAAAATCGACCCCATTGGTATCTAATATCCCCATAGTCCTGAGGATCTCATAACAACTGAATAGAAATTCCTGGGGATCCTCCGATGAAGCACCGCTGAAAGTGGTAGTGAAGATCTTGGAGAATCGATCATGTCTCCACAAAAGCATCCGAAGACATGACCGTCCCATCTCCGGCCTGAGCTGTAATGCCTATCTGAGCTGCCACTGCGGGCTGAACCAATGGAACCTGAGTCTGGGGAGCTACCTGCTCCGGAGTACGTGTAGCAGGAGTCTGAACCCTTCCACCAGCCTGAGAAGTGGCTGGTGCTACTGGCAGCAATCCCGCTCTAGCGATACTGTCCATAAAGACTGCTATGCGGACGAGAGCATCCTGGAGATCCAGGGAAAACATCGCCCCTCCTAGGACCTGAGCTGGGCCCACTGGAGCTGGTAGGGCTGGAACCTCCTCATCAAAGTCAATATGAGGCTCCACCTCTGGAACTGCTGCCTGGGGCTGAGCTCTGCCCCTGCCACGGCCTCTGACACGGCCTCTGCCCCTTCCCCTCACGGGAGCTGCTACTGGGGGCTCGGGCTGCTGCGTGGAAGAAGAAGACACAGGTGTTCTCGCCATCTGCAAAAGAACAGAGAAGAATGACAATCAATATTTGAGAAACAGAACCGCGGGACAAGAATGAACAAAGTGAAATTTTTTCTAACTCTGTAGCCTCTGGGGGATAAATACAGACGTCTCCGTACAGATCCCTCAGACTCTACCGAGCTTGTCCGTGAGTTGTGAGACCCAAGTAACCTAGGGCTCTGATACCAAATTAACACGACCCGGATTTTTCCCACCATCGGGAGTCGTGATGGCGCCTATTGTAGGAGCTAGGCAAGCCAACCCTTTTAAAATATTCCATAAAACCTTAATCTAAACAATATAATAACCGAGATAATTAAATACAAATGCGCGGAAGACTTCTAACAGAAATAATAACAAAGTGTGGAAATTTGTAACATGCCTCTACCCAGTATCTGGTGTCAGTACTCACGAACTACTAACAAAGTTCTACAAACATCAGTCTCAAAGAAATGTATAACAAGTCTGTTTTGATGTAATAAACAAACAAAAAAAGATAGATGAGACTCAGGGCTCGCGAACGCCAGCGAACTACCTCGGAGTCTCTGGACTGAAGGATTGCTCCCTAGCTACTGTTGCGGTCCGTAAGTTGTATCCTGACATGTGCACAAAAAGGCACAGAAGTGTAGTATCAGCACAACCGACCCCATGTACTGGTAAGTGCCCGGCCTAACCCCGGCGAGGTAGTGACGAGCCTAAACCGGACCTACCACAATCAATCTGTATAGATATATGTGCAATAACAGAAAGCTAACAAAAATTTAAGCAGATAAAGGGAAGGGGACATGCTGGGGGTGTAACAATTCAATTATAAGTCCAACAAACAAGAAATGGAACTGAATATATAACACTAAGTAGAGAAAGCCAGTGAATCAACAACTGCACGGCACCACCTTCGTGTTTTTACTCTCATTTCTCACAAGAACTGTCAAATATAATGCACGGCATCACCCTTCGTGCTTTTACTCTCAATACATAGGGCACAACATCACCCGTCGTGCTTCCTCACGTAACTCTCACATCAAGGCACAGAATGACCCATCGTGCTTAATAATCAAGAAACATGGCATGGAAAGACCCTTCGTGCAGAATTATCAAAACATGGCACAGAAAGACCATTCGTGCATAATCTCTCTCTTCCTCACCCAATCAATGGTCACAACCAAACGGGAAAGGAATATACAACAAGATAAAATATCCCGGCAAGAGAGAATAACTCAACAATAAGTCCCGACAAGGGAAAACAGCTCAGCAATAAGTCCCGGCAAGGGAAAAATACCAATATTCCTTCTTTAGCTCATTTTCTTCTCAACTATCACTTCATAGTGCATTTAACAAGTAGTTATCACAATTGTTCACTTCTTTCGAAATTTTAATAGCAATTATGACTCACGGTCATGCTAGACTCGGGCATATAGGTAACCGTCACCATACCTATACACCGGCTCCACATAGCATATAGCAAATATTATCCTAATCCTATTCCCTCAAGCCAAAGTTAGAACAAACACTTACCTCGAATCTGAACATAGAAACTCAAAGCTCAACAATCGCCTTTCCTCTAGAATTCGACCCCGAATCAACGATACCTAACATAAATCGATTCAATATTAACAATAATAGCACAAGGATACAATTTCCTAACTTAGAAATGCATTTTCTAACTTTCTTCCAAAAACACAAAAATTCAACACCAGGCCTACATGGTCCAAACTCGAGGCTCGTACCAAATTCCAATTACCCATAACCCCACAAGTCAAAATATATGATTTGTTTTAATATTCGACCCCAAATTGAGGTTGAATCGCCCAAAATTTTCAAAAACCTAACTCTACTCAAAAGTCCTAATTTCTACCATGATTTCATGTTTTTTGGCTAGGATTTTAGTGATTAGATGATGAAATAGTGAGGAAATAAAGATTAGAATATTTACCCAAAGAGTTATGGAGGAAGGGAAGCTTGAGGCTCTTCAATGGAGGGTAAAGAAGAAGGGTTCGTGAGTAAAGTGTGTGAAAATCCCATCACAGTTCTGTTTTTAGGCTTTTAAAATCAACGGGCGAATATGCTCGATGCGATCTCGGAGCTGAGGATGCGATCACATAGAGTAAGGTAGACTGGTCAATGCAATCGCGAAAGACAAGTTGTGTTCGCATAGAAGGAGAAGAGGGGCTGGGAAATTTTCTCAATGCAATCGCATGAAGGGCTATGCGATCGCGTAGAATAGGACTGGTAAGCTATGCAATCGCAGGACACCTAATGCGATCGCGTAGAAGGATTATGGGACCTCTGGACACTGCTCTATACAGTCGCGACACTGCCTATGCGATTGCATAGAAGGAAATCACTGGGCACAGCAGACAGCAATTTCTGCTGCATTTTTAAGGCCAAAAATACTCCGACACCTATCTGAAACTCACCCGAGCTCTCGTGGCTCCAAACCAAACATGTACACTGACTCAAAAATATCATACGAACTTGCTCGAGCGATCAAGTCGCCAAAATAACATCAAAATCAAAGAATCAACCTCCAAAACTCATGATTTTCATTTCAAAGTTCGAAACACTCAAATTTTCCATTTTTTGTCCAAAACACGTCAAATGACGTCCGATTTCAACCAAACTTTAGAGATAGTGCTTAATGATCATTTAATACTCGTAACAGGCATCTGAATCAAAATACGAGCCCGATACCATTACTTTTGATCAAATCTCATTTTCATTTTTCCTTAAGCATTTTCAGAAAACAATTTCACGAAAAAGTTCTGCACTCGGGCCTGGGACCTCATATTTCGATTTCGGAAATACACCCGGGTCCCAAATCTCCCTATGGACCCTCCGGGACCGTCACATCTCGGGTCCGGGTCCGTTTATCCAAAATATTGACCAAAGTCAACTATAACAATATTATTATCAAAATTCATAGTTTTTAACATAAAATTCAAATATTTCCACATAAAAATTTTCCGACTTCGTCCCCGGACTACGCACGCAAATCAAGGAAACCAAATAAGAGGTTTTCAAGGCCTCAGAAGGACAAAAAACGGAGAATTACGGTGATGACCCTTTGGGTCGTCACATTTATGTATTTAATCGTTTTGGATATTTTAATCGTTTCATCTATATTCACTTGTTAATGTAATCGAGAGAGGCATAACTTGTGATATTGTTGCATTATATTTTGTTGGTTGAAGTCATTAATTCTTCTTAGTAATAATAAGAGGCCAGTTGAATTGATGATTAAACTTTGTTAGGAGGATAATCAAGAGGGGTTCTCCTAAAGACCAATCCACTATGAATTCTTGCATATTTTCACGTACTTTAAATTGGTTCATCTTGTGAGGTTGAAACTTAATCGAGAGAGGAGTTTCTACTAAATAATTAAATTAATAACCAAGTGAAATCTCGAGACTCACTTAAATACGAGAAGTGAATTATCTAGATTTAAATCTCAAATATTTATCTTGCACTTATCCTATCAACCCTATCTTCTCCCAATTGATAACATCCTTTGCTTATTACTTGTGTTGATCGTGATTAGCCAATAGTTTAGACTCTTAGTTAATTTTAGTTTAACTCACATAAACCTCAATTGTTGATCATCTTGGATAGCAATATAGCTACAAACTACGATAATACAGTTTACTCCAATCTCTATGGATACGATATTTTAATTTACTATATTCAACTAGCAAGCATATTTTAGTGTGTGTTTCAAGATCGTTATAGAGGAGTTTTAATCTAAAAAGGTAAAATTCCTCATTGTACACCAATTACTGATACATCGAGCGAGATTCGTGCCGTGACTTTCGATCGAGTGCGGATATCACAGCTCTCTGTTAGTCGTGTGCAACCGGTTATAATTCTTTCCGAGGTTTTTGTAACACGTTTACGGTTCAAGGGATGTTGACTTGTCGGGCCCGGTGGCGAGCATCCTGTTCCGGCCTCAAACCAATGAGTTCTCATATTCGGTCTCTATCTCATACATACTCACCGAGAACTCAAGATGTGTGCTAACCCCGAGTTTACCCGTATACATATACAAACTATAATTGCAAAAACAATAAGGGATTTTTTCCTAACTATACCATATATGAAACCTTATTAGCAAAAATATGTACATTTACGTTATTATCCGCCATGTTTATATTTTTCCTACAAAATTTATACCTTCAATTAAATAGCCAATATTAAGAGTTGGTTCCTTCCAAATTAGGTGCCGACAAATCAGGGATAAATATTTGAATAGCTTATTCCTTCCAAATTAGGCGCCTATAAATTTGGGACTAAATATTTTTTTCATATTCACATCAGATTCATCCCCCTACTAACTGAAAATTCAGCAAAAATCTCTGGGTCCATCTCCAGATCAGGTAGCAACTCTCCGTCATCAACAAAAAGGTCATAAAAAATCAATATTGTCAAGCAAATGCTGAGTTTGATGCTGATTTTCTCTGATTTTTTGGGCTGTTTTCGCTAGATTTTTGTTGCATTTGAGCTCATGTTTTGGATTGATTTTCGTTTTTCTTCATGGCCGAAGTTGGCTGGTTTCCATGAGAGAAAGGGTGGAGCTCTTGTTCTTGACGGGAGTGAGCTGATGTGCAGCTCCTTGGGTCAATAAATTCTCTACAGAAAAATCTACAAATAAACTACAAATCAGTTTAAGTATGTATAAAGCAATATTGTTTTAAGGGTATCTAAAAATTACTGCATTTATATTACAATTAAACTGCAATCTACGTTGAAAAAAATGTTGACCACAAATTTTCTACAAAAAGTTTGCGAATAAACTACAAATAAATTTATGTGTGTATAAAGCAGTATTGTTTTTAAGGGTATCTACAAAATTACTATATTTATACTACAATTAAACTATAATCTATGTTAGAAAAAAATATTGACTACAGAATTTTCTCTTTATCTACAAATTTTCTCAAAATATCCACAAATAAACTACAAATTAGTTAAAGTATTGTATAAAGCAATATTATTTTTAAAGGTATCTACAAAATTTTTATATTTATACTATAATTAAACTACAATCTATGTTGAAAAAAAATGTTGATTACAAATTTTTACATGAAGATTTATTCATTAGGATCTTGATAAAGAGATAACAAATAAACGGTCGTAGCTTCATTCAACTCCATATTCCTCGGTGGAGTTGATCGATTACTTCAAATCATGCAAGAAAGCTTCCCTGAATTAGGGGTAAAAAGAGAAGAAGGATCAGACTATGCTCAGAAGCCAATCCCCGAGGGAGGTCTCGAAGGATTATGGAGATTGGTCTTTGAAAATGGAGCTGAAGGAGCTGAAGTGATCTTAAGTCCATATGGTGGAATGACGACGAGTTAACTTGGAATACAGTACCAGTTGAATGGACTATAAAGATTACAATTAAACTATGAGGGGTATGGGTAAAAATGTGGGTGGGGTAAGGGGTTAGGAGAGAGAAACGTGGGATATATAGATACTTTTAATTAAGGAGTAAAATCTGCTTATTAATTAGATCATTAATTAAGTATAGTATATAATTAATAATTTGGTATACGAGTTTGTAACTAAATCAAATCTTAAACATTGAGGGTAATAAAGTTTCATATATAACATAGTATATATAACATAGGAATGTAAAAATCCCAAATAATAAATTATAAACTATCTTCAAAATTACCTTGACTAAAAAAATCCAATCTGTGAGCTTCGTCAGGGAGAAGAGAAGAACCAAAATTAGCGAAAAAAGGAATAGAAAATAATACTAACAGTACCTCGTCTAAACAATATACGAGGTGTATTTACACCATTTTTTAAAAATACCACTGAACTATTGAAAATGGAAAACATTTACTTTTTGTTTTGGTTTTCGTGCAATTTTACCCCTCCAAGTTAACGGTGCCAAACAACTCAAGCCCAATTTCCAATTTTCAACAATTCTTTTTACTCCCTCTGTCTCTCCTCCAAAATTTCCTCTTAAATTCTTTCTGGTAATAATACCAGAAAAAACATGTATTCTACCCATGTCACCTCCTTCATCTCCACCCCTTTTGTTACATCAAAAAACACGCACACACACACTAAAGTTCTTCATCCTAAGCTATGCACCTCAACTCCAAGAATGTCACTTAACCAAAATCCAAACACCAATCTCATAACCACCATTACTAAGCTTCTATAGGGTCAATCCCTACCACCCCAGCTCCTCATCTCCACCGTCCGTTCCACATGGTCCACCACGTGGCACCTCATGATGTCTCAGCTCGCTCCATCCGACCCAACCGGCTCCTACACCCGACCCACTTCTCAATTTCGTATAAATTCTAACCCCAAATTCTCCAAAAATCTCCACCTTTACGTGGGTCTGCCTTGTCCTTGGGCGCACCGAACTCTAATTGTCCGAGCTCTTAAGGGTCTAGAAGATTCTATTCCGGTCTCCATTGCTTCTCCGGGCATCGACGGGTCATGGGAATTCCGGGTTCATACTGACCCGAATATGGGTAAGCTGGTTCCGGGTTTGGATAAAGCCAATGGGTGTAAAACTTTGAGAGAGGTGTATAAGCTGACACGTGGTGGTTATAATGGTCGGTCCACTGTACCAATGTTGTGGGACGCGGAGAAAAAGGAGGTTTTTTGTAATGAAAGTTATGATATTATTGAATTTTTCAATTCGGGTTTGAATGGAATTGCAGGAAATCCTGAATTGGATCTTTCACCAGCTGCATTGAAAGATGAGATTCGAAAATGGAATGAGATTATCTATCCCAGCATTAACAATGGTGTGTACAGGTAAAATGTGCCATTATGTTGTGTGTGTGTGTGAATGTGTGTAAAAGAGTATGCTTGAATTCTTGTTCTTTTTTAAAGTTACTCGCTCTGTCTCATTTTACCATTTTATGTGATAGTGTGGGAATGAGCATATGGCTTTTAAAATTTTGATTTAGCTTGTATATTATGTTAATGATAATAGAAGAAAATATAGAAGTAACGGCTAAAAGTTGATTCCACAAAGAATACATATCAAAGTTTGAATTTTGATCTTAAAAATTACAAAGTTCATATAAAAATTGGAATGGTATCACATATTGGGACGTCACGTGCAACAACAGATTCAATTTAATCCCACAAGTAGACTTTGGGGATTGAAATAAAGAGTAAATTGTTTCTAGTAAGTTTGTACGTACTTCAACTAATTTATTAAGTAATCTTTTCCAATCTACAAGCACATGTACTGTGCAAGCCTGCTCACCAAGATTGAGTGAATGGAACTCGTGCTGAGTGTGGACTGTATTATGTTTGGTTGTATAGTTGAAGTAAGTTATATGCCTTTCTTGAATATTTGAAGGTGTGGATTTGCACAAAGTCAAGAAGCATATGATAAGGCAGCAGAAGGGTTGTTTAGAACATTGGAGATGTTGGAGGATCATTTGGGGGGATCAAGGTATTTATGTGGGGATGTTTTGACACTTGCAGATGTATGCTTGTTCACTACTTTGATTCGGTTTGATGTCGTCTACAATGTGCTCTTCAAATGCACCAAAAAGAAGCTCATTGAATTTCCTAACCTTCATGGATATCTCAGAGACATTTATCAGGTACTAAAATCTCTTTCTCGCATATGTTCAATAGAAAAAAGAGCCCTTTGAACATAGTGTCTCGATCGAGGACAGCCTTGTGCACAAGGTATCCCGCGCTCATGCAGGGTTCAGGGAATGGCCGCATCCCAAAAGAGTGCGATGTAGACAACCTAACCTAATGTAAGCATTAGTGGTTGCTTTCTCGGCTCGAACCCGTGACCTATAAGTGACACAGAGACAATTTTACTGTTGCTCCAAGGTTCCCCTTCTAATATAATTAATTTAAACATTTATAACATTAACGGTTCGGGATATTGTTGTGGTAAATCGTCAGTTAGTCTGGCAGCTAAAGGTGTGGCCTAGCATTCGTTGGTAAAAATCATGGTAGAACACGGTTCAAATTCTCGTCGAGACAAAACACAAAAGGTGATTTATCCCATCTGCCTAAGCTTGGTGCATAGTGTTACTCAGTACATATGATGGTGGGAAGTAGTAGGTAATCGGTAGAATATTCGAGATGTACTACGCACTTTGGTTCGGACACCATCGTTATCAAAGACATATATATATATATATATAATCTTTTAGCCTGTTAATTATTTATAGACTATTTATCAAAAAGAAAGTACTTAATCACTGGAACTAAGGATGATAAATCAGATGATTAAGAAGTGGCAAGTTTGCAGCAGAGTAAGCTTGTAGGATAACAGTGGGTTTTAAATGTTGAACAGATACCAAAGGTTGCAGAAACTTGCAATATGGGGCAAATGATGGAAGGTTACTACAATATTCTGTTCCCATTGAATCCAGGGGGTATTAAGCCCCTCATGCCTAGTGGTTGCGAGGATGAAGTACTCTCCACGCCGCATAATAGAGGCTCCCTACAATCGGAGGCAAAAGTTGTGCAGCACTCTGTTTCTTGAATTCATGTTTTGAGATGGCGTGCTTATGTGACTACCTTCGTTAGTTTTAGACAAAGACAAGTCGTGGTGACATTACACCTATATCTATTCATAAGTCTAAATGTAATGTGTGTATATATGTATTTGTTTTGTTGTACAACCATATGTACAGAGTTCCCATGTACTTGTTGTCGACATAGGAGAAAACGACCTCTGAGAAGTTTTTGTCTTCCCGCTTTGTATCAAGTTTTGCCAATTAAAAATATTTATCTTTTGTATTCTGTTGATATTAGATTATTAGTTAAGAGCTGAATGTTGCATAGTTGTCATTTTGCTATGTCTTGCATTGTTAATCCCTCTGTGTTTCCGTCTCCATTACTTTTCAATTCGAGGATAGAACTTATTTTTTTGTTAGTTTTATTTTGTCTAGTGTAACTTACAATTAGTTTTGATGATCTCCAACAAGTCTTGTTAGCAATATCCGACCGCGAAAACAAAACAAGCAAACATCAAATTTTGTTTAAGACAACATGGGGAGAAATTTAAAAATAGTCAGATTTATCACTGGTCGTTGAAAAATAGCCAAATTTCAAAAGTCATCGAAATTTAACCACTTTTTATGTAAAGATAAATCTGAGCGAAAATACTGTTCAAAATTCCGGAAAATACGCACGCAAATTTTACGGGAGTTCCACTCCCGCATATTTTACAGGAGTTCCAGGATAACTATGCTGGAACTGTCGCAAATTTTACACTCCCGTATATTATACGGGATCGGTCCCTATTACATCAAAATAGTGGTTATTTTTCATTGACATGATAAACGCTGGCTATTTCTGATTGACCAGTATAAAACGACAATATGTTGAAAGAATCGGTGTAAAAGAATTGCTACCCACATCATGTGTTTGCGCCAAATCAATATATATATATACTTTTATCACTTAATCACAACTACTTTTCACCTTTAATATACTTCATATTCGTAACCATGATTAACATTCCATCAATCTACTACAACTTAACCCCAAACGAAAAACCAAGAGTTATTATATTCTAGAGCTGTTTCCACTTCCGTAATCAATAGGGAAAGAAGACAAATGAAAATGCATGGTTCGATTTAAAAAGGTAATAACACGGACAAACTGAGAACTAAAACAAGAGGCCAAGCAGCAATTATGAGCTTAAGAATGAGAGTTAAAAAGGTAAGTTTCAGCATAACGCATGACCTAGACCACATTATGCTGTGGTATCCATGCGTTGGCAATATAGGCCAAGCCCTCCGGCACCAAATCAAATGTACCAAAGAATCCTAATATACAACAAGAAAGGCAGCAGATCTAGCTTACTCGCGATATCCTTGAAAATTCTATCACAAATACTATTCTGCAAATACAAATATGTTAGCCCTTTTGCAGTCTACACAATTGCACAAGTTCACCAGAACCCTTTAAAGATTCTAAATAAACACCGAGTCTTGGTAGTTCCAGTCATAACAGCTTTCTGGATCAACCAAGGTCAGAAATCACCATCCTCTCCTTGCTCTGGCTCCTACATGGTAGCATGACACTCAGTGACAGAGCATAAAACAAAGATTAACCTATATGATGACTTGGTTGAATATTGATGATAATAGCTTGCTAACTGGAGATAAATATTATGGTGCAAAAGCAAAGTCTCAACCTAAACTTCATTGAAGGTAGATTGAGGGGACACTGAAGCAGCTGCTGTAAGTTCATCAAATGCAAAATGTTTACCTACCCGCCCTTGCGAACAGGGTTAACCCCCCCCCCCCCCCCCCCCAAAAAAAAAAAAAAAAAAAAAACAAAACTATAGGGACTTTTAAATATCAAACAGTCATCCATCTTGATAAGAGTTATAGTCAGTTATGAAAATGCCTGATTCATAATATCTCTCTATGTAACACCCCAGACTTTAGATAACGTCCAACATCGGCAAAACACAAGAGGGATGCTGGGTATACAAGTTAATAAGCCTTAGACCTTAGTGACGCGTTTTAAACCCGTGAGGGCCTAGGTCCAGAGCGGACAATATCACTAGCGAGCTGGGCTGTTACGCTATCTATAAAAGCACTGCAGGTCACATCAATAAAATGATCAGTCGTGCATATGGACAGTTTTCAGGAAATTGCAAACATGTCGTTAGACTAATTCTAGCCAAGACTACCAATATCCAATTCAAAACTCTTCAATGCTAAAAGCTCTTTTTCTTGTTTTATTCGAGCCCAATAGTTGAGGAATATATATCATTGAAAAATCATCCAATTTATGACCAAACCCATGCAGCAGCTACCAACTTTTACTAGCAATGCAAGATGGAGATTTCGACTTGCAGACCCAAATTCTTAAAACGACAGATAAATCTTATGTTCTGGAAAAAAACTTACTTCTTGGACGTTTCATTCGGCAGAACTTGCTACCACATTGGCATCTAAATGCTTTTACTGGATGTTCATGGTCATCAAAATCAATACCGTAATCCTGCAAGAACCAAATCCCAAAAAAAAAAAATATACTGTCAAATATCAAAAAGAAGCTACGAAGAATTAGACTAGAAGTACTCAAAGTTCAGAAGCATCAATCCGTTGTTTCCTCAAATCATGGTGATGTTCTTTATATCAAAGATGCGCCATACTTTGATAAATCACATTTTTTCGAGCTTTGAAGAATTAGACTAGAAGTACTCAAAGTTCAGCAGCATCAATCCATCTATGAAGCTTTTCTTTACAAGAAAGTCTGGGTTTTCATTATTCTTTTTCTATTTTCGTTTGCAGCGTGGGGTTGCGTTTGTGTGGGGGGGGGGGGGAGGCATAGTTCTAGTCGAGCCACTTTGTTATTTCTATTATAAACGAGGATCATTGCGCCAGAAACAACCATGTCCAGATACCAATTAAACTTCTATTGTGTGTGTGTGTGTATCGAGAGACAGAGAATTTATATATAGATAGTATAGAATAGACAGATATATTTCAGAAGCACAAAAAATCAAGGGAAGCAGAATACAATGAGCATGTGTGAACCAGCTCAAGCTACTCACCCAAGTAAGCTCTTCCAATGCCTTAACCTTTCTTGTAGTGAAAAAGGCAAGCTGCATCAAACAACACATGAGATATCCAGAAAAACCGTTAGTTTGAGAGCTAGAGTAAATGTTGAGGACGACGTGAAAGATCCAGAAGCACAAATTTCCTTACATGATAGTAGTGGTGATCTGGAGTCTCTATTTCAACTGGTATTTCAACCATATTTGAATCAAAACATCTGGATCAAAACAACAATAACAAAATCACATGCACTGACACGGGTTAGTGACATATTTATGCAACAACAACAACGTGGTGGATATATCTAATACGCAAAAAATGCATAGCTTTCTTTCGGCTATTGTTTTCTATCATTCTTTCATTTGTCCCTCAATTTCTGCTTTTACTTTCAAAAAGGGGAAAAACAATAATGGATTCTGAAATGGTAATAATATGCAAATTTCAAGGCACACAAATATGTGTGCATGCTTTTAGAGACAGAGTAGTCAGAGGTGGCTAGATGCAGGAATACGAAAAAGAAAACATGCGCAGAATTTATTACAAAGGATGCGAATGTTTTATGCCGACTGAACACGAGTGAATCATCAAATATACCAAGAAAAGGAAAAAGGTCTTCATCAGCATTTGAGAAGTTAAAATGAAGAAAAGATCCAGAACTAATTCAAGTACGTACCACCTGATATCTGAACAAATAGTCAAAGTACAACACATATAACTCCTAGACTACGAGTAAATTAAAAAAAAAAAAATTGACACAATACTGATACCCAAAAGAAAGTTGAAGGTGGGGGAGAAAATCAGCAAAAGACAGTTAAAACATATGATCCTACTATGTACTTACCTGTGATTGATAAACCTGGCTACATTCCCGAAAAATGTCGCATCCAAACAAAGGGCTTCTTCATCCTTTAAGACGCCCTCTGAACCCCAGTCAGCATCAAGCAGCACGGGATAAGAATGTTCCTCACTATTGGGGCTTTGTGAAACGCGAGAAAATAGTTCTGCGTTCGTAAGCACTTCTCCAACATACTCGCAAACAAAAGCACCTCTTGGAAGGTCCTCAAGGGTACGCAAGCCCCACCCTTTCCCTTCAGGAGTCATAAACACCTGAAATAAGTAAAACCAGCAAAATCCTAAATGAAGTTAATACCGAACATCAAAAATAATTTTAAAAGTAATCACTAAGAAACAAAACTGATTTCTAAGCAGCTCAAAAAAAGTATAGCAGATTACAACAAAAGTGTGCCTCAAAAACATAATGCATGAGTTTTTACTGCATCAGGCACATTACCAAAGACCATTCCAACATCAACCACAAATTCTTACCTGTAACTTGCGGCTAATACCTCGCTGTACCACACGATTCCCACACTGTTTATTACAGCCACATTTCCACCAACACTCTTTGATGAAGTTCCTCACTAGATGACCTTTACAAGGTTCTATAATATCCTCGTTTTTTGATCTTTCCAATGGGCATTCTTTGCAAAAGAATTGGCAGTGTTTCTTGGGGTCACGATTCATAGAAATACTCTCTTTAAGAAGCTCCTCTTTGACAAGGCCTTCTTTTGTGTAAGCAAAATCACCACCACTTTCGTATGCGCATGCACAAGGTGTGGACAGTGACAAACAATCATCACAGCAAGTTGAACAACTGTTGTTATCACCAATACGAGCCAAAGAGAAATTCAGATATGCATTCTGGAAAACCACATTTTGAGCTATGTAGTGAAAGGGTGGCGGGCTTTTGCTATTAACTTGATTCACCAATGAAATTTTAACCTTCTCTTGCCCCTTGGTTATGTCTTCAACAAAACAAGAAACTGCTTCATCTGGAGTTGATTCACACACAGCCACCGGACTTTGAGACGTAACATGTTCAAGAACATTCTGATCAATCTCTGGAGCACTACCACAGTTTCCCGCAGATGCTATTTGATCAGTTGAGGTGCTGTTGTTGTGACCATTACAAGGAGGAGGGAGCTGTGGTTTTTCTGGTTGAGCCTCCATACCAGCAAGTTCTATACATCCACTTAGAGGCCCCGGACTCTGAGACGTAGCATGTTCAAGAATATTTTGAATAATCCCTGGAACACTACCATAATTCCCCTCAGATGCTGTTTGATCGGCTTTGGTGCCATTAGTATGGCCATTACAAGGAGGAGGGAGTTGTCGTTTCTCTGGTTGAGCCTCACCAGAATCAAGTTCTGAATTTATAGATCCATTTGAAGGAACTAGAGCAATGCTTCTATAACCAATGTCATTTTCTGCATCCACATTTCTAGTTTCTTGCAATTCATGATTGTACTGACTTCCCAGTTCCAAAAAGCACTCACACATGTCTTTCATCAGCTTTGTCACAGAAAAGTTTGGGTCCGGGACTTTGTATGATTTAAGACATTTAGCCTCCACCAATTTCAGAACAGCCTCTAGACTAGGCAAATGGAAGTCTGATCTACCAAGAGCTGAGTCACAACCTATAGAGACTTTTACCTCTCCAAAAGTTGAGGAGGCAATATCTATGTTGGAATAACACCTGTTCTGCGCTTTTACTAGCTCATGACTTGTTTCCAGTCCATTTGATGAAGTTGGAATGTCCTCATCTGCTTCTCTTCCGCCTCTCAGTTCTGCTGCTAAGGTTTCAGAAGTTTCTGGCTCTCTTCTTGAGGCATTACCACTTGAAGAACCTTTGTTGTTTGATGGCTCTACAGAATCCAAAAAAATGGCCTTTAGAAAGGAGAACTGTTAGCTAAGATGTTACTAAGAAATTTCCCAAGAGACATCCACTAATGACATTATAAGGTAATCTTCCCTCTATACCAAGTTGTTTGGCACAACTTGATTGGAAGAAAGTTTAAGAAATAGAGGTCCTTTGACACATAAGCTTAATATTTATGAAGTACCAAAAGTATCCCTATATAGGGTCCACATAAAAAACGTCAACATCTAGCATAGCATCTCACTAAGGGCAAACAGGGAAGATAAATATTAGGAGTTCCTAAATATAGGAAGTACCAATCTTTTTGAGAGATATGACGGAAAAAGAAATGGTTCCAAACAAACAATGATGAGGAACCATATGGCACCCATCCCAGGACATCAATTAGTAAACTAGTAAACGAATCTAGAGATATGTATTTTATATTTACTCAATAAATGCACAATGATGAGGAACCATATGGCACCCATCCCAGGACATCAATTAGTAAACTAGTAAACCAATCTAGAGATATGTATTGAGCCTAGCTCCTCAACAGAAAAAGTCACTAGCTCTACTCGCCGAGGAAAATTTAACTAGCATGAAGAATTTAAATTGTGACATGATAAGAACCAAAGTCCTGCTATATGAGGGAATACATACCAGGGTGAATAACAGCAATAGGAACCTCGAACTGTGGGCTATCAAGATCATATGGTTCATCCTTAGGCTTGACGAAAGCATGAGTATCCAACATCTTCTGTTTCGGAGACAGCTCGATGCCAGGCTCACTCTGTGGCTCTTTGAAGTTTGATGCATGAGAAGCTTTCTCAAGGACTAAACTTTTCTCCCTGGGCATGATTTGAGCTGTTTGAGGTTCCTTCCCTTTGCGATGATTCCGCCGAGAATTAGTATCATTTTCCACTCTGTCATCACTATTAGGCTGATATCTCTCAGGACCAGCAGGCTGACTGGGACCAGACTTTTCCAGCAACATCGAAGCTTTAGGTGAGACTGGTTGCTTCCCTTTGTTTCTGGCATATGTCAGACATGGGACAGATAGGGACTCAGCTGCTGATGTTCTATTATTCAGCTGAGGGCCTTGTGAGCGACCCTGGGAATTAGTTCCAGGTAGCTCAGCTTCCTCCTCCACTTTCGGCATTTTGAATGAAGTCCCAGCTGAGACAGAGCTAGAATGGTTAGCAGAAGATGAAGCTTGACCTTCTTGATGTCTTAATCGCGATCTCTTTAAGGGTCTTTCAGCCTCCTCATCCACTGCTTCTTCCTCCAAAACCTCCTCTTGCTAGAAACATGACAAGGCACCGAGATAAGGTGAAGGGAAATGAGAAAAGACATCAATATGAATACATATACAAAATACAGGCAACCAAACTAGAGCTTGTACTTCAATATTCTCCGGCTTCTTACTTTCTGCTGCCTGCAAAAATGACAAAAAGCAAGAATATTCAAACTCATACTAAGCAAATAAATATTTTTATACAGGAAAAATAAAGAAATTTCAGGGTAGAATAGAAAGTGT
The DNA here is from genome assembly GCA_034376525.1 of Nicotiana benthamiana. Taxonomy (NCBI): domain Eukaryota; kingdom Viridiplantae; phylum Streptophyta; class Magnoliopsida; order Solanales; family Solanaceae; genus Nicotiana; species Nicotiana benthamiana. The sequence goes on from CM067338.1 coordinate 149,670,736, forward strand.
GAGGAAGAGAAGAAAAGAAAGATTAAAAAAGAAAAAGATAGATTGAACCTCTGCCTCCTCTTTCTCAAATATAGCATCTGCAAGTGCTCGGTAATTCTCTTCTTCAATAAGCGCCCAGTTCTTGTCATACAATTTTAGAAGGCTCTTCAATACTGGCTTCACCTTTTCTTCAGAGATTCCAATATCCTTCATAGTACGAAATGCTTTTGCAACTCTTGGATTTGTCGGCATTGTTTTTTTCTTGTGGGTTTTTTTTTTAATCTTTGAACCTGCAGTTAATATGAGATATGTTTACCAAACAGCACAAAATGAACAATTCAAAGTTTGCAACTATAAAAGACTAGATAACAAAAGATAAAACTAAAGAAAGGTGCAAATCATTGCAACTAATGTGATGATTGAGAACCCTTAGTTTGCAACCAATTGAAAAGGAAAATCTGTTCTACCATGTGCCATCAACCAATGAAAGATTATTGATTATTTAAGATAAGAATGAGGATAATACACCTTTCTGAGTTAAGTCGGAACCACCCTAAAGGATGCAGAAGACAAGCAGAACATCGAAGCTTTTCCAAGCATATTTCACATTCTCCTCACCACCAGGTCCAAAAACCTAGTGTATTATGTTTCACAGGAGAAAGTTAATCATCCGGTTTCTTGTATATTTCTTCCCTGGTCCCATCAAGATAACTGGAAATTGAAATCAAAGTTCTATCTCACTTGGAAATGGCAAAAGGTAATTTTTCGAATGGATCCAAGGAGCACTTCCGGTGGAGAGAAATTGACTCACAACTAAACTGAAGCTACTACAATCCCTAAATCCAAGCCAACTAGCATTATTACTGACTAACGTTGGATAATCATATTTTTTTGAGGTACTAAATACAACTCCATGAATGAGCAAAATAAAGGTCGCAGTAATGATAAGAATCTCTGGGAGACCGCTACAAATAGATTGAACATGCACCCAAGGGTGTGGCCTAGTGGTCAATGAGATGGTTGAGAGCCATGAGATCTCAGTTTCAAATCCCAGCGGAGGAAAAAATACTTCCCATTTGCCCCGGCCTAGTAGAAAAATTATCCTTGCAGGTGGGAGATAGAAGGTATCCCATAGAATTAGTCAAGGTGCACGCAAACTAGTCTGGATACCACAGTTATCAAAAAAAAAAAAAATTGACCATGTGGGAGGATACGATCAAATTCTGCTTTCATTTCCCACTTATGGAGCACTGGGTAACCTAAGTTACGGTCTTCCGTAGGCAGGTTGCACTGTAGGCGGCTAGGAAGGCTTCCAATGCTGTTATCTATGAATGCAGTGGACCATGTCTAGAACCAAATATTTAGGAATTTGGCTAAGCCATCAGGTCTAATACTCGAACAGAGTGTTGTCATATGTGAAAAGCGTAGAAAGGTGCAGTCGCAAAAGTCACGAATTATATGAACCAAGGCATTGATAAACTGCAATTAAGTAAAATATATGCAGCAAAAACCATGCCGATCGAGTCAAAAAGCATATTATATCCCTTATTCAAATTCAAAGATACAACTTCAATTTTTTCATTTAGATCAACAACTAGCTTTCTTATGCTAGATTTCTAATTTCCCATTCCTACTCACAAAATAATTCAACCAAAGCGTCTCCATAATAATCAATTTTGCCAGCTACTTTCAGACAAATCCCATGAACAACAAGGACTAACCCTCAATAGCGTCGGACCAAGTAACAACACTTCACCAATACTTGAGCATCGCATAGAAACACACACCTTGATGCTTAGGTATTCTAAGGGCCACCTAAACAATGCGTGTCCTTAACCTCAGGGCTTAAAGAACACTTCAACCAAGCCTTTGATAAAACAGCTAAAATATACTGCATACATCATCAACCAACTGTTAGATGCAAAATACAAATAATTATGTGAATCTTTCTAGCAATAGATGTGATTCTTTATTTCTTTAGAGAAACTAATTTTCTTTTCACAAAAATTATATCATGTCACTAGCTTCTCTTTTCAATCTAATAATAAATACAAAACAATTTATAGAGACACACTTGTTTAAAAACTCAACCTTTTTTTCTTATGATGGTTGATGTCCGGGCCAACTTGGATGCAGCTGGACTATTCCACCGAGCTACCTGCCACCAGCAAGGTTAAAAGACTCAACCTTTTTTCCTGAGAACTTTTTTCTTTATTTATTTTTTTAATTTTGGGGGGAGGGGGGTGGGGGTGTAGGGGGGGGGGGGATTGTAGACTTTTAGTGTACTTTTGTGCCTATAAATGAATAAATAAAAAAAAACATGCAGCTTTTATTTTAAAAAGGGCATGAATTAGTGTACCAGAAGAAACTTAACAAAATGGAATTAGCATACAAGCATTTTTCCTAATTACTCAAAGCTTCAGGTGCCATGCAACTAATTATTATAGCGGGGTCCACCTCGATGATCGAAGTGAGATTTCATTTAGAAAATGGATATCAATCACGGCATTGTGTTACAGTACAAGAAATTTTCTTCTTTTTTTTTTCTTTCACGGCGAAAATTCTCGCTTTACCCTATAAAATCATCTGGGAAAAAGAATGGTTTTTTGTAAAATCAAAGAAAGATAGAAAGGAAAAATTATGTAGAGAAGAGAGGTGTCCAGAGAAAATGAGAAACGTACAATTTGATTGCGTTGGAGAAAGAGAGAAGTGAGGAGTTTTCTGCAGAGAGAGCGAGAGAGATGGAGAGGGAGCAATTTTCAGACGTAGAAGAGGAGCGTTGAGGAGAATGAGGCTGTAAGACATATATTTGGGCTTAGAATTTCGAGTTGTAGCTCATTTCAGCCCCCACAAAAAATGGAATTTGGGCTTGGGCCAAGATCCTTCTTTTCAAATGGACCTAAAAATGGTAGAAATTGGGAAACAAATAATCCAGCTATGTCCATTCATAAATAGCCCATTATAAAAATTGGTCAATTGATAAAATATTACTAATATTAATCAAATTAGCTAATTAGCTATTTGTAGCAAGAAAATATCAATTTTTTATTTTGTTTTGAATGGGTGTTAGTAGAATAGATTTGGCACAACTTAAAGAGCTTGAATCTCAGTTTTGGAATGATTTGGTAATGTTTTGAGGTGGTTTGAATTGAAAATTCGAAGTAAAAGTTGAACATAAAAAATAATATGTGTATCATATATGTATAATATGTGTATTAATTGTGTATCACATGTACATCCATGTATACCTATGTGTAAAATACATACGTGATACATGTGTCGCAGAAGACTTTTTTGAACTCGATTTAATTACGAATTTTGATGCAAATCCTGTCCAAATTACCTCCAATATTCATCAAATTTTATATATTGGCTTATCTATATATTTTAAATGAATTTCAACTATACCCATTGAAAAAGTTTCTTTTTGTTTGGATTTTTGGAATATGTATAGATTTTTGTATTTTATCACCATATTTGATACCCCTTCCATGAAACTTCTTTTCGTTTTGTATCTAATGTTGCTAATCACGCTTACAAATTTGAAGGTAATTTTTGCATGTGATTCTTTGAGAGAATGAACCCTATTGTTTGGATTTTTAATTTTTGTTGGCTAGTTTTGGTAAGTCTATGACTAATGGCTAGATGTTGGTATGTTGAGATTTGTGTTTGGGACATTTGTATAAGTTTACCTAATAAAAAATAGCCCTATTTACAATTGGTAATTCAAAACTAGCATTATTTTCAAAAGTAATCGAAATTTAATTAATTTTCATGTAAAATAAAATCTGAAAAAATTTGAAAATATTCCAGCATAATATGTTGAGGTTCGGATTTTTTTTACATATGAGCTTCCAACATAATATGCTGGACTTTTTTATAATGTTCTGGAGCTCCATAATATGCTGGAAGTTTATATGCAGGAGTTTCATAGTCCTGCATATTATGCTGGAACTTTTTATGTTTAGGCAAAATAATGGCTATTTATTATGACTTCGCAAATACTGGCTATATTGTGATTACCAGTCGGAAAAATTGCTAGTCGGTGCTATTTTTTCACTAGAAATAGCACTATGTAGTCGATTTCAAGGGGTGAAATACACAAATCATCTCAAGTGGATGATCTTGAATTTTTATTCCCACTTATCACATGAGTAGATTCAAGTATAATAAGTGTTGCCAGTCGCTTTTCCTGTAACAACACTTTTAACTTTTGACCTTGAAGTTATGCTCATGAGACAAGGTAAAAATTGCAATAGGCCACCCCCTTTTAAGTTATACCCATTTTTGTTTTGCATCCGTGCCCCTTTTTTGTTAAAAGTATTTTAAAAAAGATGATTTTGCCCTTCTTTAATAAAAGACTATTGACAAACTGCAGGACAAAAACTTAAGCATGTCTGAGTTGAAGTTTTAGCAACTGAACTAAAAAAACTTTAGCTTGTTTAGACTGAAGTTTCAGATAAAACTCAGAACAAAACTGTAGATTGCATTACAAAACTTTAGCATGTTTTGGTATGAAGTTTTAGCAAATGAACTAAATAACTTCAGCATGTATTAGCAAAAACTCTTTAGAAAATTATATACTACAAGACAAAAATTTAAGCATGTTTAGTCTAAAGTTTTAGCAAATGAATTAAATAACTTCAACATGTTTTGTATGAAGTTTTAGTAAATGAACTAAATAACTTCAGCATGTACTCGCAAAAACTCATTAGAAAATTACATACTACAAGATAAAAATTTAAGCATATTTATTCTGAAGTTTTAACAAATGAACAACAACAACCCAGTACAATCCCACAAGTGGGGCCGGGGGAGGATAATATGTATGTAGACCTTACCCCTACCCTAAGGGGTAAAGAGGTTGTCTCCAGGGGATCCTCGGCTCAAGACAGCAAAAAGAGATGATATATTAGTATTATCAATAGACTCATACTGAAATAAGATAAAATACATAACATAACGTAAAATAATAAAATAACAATAATATATGAAATGAAGATATACGAAAGTGGTAGACGGTATATTAATATCCAATATATAAATCCTTGCATCAGTAGTATCCTAATATTAACTCCTAACTGGCTAGTCTCACTCTAGAGCGCTGGATAAATATCCATAATTTACCCCTAACCTACACTTTAATGCTCGACCTCCACAATTCTCTGTCAAGGGCTAGGTCCTTAGTAATTCTAAGACGAACCATGTCATGCCTGATCACCTCTCCCCAATACTTCTTAGGTCTCCCTGTACCTCTCCTTGTGTCGCCCAAAGCCCGTCTCTCACACCTTCTCACTGGTGCATCTGTGCTCCTCCTTTGAATGTGTACGAACCATCTGAGTCTTGCTTCCCGCATCTTGTCCTCTATGGGGGCCACGCCTACCTTCTCTCAAATATCTCTATTCCTAATCTTATCTATCCTTGTATGCCCGCACATCCACCTCAGCATCCTCATCTTTGCCACCTTCATCTTTTGGATGTGTGAGTTCTTAATCGGCCAACACTCGGTCTCATACAACATGGAAGGCCTAACCACTGCTCTATAAAACTTACCTTTTAGTGATGGTAGCACTTTCTTATCACACAGAACTCCTGTTGCTAACTTCCACTTCATCCACCCCATCCCTATACGGTGTATGACATCCTCTTCGATCTCCCCGATCCCCTAAATAACTGACCCAAGGTACTTGGAACTGCCCCTCTCAGGGATGACTTGAGAGTCAAGCCTCACCTCCACTCCTGCTTCTGTCTGCTCGGACCCAAATTTGCACTCGAGATATTCCGTCTTCATCCTGCTCAACCTGAAACCTTTAGACTCAAGGGCATGTCTCCAAACCTCTAGCTTCTCATTGACGACGTGTTGTGACTCGTCAGTTAGTACTATGTCATCAACAAATAGCATGTACCATGGCACCTCCCCTTGAAAATAATGTGTTATGGCACCCATCACCATGGAAAATAGGAAAGGGCTGAACACAAACCCTTGGTGCAACCCCGTAACAATCAGAAAATGCTCGGAGTCTTCCCCTGGTGTCTTAACCCGAGTCTTAGACCCATCATAAATGTCTTTAATCACCTTAATGTAGGCTACCGAGACCCATTTAACCTCTATGCAGCTCCATAAGACCTCCCTAAGAACCATGTCGTACGCTTTCTCTAGATCGATAAACACCATGTGGAGATCCTTCTTCTTGTTCCTGTATTGTTCCACTATCCTCATAATAAGGTGGATAGCTTATGTGGTAGATCTCCATTGCATGAACCTGAATTGGTTGTCTGAAATAGACACCACCATTTTAACTCTCATCTGTACCACTCTCTCCTAGACTTTCATGGTATGACTCAATAATTTGGTACCTCTATAGTTGTTACAGCTCTAGATATCGCCTTTGTTCTTATACAAGGAACCAATGTACTCCACCTCCACTCTTCAGGCATCTGATTAGCCTTGAAAATAACATTAAACAATCCAATAAGCCATTCCAAGCCTATTCTACCCAAACACTTCCAAAGTTTAATCGGAATTTCATCTGGCCCGGCCCTCATCACCTTACATATTTCCTACATGACCTTATCGACATCAATGTGCCTACGATAACTTAATTCATGGGGGTTGTAGGCATTTCTCAGTTCACCTAGTACAATATCCTGATCCCCTTCTTCATTTAGAATTTTATGAAAGTAGTCCTGATCCCCTTCTTCATTTAGAAGTTTATGAAAGTAGGTTTTCCATCTCCTCTTAATCTGGTAATCCCCCATCAAAACTTTACCGTCCTCATATTTTATGCACCTCACTTGGTCCAGATCCCGAGCCATCATCTCTCTCACCTTAGTGAGTCAGAATAACTTCTTCTCTCCGCCTTTGTTCCCTAGTTCCTCATACAGACGAGCAAAATCTACCGTCTTAGCCGCCGTCACTGCCATCTTTGCCTCCTTCCTAACTACCTTATATCTCTCACTGTTCGCTCTCTTCTCCTCCTTGCCAGTGCTCCCTACTAACCGCAGGTAAGCTGCCTTCTTCACTTCCACTTTACCTTGGACAGCTGCATTCCACCACCAGTCTTCTTTGTGGCTACCGACACGGCCCGAAGATATCCCTAGCACCTCTCTCGCTGCTTTCCTTATACAGTCCGCCGTCGTTGACCACATAGTGTTTGTGTCCCACTACTTCTCCATGCTCTCATTTCCGATAACATTCCTTCCAACTCCTTAGCTTTATCCATAGTCAAGGTGCCCCACCTTATCCTCGGGAAGCCTCGTATTGACCTCTTTTTCCTCCTTGTCATAATGCCTATGTCCATCACCAAAATCATATGTTGTGTAGCAAGGGACTCATCTTGGATAACTTTGCAATCCTTGCATAACCTTCTGTCGCATCTCTTGAGGAGGAGGTAGTCAATCTGAGTCTCCGCTACCGAGCTTTGGTAGGTAATCAAATGCTCCCGATTCAGAAAACTTGAGTTCGCAATCACCAGATCGAAAGCCTTGGCAAAGTCCAACAGCAAAGTGCCCCCTCCGTTTCGCTTCCCGAAACCAAAGCCGTTGTGCACCTCAGTATAACCACCATCAGACGGCCCAATATGACCATTGAAATCTCCTCCTATGAATAACCTCTAGGATGGTGGAATACTACAAACGATGTCATCCAACTCCTCGCAAAAATGCCTTTTAGTCTCCTCATCCAAGCCTACTTGCGACACGTACGCGCTAACAACATTCAAAGTACACTCATCCACCACCAATTTAATAGACATTGGTCTACCATTCACCCGCCTGACCTCTACCATCAACTCTCTAAGATGGCTATCTACTAGGATACCCACTTCATTCTTACCCCTCTGGACTCAAAAGTACCATAACTTATACCCATCAACGTTTCTCGCCCTCGAATCGACCCACCTCGTCTCCTAAACACACGTTATATTAATCTTCCTCTTCCGAAGGATCTTCACCAACTCTGTAGACTTACTCATTAGTGAACCTATGTTCCATGACCCGATTCTCAACCTTTAGGCTCCCTTACCCCTCTACCTCCCCTGCCTCCCGTCCCATACCCTAACGCCAGCCTCGCGCTCTGCCCCACCCAAGGATATGCCCTTAAACTGTAATGACCCCATCGATCGTTTTGAACAAGTACAACCTCGTCTCTCCATATACTTCTAATTCATGCTTTACGGTTATTATGTAACATGTTGGGAGAATTGGTTCGGGTTCGACAAGGTTTTTGAAAAGGATTGAGACACTCAGTCTCCAAGAAGAGAGCTTAAGTTGAATTAAAATCGACCAAAGGGTGAAATATGAGTAAACGAATCCAAATTGAAATTTTAGCACTTTCAATAGCTTCGTATGGTGATTTCGAACTTGGACGTATGTCCGAATAAGGATTTAGAAGTCCATGGGACAATTCGATGTATTTTGGCGAATAATAAGCTGGCGTGTTCTAGTTATATTATATTATAAGTGGAAGAGGTCTTTTAGAATTATGGATACTAAATGGATATGATGACAAGTTTACGAGGCATACCATAAGACATATGGGGTCTAAGGAAAGTCCTATGTCTAAGCAAAGTTAGAGAATTTTATAATAGACTAAAGCTGCAAATGAGTACGTACTAGACCTTACTTTTATATAACGAGTTGTGTGATGAAAAACCTATCAAATTAAAGCTTTTTGAGTCTAGTTTTTAACGCTTCAAATCATTTGTCATTCAGACATTCCTACGCAAAGTTATGACCAAATTACCAAAGCAGCAAGGAAAATAGCACTACCGCGGCGCCCCCTGCGGCGCGATGCACGTCGCGCCTGTACGATATCCATCATAGTCCGAAATTTAATCTCCGGAATCATTTTTCACTAATGCCCTGTGTTCCGTGGCGTCCCACGCGGCGCGGTAGTGCAAACAAATGGGGTTTTAAGTAAAAAAAACAGAACACTTACGGGATTTTCATCCCATTTCTCAACTCTCTCTTCTCCAACACCATTTTTGGGCGATTCTCACCAAACTTCTTGGGTAAGTGATCCTTGGATCGTGTTCTTCATCTTTCATCAATATTATTTGAATTACTAGTCCTAGACATGTGAAAATAGGCAGAAAATTAGAGAATTCGGTATAGTTAGGGTTTTCAAATAATTTGTGATTTAGACCTCGTTATGGGTCAAACTTAAGAACAAAATATATATTTGAACTCGTGGATGAATGGGTTGTCGGAAATTGGTTCAAACCTCGTGTTTTGACCAAGTGGGCCCGGGGTCAATTTTTACTATTCCAGGCAGAATGTTGCAAAATATAAATTTAGCCATTTGGATTATTTTGTTGGGTAGTATTGATGATATTTAATCAATCGTGTATAAATACAATTGAATTGGAGCCAAATTAGAAAGGAAAGGGTATTGCTTAAGGATTGAGTTTGTCGTAAACTTTCGAGGTAAGTATTTAATCTATTCTAGCTTGAGGGAATAGGAGTTGAGTCTAATAGCTAATTGCTATGTGCGGAGTCTGACGTATAGGCATGAAGACGAGTATCTATACGTTGGGGGTCGAGCATGGCCATGAGTCTTAAATGGATAATCTCACATCCTTATTTGATTCTATGAAAGAATTATTTGTGTGAGTCTTGTATTATAATTGTTATGACTCCGTTGTAGTTTGTTGCACTTCATGTATTATTATTATTATTATTATTATTATTATTATTATTATTGTTCCCTTGCTGAAATGTTTGTTTTGATATTATTATTCCCTTGCCGGGATGTTTGTTTTGATAGTATTGTTTCCTTGTCGGAAAAGTTAATGAGGTAATTGTGGTTCTTGAACTTCGAGGATCAAAGACTCAAGTTATATCATGGAATTGTGAAAGCAAGTGGGTTGATTGAACCCTTTGAGCATTGGCTCAAGTTATAATACGAATTGTGAAAGTTTATGAGATAATTGCATACTTTGGAGCATTGGATCAGGTGTTAGAGTGAGTTATGAAATGAAAGTGAAAGAAAGAGAAAGAGGCATCAATTGTTTTATTGCCGGGGAATATATATTATTAAAGTTGTCCCCTTGCCGGGATCTAAATTGTTTACTTATTGTTCCTTTGCCGGAATTCCTATTTTAGCCTTGTCTATTCCCTCACCACATTGTTTGTGATTGTTGCTTGGGTGAGGAAGAGCGATAAAGCACGAAGGTTGATGTTGTACACTTTATTTGACTGTTTTGTTGAGAACGAGAGTAAAAGCACGAAGGCCTATTCTCCTTAATCGATGTTCCTCTATATGTAGAGTTGTTCTGTGTTTTTCCTTATTCTTGTCAGTGGCTTGGTTTTGATTTCTTATAATGGTGATGTCGTGCACTTTCTACTGTTGTGTTTATTTGTTGTTATCAATTCAAGTGTTTAAACTGTTTGAATCCCTTACTGTTGTGACCCTTTGTGTTAGAACCTACAGTGTTTGTATTATTTCACCGTATTTATACATATATATACATTTCAATACTTCAAGCTTCAATAATTTTATTTTACTTAAAAGTAATTGCTACTATGCTTTGATTTATTAATTTCTCGTATTAAAGATAATAATTCATCAGATATTGTACTTTAATTGAAAAGGGTATTTTTTTTATCAAATGATTTCTAAAAATAACTTCATCTCTTCTTGTTGATTTCCTAATTGGTTTAGAAGTTGCACTCTACTTTATGTTTAGTAAATGTGGTTCTTTGAACATTCTTAATTGTATTGGGTTATAGACCCTGTGAACTAGGTAACATGAGAATATTGTTGTGCAAAGTAAAAGAGAAATATGTTGGCACAAGGTGACGGAGAAAATATTATAGTTTTATTTAATTGCACTGCGGTTATAATATAAATATGGGTACAAGATGTAGTAAAAAATAATATGAAAGTGGGTCGAGACCTATATTATTATGATTTTGAAATGAGACGTCACAATGTGACCTTTACCCGAAAGAATGATATTCGAAAGATTATTACTTGAAGAATTTATAGGCGAAAGATTTATATTTTGAAGAACTTGATTATTTGATTGCACTTGTATTTATTATTTATTGAGAAGCAATTTTGGTGTTCTTGTTGCCTGCTATTTATATCATTGGTTGATCACCGTTCCCATTATTGTTATTTGTTTCCTATTATTTTGTACGTTATAAACTGTACAGGTTTGTGAGGATGTCTGATCCTAGCCTTGTCACTACTTCGCCGGGATAGGCTGGTCACTTACCAACACATGGGGTCAGTTGTACTGATACTACACTTGTGCATATTTTTGTGTACAGATCCATGCATTTGATCAATTGTAGCTATTTGTTGCAGTGGAGACTCAAGGTAAACATGCTATAGCGTTCGCAGTCCTCAGAGTCACCTTCAGTTGTGCTTATTTCCATTTGTTCCCTTTGTTTCAGAATAATGATGTAATTATATAGTATAACTACTCTTAGAAAGGCTTGTGACTTGTACTATCGATTTTGGGAATTGTAAATTGTTTAGAAAAAAAAATTATTTGAAGTTGATAAATATCGTTGTTATTTCAGTTAATGATAGGCTTACTTAGTTTAGAGACTAGGTGCCATCACGACTCATTGGCAGGGATTTTTGGATCGTGACAAGTTGGTATCAGAGCTCTCAGTTCATAGGTGCTACAAGTCATAAACGGGTTTAGTAGAGTCTTGCGGGTCGGTACGGAGACGTCTGTACTTATCTTCGAGAGGCTACAAAACTAGTAGGAAAAATTTCCACTCCATTCGTTCCTTAATCGTGCGACATTTATTCAGCTTGAAGCATATATTTTATGTTCTTTTGCATCCACTCATATATGTAATTTCGCACTACGCCAATGGTTTGTGATATCGTAAAAGGGTTATAAGATACCTAGGGTTGCTCACGCATTGTTACCACGTGTCATTCACAATCGAGGTTATGGAAGTGCAGAGAGATCTTTCAGTTGTGCGCATGGGGGTGCATCAAATTCTGATATCTAGTTGATTAGTAAATTCTTGATAAAGTGTAATTGGTTACGCAATCATCACAAGTGTATGTAGTTCTAAAGATAGTTAGTGGTATTAGAGACTATGTGGTTCGTATGGGATTTCTAATTAGCGGAGAGTACATACTAGCAGCCAAGGCACTAGAGGAAGTGAATTTAACAGTCATGAGGATGACGAATACAAAGTAAATGTCATTAGGTGTCTTATGAACGGTGTCGTACGAGCGGTAAAGTTAGTATTGTGGATTGTCAGAAATAGGTACTATAATTTTGCATCGAATGAGGGGAGTCCACTACCAACAATCAGATTGCGAGGTCATGGGTTATATCCATTTTGAGTGAGATGTACTTATATGGTATTGAAAGGTTTTCTAAAACTTGAATATGATCAAGAGCTAAGATTTGAACGGGATGATAATGAGACTTGAGATATTCCCGCATCCTTAATAATTCTACATTTCAGAATTGGCGGATCAAGGAAACATATTCAGTATACTCGTAGTGCATAAGTTAATCACAATACTCGCGTGGAGCAGTCATATTTTAATGTACAAGTGGCATGAAATTTTCCGAAATAGCTATTTAATTTATCCGGTACAGACTCAGTATGAGCAGTCGAACTGCAGATTGGTTGTTACGAATATGGTGATACTATGAACATCATGAGAAATTTTCCCAGACTTGGGAGAAATCTATTCCATTAGAGAACACTTGCCACGTACTTCATTACAGTTACTACTCTACTTGCATGACCAACCAGAGGTAGGGGTCGGGATGTTAAAGGTGGAGGTGAGACTCATAGAGGTGGAGACTGAGCTGTTAATATATTTTCTATGGTATGGTATGGCTGAGGTCGCAACACCAGATGGTGTCATTACAAGTACGATCTTGAATTATTGTAAAGTAATATTTTTTTTACTTTATTCGTTCTGAGTATCGAGGCAAGTCCTCCTATTGCGCTCCATTTATGAGAGAACTTCGTAGTTCTGAAATCTATTTATGTGAATACTCATGCTAAGAAATTATGTGGAGATAACTATGTCTATCACTATGTGTTGGTCACTAAAAATAGTTGTGAGCCCAAAACAAAAGACTTGTGTTAATCATTTTGGTGAATTTGATGTAATTTCTAAATAATTAATTTTAATTGGGAATTATGTGCCCTACCAGTATGAGGGTTCATTATATGTGTGATTTTATTTGACGGAAATTATTTGAAAGGAGGAAGAAAGGAAATGGAAAATTTTAGATGGCACAATGTGCAAAATACTTGTGATTTAGAGTTGAGGACGAGATCCTCCCAATTTTATATGATATGAAATATTTATATCGGGCTACAAGCTACGATAGATGTTATATAAGGACGAGGTCCTTGTGGTGAGAAATTTATGTGTATTAAATGCTCCCTTTGTGAAATTAAAAATTTTGTACTATAGTACTTATAGGGAGTCATGCCTAAGAGGTTTAATTGAAAAATATTTTAATGAATATCTCTGTGCATAAATTGCCAAATTTTATTATAGTTATTGAGTTTTAGCCTACAGGGTGAGTGCCCAGGTGGCGTTAAATGTGGCTCGTTAATTCAGATAATTAGTTTTGAGGTCTTCATGCCTCGTTGTTAGAAAATGGAGGTTTGAAACGTGATTTTTGTTGGCATGAGATTAACAGGCAATTTGTAATCGATCATGAATAACTATTAAGGCCAGAAATGTGGTTATGGTCATACATATGATGTGTTTCATATCCAGATATCTTTATTACAATGTCACGCTTGTAATGCGGAGAGTAGTGTTATTGATATATACGTTGTGGGGCATTGCTGAGTTATGGATGTGTTGTTATGAGATGTTGAGTTATGGATGTGTTGTTATGAGTTGTTTGGGTGTTACTCTTACAGGTGGATAGTCCCAATTACAGGGGAGACTCTGCCAAAATTTTCTGAAAATTTTGGGAGATAAAATTTTTTTGGATGTTGAGATGTGCGAGGAAAGATATAAGTTACGTTGTGTGTTTGAGGACGAATAGCCCTAAGTGGGAGAAATGATGAGCACCATTAAAAGTTGATGTGTGTTGACATGAGACTAATATCGTGTGTCAACGTGAAAAAATATCAGACCTTTCTGAAAATGATTGGAGCGTAAGGAATTTGGTCTTCAAGTTTACAAATATAGATGAAGGAAATAATCTCAATTGACCCGGTGTTGTCGGAATTATTTCAAAAGTGGTAATATGTTATCGACCATGAGTATATGTGTAAAATTAGAAACATCAAATTTGAAACCTCAAGATAATCTTAGTACGTTCGAGGACGAACGTTTGTTTAAGAGGTGGAGATTGTAACGACCCCACTGTTCGTTTTGAACAAGTACAACCTCGTCTCTCCATATACTGCTAAATTCATGCTTTACGATTCTTATGTAACATGTTGGGAGAATTGGTTCGGGTTCGGAAAGGTTTTTGAAAAGGATTGAGACACTTAGTCTCCAAGAAGAGAGCTTAAGTTGAATTAAAATTGACCGAAGGTGAAATATGAGTAAATGAATGCAAAATGAAATTTTAGCACTTTCCGTAGCTTCATATGATGATTTCAAACTTGGACGTATGTCCGAATAAGGATTTAGAAATCCATGGGACAATTCGATGTATTTTGACGAATAATAAGCTGGTGTGTTCTAATTATATTATATTATAAGTGGAAGAGGTCTATTCCATGATGGATATTAAATGGATATGATGAAAAGTTTATGAGGAGTACTATAAGACATATGGGGTCTAAGGAAATTCCTATGTCTAAGCCAAGTTGGAAAATTTTATAATAGACTAAAGTTGCAAATGAGTACGCACTAGACCTTACTTTGAACGAGCATATGTACTTTTATTTAACGATTTGTGTGATGAAAAACCTATTAAATTAAAAAATTTTGAGTCCAGTTTCCAACGCTTCAAACCGTTCATCATTCGGAAATTCCTACGCAAAGTTATAACCAAATTACCAAAGCAGCGCAGAAAATGTCACTACCGCGCCTGTACAAAATCCAGCAGAGTCCAATTCTTCAAAATCATTTTGCACTAACGCCCTGTGCTCCGCGTTGTCCCACGCGGCGCAGTAGTACAAACAAATGGGTTTATAAATCCAAAAACAGAACACTTACGTGATTTTATTCCATTTCTCAACTCTCTCTTCTCCAACACCATTTTTGGGCGATTCTTCACCAAAATTCTTGGGTAAATTATCCTTGAATAGTTTTCTTCATCTTCCATCAAAATTATTTGAATTCTTAGGCCTAGACATGTGAAAATAGGTAGAAAATTAGAGGATTGGGTATAGTTAGGGTTTTCAAATAATTTGTGATTTAGACCTCGTTTTGCGATCGAACTTAAGAACAAATTATATATTTGAACTCGTGAATGAATGGGTTGTTGGAAATTGGTTCGAACCTCGTGTTTTGACCACATGGGCCCGGGGTCGATTTTTACTATTCCGGGCAGAATTTTGAAAAATATAAATTTATCCATTTGGATTATTTTGTTGGGTAGTATTGATGATATTTAATCAATTGTGTATAGATACAATTGAATTAAAGCCAAATTGAAAGAAAAGGGCATTGCTTAAGGATTGAGTTTATCGTAAACCTTCGAGGTAAGTATTTGATCTATCCTAACTTGAGGGAATAGGAGTTGAGTCTATTTGCTAATTGCTATGTGCGGAGTCCGGCATATAGGCATGGTGACAAGTATCTATATGTTCGGGGTCGAGCATGACCGTGAGTCTTAAATGGATAATCTCACATCCTTAAGTTATTTTATGAAAGAATTATTTCTATGAGTCTTGTATTATAATTGTTATGACTCCGGTATAGTTTGTTGTGCTTCATGTGTTATTATTATTCCCTTGCTGAAATGTTTGTTTTGATATTATTGTTCCCTTGCCGGGATGTTTGTTTTGATAGTATTGTTCCCTTGCCAGAAAAGTTAATGAAATAATTGTGGTTCTTGAACTTCGAGGAGCAATGACTCAAGTTATATCATGAAATTGTGAAAGCAAGTGGGTTGATTGAACCCTTTGAGCATTGACTCTAGTTATAATACGAATTGTAAAAGTTTATGAGATAGTTGCATACTTTGAGCACTGTCTCAGGTGTTAAAGTGAGTTATAAAATGAAAGTGAAAGAAAGAGAAAAAAGCATCAATTGTTCTGTTGCCAGGGAATTTATATTATTAATGTTGTCCCCTTGCCGGGATCTAAATTGTTTACTTATTGTTCCCTTGCCGGAATTCCTATATTAGCCTTGTCTATTCCCTCGCCACATTGTTTGTGATTGTTGCTTGGGTGAGTAAGAGTAATAAAGCACGAAAGTTGATGCTGTACACTTTATTTGACTGTTTTGTTGAGAACGAGAGTAAAAGAACGAAGACCTATTCTCCTTAATCGATGTTCCTCTATATGTAGAGTTGTTCTGTGTTTTTCCTTATTCTTGTTAGTGGCTTGGTTTTGATTTCTTATAATGGTGATGTCGTGCACTTTCTACTGTTGTGTTTATTTGTGCAACCTCGTAACAATAAGAAATTGCTCGGAGTCTTCCCCTGGTTTCTTAACCCGAGTCTTAGCCCCATCATAAATGTCTTTAATAACCTTTATGTAGGCTACCGAGACCCGTTTAACCTCTAAGCAGCTCCATAAGACCTCCCTAGGAATCATGTCGTACGCTTTCTCTAGATCAATAAACACCATGTGGAGATCCTTCTTCTTATTCCTGTATTGTTCCACCATCCTCATAATAAGGTGGATAGCTTCTGTGGTAGATCGCCCTTGCATGAACCCGAATTGGTTGTCTGAAATAGACACCATCATTTTCCCTCTCATCTGTACCACTCTCTCCTAGACTTTCATGGTATGACTCAGTAATTTGATACCTTTATTGTTGATACAGCTCTGGATATCGCCTTTGTTCTTATACAAAGGAACCAATGTACTCCACCTCCACTCTTCAGGCATCCGATTAGTCTTGAAAATAACATTAAACAATCCAATTAGCCATTCTAAGCCTGCTTTACCCAAACACTTCCAAAGTTCAATCTTTCATCTGGCCCGGTAGCTCTGCCCCTCCTTACCTTACATATTGCCTCCATGACCTCATCGACATCAATGTGCCTACAATAACTTAATTCATGGGGGTTGTAGGCATTTCTCAATTCACCTAGTACAATATCCTGATCCCCTTCTTCATTTAGAAGTTTATGAAAGTAGGTTTTCCATCTCCTCTTAATCTGGTAATCCCCCATCAATACTTTACTGTCCTCATCTTTTATGCACCTCACTTGGTCCAGATCCCGAGCCATCATCTCTCTCACCTTAGCGGGTCGGAATAACTTCTTCTCTCCGCCTTTGTTCCCTAGTTCCTCATACAGACGAGCAAAATCTACCGTCTTAGCCTCGGTCACTGCCATCTTTGCCTCCTTCCTAACTACCTTATATCTCTCACCGTTCGCTCTCTTCTCCTCCTTGCCAGTGCTCCCTACTAA
This sequence comes from Nicotiana benthamiana, assembly GCA_034376525.1. Taxonomy (NCBI): domain Eukaryota; kingdom Viridiplantae; phylum Streptophyta; class Magnoliopsida; order Solanales; family Solanaceae; genus Nicotiana; species Nicotiana benthamiana. Next base: position 149,688,222 of record CM067338.1, read on the forward strand.
CCATAGTAAGCTGCCTTCTTCACTTCCACTTTACCTTGGACAGTTGCATTCCACCACCAGTCTACTTTGTGGCTACCAGCATGGCCCGAAGATATCCCTAGCACCTCTCTTGCTGCTTTCCTTATACCGCCCGCCGTTGTTAACCACATAGTGTTTGCGTCCCACTACTTCTCCATGCTCTCATTGTCGATAACATTCCTTCCAACTCCTGAGCTTTATCCATAATCAAGGTGCCCCACCTTATCCTCGGGAAGCCTCGTATTGACCTCTTCTTCCTCATTGTCATAATGCCTATGTCCATCACCAAAATCATATGTTGTGTAGCAAGGGACACATCTGGGATAACTTTGCCATCCTTGCACAACTTTCTGTCACATCTCTTGAGGAGGAGGTAGTCAATCTGAGTCTTCGCCACCGAGCTTTGGTAGGTAACCAAATGCTCCCTCCGATTCCGAAAACTTGAGTTCGCAATCACCAGATCGAAAGCCTTGGAAAAGTCCAACAGCGATGTGCCCCCTCCGTTTCGCTCCCAGAAACCAAAGCCGTTGTGCACCTCAGTACAACCACCTGTAGACGTCCCAATATGACCATTGAAATATCCTCCTATGAACAACCTCTCGGATGGTGGGATACTAAAAACGATGTCATCCAACCCCACGCAAAAATGCCTTTTAGTCTCCTCATCCAAGCCTAATTGCGGCATGTACGCGCTAAAAACATTCAAAGTACACTCACCCACCACCAATTTTATAGACATTAGTCTACCATTCACCCGCCTGACCTCTACCATTGACTCTCTAAGAGTGCTATCTACCAGGATACCCTCTCCATTCTTACCCCTCTAGACTCAAAGTACCATAACTTATACCCATCAGCGTTTCTCGCCCTCGAACCGACCCACCTCGTCTCCTAGAGACACGTTATATTAATCTTCCTCTTCCGATGGTTCTTCACAAATTCGATAGACTTACTCGTTAGTGAACCTATGTTCCATGACCCGATTCTCAACCTATAGGCTCCCTTACCCCTCTACCTCCCCTGCCTCCCGTCCTATACCCTAAACCGCCAGCCCCGTGCTCTGCCCTACCCAAGGATATGCCCTTAAACTGTAACGACCCCATCGATCGTTTTGATCAAGTACAACCTTGTATCTCCATATACTGCTAATTCATGCTTTACAGTTCTTATGTAACATGTTGGGAGAATTGGTTCGGGTTCGAAAAGGTATTTGAAAATGATTGAGACACTTAGTCTCCGAGAAGAGAGCTTAAGTTGAATTAAAATCGACCGAAGGGTGAAATATGAGTAAACGAATCCAAATTGAAACTTTAGAACTTTTAATAGCTTCGTATGGTGATTTCAAACTTGGAAGTATGTCCGAATAAGGATTTAGAAGTCCATGGGACAATTCGATGTATTTTGGCGAATAATAAGCTGGCGTGTTCTAGTTATATTATATTATAAGTGTAAGAGGTCTTTTACCATGATGGATACTGAATGGATATGATGACAAGTTTACAAGGCGTACCATAATACATATGGGGTCTAAGGAAAGTCCTATGTCTAAGCAAAGTTAGAAAATTTCATAATAGACTAAAGCTGCAAATGAGTACGTACTAGACCTTACTTTTATATAACGAGTTGTGTGATGAAAAACCTATCAAATTAAAGCTCATTGAGTCTAGTTTCCAACGCTTCAAACCATTTGTCATTCGGACATTCCTACGCAAAGGTATGACCAAATTACCAATGCAGCAAGGAAAATTGCACTACCGCGGCGCCCCCTGCAGCGCGAGGCACGTCGCGCCTGTACGATATCCATCAGAGTCCGAAACTTAATCTCCAGAATCATTTTGCACTAATGCCCTGTGTTCCGTGGTGTCCCACGCAGCGCGGTAGTACATACAAATGGGTTTTTAAGTCCAAAAAACAGAACACTTACGGGATTTTCATCCCATTTCTCAACCCTCTCTTCTCCAACACCATTTTTAGGCGATTCTCACCAAACTTCTTGGGTATGTGATCCTTGGCTCGTTTTCTTCATCTTCCATCAATATTATTTGAATTCTTATGTCTAGATATGTGAAAATAGGTAGAAAATTAGAGAATTGGGTATAGTTAGGGTTTTCAAATAATTTGTGATTTAGACCTCGTTTTGGGGTCGAACTTAAGAACAAATCATATATTTGAACTCGTGGATGAATGAATTGTTGGAAATTGGTTCGAACCTCGGGTTTTGACCACGTGGGCTCGGGGTCAATTTGTACTATTCCAGGCAAAATGTTGCAAAATATAAATTTAGCCATTTGGATTATTTTGTTGGGTAGTATCGATGATATTTAATCAATCGTGTATAGATACAATTGAATTGGAGCCAAATTAGAAGGAAAGGGTATTGCTTAAGGATTGAGTTTGCCGTAAACCTTCGAGGTAAGTGTTTGATCTATCCTAGCTTGAGGGAATAAGAGTTGAGTCTTTTTGCTTATTGCTATGTGTGAAGTCTGGCGTATAGGCACGGCGATGAGTATCTATACGTTGGGGGTCGAGCATGACCGTGAGTCTTAAATGGATAATCTCACATCCTTATTTGATTCGATGAAAGAATTATTTGTGTGAGTCTTGTATTATAATTGTTATGACTCCGTTGTAGTTTGTTGCGCTCCATGTGTTGTTGTTATTATTATTATTATTATTATTATTATTATTATTATTATTATTATTATTATTATTATTATTATTATTATTGTTCCCTTGCTGAAATGTTGGTTTTGGTATTATTATTCCCTTGCCGGGATGTTTGTTTTGATAGTATTGTTCCCTTGCCGGGAAAGTTAATGAGGTAATTGTGGTTCTTGAACTTTGAGGATCAATGACTCAAGTTATTTCATGGAATTTTGAAAGTAAGTGGGTTGATTGAACCCTTTGAGCATTGGCTCAAGTTATAATACGAATTGTGAAAGTTTATGAGATAATTGCATACTTTGGAGCATTGGCTCAGGTGTTAGAGTGAGTTATGAAATGAAAGTGAAAGAAAGAGAAAGAGGCATCAATTGTTCTGTTTCCGGGGAATTCATATTATTAATGTTGTCCCCTTGCCGGGATCTAAATTGTTTACTTGTTGTTCCCTTGCCGGAATTCCTATTTTAGCCTTGTCTATTCCCTCGCCACATTGTTTGTAATTGTTGCTTGGGTGAGGAAGAGTGATAAAGCACAAAGGTTTATGTTGTACACTTTATTTGACTGTTTTGTCACGAAGGCCTATTCTCCTTAATTTATGTTCCTCTATATGTAGAGTTGTTCTGTGTTTTTCCTTATTCTTGTTAGTGGCTTGGTTTTGATTTCTTATAATGGTGATGTCGTTCACTTTCTACTGTTGTGTTTATTTATTGTTATCAATTCAAGTGTTTAAACTGTTTGAATCCCTTACTGTTGTGACCCTTCGTGTTTGAACCTACAGTGTTTGCATTATTTCACCGCATTTATACATATATATACATTTCAATACTTCAAGCACGAAGAGTGATACCGTGTATTGTTATTTGTGAGGAAGAGTGTAAAGCATGAAGGGTCATTCCATGCCATATTTTGATCTTTATGCACGAATGGTCATTCCGTGCCATGTTTTGATATTTATGCACGAAGGGTCATTCCATGCCATGTTTTGAATAATTATGCACGAAGGGACATTTCGTGCCTTGATATGAGAGTATGTGAGGAAAAGCACGAAGGCTGATGCGGTGCACTTAATTTGACTGTTTTGTTGAGAACGAGAGTAAAAGTACGAAAGTCGGTGCCGTACAGTTGTTGATTTATCTATTCTCCTTAATCGATGTTCCTCTATATGTAGAGTTGTTTTGTGTTTTTCCTTATTCTTGTTAGTGGCTTGGTTTTCATTTCTTATAATGGTGATGTCGTGCACTTTGTACTGTTGTGTTTATTTGTTATCAATTCAAGTGTTTAAACTGTTTGAATCCCTTACTGTTGTGACCCTTTGTGTCAGAACCTACAGTATTTGCATTATTTCACCGCATTTATACATATATATACATCAATACTTCAATCTTCAATAATTTTTCTTTACTTAAAAGGAATTTCTACTATGTTTTGATTTATTAATTTTTTGTATTAAAGATAATAATTCATCTGATATTGTACTTTAATTTAAAAGGGTATTTTTTTTATCAAATGATTTCTAAAAATAACATCATCTCTTCTTGTTGATTTCCTAATTGGTTTAGAAGCTGCACTCTACTTTATGTTAAGTAAACGTGGTTCTTTGAACATTCTTAATTGTATTGGGTTATGGACCCTGTGAACTGAGTAACATGAGAATATTGTTGTACAAAGTGAAAGAGAAATATGTTGGCACAAGGTGTCGGAGAAAATATTATAGTTTTATTTAATTGCACGTGAGTTGTCCGTACGGTTGTATCATAAATATGGGTACAAGATGTAGTAAAAAAATATGAAAGCGGGCCGAGACCTATATTATTATGATTTTGAAATGAGACTTCACAATGTGACCTTTATCCGAAAGAATGATATTCGAAAGATAGTTATTTGAAGGAAATATATTCAAAATATATTTATTGAAATGCATATTATCCTAAAGATTATTACTTGAAGAATTTATAGACGAAATATTTATATTTGAAGGACTTGATTATTTGATTGCACTTGTATTTATTATTTATTGAGAAGCAATTTTGGTGTTCTTGTTGCCTGCTATTTATATCATTGGTTGATCACCAGTGCCATTATTGTTATTTTTTTCCTATTATTTTGTACGTTATAAACAATACAGGTTTATGTGAGTGTCTGGTCCTAGCCTTGCCACTACTTCGCCGGGATAGGTCGGGCAATTACCAGCACATGGGGTTGGTTGTGCTGATACTATACTTTTGTACATTTTTGTGTACAGATCCATGTATTTGATCAATGGTAGCTATTTGTTGCGGTGAAGACTCAAGGTAAACATGCTATTGCGTTCGCACTTCTCAGAGTCACCTTCAGTTGTGCTTATTTCAGTTTGTTCCCTTTGTTTCGGAACAATGATGTAATTATATTGTACAACTACTCTTAGAAAGGCTTGTGACTTGTACTACCGATTTTGGGATTTGTAAATTGTTTAGAGAAAAATTTTATTTGAAGTTGATAAATATCGTTGTTATTTCAGTTAATATTATGCTTACCTAGTTTAGATACTAGGTTCCATCACGACTCCTTGGGAGGGTTTTTTGGGTCGTGACATAACCTAGCATTCCAGAATGCAGCCACTACCCCTATGATGAATCAATAGAAGACTCGCTAGTGCACCAGGACGACGAATCAAACTAGAAGGAAACAAAAGATTGCAAGTACACGAGTTGAACAAGTAATCTATTGTGAACTAAAGTAACTTCAATTTAGCTAACACCAAAAGGGAAATAGTAGACCGGGAGGTACCAACTCCCGGGAACCAAACCTATGTTGATTAGTTATGCTCGATGTATTTGTACGCTTACGCACCGGTTCCCACTGTCCTTTGTTGGCGCATGCCTAGGTTGCTCTCCTTTGCTAGCGTTAGTGCTCGTGAGTTGTGTCCAACAACTTCGAGAATTTCCTGCAAACATAGCAAATACCACAACCCAAAAACCAAAAAGAACTGACACCGCTACAACTGGTGTAGCCCTCATAAACTACGATGGAGAAAAATCAAGGGCGACGCAAGAGATAAATCAAGGTCGATGCAGGAAGAAGATAAAAAGACAAAGAACTTGCAGATCTGTAGTAAAAGGCACCAAAATTGACATGAAGCACACGCATAATTACTACACAAGGCAGAGCCAAAGGAAGCGGGCCGCAGCATATACCAGCGAAATAACGCTCTCAAATTTCACCGAACACCAAAAATATTACAATCCAGATCGAAAAGACAAAAGGCAACAAAGGGAAAAAATGTCCAAAATTAGTACATGGAATGACTAACAAAGCTAACTACAAAGTACACGGAGCTCAAATGGGCATTCAAAGCAGTAAATTTCCATAAATTTAGTAAATTACAGCTAAAAATAGCAATTTATTAACAAGCAAAGACTTGATATAAGATACTTAGTGAAACTGTGACTGAAAATGAAAGAAAAATTCAAAGTGAGAGAGCTTACTGTACCGGTGTTGAGAAATGGAGTATCGGTGAGAACAATTTTGTCGGAGAAATTCACAATAACGGAAACAAGGAGAAAGAGATTATAAATTCAGGATAGTATCCTAATGTTCCCCTGTAGCAGCACTTGCATCGGCACCGACGTGAGTGGGTGTCAGTGTGGCTGCTACTGGGGTTGGGGCCGGGTTAACGTATGGAGGGGGTTTTAGGGGCTGAAGGGTCGGGAATGGGGGCGGGGCGGCAGTGAACGTTAGAGACGAAGTAGAAGAACGTTAAAGAGAAGAAGACTCCAAAGAACATATATGTGACTAGTTTTTAGCAAATGAAATTAAAAAAAATTAAGCATGTTTAGTCTGGAATTTTAGCAAATAATATTTAATTTGAAGTTTTAGCAAATGAACAAAAAAAACTTAAAGATGTTTAGTTTGAACCTTTAGCAAATGAATTAAAAAACTTAAGCATATTTACTTTGTAGTTTTAGCAAATGAACTAAATAACTTCAGCATGTTTAGATTGAAGTTTCGGATAAAACTCACGACAAAAATGCAGACAGCAAGATCTATAACTTCAACAAAGTTTTAGCTTCAATGTGAGACAACTTCATTTAGCTTCAACATGAAACAACTCCATGCTACATTAGCATGAAGTTTTAGCTTCAACGTGAAACAACTTCATGCAAGTGTGATTCTGAAGATAAATCTGGATAAGTTTCTAATTTTTTGATAAAGCTTCTGAGAGGAGAGTGGGAGACCGTTTTCACAAATGAGGTTGCAGATCACGCGATTAATGCATGATGTAAGTTTTATATCTTTTGCTAGAGGTGTAATTGTCATATTATTACGGATTTTTTGTCAGCTGGTTACCAAATCAATATTTTTTTAAAATAGGGTACAGGCTAAAAGGTGGAATAAATATAAGGTATGGTCAATTCCCCCCGGGACAAGCGGGGCCAAACTTAAATTCCACCCCAAAAGGTATCATATTTATGCATATTTTTGGATTTTAAGGGCACCATTCGAAAATATCCAAATTTTAAACTTTAATCCAATTTAACAAATTTCAGACTTCTCCTCCTCCTACTCCTCATTTTTTCTTTTTAAAGTGTCAAGTAACATAATTTTAATACTTCTTCTACATCATTACTACTCTCTCTAAGAAAAAATCCTAAACCCTAGAGGAGTCATCGGCGCCAGCCCTCTCATGGCCACTACGGCTGGCGACCAACCTCCTATGGGGGTTGGTTGTCTCCCCCAACTATTTCCCAACATTTAAACAACAATCGAATCACAAAAAACCAGTTGGAAATTTCAAAATACTCCAACCCAGTTCATTAAATAACCTTATGCATGTGAACCAGATGAAACAAGTTACTGTCGAGCCAATTCAGATGAGACGCGTCTCGTTTGTGAATGGGCAACCTTTAGTGAAGTTTACTGAAGCAGGGTGGATCGTATGGAAATTATTGAAAGTTTGCAATATGCTGTGGTATACAAATTCTCGTATGGATGGACAGATTTACAAGAACTTCGAAGAATCATCCATGTGCAATGTGGTATTAAGGGAGAATTCAATATTGCACTCCATAGAGATAGGCACATATTGATTCGTGGAAAGATTTTCTAGATTTTACGTCGAAAAGTGTTTATTATGTGAAATACAAGGATATCAGACAAGAGCATTGATATATGATTCTCAATTCAAGGCAGGTGAAGAATCTCTTAAGGTGATGGCTTAGAGTTAGTTTCCTGGCTTGTTACCTACTTTTTTGTTAAAGAATGCCTATTTTCTTTTGCATCAGTGGCCGGCAAACGATTACAACTAGATATGTCAATAGTTAATAAGATACTTCCAAGCTGTGCAAGTGTTAAGGTACTACTTGATTTGTTAACTGAACTACCAATGAAAGTTCGTATGAATATCGACAATGAAGCTACTGGGGAAGTAAGAACTGAATGGATAAAGATTCGATATGATTATTACCTAACTATTGTAAATCATGCAAGTTACAAGTTCATGATGATTTTGAGTGCTGGAAATTACATCATGAACTTATGGTGCAAGACAAATAGAAGAATGAAGTAGCAGGCAATGTGAATGATAGGGATAAACATAAGGGGCCTATAATGATTCTTATAAGTGGGAAGGTAGTTGGAAAAATTAGGGAACATTGGCAGGAAGTGGGTGATAATCGTGTCAAGAATAAGGATGGGAAAGGCAAGAAGTTAATTAGTACAACAATGGGAATGAATTGGTTCCAGTCAAGAATGTTAATGCTGAGAAGGTGCAAACATCTAATAAGTTTGCAGCTTTGGATAGCGTTGATGCTAGGGAAGTGTAAAATAACTAGTTGGTAGTAATTGATGAAGTCCAGAAAATCGGGTGGATAAACCTTCTCCTACTAAAGGTGGAATCAATTGGTTCTTGTAAAGACTGTTACGGATCAACACAGTCCTAATCCTAAGACTACGAGTGTTGGGAGAATCTTAAACCTAGATGCGCCAGTTTTTAGTCCAAATCTAGTTGGAATTAAGGCTACAAAGGAGGGGAAATCAGATAGTTCTAAGGACAAGGACATGCAAAGTGCAACAAGAAAAGAATTCAATGCTCAACATGTCAATCGTGCTTTGGCAAAAACAATAAATCTAATGGAGATAACAATGATGTGGAGGTAGCTACGGAATTAAGGTGTGATGACTTAGCTCATTTTGTTATTACAAATCAGGTATTCCAAGAAGATCTTTCACAAACATAAGACATTGACAGTACACAACTAGGCAAATTATGGAGCAACCAAACGGAAATTTTTTTAGAAGACGGAGAAAGTAAAGAGGAAGATGATGAAGGTCAGATGGAAGATGACAATCAGTGAATAATGATGCTTTGGCAAATGTTGATGGAGAGGAAAATCATATGACACTGAATGAAGCTATACATATTATCAAGAAAAAACAAGGCAAGGTAGATGTATATGAAGGTGTTTTCAAACCTGTAATGCATGAAAACGGTGCAAACAAGAAACAACTACCAATAATCACTAAACCAATCGAAATACCTAACCCTAATCTTAACTCTAACCCCAACCCTAACGCTAACTCTAACCTTTGACCTAGCTTAGTGAATGGAACCCTAAACAATGTGGATCGAAATACCATAGAAATTGTTGGGAATGATATTCTAGCTGTAAAGGCCTATCACTGGTGACTACTGCTCCAAATTCTCAACCTCTCAAAATGGCAAAGGAAAATATGAATAAGTTGATGATACCAAAACCTGTACCAACTCAGATTGTGGGGCCAAATCAAGCACATGAGGATGAATACCCACACACAAGAGGAGGAAAAGATCTTGATGCAGAATCTGCAGTTCAAAATTTCATGAAGGTTGCTAGACAATGAGATTTATTACCAACACAGATTGAGAAAGCAAAATCAGTGTGCAAAGATAGAAAGAAACAGCAAAAGGAGAACACTAGTGTCCTTGGCATTGGTGTATAAACGAGAATGACTCTTTTTAAATCTAGTAATTAGATACGAATGCGATTATCTTGAATATATGGTCAGTCAATACAATGCAAGCTTTTGAAAGGCTTGTTACAATGCATAGACAATATGATTTTCACTTTATTGGATTGATGGAGCCAAAGCAAAATAGAAACAAGTTGGAAACATATAGGATGAAGCTTGGAATGCCTCAAACTTTTGTAAATATTTCTAACAAGGAATGGGCTTTTGTGGAGGACGATTACGAAATAGAGGTAATTATTGATATAGAGCAGCATCTTACACTAAGACTATTAAATAACCAGTCGCATAAGAAATTTATAGTCACCTTAGTGTATTCCAAATGTGATGCAATTGAAAGAATTGAATTATGGGATATGATGAATGCACTAGCTAGTAATATGACTCTTCCATGGCTTGTTAGAGGTGATTTTAATGTGATAGGTAATAATGAAGAGAAGACATTGTATCAACACTTGTAACTTGTTTGATTTGGGCTTCAAGGGCAGTATCTACACATGGTGGAATGGAAGAACAAATGATAATTGTATTTTTAAGAGGTTGGATAGGAGCTTGGGTAATATAAATGTCACGACCCCAAACCCGGTCGTGATGGCGCCCAGCCTCGAGGCTGGGCAAGCCCGACCAAACCACAATCAAGAATGGCATTCTAGCCAAAAAGAAATACTTTAAGATAACACAGCTGAGCAAAACAATAATCCTCCCAAGATCGAGGAGTCACGAGTACGGAGCCTCTAACAAAACAGGATACAAGTCTGACAAAATAGCAAAAAGGAACATGACTGATAGAAACAGACTAAGTGGTCCTACGGACGGTGGGCAGCTACCTCAATACTTTGAATAGCTCGGGTAATCAACAACAGCAACACTAGGTCTTTGGAGCATCTGGATCTGCACAGAAGGTGCATGGAGTATGGGGTGAGTCTACAAACTCAGCGAGTAATAAGCATGTATAAAACCCGAAGGTAAGAAAACACGAACTAACACAAAATGAAGCTATCTAGCAGTTCTATACAATATCACTCTCAGAGATATACAGAATAAGCAACAGTAAATAAATGTATGAGATGCAATGCAATGCATGAACACTGCGGAACGTGCAGCTCGATCCATATGGGTACCCGCGCTCACTATGGGGGTTCAGACTCCGGAGGGGCTCATACAGCCCAAGCGCCATATCATATAGTGCCAAAAGTTACCAATATTTCCGTTACAATACACGGTATCCTTAGTTACCACTGTTTCCATTTAAAAATACACGATGTCCTTACCACCGTTTCCATTTAAAATACACGGTGTCCTTAGTTACCACCATTTCTATTTAAAAATATATACAGTCCAAAAATAGCGAGATAATACTTGTCAGCCCGAAATATCATTTATAGACATTTGAGTTTTCAAAACGTATAAATATGGTTGAGTTTGCAAAAATAGTATTTAAACCTGGACTGATTTCAAATAATATGCAAATCATGATAATTCTGAGATAAACATCCCTGAAGGATCCTACAAGTCGGCACAAGGCCCCAAACATGGCATCAAGCCCAGATATCATCAATATAGTACGTGAAGCAACCGCCAACATAGTACAATATATCCCCCGGATTGGACCGAGTCACAATTTCCAACATATACGCCCCGGACTAGCCATGGAGTGCGTGTCTAGCGTCATAATAGCATCATAATGTGATATACTGGGGTATCAAACCCTCGGGTCATCATCTACACTCATTACTCACCTCAAGCCCGCTGCAAACTAGCTCACAATGCCTTTCCCTCGAGAATCAACCATCGCGGATGCCAAATCTGATCAAAACCAATAAGATTACGTCACAATAGGCTAATGGAACATAACACAATCGAAATAACTCGAAATACACCCAAAAACACGAAGTTGGCAAAATCCGAGCCCCGTGCCCACTTCTCAAAAATTACGAAATTCACATTTTCAGAACCCTCATCTCGCCACGAGTCCGTACATGTAAAATTCATCAAAATCGGACTCCAATTGCTTCTCCAAATCCCCAATTTTCATTTGAAATTTCAAGCCCTAGTTCATCAACTTTTATACCCAATTTCAGAGAATTAACGGTTGATTCTTCAATAAAATAACGTATTAAGACCACGAGACTTACCTCCAAATCACTTCCCGTCGAAATCCCCTTCACAATCCGTCAATGAGCTCTCAAGGTTAATGGAGGAAATAATATGAAGCTCGCGGATGAAATAACCCTTAAAACTTAACTGCCCAGGTGACTTTTCCTCTATGCAATCTCGAACTTCCTCCTGCAATCCCATAGAAAAACTTCTCAGGCCTCCCCCAATGGCCTATACGAACGCGATCTTAACCTTGTGATCGCATTGCTTCACCCGCTAAACCTACGCAATCGCAAACAAGCTTCTGCGAACGCAGAGCACAACTCCCTCAATCTATGCGATCGCACCCACGAACACGTGATCGCATTGAACAACCTCAGGACCTCCGCCAGGCCTCCTACGTTATCGCAGAGCCAAACCTGCAATCGCATAGAACAAATGTCTGCAACTACTTAACCTTCAAAATCTTCAACATTTCCCAACTTCAAATCCTTCCATCAACCATCTGAAATTACCCCGAGGCCCCCGGGACCCCAACTAAAACCACCAACCTACTCCAAAACATCATACAAATATGTTCCAATCATAAAAATACGACCTTTAACATGGAAATAATCAAATCAAGACGGATTCAAGCCTAAGTTCCACTATAACTTCCAAAACTCACATTCGATCAAAAACCCAACCAAACAACGTCCGTTTGACCTGAAAATTTGCATACATATCCAAAATCACCTAACAAAGCTACTGAAACTCTCGGAATTTCATTCCGACCCCCCAGGATCAAAATCTCACCTATCAACCGGAATTTGCTAAAAATCGAACTAAGCCAATTTAAGCCTAATTCTACACCGGACCTCCAAATTCAATTATGTTTTCTCTCCCAAGTCACAAATCACCATCCGAAACTAGTCGAATCACCATAAATCCATTCCGAGCCCTAATACTCATAAGTCAATATCCGGTTGTCTTTTTCAACTTAAGTTTTCCTTATAGTGACTATTGGTATCATTTTTAACCAAATTCAACCCAACACACTTCAAACTTACCAAACACATATATCAACACACGGGGAAGCATAATACGGGAATAACGGGGCTGAAATACAAACGACAACGAGTTGGGTCATCACAATAAAGTTTCAACAGATGTTACCCTGATTGGAGATTACACATCTTCAAAAACTAGATCGGACCATTGCCATATACTTATATCTTGTGATCCTAATGCACCTCCCATCAAGAAGCCATTCAGATTTTTGAAATTCTAGATTGTGTTTGATCATGTTTTAATGATGCAATTAATATACATGTGCAGGAACTCAAAGAAGTAAATAATAACTGTTAGTATGGCTTGTGTCGAACAAGGGAAGAACTCAGTCGCAAAAGAAGCTACCAGAATAACTCGTGATGTACAAGGAAAGCCATAAATCTGCATCAACAAATCAGGATTAGCTCCGTTAAACTGGGAAATCAAATCAACATCAAATCAGCAGTAATAGTAAATAACAAAGCAGGAATAATCAAGGCACGAGAAGATCAGTGAGTAGCGGAATCACGAAAGATTAAAAAATGCCAGAAGATATGAGCAGCAGAATCATGGAAGAATAAACGATGCCAGAAGATCTGAGTAGTGAGCGTGTTTGGAAGATCCAAAAATCAAGGAGAAATCTCTTTTGATTGTTTGCCGAAGGAAAAGATATCCAAAGAAGAAACGACTCACTCCTTATTCTTTAATAGAATAAACTCTTTCCGAGGATCAAAACCCTTGGGTTGACAAGCCTTCACCGTCCATCATAGTATATATTCTACTTGTAAAGCCCTCCTTAGATATATTTTGATCAAACCAAATCACTCTTTTTATTCTACTGCAAAAAAGCATAGTAGCTTACATAAATTTGGGAACTAGTCAAGAATAGAAAGAGGGTACAGAACTGGTGAGGCATTGTATCAGACGAGTGCTAGAGAAATTGAGCGATATATATCACATTTGTACTCGAAAGAAAACTCATTTACTTGAAGAGAACTCCCCTGCAACCTAAGGGGACTGGATTAGGATTCACACTGAATCCGAACCAGTATAAAAATCCTAGTGTCTTTAATTTCTGCATTTACTTTCTGCACATTATTTCCAGTTATCATATCTACAATATTGCCATATTCAGTCGACTGCTCTAGTTATACGTCAACTTATACGCGATTAGTTTTAATAACTTACAATTCACCCCCCCCCCCCCTTGTACTTTCAATTGGTATCAGAGCAAGGGTTACATCTTTGATTTTTACTTAACAACTTGTGAGAAAAGATCATGGCAAATCAGGTTATCATAGGAGCTCTCTTTTAGGAAGGAACTTCACAAGTGAGACCACTTAAATGGATAACATTTATCCCACTGGAAAATTTGAATGGAAATCTTCATCAAAGTATACAATGTTAAAGTATGGAGAGTTATCAAGAAGGAAAACTACTCACTGCCTGCTAGCACTCAACCTCTCGATGATCCTGATGACATAGACTCATATTCAAAAGGAGCAACTGGAAGCTGTACAAATAAACAACAAGGCAAGAAATCAGCCTCACAATGCTATAAGTGGTAAAGAATATCGAGTTTTGATACAGCCAAAGAGATGTAGGACAAACTTGAGGTCACCTATAAAGGAACCAACAAAGTAAAGGAAACTCACATCAACATGCTAGTTCATGACTACGAACTTTTCTCAATGAAAGAAGGAGAATCTATTGAAGAAATGTTGCCAGGTTTAGTAAAATAATCAGTAACTTAAAAGCTTTTGGCAAGCACTACACCAATGGTGATCAAGTTAGAAAAATTCTCAGAAGTCTACCAACCACTTGGCAGACTAATGTTGTCACACTGGAATCTCAAGAGATTAACAAGTTATCATATGATGAACTGCGAGGAAAGCTCATTGCTTTCGAAAGCGCATCTGAAGAAGACAAACCAAGAGGAGAAAAACAATTGTTACATTCAACACCACTGCTGAGTTGACTGAAAATGAAATTGATGATCCTGAAGCTCTACAAGAAGAGATTGCTATGATGTCTAGAAATATGGATGGACTGATGAGAAGATAAACAAACACAAAGAAGGGAAGATTTCCACCAAGACGATCCAGGAAATATAATGAACAAGACAAGAACGATGGAAAATGCTACGAATGTGGAAAGTTTGGGTACATTCAAGCTGAGTGTCCAAAACTAAAAGGAAGATCTCTAGTGGCTTCAACAAGAACAAATATTTCGGAAGCTAGAGCGATGAGGATGACTCAGACCATGTAGAAATAGAAAATATCTATTTCATGTCAATTCTAGAAAATTAAATAAACAAAACCTCAGGATGCTGGACAGATGAAGATGATTCAGATGACGAAAACTGTTTCATGACACATTGAGAAACGAGCGAGGTAAGATCTTATGACTGTGAAAGATACAATGAATTGCAGGATATTCTTGATTCAACCTTAAAAGGGTCTTCTAACGTGACGAATGAGCTTAAGAGACTTGTTAAGTAAATTAAAGAGTGGAAACCAAACATGAAGTACATGAAATTTTAAAAAAGTACTTCAAGAAGAGTTTGAGGAATTGCAAATGCAGCTTAACAACTTGCGCAAATCCACCAGTCATAGTTCTGTCAGGTCAAATCAGACGACTTACAAGTCAATTTAAAAAGAACCAATCACCACCAACACGACCAGTCGATTACAAGTCAACTGGAAAGGAACCAGCTAAGTCTATGTCGGCTAGTTCTAATACATGTGGAAGACTTGAAAATAGGTCTGGAGCTAAATGCCATTACTGTAACAAAAGTGGATATAAATATTGTAGTTGTCACTTTCGTAAATCACATATTTCAGGATGGGTTTGGAAACCAAACAATTCTGAACCTAGTAACACTAACTCACCAGGACCCAAGCAAGCTTGGGTACCCATAAGAAAGTGATAATCATGTCATGCAGGAACACCACAGAGTAAGCCGCAAAGGAAAATAGTATCTAGAAAGTGCGTGTTCCAGTCACATGACAGGTGACAAGAACCTGTTCAAGGAAGTTACAAAGATTGATGGAGGAAGTGTAAAGTTTGGAGATGATTCAAGAGGCAAAATAGTTGGCACCGGAACAATTCCCTTCAACAAGAACTGTGACATTACTGAAGTTTATATCGTTGATGGGTTAAACTACAATCTCCTAAGCATAAGTCAACTTTGCGACTCAGGATATCAGGTAAAATTTAAAAGAACAGGCTGTTCCATTGAAAACGAATCAGGTAAAATAATTCTCCCTGGAAAGAGGTCTGGAAATGTTTACATACTTGATGGATTAGAAAAGATAGATGGTCATATTTGCTTAACTTCTATGTCTGATGATCCCTGGTTGTGACACAGAAGAATAGGGCACGCTAGCATGCATTTGATTGAAAAATTATCTAAATATGATTTATTATTGGCTTGCCTAAATTGAATTTCTCTAGAACTCATATTTGAGATGCATGTCAGATGGGTAAGCAAACCATGAACTCTTTCAAAAACAAAGATATAGTGTCTACTTCAAAATCTTTGTAATTACTTCATATGGATTTATTCGGACCTACTAGAACTGCTAGCATAGAAGGCAAGAAATATGCTTTTGTTATTGTTTATGATTTTTCACGTTTTACTTGGGTAATTTTCTGTCTCATAAGAATAAAGCCCTAAGAAGTTTTAAAGTTTTCTACAAAAGGATTGAAAGAGAAAAAGGATATTTGATCTTAAAAATTTAAAGTGACCATGGAGGAGAATTTGAAAGCAGAGCTTTTGAATACTTCAATAACGATCAAGGATACACTCACAATTTCTCGGCACCACGCTCATCACAGCAAAATGGGTTGTGGAAAGAAAGAACAGAACTCTTCAAGACATGGTAAGAACCTGTCACGACCCCAACCCGGTCATGATGGCGCCCAACGCACTACTAGTCAAGCACGACCATTTATAACAGTTACTCTAATTATTCAAAAAAGGTAAAGATAACGCAATTTAAGTCAAAGTCTGAAATACTGATAATAATTCAAAAAATCAAATAAAATACCAATACAGCCCAACTAGGAACCGGTGTCGCAAACATAAGCCTCTAGAATAGAGAGCAACATCCTACTACAAAGTCCTTCTAAAACTGAAAATGCGGGAATAAAGGATAAAGATAGAGGAGAAAATCATTGGATGCGAACGCCCTGCAGCTACCTCAAATACTCCCGAAGATATGAACTCTGGATCAGTTGGATCTACTCAGCCCAAGACTGTCCTAGATTTGCACACAAGGTACATGGAATAAAGTGAATACTCCGACCCAGTGAGTAATAAACATAACTATAGTCTGAAAGAAAACGCAAAAGATTCACAAAGTACTCTATATCTAGCAGTTTATATCCAACACAGTGGAAACAGTAACCAACGGGTAATAAGGTTAAGTAATAATGCATGAAAGAATGCAATACATATAACGGTACACTCCGGTACCTGCTGCAGCATGCAGCCCGCTCCACTTATTTAACATCGACGACGCTCATTGGGGGTGTGTATTGACTCCGGCGGAGCTCCTACAACCCAATCGCAATATCAGTCAGGTATTGGCATAAAACAGGCTCTCGACCTCAATATCAATATATATAATCACTACGGTGTGTAGCCCGATCCATATTAAGGAACCATCCTCACTACTGGGTCCCCGACCCATCTTAGTAAAAATAATCCACATCCAATCGGGCGTGACATACTATAGGGATCTCAGCCCTCATATCCTTTTCATTTAAGGTTCAGGTATAAAACACATTTATAATATCGTTTTTAATATTTGAAAACATGACTGAGAATTTATGTTATGCACACAAGCGAGGAAGACACATAAGGATCCCCTAAGGATTCTACAGGTCGGCACAAGTCCCCAAACACGTCAATAAACCCAAATTTTACAATGATAAAGTATGCGTTTCAATCGCCAATATAGTAGGAATTAACACTCGGGATGGACCAAGTCTCAATCCCCAACCGTAAACGACCCTGCACTCATCGTGGAATACGTGTCACGCCTCAATATAGCGTTACGATGTGAAACTCTGGGGTTTCGAACCCTAAGAGCAGCAGTTACATCAATTACTTACCTCTAGCCG
This sequence comes from Nicotiana benthamiana, assembly GCA_034376525.1. Classification (NCBI taxonomy): domain Eukaryota; kingdom Viridiplantae; phylum Streptophyta; class Magnoliopsida; order Solanales; family Solanaceae; genus Nicotiana; species Nicotiana benthamiana. The sequence goes on from CM067338.1 coordinate 149,706,141, forward strand.
CCCGAAAACTAGCTAACAATGCCCTTGCCTCTCGAATTGACCTCCTCGTGCATCGAATCTGGCCAAAACTACAACTAATACATTACAATAGGCTAAGGGAATATAACCCGATTGTAAATACTCGAAAAATATAAAAAACCATGAAATTTGCAAAACCCGAGCCTCGGGCCCACTTCTCAAAATCCAGAAAACTTTACATCAAAACGACCCTTATCTCGCCATGAGTCTATACATATCAAGTTCACAAGTATCGGAGTCCATTTGACCCCTCAAATGATCAGTTTAAGCTCTCTTAATTTTCAAGCCCTAACCCCCATCTTTAACCTTTAATTTCTTGGGTTTTCAGTGTTAATCTATGTTTATACACCATAATATCATAATTTACTTTCAAGACTTCATACCTGATGATAACCCTTGAAGCCCTCTTCAAAAATCGCCCAAAACCCTCTTGGTTCGAAGTCCTAAATATTTGTTCTTTCCGAATTCGCGAAGAAGACTTAACTTAAATCTGTCCAGGCTTTTTCGCATTTGCGCTACATTTTCTGCTTATGCAGTCACCACTTTTGCGGTTCTCCAACCGCCTATGCGGTTTCTCCCAAAATACCCAGACCGCTTCTGCAGGTCTCAAATCGCATATTCGATCTCCGCTTTTGCGGACAATCCTCCGCTTTTGCGGAAACTGCCCAGGCCTCAAGGACCACTTTTGCGATCACGTAGCCGCATCTGCGGAACTAGCAATTAAATCATGCAATAAACTCCAAACTCTCCGTAAACCACCTGAATTCATCCCGAGGCCCCCGAGACTTCAATCAAAATCACATACATGATCTTTTTCCCTATCCAGACTTTCTTGAATCATCAAAACACTATTGTTAACACCAGAATTCCCAATTATCACCAAATCAAAGCCTAAGTTTATCAAATTCTTCCAAAACTCACACTTGATAAAAAACCCGGCTTAAACACCTCCGATTCAACTGAAATTTTAAACACACATCATAGATCACCTAACGAAGCTACTACAACTCTCGAAATTCTATTCCAACCCTCGGATCAAAATTTCACCTATCAACCGGAATTCGCCAAACTCAAACTTAGTTAATTCAAGCCTAATTCTACACTGAGTCTCCAAAATTACTTCCGATTGCTTTCCTAAGCCTTAAGTCATCCCGCAAAACTAGTCAAATAATCAGAAATCCATTCCGAGCTCTCTAACTCGCAAGTCAACTCCCGTTTGACTGTTCCAAACCAAACTCTTCTTAAAGAGACTAATTGTCTCATTTCCAACCAAACTCTATCCGAATTACTTCAAGTTCACCAAGCACATACAATGAAACATGTAGAAGCATAAAACGAGGAAAACAAGATAGAAATACATAAGACGATGGGTCAACGTGTCACATCCTCCCCAACTAAAATAAATGCTTGTCCTTGAGTGGGTCAAGAAATATACCTAGAGTCTCAAATAGGTGCGGGTATCTGCTCCGCATCTCCTGCTCGGTCTCCCAAGTGGCCTCCTCTACGGGCCGACCTCTCCATTGTACCTTCACCAAAGCTATATACTTTGATCTTAATTTCCGAACATATCGACCCAAAATAGCCATTGGCTCCACATCATAAGTCAAATTCTCATCCAACTGAACTGTGCTGAAGTCTAAGACATGAGACGAGTCCCCAACATACTTCTGAAGCATGGACACATGAAACACATGATGAACGCTCGACAAGATGGATGGAAAAGCAAGAATATAGTCCACATCCCCAATCCTCATAAGCACCTCAAAATGTCCGATGAACCGCAGATTCAGCTTCCCTTTCTTTCCAAACCTCATCACAACCTTCATGGGTGAAACCTTCACCAAGACCTTCTCACCCATCGAGTAAGATACATCCTGAAACCTTCCGGTCTGCACAACTCTTCTCACGCGACTGAGATGTACAAAATCTCTCCTGAATCACCTTCATCTTCTCTTAGGCATCCTGGACCAAATCTGTCCCTAACAACCTAGCCTCTGGGCTCGAACCAAACGACCGGAGATCTACACCATCTCCCATATAAGGCCTCATACGGCACCATTCGAATGCTAGACTGGTAGTTGTTGTTGTTGGAAAACTCTACAAGAGGTAGAAACTCATCCAAGAACCTCCAAAATCAATCACACATGCACGCAACATATCCTCCAATATTTGAATAGTGCACTCAGACTGTCTGTCCGTCTGAGGATGAAATACTGAACTCAGCTCCACCCGAGTACCCAACTCGTGTTGAAAAGTCCTCCAAAATTGAGAAGTTAATTGAGTACCTCTATTCGATATAATAGAAACCGAAACACCATGCAACCAAACATTCTCCCGAATAAAGATCCCTACCAGCCACTCCGAAGAATATATGGTACACGCTGGAATGAAATGCGCGGACTTGATCAGCCGATCCACAATGACCCAAATCGAATCGAACTTCTTCAAAGTCCGAGGAAGACCACTCACGAAATCAATAGTAACTCTCTCTCATTTCCACTCAGGAATAACTATCTGGTGAAGCAAACTTCTCGGTCTCTGATGCTCATTTTTCACCTGCTGATAGTTGAGATACCGAGCCACAAATTCCACAATGTCTTTCTTCATTCTCCTCCACCAGTAATGTTGTCTCAAGTCCTGGTACATCTTCACGGAACCCGGATAGATGGAATACCATGAGCTGTGGGCCTCATCAAGAATCCAATCTCTAAGCCCATCTACATTGGGCACACAAATACAGCCCTGCATCCTCAACACACCGTCATCACCTATTGTCATATCTCTAGCATCTCCGTGCTAAACCCTGTCCTTGAGGACGAGCAAATGCGGATCATCATATTTGTGCTCTCTGATGCGATCATACAAGGAAGACCGAGAAACCATGCTCTCCAACACTTGGCTAGGCTCCGAAATATCTAACTGTACCAACCGATTGGCCAAAGCCTGAACATCAACTGCAAGGGGTCTCTCCCTAACTGAAATGTACGCCAAACTACCCATACTAACTGCCTTTCCGCTCAAAGCATCGGCCACCACATTGGCCTTTCCCGGATGATACAAAATGGTAATATCATAGTCCTTAAGCAACTCAAGCCACCTCCGCTGCCTCAAATTAAGGTCTTTCTACTTGAACAAATGCTAAATACTGCGATGATTAGTGAACACCTCACAAGATACTCCATATAAATAGTGCCTCCAAATCTTCAAGGCATAAACTATAGCAGCCAACTCTAAGTCATGAACATGGTAGTTCTTCTCATGGGGCTTTAACTACCGAGAAACATAAGCAATCACTCTACCCTCCTGCATCAATACACAGCCAATCCTGACTCTCAAAGCATCACAATAAACGGTGTAAGAACCTGAAGCTGATGGAAAGACCAATACTAGAGCTGTGGTCAAAGCTGTCTTGAGCTTCTGTAAGCTCTCTTTGCACTCATCTGACCATACAAATGGAGCATCCTTCTGTGTTAACTTGGTCAAGGATGAGGCAATAGATGAGAAACCTTGAACGAAATGGCGATAATAACCTACCAAACCGAGGAAATTACGAATCTCTGTGGCCGAAGACGGCCTAGGACAACTCTAAACTACCTCAATCTTCTTTGGGTCAACCTGAATACCATCACTTGACACCACGTGTCCCAAGAAGGCCACAGAACTAAGACAGAACTCACACTTGGAGAATTTGGCATACAACTTCTCCTCCCTCAATCTCTGCAATACCACTCGCGAATGCTATGTGTGATCCTCCTGACTACGCGAGTATACCAAGATATCATCAATGAATACAATAAAAAACAAATCCAGATACAGCCGAAATACACTGTTCATCAGGTGCATGAATACTGATGGGGCATTGGTCAGCCCGAAAGACATAACCAAAAAACTCATAGTGACCATATCTAGTCCTGAAGGCAGTCTTAAGAATGTCTGATTCCTTGATCTTTAACTGTTGATAACCCGAACGAAGATCAATCTTAGAAAACACCCTTGCTCTCTGAAGCTAAATCATCAATGCGAGGTAGGGGATACTTGTTCTTGAGTGTTACTTTGTTCAACTGCTTGTAGTCAATGCACATTCTCATCGTGCCATATTTCTTCTTCACAAATAACACAGGCGCACCCCATGGTGATACACTCGGCCGAATAAACCCTTTTTCTAGGATCTCCTGAAGCTGATCTCTTTATTCTTTCAACTCCACTGGTGCCATACGATAAGGCAGAATAGAAATGGGCTTGGTGCTCGGCACCATGTCAATACCAAAATCAATGTCCCAGTGCGGGGGCATACCTAGTAGGTCTGCAGGGAATACATCAGGGAAGTCCCTCATAATGGGAACACAATGTATACTGGAAGCCTCAGCTCCAACATTACACACGAAGGCCAAATATGATAAACAACCCTTCCCAACCATGCACTACGCTTTAAAGAAAGATATAACCTTGCTAGGGACATAATCAGTCATACCACGCCACTCGATCCTCGGAACACTCGGCATAGCCAAAGTGACTGTCTTTGCATGACAGCTAGAATAGAATGACACGGAGATAACCAGTCTATGCCCAGTATAACATCAAATTCTACAATGCTCAAAAGCAATAAATTAAATCGGGTATCCAGACCGCCAATAGTAACAAGAAAGGATCGATACACATGGTCCACAACAATAGTATCACCCACCGGGGTAGATACGTGCACAGGTAAAGCAAGACACCCTCCGGTCATACCCAAATGATGAACAAGATATGAAGACACATAGGAATAGGTAGAATCAAGGTCAAATAAGACAGAGGAATCTCTGTGGCAGACTGAAATAACACATGTGATAACAACATCGGATGTAAGGGCATTTATCCTACTCGGGATAACATAAAATCTAGCCTGGCTGTTGCCGCCTGATTGGTCTCCGCCCCTAGGTCAAACCCTAGCTGCCTAGCCTCCGCTCTTATCTGACTGGGTTGGTGCTGAAGAAACCAAAGTAGAAGACGAGGGATGATCCCTCTACTGAGACCAGCTACCATGAAATCAAGGATATTGCCTGCTCATATGGTAAAACTCGCCACACTTGAAGCAAATACCAGATGCTGGAGAAGGGGACTGATGGGAACCCCTCACACCAGAATGACCAGCCGATGCACCCTGCGTAGAAAAACAGTGAACTAAAAGGGCATGTGAAGATCTATGAGCTGGAAGGGTACTAAGTGAAGATTGGCCCTGCTGGAACCCTGATGGCCATGTCCTGAAGATGCCGCACGATACTCGTGATGAGCCGACTGATGAGGCCTGAAAGAACGACCTGTGCTCTATTGAACCTAGCCCGTAGACGGAGCATCACTGAAGCTACCCGATCCTCGAGGCCTCTTGGCCTCCCTCTCATCTCTCACCTGACGGCGAGCCGTCTTAATATCACGAGCAATATCCACAGATTCCTCAAAGGTATGACTCAAAATCTTCTCTCGAGTTATCAGAATACGGGCGGGACAGATAAGTCCATCCACAAACCTCCTAATCCTCTCCCGATCAGGCGAGACCATCCATGGAGCATAATGAGCCAACTCCAAAAACCTCACCTCATACTGTGACACAGTCATATCTTCCGGACGAAGCCACTTAAACTGTCTCCGTAGCTCTTCTCTCTAAGACTGCGATACCCACTTCTCCAGAAAGAGAGTGGAGAACTCCTGCCATGCCAAAGGCGTTGCACCTCTCGGCTTACGCCGCTCATAAGCCTCCCACCAAGTGAAAGTTGCTCCAAAAAATTAGAATGTAGTAAATGATACTTTTCTCGACTCCAAGATCCCCGTGGTCCGAAGCATACGTCGACACGTGTCGAGAAAACCCTAGGCATCCTCGCCCGAAACTCCACTAAAAGTAGGAGGTGAAAGCATGCTGAACCTCTCAAGACGACGCTGCTCATCGTCTGGCATAGCTGGAATCACATCATCCTGAACCGGTGCAACTGGCTAAACTGGGGCAACCTGCTGAACTGGGGCAACCTACTGAACTGGTGGTGCCTCGGGTGTCTGCAAACCCGGCACTCCCTGCTCAGGCGTGCGAGCAGCGAGGGTCTGATTGCCTTTCCAGGCCTACAAAGTAGCTGCTGCAATAGTGGCTGAGACGGCCTGAGATAGGGCCTCCTGAAGACCCAGAATCACGATAGGCACAGCTGGTGCCTGAACGGGTGCTGCTGGAGTCTCTACAGCTGGAGCCTACTCCTAAGCCAGGTCAATTGGTGGGTCAATAGGTGCTGCCCCCTCGGTTTGCCTCGACCACGACCTCGACCACGGCTTGTGGTGGCCTTAGTAGGTGGCACAAGTAGTTATCCTCCACGTCCAGTAGCACGGGTTCTCACAATCTGGGAGTGAATAGAATAACAGAATTCAAATCTTGGATCAACAAAGTCGGACAATAATAATTCCAAGAATATGAAGTTTCCTAAAGGTTCTGCAGCCTCCGAGGACAAGTACAGACGTCTCCGTACCGATCCGCGAGACTCTACTAAACCGGCTTATGACTTACGAGACTAAGTAACCTAGTCTCTGATACCAACTTGTTACGACCCCAACCCGATTGTGATGGCACCCAACACACTACTAGGCAAGCCCGACCATTTATAACAGTTACTTAAATTATTCAAACAGGTAAAGATAAAGCCATTTAAGTCAAAGTCTAAAGTAATGATAATAATGCGAAAAATCTAACAAAATACCAATGAAGCCCAACTAGGACCCGATGTCACGAACATGAGCCTCTAGAATACAGAGTAAGATCCTACTACAAAGTCCGTCTAAAATTGAAAATGCGGAAATAAATAATAAAGATAGAGGGGAGAATCATCGGCTACGAACACCCTGCAGCTACCGCAAATACTCCCGAGGATATGAACTCTGGATCAGCTGGATCTACTCAACCTGAGACTGCCCCGGATCTGCACACAAGGTGGAGAGAGTAAAGTAAGTACTCCGACCCACTGAATAATAAACATAACTACAGTCTGAAAGCAAGAAAATACAGAAAATGCACAAAGCACTCTATATCTAGCAGTTTATGTCCAACACAGTGGAAACAGTAACCAACAGGTAATACAGTCAAGTAATAATGCATGAAAGAATGTAACACATATAATGGTACACTCCACTACCCGCTGCGGCGTGCAACCCGCTCCACTTATTTAACGTCGACAGCGCTCACTGGGGGTGTGTACAGACTCCGGTGGGGCTCCTACAACCCAAGTGCAATATAAGCCAGGTATTGGCATAAAATAGGCTCTCGGCCTCAATATCAATATATATAATCGCTACGGCGTGTAGCCTGATCCATATCAAGGAACCATCCTCAATACTGGGTCCCTGACCCATCTCAGTCAAATAAATCCACAGCCAATCGGGTGTGAAATACAATAGGTATCTCAACCCTCATATCCTTTTCATTTAAGGTTTTCGTATAAAACACAACTATTATATCATTTTTAATATTTGAAAACATGACTGAGAATTTATGTTATGCACACAAGTGAGGAAGACACATAAAGATCCCCTAAGGATTCTACAGGTCGGCACAAGGTCCCAAACACGACAATAAACCCAAATTTTACAATGATTAAGTATGCATTTCAATCGCCAATATAGTAGAAATTAACACTCGGGATGGACCAAATCTCAATCCCCAATAGTAAACGACCCTGCACTCATCGTGGAATGCGTGTCACGCCTCAATATAACGTTACGATGTGCACGTCTGGGGTTTCGAACTCTCAGAGCAGTAGTTACATCAATTACTCAGCTCTAGCCGGCCGAAAACTAGCTAGCAATGCCCTTGCCTCTCGAATTGACCTCCTCACGCATCGAATCTAGCCAAAACAATAACTAATACATTACAATATGCTAAGAAAATAGAACCCAATCTAAAAGACTCGAAAAATATCAAAAACCATGAAATTTGCAAAACCCGAGCCCAGGGCCCACTTCTCAAATTCCAGAAAACTTTACATCAAAACGACCCTATCTCACCACGAGTCTATGCATATCAAGCTCACAAGAATCGGAGTCCATTTGACCCCTCAAATCATCAATTTAAGATATATTAAGTTTCAAGCCCTAACTTCCATTTTTAACCTTTAATTCCTTTGGTTTTCAGTGTTAATCCATGTTTATACACCATAATATCATAATTTAATTTCAAGAATTCATACGTGATGATAACCCTTGAAACCCTCTTCAAAAATCGCCCAAAACCTTCTTGGTTCGAAGTCCAAAATATTTGTTCTTTCAAAATTCGCGAAGACGACTTAACTTAAATCTGTCAAGGCCTTTTTAGCATTTGCGCTCCATTTTCCGCATATGCAGTCACCGCTTTTGCGGTTCTCCAACCGCCTATGCGGTTTCTCCCAAAATGCCAGACCGCTTCTGTAGGTCTCAAATCGCATATGCGATCTCCGCTTTTGTGGAATCTGCCAAGGCCTCTTTGCGATCACCTAGCCGCATCTGCTGAACTGCCTACACGATCTCTTTTCCACAGATGCGGAAATGACATAACCAACAATTTAAGCCACGCAATAAACTCCAAACTCTACGTATACCACGGACTTGATCTTTTACCCTGTCCAGACTTGCTCAAATCATCAAAACACTGTCGTTAACACCAAAATCCCCAATTATCACCAAAAAGCCTAAGTTTATCAAATTCTTTCAAAACTCACACTCGATCAAAAACCTGACCTAAACACCTCCGATTCAACTGTTATTTTACACACATCATATATCACCTAATGAAGCTATGACAACTCTCAGAATTCCATTTTGACCCTCGGATCAGAATCTAACCTATCAACCGAAATTCGCCAAACTCAAACTTAGTCAATTCAAGCCTAATTCTACATCGAGTCTCCAAAATTACTTTCGATTGCTCTCCTAAGCCTTATGTCATTCCCCGAAACTAGCTGAATCATCAAAAATCCATTCCGAGCACTCTAACTTGCAAGTCAACTCTTAGTTGACTATTCCAAACCAAACTCTCCTTAAAGAGGCTAATTGTCTCATTTCCAACCAAACTCTATCAGAATTACTTCAAATTCACCAAGCACATACAACGAAACATGTAGAAGTATAAAACGGGGAAAATAAGACGGAAATACATGAGACGAATGTTCGGTCGTCATGGAACCATGCTATTAGAACATTCCTTGACAGACCATTTTTGGCAGAAGGTGTGAGTACTGCATGTCACATCCTCAATCGTTGCCTCATAAGACCCATTCTAAAAAAGACTCCCTATGAACTCTGAAAAGGTATACGTCCAAATATCAGTTATTTTCATCCATTTGATGCAAGTATTTTATTCATAATAATGGTAAGGACAATCTTGGAAAATTTGATCCAAGAAGTGACGAAGGTATTTTGTTTTGCTATTCATTAATTAGCATATCTTTTAGAGTTTATAATAAACATACTTTATGTGGAGAAGAATCTGTTCATGTTATACTCGATGAAAATAATCCCTTGGTCGAGAAAAAAATATTGCATCAAAATCAAGAAGCTCGGGACAAAGGAAAACAATATGAGTCAACTAATACATCTGGCATGATCGAGTCGACCAAAGAACACATCAGCAACTCTCCAGATCAACAAGCAGAGTCGACTACAAACACTGTTCGACTAAATGAATATAGAAGAAAACCTGAATATCCCTAGAAATATATCATAAGGGATCCAAATGAAAGAATGAAAACTAGGGCTACCCTAAAAAAGAAAGCAAATATTGCATTAATTTCTCAAATAGAGCCGAAAATGTAGATTAAGCATTGAAGGATTCAAGTTGGGTGCAATCCATGCTAGAGGAACTAGATTAATTCAGCAAGAATCAAGTGTGAAAATTAATACCCAAATCTGATAACGTATCTGTGATCGGAACAAAATGGATATTTAGAAACAAACTGAAACAACATGGAAAGGTCATAAGAAATAAGGCTAGATTAGTTGCTCAAGGCTATTCACATCAAGAAGGAGTCGACTATGATGAAACCTTCACCCCAGTAGCTCGATTAGAGTCTATATGAATTCTTCTAACATGTGCATCGTTTAAAGGATTCCAGCTATTTCAAATGGATGTCAAAAGCACTTTTCTCAATGGATTCATCGAAGAGGAAGTTTTAGTAAAACAATATCCAGGATTTGAAGATTCAAAATTCTCATACCATGTATACAAGCTTGCTAAGGCATTATAAGGCATTATATGGACTGAAACAGGCTCCACGTGCCTGGTATGATAGGTTAAGTGCTTTCCTTCTTGATCATGGATTTACTAGAGGTAAAATGGATACTACCCTATTCATCAAACAATCAGCTGAAGGTAATCTCATTATTCGAATTTATGTTGATGATATTATCTTTGGTAGTGCTAACCCTCTTATGTGTAGGGAATTTGCAAATCTTATGCAAAGCGAGTTTGAAATGAGCATGATGGGCGAGCTTACATTTTTCCTTGGGCTAAAAATTCAGCAAATCGAAGAAGGAACCTTTATTTGTCAAACTAAATGTACAAAGAAACTGATCAAAATTTTTGGCATGAGCAATACAAAATCAATTGATACTCCTATGAGCCTGCTTTAAATTTAGACAAAGATAAACATGGTACTCCAATTGATGAAACCAAATACAAAGGAATGATTGGATCACTACTATTTCTGACAGCAAGTCGACCAGATATTATGTTCACCGTGTACATATGCGCCAGGTTTCAATCAGCTCCCAAGGAGTCACATCTGACTGCTATAAAAAGAATCATTCAATATCCAATTGGTACAGTATCTCATAAATTATGGTATCCTCGTTCTAACACGTTTAAATTAGAAGGTTTTTCAAATGCTGATATAGAAGGTGATAAAGAGGATAAAAAAAGCACAAGTGACACTTGTCAACTACTAGGAAATGCTTTAATATCCCGAAATAGTAAAAAGCAAGTATCCGTCGCCTTGTCCACAACTGGAGCTGAGTATATTTCCATTGGACAATTTTGTGCACAACTTCTGTGGATGTCTCATCAATTGGGAACCGATGAACTTTCTGTTAAACCTATAAAAAAAATTTATGATAATTCTAGTGTTATTTGTCTTTCAAAAAATCCCGTGCATCACTATAGAGCAAAACATATAGACATTAAGCAACATTTTATTGGAAATCATGTTCTTAAAGGTAACATAGAAATAGCTTTTGTTGACACCTTTGCTCAATTAGCTAATATTTTTACTAAGCCTTTGTTGGAAGAAAGATTTTGTACTTTGAGAAAATTACTTGGTATTATTTTCTTTTCAAAAAACTCATAGGACCTATATGTTATTTTTGGTCAAAATTGTTATAGTTGCACTTTTCCAATGCATTAATTACACCCCCAAAATTTCCCCTCTCGTTTTACTTTTTTCACATTAGTTCGCAGTTCGAAGATGGAAATCCAATCATTACGTCTCCTCAACTGACACCCCTTCCTTTTTTGTATTCAACCGTCAAATCCTTTGCTTAAACATAAACTCTTTTAGTCACCCTCATCCCCATCTTCTTTCCAACCCTGTGAAAATGGTCCCCTCACCCATGGCGAAACATTCCAAGAACCCCTCTGCATCTACCAGAAAGAGCATCCATTGTTCCTCCTTCTCCTCTTGTTAGTTCTAAGCTAAGTGAGAATCTTAACTCCATTGACTCCTAACTCTCAGATATTAAGACTCTTCTTTCTGCTACTCAGTCCATTGTGGGTGACGTTCATGCTATTCCAAAGGAAACAAGGTCTGATGTGTCTAAAATCAGAGTCGTTGTTCACATAGTAAGGGACAATGCGGTTAAAGCCTTCAAATAGGTTCATGACATGCTGGATGGCATGAGCGTCGTTACAAATACCAGTTTCAAACAGTTGAAGGACGCCATCTGCAACACTCTTACCTATTTCCTGCGTTACTAGTATGGATGTGTTTTTAAGACTATTTTCTTTTGATACTTGTTTTGATGGCGTTTTGAGCTATGCCCTTGGATATTTCTATTTTTTTTCTCTTATAGGCTGTTTCATCATCCACTGGTAATCCATGCTAATCTCTCTTTTCTGATGTCAAAGAGGGGGAGAAAATATATATATCTGTGGTTTATACTATTATGTGCATTTATGCAGGTTTAAGTCAACTATGCTATAAATTCATAGATAGTGTCTATATATGCTGAACAGGTAGATGTCGACTGCACACGTTGAGGGGGAGAACAAGCCAAGTCAAGTTAACTGCACACATTGAAGGGGAGCCAAGTCGATTGATTATAAGTATATTATTTGCCATCATAAAAAAAGGGGAGATTGTTAGATCATATTTTAATGATGCAATTAATATACATGTGCAGGAACTCAAAGAAGTAAAGAAAAATTATCGGTATGGCCTCTGTCGAACAAGGGAAGAACTCACTCGCAAAGGAATCTACCGGAATAACTCGTGATGTGTAAGAAAAGCTATAAATCTGCATCAGCAAATCAGGATTAGCTCAGTAAAACTAGGAAGTCAAATCAACAGTATCAATAAATAATGGAGTAGGAATAATTAAGGCACGAGGAGATCAGTGATTAATGGAATCATGGAAGAATAAAAGATGCTAGAAGATCTGAGCAGCGAAATCACAGAAGAATAAAATATGCCAGAAGATCTGAGCAGTGGGCGTGTTTGAAAGATCCAACAATCAAGGAGAAATCTCTTTTGAACAATCGTCTGTCGAAAGAAAATATATCAAGAGAAGCAACGACTTACTCCTTATTCTTGAAAAGAATCAACTCTTTCCAAGAATCAAAACCCTTGGGTTGACAAGTCTTCACAGTCCATCATAGTATATATTCTACTTGTAAAACCCTCCTTCGATATACTTTGATCAAACCAAATGACTCTCTTTATTCTACTGCAAACAAGTATAGTACTTACATATATCTGCTGTGTAACTAGTCAGGGACATTAGATATCTTCACTTTGAGGAGGAATTCTGGAAATAAAAAGCTGGGATGAATTGGTTCAATGATGGTGATTGAAATACAAAATTATTTCATGCACAAGTGAATGGGAGAAGAAATATTGCAATTAATAATAATTCAAAATAGCACTGGGCAATGGTCGGAAAATAGTAAAGATATGGCAGTGGAGTCAGTGAGATTTTTCCAAGAATAATTTCACGAAGATAGGGTCCCTACTGACTTTTACATATTAGATCATGTACCTAGCATGTTAGAGGTGCAATATAATAAGGACATTATCAAACAAGAAACTATTGAAGAAGTCAAGAGGGATGCATTTGGGCTAAATGAAAATATGCAAGGGATCCAAATGACTTCAATGGATCATTCTTTCATACCTGCTAGGACACTAATAGAGAGGATGTGTTTGATATGGTTAGGGCCTTCTTTAATGGTCAAGAATTGCCTAAGTTAGTGACTCATACAAATTTGGTATTATTGCCAAAGAAGAATGATATTGTTACATTTTCCGATATGAGACCAACAAGCCTAAGCAACTTCATCAATAAAATGTTTTCAAGAGTTATTCATGAGAGGATGGCAGAGCATTTTCCCAACCTAATTTTGGATGAGCAGGCTGCTTTTGTTAAATAGAGAATCATTGTGGAGAATGTGTAACTTACCCAAGATATTATCACTGATATAAGATCGAGAACTAAGGTAGGTCTAAATATGATGATCAAGTTTGATATAACAGAAGCTTATGATAGACTCTCTTGGCTTTTCTTGACAAAATATTGAGAAAGATGGGGTTTTGTGAGAGATTCATAGGTTTCATCTTTGGTATTGTCTCTAATAATTGGTATTCAGTGCTACTTAATGGTCAACTATTTGAATTCTTCAAATTAACTAGAGGAGTCGAGCAATGGGGATTAATTCACTTCACAAGAATCCATACTTTTATGGTTTTAGATTGGCTAAATGGAGCTTTAAAATTAATCATCTAGCTTATGCTGATGATACTATTATTTTCTCATCTTTAGATACTACTTCTTTGAAGATTATTATGGAGGTTCTTACGGCATATGAAGCTGCCTCCGGACAGCTTATAAACAAATCCAAATAAGCCCTATATATGCATCACTCGTCTAGCATGTAGGTGGTAAATAAGGTTCAAAGGGTTACTTGGATAGAAAGGCAAGAATTTTCATTTACTTATTTGGGGTGTCCTATTTTTTTTACTCTAGAAGGAAGATGGAATACTATCAAGTATTTATCAAAAGGTTCTTGATAAGTTGTAATGAAAGCTCTTGTCTGTAAGTGGTGGGGCAGTATTGATTACTCATGTGTTGAAAAGTATGCCTATTCACCTTCTTTCTGTTATTAACCCCTCCCCCCCCCCCCCCCAAAAAAAAATTATGTCATTGAAAAGCTACACAAAATATTTGCTTAATTCTTTTGGAGCAATTCAGTTGGTGGAAAAAGTAAACATTGGGCATCATGGAATAATTTATGTCTATCAGTGGAGGAAGGAGGAGTTGGTTTTATATCATTACATGATATTGCTAAAGCTTTGTTTTGCAAGCTTAGGTGGAACTTTAGAACAAAACCTACTCTTTGGAGTTCCTTCATGAGTCAAAAATATTGTAAGAAGCTAATGCACTGGTGGTGCCTTGGAGAGCTGGGTCTCTTACTTGGAGAGGAATGTTGGAGTGTAGGGATTTGGTGGAACATTAGATATTGTGGAAACTAAAAATGGGATCATATTTGTTTTGGTTTGACAATTGGACAGGGTTAGGTGCACTATATTTTGTTACTCCTCCAGATTTTTATTGTGATGAATCAATACACAATACGTATGATGAGGGAAATACTACTTGAAGATCTTGCTGCTCTTGTTATAGACAATATCAAGCCTCCTATGGTACATGAAAAAATTGATAAACCTTACTGGATGTTGGCCAGAGGGATAATTCACTGTTAAGTCGACTTGGGTCTATTTGGAAAAAGAAAGGATCCTAGCATTATCTACAAAAACATGCGGCCGAAAGGATAGCCATTAAAAATTTCGTTCTTCATGTGGAAGCTATGGAATGAGAAGCTGCCTCTTGATGATATAATTAGAAGTTGGGGTTACTTTTCACCTTCAAGGTGTTGGTGTTGTACAAATCCAGAAGTGAAAACAAGATAACATGTCTTCTTCATATCATATGTTGCATCAAAGGTATGGTCATTTTTCTTTTCCTTTGCTGGATTAACTTTGGAAGGGCTGAAATTGCACCAAGCAGTGGTGAAGTGTTGGACAATACAAGTTATTCCAAGACTTAGACCCATTTTTCAAGCATTGCCATGCATCACTGTATGAGAGTTATGGAAGAGGAGAAATAGTTATAAACATAGTGAAACAATTACTGTTAATAGGGTCATATACCAAGTGTCTTCTACCATTCAAGCACTTGTGAAGTATAGGAAGCCTGGAATCAAGCAGGTCCCTCATAGATGGCTTGATGTGGTATATTTGCTGAAGAATTATACACCTAAATTACAATTGCACAAGGTACTTTGGGAACTGCCTAGGGAAGGATGTATGAAGGTAAATACTGATGGGGCTTCTAGGGGAAATTCGGTAGAAGTGCTATTGGTTTCTATACTAGGAATAAACTTGGAGATGTGGTTTATTCATGTGATCGGGAAATTTCGTAGCTGAAGCTTTGGCAGTTCTGGAGGCCTTGAGAATTTTCTCAAAGACATATCACATACAATTGGATACAAACTGATTTAATACTGCTCAAAAATGTAACTGAAAGGATATGGAAACCACCATGGATGATTGTTGAATATGTTGAGGAAATATGGAAATTAATGGAGGTGTATGTGTGGCTAAGGTGTCACATATTTTTTGAGAAGTCAATATGATGGCAGACCACCTTGCTAATTACAGACTTGATCATAACAGTATTGAAGCTGAATGCTTTGCAAAATTAGATGTACAAGGAAGGAGGATAGTGAATAATGATAAGCTCAAATGTCCATATTTAAGGTTAAAAGTTGCAAAGAATTAAGGAGTAAGGAGGAAAAGCGGAGTAGAGAGCTGGAGAATTCATTAGATCATCATGTACAAATCCCTCGGGAGGAATACATGGTGATCATTTTTTCTACTAACCTTGCATTATTTTTTGCAGGAGACGTTATTGTATTCATGTCTTGCCATTTATTACAACTTCTATATGTGGTATTAGTACTATGTGGTCATTCTCTAGAAGGAGGAAAGATGGCACGCACATGCATGAAACAAAGGAGGAAAATGAATATTCATAGCACGCAACAAGTTTGGCAAAGTGATATATTGTCACAGGCTTGGGTGTTGGATGCGCAACAACAAAGGCGAGCAACATTAGCAGGCCAGCGAGCTTCCCAACATGCCTAAGAGCACGCCTAGCATGACAAGTATCCAGCTCAACTACAAGGCGGTGCCAATTAATGCACCAGCTGCACCTCGCTATATACCTGGCGACGCTTAGGGTTTATCATTGTTGTAGATTTGGCCTAGCACGTCCAATAGCGAGAAAACTCCCATACGACGCAAAGGATTTTTCAAGGTCCATCTCACTAAAGACCTGGCAACGTGAGGATAGACGCCAGCTCCAACACGCCTTGAACTGGCGACGCACAGTCCCCTTCTTGCGAGGAACACTACTAGAATTTGGCCAAAAATCGATTGCAAAAAGTGACCAAATATGGTCGCTTTTTGGCTAAAAGCGACCAAAAAGAGACCAAAAGTGCCTAGTAGCTATATTGATGGTTCCTTTTATTTAGGGACCAAAGTTGATCGCTAATTAGCAATTAACTTTGGTCTCTAACCTAAATGGACCCATTTTTTCAGATATTTACTATAGAGACCAACTTTGGACGCTTTATTAATTTAATAATATAATTTTGTGACCAAAATTGGTCTCTAAATAAAAATATATTATTTATTTATTAATTATTAATCATTAAAAAGTGACCAACTTTGGTCTCTAATCCAAATATTATATTTTAAAAATATGGAAACTAGAGACCAATGTTGGTCGCTATTTTATTCAATTATTTATTTATTTTATTAATTTAGCGAACAACTTTGGTCCCTAAATACATGAATTTAATTTAATTTTTAACTAAGAGCAACCAAATGTGGTCGCTATATCACTAGAATTTTTATTTTTTTAATGAAATAGTGACCAAACTTGGTCGCTTTTTGAAGAAATCTTCGGAAAGAAGCGACCAAAATTGGTCGCTATTCTACAGAAAAAAATTTTAACTTGAAAAGCGACAAAATAGAGACCAACTTTGGTCGTTTTCTATGTATTATTTTGCCAGAAAATACCTGTTTCTGCAGCTACACCACCTGCCAGTCATACCAATTTCCTAAATAAGCATTTTATGCCAACGACAATAACAATAAAAAGAAACTAAAAGCAACAAAGAATAAAGTTCAATAGAACTAATACATTAAGCTAACAAAACTAAGTTAATGCTTATTGCAAACCCATTCGAACTAAAGAGAACTAACACAATAGTAAATTGGTATGTAAATTAGTTCTAACACAATAGAACTAACAGAATGTAAATTACTTCTAACACAATTATAAATTAATTCTAACACATAGTATATAAAGTATTGAAGGAGTGTTCTTTTAGCATCCTCGTCTAAAAGTTGCATTACCTCGCTCGGTTCATTAGGTGGTTGACTGCGTATGAATTCCCCCACTTCAGCTGTGAAGCGAGTTGAACATATATGAAAAATTATATTGAATTAATATTTCAAAATCTATATAAAAGCAAATCAAAATATTTAATGAAAAGTAAAAAATTTACATGTATGTAGTCGAGGCTCGACCCTCTTTTTTGGATCAGTCTCTTTTTTCTTCTTTACAATACGGGTTTCATTGAATAGCTCATATTGCTTCTTTGGCACCATAAAGTTTCTTGGTGACTTTGCTGATTATCCTCGTGGTACTATTACTCGGGATGAACTTTAATATAGAGAATAACTTGGATACGGTACATGACGGAGTGTGTCTTTGATCAATTGTTTATCTCATTAGTTACAATGATAATAAGAAGGCAACGACATGTGTTTCAAAAAAGTGATGGTGTAGGCAGGATTTACATTTCCTAAGTAGATAAAAGAGGTTATAGAAAAATTCTCTACTTCTTTCTAAGAGGAAAAGAAGTTTGATTGATAGTGACAAAGTTGATGACGATGGAATTTTTTCGTTGGTTGTCGCATTTCCCATAAAACGTGGATCATAAGACTCTATGGTGACAAATATTATAGGCAGTTTTGTGCTCAACTTTCTCTTAAGTCTGATCCGTACAAGCTTAATGTGATATTGGATGATATTTCTTCGGATTCAGACAATAATTTGACCAACAAAAGTAGGGAAATGCTCTTAAAAGAATTAAAGGTAAAAAGTTTTTCTTGGTAGAGAAGGATGCTGAAAAATATTTTACCTTTAATTCTTTTTAAGAGCATTTGCATACTTTTATTGGTCAAATCATTATCTGAATCCGAAGAAATATCACCAATATCACATTAAGCTTGTATAGATCAGACTCGAAAGAAAGTTGAGCAGAAAACTTCCTATAATCTCTGTCATCATATAGTCTTATGATCCCCATTTTATGGGAAATGCGACGAACAACGGAAAAACATCCATCATCATCAACCTTATCATTCTCAATCAAACTTCTTTTCCTCATGGAAAATGAAGTACATAATTCCTCTATAAGCTCTTATTTTATCTACTTAGAAAATATTAAATTCCTGCCTACACCATCACTATTTGAAACACATGCCATTGCCTTCTCATAATCATTGTCGCTATAATGAGAAGAACAGTTAAAGGCACATTCCACCAGGTACTGTATCTTAGTTATTCTTGGTGGAAGTTCCATTGCATGTCTAATAACTTCATCAACCTCTTCACGGTACTATTACTTGGGATGAACTTGGATACAGAGAATAACTTGGATATAGTACCTGACATGGTGTGTCTTTGATTAATTGTCGATCTCTATAGCTACAATGATAATGAGAAGGCAACGACATGTGTTTCTAAATAGTGATGGTGTAGGTAGGATTTAACATTTCCTAAGTAGATAAAAGAGGTTATAGAGAAATTCTCTACTTTATTTTCCAAGAGGAAAAGAAGTTTGATTGATAGTGACAACATTGATGAAAGACGTAATGTTTTCCGTTATTCGTGTCAGTTCTTATAAAGCGGGGATAATAAGACTTTATGATGACAAAGTATGACGACCCAAAGGGTCATCACCTTAATTCTAATTTTCTTTGTGCTTCCGAGGCCTTGAAAACCTCTTATTTGGGCATCAATTTGCGTGCACAGTTAGGGCACGAAGCTGAATTTTTTTATGTAAAAATATATGATTTTTGTGTTAAAAACTATGATTTTGATAATAATACTGATATAGTTGACTTTGGTCAACATTTTGGGTAAACGGACCCGGACCCGTAATATGACAGTACTGGGTTCCATTGAAAAATTGGGACCCGGGCATATTCTCGGAATCAAAATCCGAGGTCCCAGGCCCAAGTACGGAATTTTTAAAAGAAATTATTTATCTGAAATTCATATGAAAAATTGAAATGAAAATGAGTTAGAAAGTGAGGGTATCGGGCTGTGTTTTGGTTCCGATGCCCGGTACAGGTCTTAAATGAGCGTTAAGCCCTATTTGCAAAGTTTGGTTGAAAACGGACGTCATTTGATATGTTTCAGACTAAAAATAGAACATTTGGAAGTTTTGAACTTTGAAATGAATATCATGAGTTTGGAGGGTTGATTCTATGCAAATAATGTTATTTTGGCCATTTGATCGCACGAGTAAGTCCGTAAGATATTTTTGAGGTTATGTACATATTTGGGTTGGAGCCTCGAGGGCTCGGGTGAGTTTTGGATAGGTGTTAGGTTCATTTTGTTGCATGTTGGAGCAGCTGCATCTGCAGGCTTCGCATTTGCGAAGCCAACTTTGCAAATGCGAGATCCCCCCAGGCATGCTCCTATCGCAAATGCGAACAAAAGCTCACAAATGCGATCCCCTTCCTATTAACCCAGTCTTCGCAAATGCGATTGTCCAGCTTAAGTCATGAGTTCGCAAATGCAAACTTTCTCTCGCAAATGCGAGTTCCACCCAAAATCTGCCTCGTTCGCGATTGCAAAAATTTCTTTGCAATTTTGACATCCGACCTTCCTTCTGCATTGTTCGCAATTGCGTACAAATCTTTGCAATTGCGATATTGCATTCTATACTTAGACGATTTTAAACCTCTTTCTTCATATTTTCAAAACCCAAAACCTCCATTGGCGATTTTCTCTCAATTCCTTCTTTCTAAATCAATTGTAAGTTAACTGTTACTCAATTTCTTCAATCTTTAACATCTTTTATCATGATTTCATCTTAAAATCGAAGCTTTCAACGGGTAAAATGGGGATTTGGCATAGAGCCTAGGTTTTCTTAAAGTTGGGGATTTGGACCTCAATGTGGGGTCCGATTTCAAAACAAATGGCATATATGAATTCGTAGGGGAATGGGTAACCCGGTTTTGGTTCGAACATCGAGTTTTGACCACGTGGGCCTGGGGGAATTTTGGGAATTTTTGGGTAAAACTTTGGGAAATTAATTTGGATGCATTCAAGTTGATTTAACTAGCATTTGTTGATACATTTCAGTAAATTTTGATTAGATTTGATCGATTTTGAGGCGAATTCGAGGGATAAAGCTATCCTAGAGGCGTGAGTTGAGTTTGGAGCTTTCGAGGTAAGTGTTTGATCTAACTTTGGCTTGAAGGAATAGGATTAGGACTATATTTGCTATGTGCTATGTGGAGTCAGTGTATAGGTATGGTGACGATTACCTATACACCCGAGTCTAGCATGACCGCGAGTCGTAATTGCTTTTAAATTTTGAAAAAGGTGAAACAATTGAGTTAATTACCTGCTAAACGAAGTATGAAGTGATAGTTAAGAAGCAAATGAGTTAAAGAAGGAAGTGTGGTACTTTTCCCTTGCCGGGATTTGTTGTTGAATTGTTTTCCCTTGCCGGGACTTGTTTTTGATTTGTTTTCCCTTTTCGGGGCTTATTGTTGCATTGTTCTCCCTTGCCGGGATGATTAATCTTGTTGTATATTCCTTTCCCGATTGGTTGTGACCGTGATTGGAGTGAGTAAGAGAGACTTTGAAAAAGGGTCTTTCTATGCCGTGTTTGATAATTACACGAAGGGTCTTTCCGTGCCATGTTTTGCTAATTATGCACTAAGGGTCTTGCCGTGCCATGTTTCTTGATTATTTGAGCACGAAGGGTCATTCCGTGCCTTGATGTGAGATTTACGTGAGGAAAGCACGAAGGGTGATACCGTGCACTATATTTGACAGTTTTGGTAAAGAGAGCACGAAGGGTGATGCCGTGCACTATATTTGACAGTTTTGGTGAGGATTGAGAGTAAAAACAAGAAGGTTGGTGTCGTGCATTTTTTTATTTACTGGCTCTCTTTTATTGATGTTAATTATACAGTTTCCATTTCTTTGTTCGTAGATTATATACCTAAAATGCTACATCCCACAGCATGTCCCCTCCCTATTATCTGTTTAAATTTCGTATATCCTTCCGTTATTGCATATATATCTATACAGGTTGATTTTGGTAGGTCCGATCTACCCTCGTCACTACTCGCTTGAGTTAGGCCAGGCAATTACATGCACATGGGGTCGGTTGTGCTGATGCTACACATTTGTACCTTTTGTGCACATGTCAGGAGACAGCTTACGGACCACAGCAGTAGCTTGGGAGCGCACCTTCAGTCCAGAGACTCCCTGGTAGTTTGCAGGCGTTCGCGGGACCTGAGTATCATCCATTTCAGTTTCGTTTGTTTTCATTTTTTCAAAACAGACTTCTTATGTATTTTCTTTCAGAGCCATATTTGTAGTATCTTATAGTAGTCCGTGAGTATCATGACACTAGATCTTGGGTAGAGGATGTTGTTAGTTATTCCGCATTTACTTCTTTGATATTAAATTAAGACTTTCGCTTGAATTTATTGCTTTATTATTATCTTGTTGGGGAATTAACTAAAAAATGTATATTAATGTTGCTTGCCTAGCTATGACAGTAGGCGCCATCACGACTCCCGATGGTGCGAAATTCGGGTCGTCACAAGTTGGTATTAGAGCACTAGGTTACTTGGGTCTCACAACTCACGGACAAGCTCGGTAGAGTCTGAAGGATCGTGTGACGACCCAACCCGTCTTCTTATGTGTTACTACTCCATTTACCCCTTATTTTGTTGCTTCATGTTTCAATATCAGTATTAGACTCGATCAAGTATAATTGAATTAGTTTTGGTTGAAAATAAGGCACTTGGCCTCTTAGAAGGATGCTTGTTTTGGGAAAGTCAACCGGAAGTCGACTTGTGAGTTAGAAGGTCCGGACATGATTTCCAATGAATTGGTTAGTTTCGGGAGATGATTTGTGACTGGGGAGAGCGATCAGAATTGAATTTGGAGGTCCGGTGTAGAATTAGGCTTGAATTGGCGAAGTTTGAATTTTGGCGGATTCCGGTTGATAGGTGAGATTTTGATCCGAGGGTCGGAATAGAATTTCTAGAGTTGCAGTAACTTCGCTAGGTGATTTTGGATATGTCCAAAAATTTTCAGGTCATTCGGACATCGTTTAGCCGGGTTTTTGATCGAATATGAGTTTCAGAAGTTTTAAAAAATTTAAGCTTGAATCAGTCATGATTTGATGATTTTTGTGTTAAAGGACTTTTTTTTATGATTGGAACAAGTTCGTATGATGTTTCGGGGTATGTTGGTGTCTTTGGTTGAGGTCCTGGGGACCTCGAGGTGATTTCAAGTGTTCAAACGGACTAGTTTTGGCCTTTGGAGAGATCAGATTTTTGCTGTCATATGTTGCAGACCGTAAAGCATCGTGATCGTGTGAGGAGTAACGCAATCACGTAGAGTAATTTGAGGGCATGTAATTCTTGTGAATCGTGTTTGCGTGAAGGCTACCGCGTTCGTGTAGGTCTGGGATGCTGTGCATCACGTTCGCGTGAAGGCTATCCCGTTCGAGTAGAGAATGGATGATGTGCATCGCGTTCACAGGAGAAATGTCACGTCCGCGTAGAGAATTTGGACTGTTAAAATATTTGTTGTCTTTGCGTTCGCATGGGAGAAGTCGTGAACGCGATGAAGGATTTTGGACCTGGAGCAAAATGTTTAAAAACACTTCCTCCGCGAGTTTAAGTCATTTTTCCTCCATTGTTGAGCGATTTTGGAGCTATTAGACAAGGGAATAAGAGGATTCACCTAGGTTTTGTCTTGAGGTAAGTTTTATGAGCTTAATATACGAGATTGTTGATGAATCATCCATTAATTATCTGAATTTGGGTATGAAATTGAATAAACTAGGGCTTGAGTTATTGACATTTTCAAATTGGGATTTGGTAGGACATTTGAGCTCGGGTTTGGGAGTTCTTGGTATGTATGAACTCGTGGCGAGATGAGGATTTCGGAAATGTAAGATTCGTAATTTTTCGAGAAGCGGGCTCAGGGCTCAGGTTTTGCTAGTTTCGAGGTTCTTGCTATAATTCGATTGTTTTCGATTGGGCATTGTCTCATTTGCCTATTGTGATGTATTCGCTCTGTTTTTGGCTAGATTCGATGTGCGTGGAAGACGATTTGAGGGGCAAAGGCGTCGCAAGCTTGAGATTTCATCGGTTCGAGGTGAGTAATACTTGGGAATGATATCTTGAGGGTTTGAAAGCCCGGATTTGCACATCTTAGTGCTGTATTGTGGTGACTTGCATGCTGGACCTGAACGTCGGGTAGAGAACCGTTGGGATCGTGATTTGGTCCGTCCCAGTTGTTGGTTTTACTGCTAAATTGTAAATGTTGTGTTGTGATCATTATGACTTGGGCTCATTGCCATGTTTGGGGCTTATTGCTGATTACTTGAAACGCAGGTATATCGCATTGTGACGCTATATGAGGCGATATACGTACTCCATGGCTAGTGCGGGGTCATATATGTGGGAAATTGTGATTCTGTTAAATCCGAGGGATGAATTATACTATATTGTCAATTTCTTCGCACCCTATATTGATATTATCTGGGCTTGATGCCATGTTTGTGGCCTTGTGCCGACTTGTAGAATCCTTTAGGGATTGATATTTCAGAGTTAGCATGATTTGCATACTATTTGAATTCAGTCCAGGGTTTTTAACACTATTTTTGCAAACACATCCATAATTCTATGTTTTGAAAACATAAATGATTCTTAAATGATATTTCGGGCTGACGATCATTATCTCACTATTTTATGGACTGCATATTATTTCTTGGAACGGTGGTAACAATTGGCACCGTGTAATGAAATGGAAATGGTGGTAACTATTGCCACCGTGTATTGTAATGGAAACAGTGGTAACTATTGGCACTGTATGATATTGCGCTTGGGCTGAAGGAGCCCCTCCGGAGTCTGAACCCCCACAGTGAGCGCTGTCGACATTAAATCATATGCATGGTTGGCTCGGGCTGCACACCGCAACGTATTCATGTGCATTTCACGCATTTACTCCTATTTGTACTACGTGGCATGACATTTAGCACTTATATATCGTTGGCATACATACAGTTACTTGCCTTGTTGACCAGATACCCTGGTGTTATATGTTAAGGAGTGCTGAGCCTGAGAGGCTGATATTGGATATTGTGAGTTGATATTGAGCCCGCGGAGCAGGTTTCTGACTATTTTCTACTTGTTGAAATTACCTTTGCAATTGTTGAAAAATCATATTTTGAAAAGAGATTTTTGAACTGCACTTGGGATTTTCTAAAGGGATTTTCACAGTATTTCGGTTTTCTCAAAAAGGGTTGTTCTGTAATTATAGCAGTTTGGTGTGCTCATACGTGTTTTCTTATCGCTCAGATATTATTCTCTCTTATTACCACTGAGTTGGAAGTACTCATGTTACTCCATGCACCTTGTATGCAGTTGCAGGTATTGTTCACCCGATAGGGGGTCATTAGTAGGATCGATGGCCATATTCTGGTAATTGATCAAGGTGACCGCCAACGTTCGCGGCACCGCACTCCATCCTTGTATTTTGGTTTTACCTTGTATATTTATACATTGTTAGTCCATAGTAGTATCCCCACTCTTTAGATGCTCGTGACTTGTGACACCCGGGTCGGGTTGTATTGTGATGAAATTTCATAGTTAAATGCCATTAATTAATATTTCCATTCATTTATGTTTAATAGCTGTTTCAAGAGGATTTTGGGTTGTTGGCTGACCTTGTCTTCACGAGAGGCGCCATCATGACCGGGTATAGAATTTGAGTCGTGACAAGTTGGTATCAGATCCTAGATTACTAGGTCTCACGAGTCATGAGAAGGATTAGTAGAGTCTCGCGGATCGGTACAGAGACGTCTGTACTTATCCTCGAGAGGCTGCAGAACCTTTAGGAAAACTTTCCATTCTTGGAATTCTTATCGTGCTTACTTGATTCAGCTTGAGATATAACTTTTGAAGTTCCTTCCGCACGTCTGTATGCGCACGCGAGTGCTCAGTAGCATATGTGCCTAGATGGCTTATGATTCCCCGATCGAGAGGCGATAAGTAATCTCTGTGAGTTCATGTTAGGCCAGTCTGGACGACTCGGGGCCGGATAATTGCCTATGGTTTGAGCATCGAGGTGCTGATTGTTTGAGTAAGTGTTTCGAACTTATATGTTCAGTGTTGTTCTTATTAGCCGGAATTGCGGCTGGATATACTTGTGATGTGTATTTTAGTATCGTGGGGGTGAATCTATGTGATTTTGGTAGTGACAAAAGAGTCTGCTAAATAATAGACGAGTTGTCGAGTGTTCGACTCCTATTGTGCTTTATGTGCAGTTCGAGTTATGGGCGCGTGAAGAATATTTCATGTCTCTTAGTTGTCAAGTAAAGTACATTCCATGTGGCAGTATGAGTATAGACTCCGAAAGAATAAATTGTTGTGTATTACGTATATAATGGTGGAAGGTATGTGTTGTATTTTGAAGTATTGGGACGCTTAAGAAAGTGGACTCAGCTGATGTGGAAATGAATGCGAGGTTTGCAGAGAATGTCAGTGCTAGATGATCTGTGTATTCACAAAATTGTAAATGACTTGAGTTTAATTCTCCCTATAATGTTGTGATTTCATTAGATTAAAAGTATTAGGATTATTAAACCTGCTCTAGTATATGGTTTCGAGCCAAGTTGGGGAGGTTGCTATGCCTAGGTTATTGAACTGTTGTATGCTATGATTGGTTCTATTTCAAGGTATGTTGGCGGATCAGGTCCGGTCGTAGGAATTGAGCCGAGAATAACGTGTGTGAAGGAAAATTTTGATAAGTGATATATGGTGCTTCGTAGATGTGAAGAAATACTAGGATGTTTGAAACTGTTGTTGATAAAGAATGCTCAGTGTATAGGGAAGGAAAATGGTTTTTTATGTCTGTATGAGATCATGTTCTACGATGTCAGAGTACTAATAAGGCACGAGTGGTTCTGTCCGTTACGGCAGGTAAATTTTAGTTGTTCAAGAGTGAATGACTCTCGAGATTGGTTTTATTGTGTCCAAGATTTTGCATGTAACAATCGGGTATCTTAAGTTTATGTATGTGGCTAGAGACTGTGTTTTCATTATGAGAGATCAAGACTTGTGGTATGTTATGTTAATTATGGGATTCTATGTATCAATATCTTGGAAGTAATGGTAATGAATTCAGATCCGCAGGAAGTTCTTCAGTGTAGAGCATTCAGGAATGTGGTGCTTCTGGGAAGCGTTCGAGAGGGTATTCAATGGCCTATGGGTCTTAGATGGTGTGGTCTTATGTGCGAGTCTCGTGTGGTAACTTGAGTTAAGGTATTGTCGTGCTACAGCAAGGGAGGATATCAAATTAAAGATGAGCTGGAAGGAAATTTAATAAATGGAATAACTTGATAATAAACTAAATCGGCATGGTAAGAGTATGATTAGTTTTTGTATGTGTTCGAGGTAAGGAGCCTTGCAGGTATTGTGCAGCAAAGCTGTTAAGTGCTGGCAGTTTGCTTAACTTGATATGGATAAAAGGACTCAGTCCTGGCAATTTAGCTGGTACAATGGAATTGGGAGAAAGAGTTCATGATTTGTTTCACCCTGGTTTGAAAATGGGCATGTTATCCTAGTGTGGTATGGTCTGTGTGTTATGATATGGAGAATTGAGAATTGCAGGTTCAAGGCTTTGGATCGTTTAATGATGGGAAATTATTATTTTCTTGAGCAACATGGAAAGCTTTAGGTGAGCAAAGAATCAATCTTCAGATGATTAAGGTAATGTAAATTGATGATATATCAGTAGTATTGCGACATTTTCTTGTTGGATCGACTGCAGATATTTGAGCTTATTGACGGCACAGGAAATTCTAAATATCTTTCGTGGTATGGATGGATACCTTATGTGCGTTATGTATTCGTACGGAGGAGTGTGGGATCAGACACAGTGATTCATGCGTTATATGTGTTGGAGACTAGAAGTTCTCGTGATCCGACCATGCGGTGTTTGTGGGTCGTGTGTATCGACATCGTCTTGAGATTGTTGGAAATTGGAGGTCCGAGTGGATTTT